>OY744515.1:12151303-12863803 GCA_963556195.1 Sepiola atlantica
TTGTCTTTTAGTACTATCTGTAGCAGTGAGGCTCAGGTTTCGAGTAGCCATTCTAGACTTGAGGCGGTTTACTCAGTGGTGACAATATTTGTCCAAATCAGCCTTTTTTGAACGGTGGTACCAGTCTGACCTTGTTAGCAAGGTCAAATTCGTTCCGCCTCTCATCACGCAGCATTTTTCTATCTTCAATTTCTCTGAGTCTAGTTTCTTGATCCCCGTTTTCTCTATCTTCGCTTCAATTCTGGTCTTTTCTTTTTCTAACTCTTTTCCCCATAAATTCACTCCAGTTTTGGCTTTTCTCTTTCTACCTTAGCTTTTGTTCTATTTCTATCCTGTAATTTGAGCCTGTAAAAGTCCGGGGGTGTCTGGTACAAGGTCTTCCAACACATCTTCTTCGAAAATGTCGTTGTCGACCGTGTGTTCCGAAACTATTCTAATTAGCTGAAGTTTCCCGATTGAACGTCTAGTGCTTTTCCTACTTCGAATATACTATCTCCTTTTTTTAACTTACTAAGCCCCTCAAACGTGGAAGTTTAAGAATATGTTTACTACTGACGTCTTGGCTTTATGCCCCTTGTTGTCTTACACGTGCGCTGTCCCTCTCTATGGAGTCTTACTGAATAAGAGAAAGATTTCCGGACGATGCCCCCAATCTTGTCACATGGATACTGCACGCCTGTCCTGTGCAGTTCTAGGAGGTCCACCCTCCCAGGCTTTGCCTCCCCTCTTTGGGGAGGAGTAAATTTATTGCTTACTGTCTGAGGCGCTCCTACCGGGGAATGCCGACGGGGCTGCCCAGGCAATTTTTAAATGGCCAGAGTGCTCACCTCTCGAGCGCTGGCTTTTCAAACCCCACTTTCTCGACCCGATCTTGGGTCACATCTTACTTGTGGGAGTAAGATAAAACTGGCCTTGTGCCTAACTCCTGGAGAGGAGTAAATAAAACTCTACTCCTTAGGAGTCAAATCTGGCCTTTTGGCTAAGATCAAAGTGTAGTATCTGTTCCGATGGATACTGCACCCCATACTGGTATTGTCTTGGCCTTCGGGCCTTGATTTACTCCGGTCTATGGGTCTATTCTGTGCAGTTCTAGGAGGTCCACCCTCCCAGACTTTGCCTCCCCTCTTTGGGGAGGAGTAAGTTTATTGCTTACTGTCTGAGGCGCCCCTACTGGGGAATGCCGACGGGGCTGCCCAGGCAATTTTTAAACCCCACTTTCCCGACCCGACCTTGGGTCACATCTTACTTGTGGGAGTAAGATAAAAACTGGCCTTGTGCCTAACTCCTGGAGGGGAGTAAATCAATACTCCTTCGTTGGGACTACAGAAGCTTACAGCGATAATGATAAAAAAGATAGAATCTGGAAGTGGCTCGAGGTTCATGGGTTCCGATATAAACAATAAAGGAACACAGAGAGGGAATTCTCCAGTTCAAGACACCAGGTATTAGAGAAAAACGGCAAACAAACAAGTGAGAAATAGCACGAAACCACCAAGTTAAAGTTTAAATACAATTATTTATGTACATAAAAATACAGAAGAGAAATATATACAGAAAAACAGAGATAAGTTCTAATATGGGGAAAAGAATCTAAATGCTATTTTTATCCGACGAGCAAAGATCGCATTTAAACATATGAAAACAGTTTATGAGAGAAAATGGGGTTTGACTTACAATATGTCGATGGGTTGTTCAAGGAGTAATCCACTGTTCAAGGAGTAATCCACGGTTCAAGGAGTAATCCACGGTTCAATAGTTCAATAGTTCAATAATGTGAAAAGCGTGAGTTTCTTTCCGCTTAAGAGTCAATATGTAAAGGAAAATGAGTCCGATAAGTATCAGGAACAGGGGTGTTTAAGTTCTGGATAAAAAGTGTGTGGCGCTACACAATCCTCGATCAGGATATCGAGTTGTAGTCACAGTGAATGAAGTGAATGGATAAGGGTATACTTTGGCTGGTCGGCTTAAATCCAGTTTTCATAAGTTGAATTCACTTCTTCTCGGTGGCAATGAAATATTCTAAAATAACGCAAGTTGTCTACGGCGGGCATTTTAACATTTAAAATCCCTTTTTCCACAGAGCATCTTTTCGATCCCAAATATTATACGTATGACAATATTGTCATTTTCCCTTTCTTCTTCTTCTTCTTCTTCTTCTTCTTCTTCTTCTTCTTCTTCTTCTTCTTCTTCTTCTTCTTATTCATTGACGTTGTCCGATCGGGGCCTTAAACTGATATGACGCTCTCTCTCTTTGCCTCCTATTCTTAGAGCTTATATGGGTGTCGGTCATATGACCGAGTGCGTGGGTGGATCTCGTAAGCGTTTATTTGGTGATCGAATCGGGGCGACAGGTTAACAGTACTTTTAACCGAGGGCATGACCTATGTCTGTCTGGGCGGAAATACCCACTGTAATGGGATAGGGGTTACTCCTTTTTAGGAAATCTCTTTTCTTTTCGCTCACAAACTGATAATGACTACCACGTGCGCAGATGATACATATTCCAAACACGTGCTTATCTAAAATGATAAAGTCGAATATCAAATTTTCGAAGTTTATAGTGCTTTAAAGATGCCTTAGTTCTGCCAATCTGCACATATGTCGTCTTCTTAATTGAAAACTCTGCGATGAAAGAAGTAAAACCATTACATTACATTTCTTTTCAGTTTAAGAGAATTAAGTTCCTCTGTCAAATCAATTAATAAAATCTCTACGAATAATCAGCTCGTAAAATTATTTCTAAAATTACTTTACATAACACAAGCATCTAAACAAGTTGAATCACTTGCAATGTATCGCGGGACTTCTCGTTTTGATGCGTGTTATTTCTGTTCGTTTCATTTTACTCTCATGACGAAAGAACATTGACACAAACTATGTGATGAAAAAAAACAATAACTAATAACACTTTAGATGGAGAAACGCACATATTTACTTCAAATAGAAAATCATTTAAAACTCACAATTTTTCAATTTGCAAACTTGATGCGGCAAAAACCTGTCATGTTTATTTACTCCTCGCGGAGTTAGGCACAAGGCCAGTGTTATCTTACTCCCACAAGTAAGATGTGACCCAAGGTCGGGTCGAGCAAGTGGGGTTAAAAGCCAGCGCTCGAGAGGTGAGCACTCTGGACATTTAAAAATTGCCTGGGCAGCCCCGTCGGCATTCCCCGGTAGGGGCGCCTCAGACAGTAAGCAATAAACTTACTCCTCCCCAAAGAGGGGAGGCGAAGCCTGGGAGGGTGGACCTCCTAGAACTGCACAGGACAGGCGTGCAGTATCCATCGGAACAGATACTACACTTTGATCTTAGCCAAAAGGCCAAGAAAACCTGTCATGTGTTTTTTGAAAATAGCAACATGTCTTCGTCTTACTATGTGACCATGAGACACGTTTTATTAGTAAAATCAAATCAGTATATTTACTTGCGGGTTTCCAGTGCGGCAAAGTCAGAAATACCGTCAGTTCATAGTGGTGAATTCGGCTGCCTTTCGCGGCTGTCTTACTCGCCGAGGTTCGCCTCAACACACAATCTGACAAACCAAAGACTGCAGTGGCGGCCCCAGACCCCCCTCTTTCGTGGTGACATATGGTCTGGCTCACCTAGGATGTGCAACCTCCCAGGCATTATCTTCTCGCTCGTGGGGAGGAATTGTTTAATTGCTGATCGTCTTAGGCGCCCATACCTGAGAATGTCGACGAGTCTGTTCATATCTATGTCTGTAGAGCCAGTGTACGTCTTCGAAAGTGCTAGTTTTGCCCTCATCTTCCGACCGTTTGTCACATCTTTTTGCGTAAATAACCAGCTATCCCAAATAGGGAACAGTCTGAATGGATGCAAAATTTGCCGTTATTGAACTCGTCGGAATTCCCCGATATGGGGTTTCAGACGATCGGCAATAATCCCCCCTGAAGGGGGAGGTAATGCCTGGAGGATTACTCCCTAGAACTGAATAGAAGTGTAGCAGTTACCTCCTCCTTTCAAAACATAACTACACCGGTTTGCCGGTATGTGTCGCTTTTTCACCGACAGGTGGCGCTGTAAAGCGACACCAGAGTTATCTGCCCTTCGGACTATAAAACCAGATGCAAACGGAAATTCTTCCTCTTCTTCACCGACCAGCCTCGGCAGAACAACGCTGGCACCAGCGTTCCGTTTCACTCGCTTTTTCCTACTCAATTGGCCTCGACAGAACGACGCTGACACTAGCGTTCCGTTTCACTCTTCTCTTCTGGTCAATTGGCCTCGGTAGAACGACGCTAATACACTAGCGTTTCGCATCACGCTTTTCTCTTGAACTGGTCTCGGCATAACAAATACCAACACACGTTTATTCCGTCAACACGTGGTCAAACAACGGTAAGAGTTCTCAACTCGGTTTCTTTGTGTACGGCTTTCAAAGACTTTCCTCACGCCGGATTCATTTCTTCTTATACCTTTTTCAAGAACTGTTTTTCTATCGACACACATGCATACATCACACACTTCATCATTCCACGTACACACACGTTCAATAAACGTTATTTGAACTACTTCATTTTTGTTTATTAATTATTACTCTGTCTTTGCATGCAACAATTGCTTGATTTACTGAACACGTTTATAATCGGGGGACACGACCCGCGATACTAACAGAAGCATACTTTACTCCGATCTAAGGGAGAGGCCCCTGTGTCAGGCTAAAAATCAATAAATAATTAAAGGAATGTCTTTTAGTGTGTAGATCTTGGTTCTGTGATTTTATCGCTGGTTCGAAGAGTAAATAAGGCCACACAGACGAGATAAATTTTGAAGAAATCTCCCTACCAACATCCCCTATCTCGAGCTTTGGATATTTTGTAGAAGATCCTCCACCACCATAAAAAAATACCTCTGCCCCCCCCCCCAAAAAAAATAAAAGCAGACAACGTGAGGGTGATAGTAAAAAAAAAAACGATTTATTATTTACTCAATAGGATAAAAATCCATTCATATCGTTTGCATAAAAAGATCGTTTCCCTTATATTTCTGTCGCCACATAAACTAACACAAATAGCTGTCCACCATTCCGCGATGCGTTCAACAGTGGCGTTTATTCTGCACTTCATACAGCCTAACAGTAACCCTAACCCGACGTCAGCATTCCCCAATAGAGGTGGAGGAGATCGGGCGATCGGCAATAGACTCCTCCTCCATCTAACGAGGCAAAAGAAGGCGGTAAGAAGAGTAATGCCTGGGAGGATAGCTTCCTGGACACCGAACAGAACCCAAAAATCTAATCGTTGTTTGAAGGCCAACGAAATGTCTATTCGTAAAACTTTTTCTTTGTATCGCAGAAAAGGGGAAAATCGATTTCCAGTTCCATGCTTATCATTTTTATTGAGTTCGTTTGTTTACAGGGCGGTCAAAATCAATTCATGACGCGGCCCGTTTCCCTGGCAGAGAAAAACAAACAACAACAACGCGGATAACAAAATGCACCATTCTTCCGTAAGAACCGGTAAATTCCAGATGTTCTTTAAGGAGAAAGGGGAGATAAGGAATTCGCGTGGAACCTTCAGATTCTCTTGCGTCGGTAACAATAGTAGTTGTAACAGTAGTTGCAGTTCATCGTTACGGGGGAAGGCATCTTGCGGAGAAAAAAAAAACCCTTTTTGCTTAAAAGTTTCGTTATCGTTTAGGGATTTTTAAGGGTTTTATTTTTTTCGTGTTTCGTCTTTTGCTAGGTCACATCAAGATTAAAACCAAACGTGCGTACAACTTCGTACATATCTTTGCAACCCTTTTACGCACCACTGGCTTGGTTTTTAAAGGTTTAAAAGGCACGGCGTTACGGACTTGCGAGACAATCGCGTCTCTTTTCGGAAAGCGCTGGATTAGTTAACCAACAGGTTTCGTAAATATGAAAAAGAGAAATTTCAACAGGTTCGTAATACCCAACAATATTCATTTAGATGTAGCGTTGTGGAAGAATTTTTTTTCTCGCGTTATTTTGTAAACCTTAAATATCTTCTGCTTTCTTTTTCTTTTTTTTTTTTTTTCTCTTTTAAAGGCGAAGGATTACCTTATGAAGCGAGAAGATACCGAGGAAGACAGAGAACAGTAAGATGGCCATAAAAGAATGTTTGTTGACTGAAGACGCGAAGAAATTTTTTTAAAAAAGTTAAATAAAAATTGAAAAACAAAACAAAAAAAACAACAACAATGGAAAAATAACGCAACAAAAAATGTGAATTCTTGAGTTTATACTTTTTTTTTTTTTACGTTTTTAAGAGTGACCGGCGTTTTCGAGGATGATGAAGCAACGAAATAAAAATATAAAAAACGCTGAAGAAGACGATAACTGAAGTCGAAGCTTTACATCAGCAGGAAAAGAAAACAAACCGACGCCCCCCCCCCTCCTGTTCTGTGATAGTTGCCCCCGTTACATTGTGGTATATATGCGCCGTTTAAGGAAAACAAACAATTGATCTGTCAAATACTTGATACATGTGTCACTGTCTGAACACTGGTGAACATTAAAACAAATAATTGTCTCTTGTATGACTACGATTATTAAACTACTGTTTGATGACGCCCGCAGATAAAAAAAAAAAAAACGATCAGTAAAAAAAATTGCTGCGATGTTATAACTTTCGTTTTGTCGGGGTTGACGAAAGCGAAAAGGATCAAAAGTAACTCTCGTTGGCCTCGGTAAGACCCTTACCTTCTTTTTCGCTTCACGTGAGGATCGGGCGACGACATAGTTCCCAAAGGGGAAATAAAAGCTTGAATTATATTTAACTAACAAATATTATGATTCATCAGGTTGATTGTTATTTGTTGTTACTAAGTAATATTTCCCATAAGTGACTCTGAAAAAAAAAAACGAAAAAAAAAAAAAAAGAAACGGTTTCAAATCTGGAATGCAGTCAAGCTAGATTTGATCCCCCCCCCCCGCTTTTCAAATATCCTCAATCGATAATTTTTTGGAATATCCGATGAATGCCTATGTTTTTATGAAAAAAGAAATAAGAAGAAAGTGAAAGAGGAAATAGAATTTAAAAAAAAAAAAAAAAAACATGCATGGAAAGAAAAATCAGTCGGAAACTTTGAATGAGTCATCGTGGGTTGAGAAAAATCGATGCTTTATTTGATTGAATTCATTTTTTTTTTTAATATTTCGAGGAATTATCTCGAATAAAAAAGAAAAGAAAAGTGCGCTATCAATTTGAATTCAATTAATTAATTATACACTACTACTAGTTGACTCACACAACTACGCCGGGTAATCTCAAGTCCTGTGTTTGTGTACGTGTGTTTTTTGTCTCTACGTGACTGACACAATATTATTTTTATTATTTAATATTAATCGATTATTTATTGAAATCAGAAGTACAATAGCGTAAAATACTAAAACAAACATAAAAAGATTCAATTAAAAAGAGAATTTAATTAATAAATTAAATCCACCATAAAGCATTTCGGTTTCTTCTTAATTAAGTCAGCCATTTCAATCTTTTGTTAATGTGAATGAATTACTTCGTGAGCCATCACAAATTTTGAAAGTTATTTGAAAGCATTTAAACTGCCGAATTAAAAGCCATTTAAACTGGCTCTAAAGTTCTTAGCAAATCTTCATGTGTTGAAAGACTGGAAGATTTGGAAACTTTTTTCCAATAATTGTATGAACAGAGATTAAAGCAATATTACCTTAACAAAATTAAGTAGAGTTTTATCGTAATTTGGTTTAGTCAAATAATTTAACGACCAAACGATACCGTAAAAATTAAAGTTAACTTTCAAAATTCTAGTTAAAAAAATATATATATATTCATTTGGGTACCCCCCCCCCCCCAACAAAAAGAAAAAAGAGAGAAAAGAAAAACGAAACAATAATGAAAGTAAAAAATATTCCCGGGCAACGCCGGGTAGGGACAGCTAGTTTTTAATAATTTCAAAAAAAATAGAAAAGGAAAGAAAGAAAAGATATCTAGCGCTTTACAAAGTGAGTATCATTGTTAGTAAAACCTTTAATAGCTTGAATAATTGTGACGCGTCGATAATTAATACTGAAACAGCAATGAACTCTACACGTGAAAACGGAGATCGAACTAAACAATACTTGAAATCAATCATTCAAGAAAACAATACTTCGCTTCTGCGGCGAAAACGACCGGCGTTAAAATAGACTTTAAACAACTGAAGTTGCGTTTGTCTTTTTTTAAGAGTATCCCCCCCCCCCCCGGAGGTATAAATGATTTTCGTTTGCTTAGCTTTTCGTAGTGTATGTCTATAATTTCATCTGACCTGGATAGCAGATGGAAATTTAGGCTTCCCTAAAGAAACCCCCTCCCCTTTATAAGAAATAAATACATAAAATAGATGAACATTGAACAGTCTCCGTATTAACAAAACTATCGTGTGCGTGTGTTTCTCGTCGATGCGTAACTTTGATAAATGCACATTGAATTATCGTTTTTACTTTACTGTTAATCGCATATTTAGTAAAAATCAAAAATAAAATAAAGGGAAACTGAAACGAATTTTCCAAAAAAAATCCTATTAAATCAAGAAAATCGTAAACATGACTATATTTTTAAATTATTTTTTCTTTAAGCCCTCCACCCGGCAATATGTTTTCACTCGGGCAACGCCGAGTCAAAACAGCTATGTAATCATGTAGTCTGTTTAGATGTGCGGCGAATACATATAATCCCTGTTCGCATCGGTTTCCCAAGTTAAATGTGATACGCATGTACATCTTCCCAACTTCACTGTCGATCATTATTTTCTTTTCAAATTAGTCTTTCGGCAATTAATTGTACACGCGGCACAGACGAGCCGACGCATCTATCTAAACTTGACAACAACAACAACAAAAGTCGCGTCTGCGTAAAAACAGGTCGATAGCAGAAACGCTCACAATTGTCGATAACTGAATAAATACTTAAATTAAGGTGGTCGAAGTTTCTGCTGTCCCGATTTACTTTTCTCCCCACGAGGGCAAAATTTAAACACAAGATCGATTTTTTTGTGTAGCGAATATCTAGTTCCTCTTAAAAAGGAGCACTCTGGATTGAGAGAAAAAAACTATTTAAAAAAAAAATTACATCAATCTAAAAGGGTTTTTCGTCCTCTGGTCGAAAACAGAAAATATATTATTACACTTTGATTTTAACCCGAAGGCTAGATTTATATAAAACACTCCGCCGTTCGTTAAACTTCTAAAATAAAACCCAACATCGCTACCAGGGAAACAGTCTGTGCGTGAACGTCATGACTCCACACGCACACGTTGTTAACAAAATAGTTTCAACAACAACAACTACAACCACCATTTTCATCAGCAAGATCCATACATGAGCAAAATGTTTTATTTAGTATTTCTCGAGCAACTAAACTTGACACGATAATTGCTTATTGTTACAATATTTATTTTTGTTTATATACATAGAAAATGTTAATCGAGTTACAAGTTAACAAAGCATGTTTAAAGGTGTGTTGTTGTTGTTGTTGTTGTTGTTAAAACGGGACTGTTTTTGAATTTGAATAAATTAAGTTGTTTGACTGGTCCAGACCAGATTCTACATACTGCAAATAATCAAAGTATTAAAAAAACAAACAAAAAAAAGAACAAAAAAAAGTGTTTGAAGATGTTGACAAATCGACAGTTCAATACAAACAAATATAAGTACAAGAAAAAAACAACCCAAAAAATAATAGTATAAAAAGTTCAAAGGTCGATTCTCTTTGTTTAAATAGAAAATTAAAAATGGTTCCTTCAACGAGTTGTTTCTTTTCTTAAATTCTGTTAAGATTTCAAATAAGATTTCAAATAAGATTTCGAATAACGCTTCTTATTTACTTTAAAGTCTAAAGTAACGAAATCGAAAACGTATTACATTTTGGGATAAAATTTATAGAACGTGCAGATTTATTACACCCCCCCCCCCAAAAAAAAATTTTTTTTATTTAATTTAAAAAAAAAACTTTTTTAATAACTCGATCCACACAGTGTTTATTTATCTGATCACAATGCAGCAAGGTTAGACACAGGGTCGGTTTAATGTGGGGGATACAAGCTCCTACACCCCCCCCCCGAAAAAATAGAGCACTTTGGACTATTGGAAAAGGTGTCTCGATCAGACCGGTCGGTATTCCCCGGTAAGGGCGCCTCAGGCAAACGGTAATAAATTACCTCCCCCCCTCTCAAAGGAGGGGTAATGCCCGGGAGAATTATCTACTAATACCGAACAGAACCATACTTTCCTCTGATATACATCCAAATGGTCGTGCCTGTATATCAACTTGCATAGTGTATTGATTTACTCCTCTCCAGGAGTTAGGCACAAGGCCAGTTTTTATCTTACTCCCACAAGTAAGATGTGACCCAAGGTCGGGTCGGGAAAGTGGGGTTTAAAAATTGCCTGGGCAGCCCCGTCGGCATTCCCCGGTAGGGGCGCCTCAGGCAGTAAGCAATAAACTTACTCCTCCCCAAAGAGGGGAGGCAAAGCCTGGGAGGGTGCACCTCCTAGAACTGCACAGGACCAACAACCCCCATTAGACCGGCGTAAATCCAGACCCAAAGGCCCGGACGATACTGGTTTATTAGGTGGAGTAAAAATACCCCTGGTTGAAAGTTGCATAGTGTAACTAAAAAAAAAAAATCGTGAAAATAAAAAAGTTCAAACAAAACAACGACGAATTTGTCATTTTAGTTTAAAAGTTGAGTTAAAAAGTGCAAACGCTATTGTTTGTTGTTTATTAAAAAACGAGATATACTCCCATTTTTTTTTAATATACTTTGTACTTTACTTTCATATTAGGTTCGCTTCTTTTTGTTGTTGTCAATGTTAAATGTTAGAGCTGTTTGACTGTCGCGCAGTGGTTTCTTTCTTTCCTTTTTCCTTGCGTCTCGTTGTTTAGTGGTTCACGTGACTGGGAGATTTTTTTGTTGGTCGTCGCACTTGTCAGAAAAGTGGCGAGTGCGTGCGCGTCTCATCCAGAAAGAAGTGCACAGTGCGCGTTCTGCTCGGATATATCACAACAACACACGGACACGACAACAGCAGAGCCGAACTCCCGATGTCGTTGGGAGTTTTAGCCAGGGCCACGAAGGCCGTCACTGCCCATGTGAAGGAATTGAAAGGAAAATCAAACAATAAAGTCGAAAACGGACGGTCGAAAACTAGTGAGAACTCTTCTTCCTCGTCGTCCTCGACTTGTTCGCCACCGAGCACGGATTCCTCTTCTTCTTGTGTGATTTATGATTCAACAAGCAACACAACATACGTCCGCGGAAAAATACTGGGCAAGGTAAGTAAAAGAAGAACTTTTAAACATTTTATTTTATTTATTTGACACTTTTCTGTTGTTTTAGATTGAGATCACAAATGATCGATAAACACAAGTGTTTTCTAACAAAAAAAACTCGTAAAATGTTCAAAGTTTAAATCTTTAGAAATACTAAAAAAAAAAAACACCTGCCCCCCTTCTCCAGGTAAATTTAACCTCAACCCATTATATATATATATATATATATATATATATATATATATATATATATTAGTTATTTGGAAACTTGTTCACATAGTATTGTATTTGTCCCTCTCGTTTGTTTTGATGGGTGGGTAGATTCTGGCTCTATTCCAGGCAAAGTGTCTTCCTTCCTTTGTTTATTTTTTGCTAGTCTCTGTATTGACAAAATTATCAGACAAGATCTCGTGTGCATGTGTTTCTCGTCTATATGTAACTTTGATAAATATACATTAAAATGTTGTATTTTTTTTACTATTAATCGAATATTTATTGTAAGTAAAACTAAAACAATGGAAAACTAAAACGATTTTTTTAAAATCGTATTAAAAAAAATGTAAACATGACTATTTGTTTTGTCTTCAGTCAGTGAAAGGGAAATCCTTTTAGACTGAGGCAATTTTTGTTCCAATCCAGAGTGCTCCTTTTGGGGGGAGCTGGATTTTCCACACATTTAAAACCAGCCTTTTGTCTAACTCTGCCTTCGCCGAACTATATTTTTAAATATTTTTAAATATTTTTTAATATTTTCTCTAAACCCTCCACCCGGGCAACGCCGCGCAAATGCAACTAGTTAGTTTTTAAATAAATATCGTCTTGTAACGAAAGTGCAGTACGAAACACACACACGCGTCTGGCTGTGAGTTTAAAACTACCCAACAAATTTGTATATTGTTAATTTTAAATTTACTTAATGACGAACATCACTTTTTGATTTACTTTTTGTATACATAAGAAATCGCTGGAAAATAAAATGTCGATAAAAATGAAAACTTTTAGTGTAATAATACACTGTATTATTACTTATTAACTGTATTTAACCGGCGTCATGTTTACATTTTTTAATGTTTCTTAAGATTCGTTTCAGTTTTCCCTTATTTTTTTTTTTTTTTTAAATCTAAAAAGAAATAAATAAATTAATAGGTTATATTGAAGTTTTCAGCTTTAAGATGACTGCCATTGAAACAACATTAGTTTAACCAAATTAGTTCTAGTTTTATAACAATTTGGTTCAATTAATAATTTAATGACAAAACAATGCCGTAATAATATAATCTAATGAAAACTAAGAACTAGAACTAATTTGGGTAAAATAATGCTGTTACAATGGCAGCCATCTTGAAGCTGAAAACTTCAATATAGCCAATTAATATTATGTTTCGGAGTTTTTAGATGGGGATTGATAATTTGTATTATTCGGACTATTGCTCTCATCTTGGATGAATAACACCCAAAATGAGAACAGTAGTGCGAATAATCTAAATCAGGACCGGCGGGACAGTTATAAAAGTGTGGGGGGGGGCTCTCCTAAAAAGGGGGGGAGCGGTTAAACACATGCATATATAACTTCATTATTGATGATCGTAAAGTGTGTGTGGGGGGGGGGGGCTCAAGCCCCAGCCCCCCCCCCCTCCCGGTACGCCGGCCATGTAAATAATAGAATCATCCAATTAATAGTAAATAAAATTTAAAAAAATGAATGTTTGTTTATCAAAGTTACGTATAGGTGAGAAACACACACACACCGATATCACGTATAACAGTTTTATTAATAGAAAGATAACAAGACGGAGTTACAAAAACCTTCCTTGCTTTACAAAAAGTAGCTTTAATATTTTAAAGTTATATTTAATTGCTATTTGTCATATTACCAAGAAAAACTTAAAATTCCTTCAACTTTTTTTAATGAAAAACTGGAGAGAAAAAAAACCCAACAAAACAAAAACGAAATTTGTGACCAATTTTTTTTTTTTTTTTTTTTTTTTTTTTTGAACAAATGTGCCTGGCGTCCTTATTTACTTGCATCCCCCAGAGGACAAAGTTAATGTAACGAATATTCAACTCTTTCAAAAAGGCCACTCTGGATGCGACAGAAATAAAATGTTCCCTCCTTCTCTGACCGGGGACAGAATAGATACTACACTTTGATCGCACCCCACCATTATTTAGTAACGAGTACTCCCAGGTCCATTCTGACCCGAGTGGAAGTACCTGTCAGAGGTCCATCTTTGGGTTAACTAGAAACCATCGTTTACAGACTATTTGTTTACCAAATATACTACCCCTCCAAAACAAATCAATTTGAAAGCCAATCGTATACAAAACATATATAAGCATAAAATGCTCCAACGACGATTGACATGTCGTAAAATGCACCACTCTTTCATAACAGTCGGGGCCTTTTGGCTAAGATCAAAGTGTAGTATCTGTTCCGATGGATACTGCACCCCATACTGGTGTTGTCTTGGCCTTCGGGTTTTGATTTACGCCGGTCAATGGGTCTGCCCTGTGCAGTTCTGGGAGGTCCACCTTCCCAGGCTTAGCCTCTCCTCTTTGGGGAGGAGTAAGTTTATTGCTTACTGTCTGAGGCGCCCCTACCGGGGAATGCCGACGGGGCATTTTTTAAACCCCACTTTCCCGACCTTGGGTCATATCTTACTTGTGGGAGTAAGATAAAAACTGGCCTTGTGCCTAACTCCTGGAGAGGAGTAAATCAATACATTCTGGTACTAGTGTCTGGCTCGCTAGGGTACGCGACTTTTTTATCTGAATGGGGGATGGTTTCTAGAAGGCATTACCTTCACTTTCTGGGGCGCGGATTGGTTTATTGCCGATCGCCTGAGGGAATGCCGGCGAATAGTTATTGTCTATTTTTGTACCCATTCAAAGTGCCTCCTCAGATGAGCTGGACCCCCCCCCCCTCCCCCCCCTCCCCCCCCCCCAAAAAAAAAATTAAATTGACTTCATGTCTAATCTCACAGCAAGTGGGAAGCGAGCCCCCCACTACCACCCACCCACAACAACCAACCGACTTTGATCCCAGTCCGAAGGCCGAGAACTGGTGTCCCCACGAGGACAAAGTTAGACACGAGGTCGGTTTTTAAATGAGTCGACTATCCAGCTCCCCCCAAAAGAAGCACTCTGGATAGAACAACATTTTAAATTGCCCCAGTTGCGAAGGATTTCCTGTTCTCCTTCTCCAACCGAGAACTGGTGTCTACATTTTTGTGTCGTCCATTCGGCTGTTCAGCCTGAGACTTTTAAAGTTGTTTTTCTTTTTCTTGTATCGATATAATTCTTATCCGATATTATCTTACCGGCTCACTGAGCGATGAATTCACTTAAATCGTACGGGTAGTATCAGGTATTCAGTTTATCTCGATGCGATAAGAAAATAGTTTATTTTTATGATTTAGAAGCCACCAGTTTAAAGAAAAAAAGCCTTACATAAAAAAAAACAATTCAAAAAAATATGACAATCATGCTAACAGCCGAGAAATCGAAAACAAACAAAATATGTAATTAACTTTTACCAAACGCATTAAAATTTAATTTTTAAAGTGTGGAACCTGATTATAAAATTTATTATCCTTGAATATGTTATCGTTACTTTGACTTAGCCGAACACGAGTCAATCAAAGATGCCGGTCGATTTTATTTAAAGATGGTCGCTAATTTCAGGCTTAAAAGATAGTAACATTTTTTTAAAAAGACTTACTATACCACTAACCCTAA
The DNA here is from genome assembly GCA_963556195.1 of Sepiola atlantica. Lineage (NCBI taxonomy): Eukaryota > Metazoa > Mollusca > Cephalopoda > Sepiida > Sepiolidae > Sepiola > Sepiola atlantica. The sequence continues at coordinate 12,166,317 of OY744515.1, forward strand.
GTCCAGGGGGAAGAGCTTACCAGTCGGACTTAGGGTAAGTGGTAAGGTGTCATCTTAAAACTATTTTTAAGGAATTAAACACCAACAACAGAGATAAATCGGCCATATTGGATTGTGACTGTATTCGAAAGGCAGATATCGACATCTTATATTGAAATAAAAAAAAACTTTAAAATAGTTTCAGAACTTTAAAACTATACAGGTGGTAGAAAATTAAATTTTAATACGTTTGATAAAAGTTATTTGTTGTATAGTTTGTGTTCGATTTCTCGGCTGTTGACTATACTGCATGGTTGCAAAAAACTACTTTTGTTATTTTAGAATGTAGAGATATCGATACATGCTTTTGGTAGATTTAAAAGCTTATTTAGAGAGAAATTTGGGTAATTTCCTAGTTTATGATCGCGAAAACGATGCGGCCTTTATTCCGAAGCCCGGTAAAATTTTATTAAAATTACATTAAGTAGATTTTAAAAAAAGGGGGCATCGTTTGAGTCTCGAGACTTATTTGCTATTAATCGATTCTTTATTGAAAGCAAAACTGCAATGGCGTAGAATATTGAAACTCAATTACAAAAATCCTATTTTTAAAAAAGCTAAGCAAAACTGAAAGTAAAAAGCTTCCCGGGCAACGCCAAGCTAGTATTTGACAAATGTATTTGACAGATGTATTTAACAAATGTATTTGACAGGTCAAACCTTTTTTATGCCCCGCTTTTATGTTGAATGACAAATAGGATCAACTTTGTTTTAAGTTGTTTTCAAGTTGTCGTGATTCGTGAATCTCTGCCTCTTCTTTTGACAACCCCGTTTCAATAAAACTAAAACTAATAGCTAAAATTTTAAAACCCAACTATCTTGTTCGTCTCACACACTGAAAACGTTCTTGTTTTGTTGACCAATATAATTGGTATAATAATTAATTAAATTGCTAATTGAAGAAATTGACATTGTAAATTGAAGGTTAAAGAGAATTTTAATCTGTTCTCATATTAGATGATATTCTCACCGCATTTCGGCCAATGCAACCCCTGACTTTCCCCAGGTGCGTCTTGTTAAACTCGGAAATCTGTACGGAATTTCGAACGGATCCCAAGATGAGAACAGTAGTTCGAATAATACAAATTATCAATCCTCATCTAAAACATTGCGAAACACAACAGTTTTTGTTATGATTACTGATATCAGAAAGAAAAGGTAGGAGGAATTAACCCTCTCATAAGTCCTCTTCCTGCAATCAATTACACCGTAAAGAAATATGGACGCAATCTTATGAGTCAAATTTTCGGATTACATTGTGTGTTCGATCACTTAATAGGAATCACTATTCCGACGTGAATAAACAGTTAATAAAAATAATAACAAAAGTACGTCTTTCGAATATAAATAATAAAAAATACCGCAACATCTTCTTTCTGAAACAGAAACATTTTAAAAATGATAACAATTCTCCTACACTATTTAAATATGTCACTTAAACCGATGAATTATTTTTATTATCAAATAGCAGTTATTTATAATTTATACACTAAATTTTTTTTTTTTTTTAGAAAAAACTTACATAGCATCTAATTATTTGTTATTGCCTTCAAACTTTAATTCACGGTAGAAATTACTTTCTAATTGACAGTTTAAAGACCTCAAAATCAATTCCGATTTTCGTTTTAGTACACAGGTCGGTGCAGGGAACAATTATGATAAATCTGTAGCGGCATTACTACAAACGGCAACAAAAACAACAAGCCGCCATTAACGTTATTTTTAATTTATGCTTGACTTCTAAGCTGGACTCTGATTGGTGCAAGCATTTAACTTTGTTTCTGGTTTGCCCAATCAGAGGCAATGCCTTATGCGAGCAGAGCATAGGCCTTGGGACGCAAACCAAAACCTTCCGGGCCGTCTGGCCCTGAGTTCGACAAGAAGACCCAAGGATCCAACATACGTGGACTTAATAATGTAACACACATAGACACAACCTGACTTTAACACATGCGTACGTACGGACTTTCTCATAATATGAACTCTTCTCCGTTTCTTACAAACATGACATTCATCATATCCTTCATAATATGTGCTCTTCTTTCTTCCCTACTAACGGGGCATTTATTCAACAACACATCGACTCTCTAACCTTTTTTCTCGTTCAGACTTCTGGGCATATTATCCTCTGCTACTAACCCCTATTCTCTCTCTTGCGTTTACCCAATGGATTCCCGAACATCGGCAACCAACTTTCTTAATTCTTCTCCTTTAACGAAGATTTCCAATAAAAATATATAGAATATTAGAAATGGCCTTCGCCTTTTTTCTATAAATCTCTTTAAAATAGCCCAATCGATCGATACAAAATAGCCCGTTTCTCACATCATATCTCTCTATTTTCATCTATCTAAAACAACACAATAGTAACATTTTGTTTCACGCTGTCAACGAAAAATAAAAAATGAGGTTCTATTTTTTTTTTTTTTTTTTTACGATTGCGCATCAATACTCTGGAAATACCTGGAAATTAAAATAGTTAAATATAATGTAAAATAAGCACGCACTTCCTGGCCAGAAATCTGTATTGATCACCTAGTTCTTGACCACATAGCGTATGACTGAATGAGTAACCAGTTTATGTAGTTTCAAAATGACCGCCATTTTAACAAAACAAAAAACTTTTTTGTTTTTTAAGAACTCTGACTACATTGTTTCAGCAGAAAAAGTAGGACCATTAAATAAACGCACTTCGTTAAACCCAATATTAACTAGATATAAGGGGTGACAATATCAAAAAGAAAAAGAAAAAAGTAAAATATACTAGTAGCTTTAAAGAAAAGTTAATTTAAAAATGGCTGCCATTTTGAAAATACAAAAAACTTGCTACTCGTTAGCACTGCTTCTTGGCCTTTTGGCTAAGATCAAAGTGTAGTATCTGTGCCGATGGATACTACACCCCATAAACTGGTATTGTCTTGGCCTTCGGGGCTTGATTTACGCCGGTCTATGGGTCTGTCCTGTGCAGTTCTAGGAGGTCCAACCTTCCAGGCTTCGCCTCCCCTCTTTGGGGAGGAGTAAGTTTATTGCTTACTGCCTGAGGCGCCCCTACCGGGGAATGCCGACGGGGCTGCCCAGGCAATTTTTAAATCCCACTTTCCCGACCCGACCTTGGGTCACATCTTACTTGTGGGAATAAGATAAAAACTGGCCTTGTGCCTAACTCCTGGAGAGGAGTAAATCAATACTCGTTATGTTTTATGCTGGTTGGTCAAAAACTTGGTGTTAATTTTACGTTATATTTATATAATAAACTAAACACCCATTCTAAAGTATATATATTTTTTAATTTTTCCAGGTATTTCCATGGTGTTGACGTGTAATCGCACGAATAAAAATAGAATCTCATTTTTGTGTTTCGTTGATAGCGTCGTGGCAAAGGGTATAATTTAACCCAAATAATTTATTTTTAAATTCCTACGATTAGTGAGCATTCATTTGAACCTTAGAATATTTTCCGTTCATTCTAAAGTTTAACCACTGAACTTGGCGTAAACAAGTGAGCCCTTTGCCCCCCTGCTCTTCCCTATTCATCTTAGCAACGCTCTGAAGTGACTGCCCCCCCCCCCCTCCTCCTCTTTGCCGATTAATGATCATGACAGTCTGAATACCCTGTTTCAGATCGTCAGCAAATAACATCACTTTATGTTCGATAAAATATGTATCCGGCGCAAACAGTTTTTGCGTCCAATCTATTTATAGAATTGGTGTCCTAGTTTTACTGGAACGGGGGGGGGATGTACAGATAAAACCACACGCACGCACGCACGCACGCACGCACGAACGAGCGTGTTGGTTTACATAAAGGAAATAAAACCCGCTGACACCATGTTACTTCCTCAAAGCACGCATGCATATAAATGTATTTTTCTTAGATGTTTTTGAACATCCAATATTGGGAGCTTCTACAGATCAGCCCCCATGACTGCCAATATTGGCTCGCTAAAAGCTAGTAACGAGTTACAACAGCCAATAAGCAACTATACAAAATGAAAACAAGGCTCAAGAAACAACAACAACAATAAAAAAAATAAAAAAAACAACAACCACTTATTGACTTATATGGTAACATTTTGATTTATTTATTATTATTATTATTATTATTATTTTTCATTTTATTTATCTACCTCACTCAGCGGAAAGATGTGACACAAGGTCGGGAAAGTGGCATTGGAGAGCACTCTGGCCTACAAAAAATGCCTGGGCAGCCCCGTCGGCATTCCCCGGTAGGGGCGCCTCAGCTAGTGACGTGTTACAACAGCCAAAAAGCAACTATACAAAATGAAAACAAGGCTCAAGAAAAAAAAGAAAAAAACAAAAAACAACCACTTACTGATTTATTTATATGGTAACATTTTATTTTGGCAATTAAATTTGCACCCAATTCTGTCTCGGATATCTACACGATACACTTTTCCAAATCTAACTAATACCTACTAATTTGTATCATTTAGATTATTCGGACGACGGTTGGAAGACCGTCACTGGTTATAACTTAGCACTTTTATCCATTGCGCAACAGATAAAACTGCTAAGTAATAATCAATTCTAAATGACAGTCTTCTGGGGGTTGAAGGTTCAATCTTCAGTGCAGGCGATACTAAGAATACAATTACGAATTACTTAAGACTTCTAACTGGTCATGACTTACGGAACAAGGCCAAGCTAACCCCTTGAATTAAATAAAGGGTTCCGTTCGAAATTCCGTACAGATTCCCGAGTTCGACATAAAGATTGTCAAGTTTGGCAAGATGCACCTGAAAAGGGTCGGAGGTTACATCAGCTGAAACGTTGGGGAAATAACATTCAAGATGAGAACAGTAATCCAAATAATACAAATTATCAATCCTCATCTCAAAAATTCCGAAACATAATACTTACTAATTAATTAATACTTACTAATTAATTAATACTTACTAATTAATTAATACTTACTAATTAATTAAAAATTATAAAAAAGCAATAAATACAATGAAATGCAAGAATAACAATAATTTAAAAAATGCAAATTTAATATCTACTAATTGCAAAACAATAAATAGGATGCAAAAATGTTTTTTAAAAAAAGTCAGTAAGTGTTGTTTGTTCTTTTAATACATTGGGCAAAATATTTTTTATCTAATGGCACCCTTGTACCGGGGTTGCTTGGGAAAATTGAAGAACCCAATGAACTCCTGCTCTCAACCCGAAACTTTATATAAGTTTAAGTATTAATTATTATGTTCGTTAATTATTAAATTTATAAATAACTAGATTCGTGTGATCTCTTTTCTTCTATGTTATTATTAATAATATTATTTTAATATAGTAGTATTAAGTATTATTAATATTCAGCAGTAGAGACTAATTTATAACAACGCTAAAAAGTCACTCATTCTCTAAATGCTCACCGAGACATAAAAAAATATTAGAAAGTGGTTGAATCAACATAAAGTAAAGAGGGGATGAGAGAAATACATAGATAGCTAAGATGCAATTAAAACAATATTTTTCAAGCAGAACTAAGATATATTTTAGCATGTATTTTGTGTTATAAAAGTATATAGGAAAAAAGTCCTAGGAAAATAAACGTTGATCAACTCATATTTCGTATACTAATTTTTTTCGCTATGTTGAAAACAACAAATGTGATAGTAATTCTACTAAAAACCGAAGCACTCATGTGTTACAAACGTAAGGGAAAAAGAGTGCATAATGTTTATTAAGTTTGAGTTTAAAACAAAGAAATATAGGAGATGTTTTATTACGTATATTGTAAGGAAGAAAACCGTAGATGTTTGTCTATTGTTTGTAATCTGAAAATGTGACTTTGTAAGATTATTAGCCGCGTCATCGCTGCTAGGAGTAGTGATTATCACCAAGTGACAGATGGTGTAATACTAAAAGTGACCCTAATTACATTTTTACCCGATTTCTTTTACAGTGGTATGGCTTGAAGGATGAGGACTTTGTACTGGGGGAGGGGATAGTCATTCTCTCAGACTCTCGCACTGAAATTAGTAAACAAATGATTGATTGGATATTATATAAAAATCGATGAATTCGGACGAAATTAGTTTTTGTTTCTGAAATCACATACCAATAATTGGCCTAAATCACACATGAAGCAGATTTTTATATGTAGTTTTTGGTTACAAAGCTATACCCATCAACTGTACAGGGGAAATCGTGTGTGTGTGTGACTGACTGACTGACTGACTGACTGACTGACACACACACACACACCCGTGTCCTGGTGTTGTCTGGGAAAGTTGAGGAAACCAAGAATCTGTTGATACCAGTCCTGAACCTCATATTAATAATTTTATTCGAATTGTTTACTTCCTATCAGCAGCAAACATGAATTCTACTTTTTTTATGAAAGCATAGTATTATTCCATGAAAAATGCCAGTATACTGAAATCATATGCCCTTAATAGGGTTAATATGAAATTCATATAAACTAAATGTACAAAAGCAAGTAAATTCCCAAATTTTTACACTTTTATTGTTATTAATTAAGGGTATGACTACATATCAACCAAACCATTTCATTATCACATCACTACAGTATAAATCTCTATGCATGAGTGGATGAAGTGTGTGAGGTGCGCTGAAGAAAAATTCCTACCAGTAAAATACATAGCCCTGTTGTGCACGCATACCCTTAATGACAATAAAAGTGTAAAAATTTGGGAATTTCCTTGCTTTTGTACATTTAGTGTATATGAATTTTCATCTTAACCCTATTAAGGGCATATGATTTCAGTATACTGGCATTTCTCATGGAATGTCACTACTTTTGTAAAGGCTATGCCTCAATACAATGGTCATTTTTAAGTTTTTTTTTAATTTTCTGGAAAACTAAGGTATATGTTAAACTGAAATAAAAATGCCATTAACTAGACCCTAGAACCTCTATCTCTGCCAAAAATCAGCTGAATCTATCAAATAATTGATGAGATACAGGGTGGCACACACGTACGTACACACAGATAACATGATTTCATGATTGAACTTTCTGGATCTCTGGGTTGCCATGACTAATGATGCTGAAATTCTACACACTTATAGAACCTATCAAATAAAAATGTTGTGCAAAGTTTTAACTAATTTGGTTTATTGGCTTTTGAGTTATGATTGATAAAAGAAATGAGATTTCCAGCATAGGCCATTCTTGACGTCTATTAAGGGATAGAGCGCTCTCGCGCCTCCCTTGATTATCAGTAGTAGTAGTAGTATAGTTACAAAAAGTTACAAGTAATTTATAGTGTTTTTTGTTAACAAGATACGAATATTATGTTCAGACGCTAATCAACTATTATTAGTATTATTTTTAAAAATCGTCAGTAGAAGTAGTAGCAGATAACCTCAACACGGCGGCAGTAGGTATAAAAAGCAGAAAAGGAATGTCAAAGTATTCAGCAGAATGTTTATTGAAGTTGATGTAACAAATAGAACTGCAATTAATTGAATAATAAAAAGCATAGAAGTATAAAGTTGAATGCCATTGAAGAAATAATGGTTTTATGAAAGAGAAACATGAAGTATTTATGAAGCTTGCATAAGCGCCATTATTGCTCTCCTATAGAAGCGAAATGGAAAGTACCGGTTCGCATAAGCGTAACAAAAACGTTGTATGGATGTATCTTATGCAGAATTTTGAATGCGTAACTAATATTTATAAATCTAAAAGCGACGAAAATACGATTAATTAATAACCCGTGTTTGCTTTAATTTGAATCATAAGCCTTCGTGTAAGAAAATGTGAACGATTATTACATGTCTGAGCATCCATAGAGTGTATAAGCAGTGTAGCTAAAATTTATGTACCCCACGAAATATTGGAACCCGGTGATTTTGGTAGCCGTAAAAAGACGTTACACTGAAAAGGTTGATCTTCTCCAACTCCGTCTATGACCTTAGTAATTACAACAGAAACTGTTAGCGGAATGAAAATGTTTCTTTTTGAGATGAAAAAATAAATGTTTTGATGCACCTTTTGTTTATTAGCCTATTTCAGGAATTGAAATAGGAAAAATAACACTTTACTTTATATAAAGAACTAGTAAGGTTACCCAGCGTTGCCCGGATTAGGGTGTTGGCTAGCATCATATGCAACATCATATTAAGAGTTTATTTTAACAGCAACCTTGTCAGATGTTGTCAGCTAAATATCTTACCAACTGAGCTATCCAGATATATGTTAATACTCTTAACCTAACGCTTATCAATCGCTTCATTTCATTGCGTAACATGTTAGAAACGTGTCATTAGCTGATTTAGGGGGCAGCTAGAGACACAGAACCACCTCCATTATGTTCACATGCAAATTGTAGATGTGAATACACTTATATTTAAGGTACACTCACTAGTATGTCTTCGTTTTTAGAGACAGATATGTACACAGATGTGTTCTCCCTTATTATATATATATATATATATATATATATATATATATATAGATAGATCTATAGATAGATAGATAGATCTATAGATAGATAGATCTATAGATAGATCTATAGATAGATAGATAGATCTATAGATAGATCTATAGATAGATAGATAGATCTATAGATAGATAGATCTATAGATAGATCTATAGATAGATCTATAGATAGATAGATAGATCTATAGATAGATAGATAGATAGATAGATCTATAGATAGATAGATCTATAGATAGATAGATCTATAGATAGATCTATAGATAGATCTATAGATAGATAGATCTATAGATAGATCTATAGATAGATAGATCTATAGATAGATAGATAGATCTATAGATAGATAGATAGATCTATAGATAGATAGATCTATAGATAGATAGATCTATAGATAGATAGATAGATAGATCTATAGATAGATCTATAGATAGATAGATCTATAGATAGATAGATAGATCTATAGATCTATAGATAGATAGATCTATAGATAGATAGATCTATAGATAGATAGATCCATAGATAGATAGATCCATAGATAGATAGATCCATAGATAGATAGATCTAGAGATAGATAGATCCATAGATAGATAGATCTAGAGATAGATAGATCCATAGATAGATAGATCTAGAGATAGATAGATCCATAGATAGATAGATCCATAGATAGATAGATCTAGAGATAGATAGATCCATAGATAGATAGATCTAGAGATAGATAGATCCATAGATAGATAGATCTAGAGATAGATAGATCCATAGATAGATAGATCTAGAGATAGATAGATCCATAGATAGATAGATCTATAGATAGATAGATCTATAGATAGATAGATCTATAGATAGATAGATCTATATATAGATAGATCTATATATAGATAGATATATAGATATCTATATATATAGATATCTATATATATATATATATAGATATATATATAGATATATATATATATAGAGAGAGAGATAGATCAACATATAGAGAGAGATAAATAGATATATATATATATATATATATATATATATATATATATGAGAGAGAGAGAGAGATGCAGGCAGAAAGACCGAAAAACGTTACATACTAAATATATCAAAATTCTTCACTTACATTTTATTATATGAAAAAAGGAAAAATAGATTTTTTGATTGCAAATAATTTTATTTAAAAAATCTTGGGTGGTAGAATCGAAACCGCACACTCAATTGTCTTCAGTCGTATACAATTCAGACATTTGTCAAGTCGACTTTTCAAATAACACTCATACGAAAAATCTTATATATTTATTTGATGTTTTAAGAGGGTTCAGTCCTCATGGTTCACTTAGAGGTGGGGATACATAGAGATTCGAGATCACTTACATTGCCTTTCCCGGAGAATTTTTACATATGATGTAATTTTTTATTTTAACATTGTTCATCCCAAACAAGGCAGGTCGCCACTGTAGATGTAAGGGGCTACTGGGAATTAGGGTGTAAGTCTAGGGGGTCATCCTAAGTTGGGAGCTGTGCAGCGAGATGTCTATTTACATTAGTTTTAAATTTCTGCATGTCAGGGAAACAGGAAGCAGGGAGGGAGTTCCAGCAAAATAGGATATATTTGAAGTTATAAAGAAGTCCCCCCCCCCCCAGCTCCCTTATGGTCAGCGGGCACTTAGAGATTTTATTGTCTTTCCCAAAAATATTTTATACATAGGATTTAAATTTCATAAAAATAGGATATATTTGAAGTTTTAAGAGGGTTATGCCTTCATAGCTCCTCTGATGGGTGCACTTAGAGATTCGAGAACACTTCCATTGTCTTCCACGGCAAATTTTACATAAGAATACACTTTTAGATTTTATGTAGATTCTCTAACCTTTCTTTCTATAAGAAACATACAAACATCACATACACATAGAGATTGAGTTTTATAGAGGCAGCCATCTTGGACGTTTTCTTTCTTTAGACGGACTGAACTTTTATTTTATTTATTTATTTTTTATTTTTATTTATTTTTTTTTTGAGAAGGGGTATATTTCTCCCGAAATATTAAATAATGTTCCATCATCCAGGATTTTATTAATATCCAGTCCGTTTCACATTTACTGATATAATATGTGAAAGCTCTGTTGCAAAATAAATAGATAATTGTGAAGATTAATACGTCTAATATCGTATTCGTTTGTTTGTTTTTTGTTCTATCCTCTCTTTCATCATTCCGGTGTTCTGCATTGCTATCAGCATTCATAATACGTCATACTTAGATGATGATGATGATAATAATAATAATAATACCCCCCCCCCCTAAAAAAGGTACGAGCCTCAGCTGATAACGCACAAAATAGCTGTGAACGGTCAAGGAGGATGAAAACCGAGGTGGGAGAACACTCACCAGACCTCCACTGGAAGAATGCAGAGAGTACTGGGACATTGCCGCCCAAATTTCAGTGAAGACCAATTGTAGTTGCCAGCGAGAAATCTATGGTATGCGGCTGTTGCGATAACGCAAAGTCATTTGCAAAAGTTATTGAAATAGGTGGAGAGTACTGGAAATCTGGGGATACTTGTTGTCACTCAGGCTCCAGGGAATCCCACCGGTTATCATCAGTGAGTAACCTCTGATGATGACCTGTGAGAACTCCTAGTGGGTGTTAATAATACTATACAATCATGTAATTTTTAAGGATAGTAACCATTATTCTAAATATTCCATGTTCCTTGATTCGGGTAATAATCGTCAACTTTTGCTGGTTAACAAGCAATACCATCTGTTGATTGTCGACAAATGATTCTAAATCTACTTTCTCCATTGAATACTATTTCAGTTTTCCTTAAGAGTGTGACCTTAAGTTACTGTTAAGATACGATTTAAGTCTATTGAGGTTGCTTACTGCTGAAAGGCACAGCTGTGAAATAAAAAGAATGGAATTGACCCTCATCCTCCGCCCCATCCCACACTCCATAAACACGTGCGCCTGCGTGTTTGTGTTTAGTATATACCGAGTGAGTATTAAAAAATAAAAAAAGGCGGCACGGTGGGTCATTATTATTATTATCGTTTGAGACATGGGAGTTCAGTAGTGGCCTTTGTGAAAAATAAAGTTTTACGTTTTTATTTGAATCTATTATTCATGCAATTACGGTACAACTTTTAATTGTAAATAATAAATTCTAAACCACATAATAAAGCTGCGTTTTTCAGAGATCTCCCCGGTGTGGGGATAAGGTTCCACAAAAGGTCCATAAGTATTCAGCAAAAACAAGTGAGATAATTTAATTGTTGGTTATAAAGGAGAGAGTGGTGGTGTCTATGTCCGAGTAGAATCCTGATCCACAGGGAATAGATGTTTGATCTAGCACCCCATACCCCTCAATATTCCCCTCCCACTCCCGGTGAGATTGTGTGTCTCTCTACAAACAAAGGATCCCAACATTTTTTGTTCGGGTGCAGGTGGCCGATATAAATCCCATGAATGTGTCACCAAGACAACACCGGTCAAATTCTATTACTTTTCTTCATATCGGGTAAAAAAAAAAAAAAAAAAAAAAAAAAACAGGTGAACTACAACAGTTTTTAGTTTTTGTCCGATTTTAACTTTTCTTTCGACAAGCAATTCCGATTTCGTTCCAAACACAAAATCACGAATTTTTACGCGAAACACTTTATCTTACCTTTGTCTTATATTCTGGAAGTTAATTTGATTTTGAATTGCAATTCTGGTTTCATCATAATCATATTGATATCATTGGACGTACTCGTACGACTTATTCTAAATGTGTGCATAAAGGACAAAGCTATACATATGTATATAAACTTAGGTATGTTTATATCTTTTTATGTATAGGGGTTCACTCCTAATCTAATTAACCGATCATTTTGAATTTTAGAACACAGCTGCTAGGCGTAAGGATGGGTAATGCGGGCTATATTTTGTTTAATTTAGTTTTGTGAAAGGGGTAAAAAGGGGAGTGGAAGCCCTTCATGAAAATTCAGATATCTCTGACTTTTGTTAAATTTTAACAATTAATAAATATTCGCTAAATTTCAGTTGCTTTGGAGTATTTTAAAGGGGTTTTATGAGACAATATGATCACAACCTCCCATTTAAAAATTAAAATATTTCAGTTTTGCATTGAATTGGATTCAGATTCCTTAGACAACAATTAAGCAAGATTCCCTGAATTTTAATTTGTTCTTAAGACGCCTTGAGACATTTTCTAGAACCAAAATCATGTAATGGACTTTTATCAAACATGAGATAAGAATTTTACACATAAGGTTTAGTATCATTATATTTTGATTTTAATCTTCGTAAGGGGACATACAAGTGGTGCAAAATTATTCTGTTTCGGGAATTAATTTTATCCGTCTTAGGACAGGTATTCTTCTAGTATATATATATATATATATATATATATATATTTCAATCAACATCTTGGATATCTTTCCTGAATATGTTTTAAATTGTATGACTTGGATGGACTGTATAGCTTTAACAAAAAGGTATGTTTTGGGCTGATATATTTGATGTTTTATATACTTTTATGTATTTTTATATATATTTTTATATATTTTCAAAGTTTAATTTTATTACCTGCAGTAATGTCATTGCGGTAATGGTCCTCTGAGGAGAAGAATTTTCTTTGAAAACTCATGAGTTAAGGACTTTAAGTTGCTTTGCCTGAACATTGAATTCTAATAAAATTTGATTCGCACCTTATTTTATTATTTCGTTTTATATTATGCTATATATATATATATATATATATATATATATATTACAAGAAAATTTTTTGTCCTGTTAGATAGGAAAGTTTGTTGAGTAAAGAAATTAAAATTTCTGACAAAAATAAAATGGATAGTATATGGAATGACTTAATAAGCATAAGAACAAACTAGTTAAAAATATTGACACAGAAACATGTTTTCATGAGCTCCGATATTTCAATTTGTATGAAAGATCTATGTCAGAGTAAGAGAACTTTATTGGTATGAAGTTGGACAATTTATACAGAGAAACGAGGAAGAAAATAAAGTGAAGGGATGGAGGAGAAAAGACATAGTGTTAAATGCTGTAATTAGCCAAATGGTGATAAACGGGTAAGGGGATATATATATATATATATATATATATATATATATATATATATATATATATATAATAAGTAAATTTCGCGTACAACAAAATCGTAGGATAAATTTCAGAGGAAACTTTTTTTTAATCAATGAAATGGGCGGATGGAAAAAAAAAAGAAAATTGCTAAAATTTTCCTTAAGGCCTTATCGTCTAACCCTCTAAGAGGAAACGTCAGAATGATAAATTAAAAACTAAGAAAATCGAATGAGATATGAGGGGAAAAAATTGTTTCAGTTGGAGAAAACGATTGAGAGAGGAAAAAAAAAGAAAGTAACTCTCAACGTTTTTAATTTATCATTCTGACGTTTCCTCTTAGAGGGTCAGACGATAAGGCCGTAAGGAAAATTTTAGCAATTTTCTTCTTTTTTTCCACCCGCCCGTTTCATTGATTAAAAAAATGTTTCCTCTGAAAATATATATATATATATATATATATATATATATAACATATAAAGTTATCTTGTCGGATTTTCGAAGTTAGACCCAAAAGGTGACAAATCAATCTTTGCTTCTGACTAGCCAATTTTCATTTGTTTTTATTCTACCATATCATTGGCAGTATAATAAAAAAAACTTACAATTTATTTTCAAAATTGCTTAGTCCGGCTCAGACGAATACTAATATAAAACATCTTTAAATCACCTAAAAATAAAAATCAGTAACGGAATAATTCATTTTAAATTGAAGAATATAATAGGAGTTTTCTACCTTAAGGTTAAAAATGTGCAGACGAATAAAAATGAAAAACTATAATTACGTCACTTTACAAATATAAAACCTTTAGTTTACTAATTACCCAATGAATATTTAGAAGATACTGTCTAAAATAGTGGGATTATTTAAAAATAATAATAGTCATAAAATGCTGTCTAAAATAGTGGGATTATTTAAAAATAATAATAGTCATAAAATGCTGTCTAAAATAGTGGGATTATTTAAAAATAATAATAGTCATAAAATGCTGTCTAAAATAGTGGGATTATTTAAAAATAATAATAGTCATAAAATGCTGTCTAAAATAGTGGGATTATTTAAAAATAATAATAGTCATAAAATGCTGTCTAAAATAGTGGGATTATTTAAAAATAATAATAGTCATAAAATGCTGTCTAAAATAGTGGGATTATTTAAAAATAATAATAGTCATAAAATGCTGTCTAAAATAGTGGGATTATTTAAAAATAATAATAGTCATAAAATGCTGTCTAAAATAGTGGGATTATTTAAAAATAATAATAGTCATAAAATGCTGTCTAAAATAGTGGGATTATTTAAAAATAATAATAGTCATAAAATGCTGTCTAAAATAGTGGGATTATTTAAAAATAATAATAGTCATAAAATGCTGTCTAAAATAGTGGGATTATTTAAAAATAATAATAGTCATAAAATGCTGTCTAAAATAGTGGGATTATTTAAAAATAATAATAGTCATAAAATGCTGTCTACGTATTTGTTCCTTCTCTTCGGCTCCCATTTCTGAATTATTTCTTCCAATGTGTTTTATTTTTTATTCATCAGTTTGGGGGTTTATCACGATAACCCCCCCCCCCCCCGCCCAACTGATGAATAAAAATGTCAAATGAAATAATACATACTCCCGGGCAATGCCGGTTCGGGTCAGCTATATTGAATAAGGAATTGATATTACACACACATAAATGAATTCAATAAAATGTGACCAAATCTTGAGAAAATAAATGGGAAACGTGGGTAAATGCATGGAGTATTGTTGCCACATCTAGGCTGGTGCACCAACCACTAGTCTCTTCCTCTTAAACAAGGTGATAAAGGGAGTCTCTAACCTAATAAATCCCACGCTGTCTGTCAAGCTCCAGCTCCTGTCCCATCGCTGCAATGTCGCATCCTTGTGCTTGTTTTGTAAGCACTTCTGCTGAATGTGCTCCGATGCACTTACTGCATTTGTACCCCCTTCCCAACATAACACCCCCCCCCCCTCCGACCAACCCGACGAGCAGCAAAACTCCCACTCCTTCACAGTAGAGATCCCAAGATGGCGAAAAACTTTCTATTCAAATAGTTTTTTTTCTTCGGACCACTTACTTTTAGAATTCCCTCTCTACTCTTTGTTTTTCCCATTGTACTAACATGCAGAAATTTAAATGTAATGTGAATAAACATCTTACTGCACAGCTCCCTAATTAGGAGGCACCCTATAAATTCGGCCCTCAGTAGCTCCATATGCCTTGTTTGGAGTGAAATAAAGTTTTTTAAAAAAACGATATATCAGCAAATAAAAATTCTGACTGATACTTCCTTCTTCATTAACCAACTAACTTTTCCAAAGTGAGATCAAGATTTGATCCCTGGATACAAACATAGATTTCAAAGTGAAATATTAGTTGAGGCGGGGGGGGGGAGGGGTAATGGGAAGAAGTAGGATAAGGAAGATGCCTAAGGGATTCAAGGAAGTACAAGAGCACGTATAGATGCTTGTAGGCATAGGTCTGGGAGAGGTTGGAAGGGGGAAGTTCGAAATTAAATTCCCAACTATAGCAAAAAATATCATAGAAGAAAGCAACATTAAACTAGACCAAGGCCAACGACGGTGGCCACGACTAGACCCAGGATAAAAAGATGAACACAAGGCCGAACCCACATTTTTGAAACACCAAACATTAATTTTGACTGGGTATCAACTAGGCTCTGTTGTTCTTCAAAGACAAGTAAAGCCATAAAACCGTTTGCTATGAACATGAGAACCCATTTGATCTCACCTAGCCCATGTATCTGACATGTTTTGAACTTCCCTCTTTCCAACACCCCTCCAAATCTATCTCTAACCCTCCCCCAGTCATCTATATATGCCATTTTTCTTCCTTCAGTATCTCATTCCCTTCTCTTCGCTTTTTCAGCCACCCTTATATCTGACTCTGAAATTTATGTTTGTACCTAGCATCACTTTGAAAAAGTTCTTTGATTAATAATGGACGAAATATCCGTGTGCACAGAATTTTGATTTGATTTTCTTTTGTATCTTGTGTAGTTACCCACTTATTTTCTCAACATATCTATATAATAAAAATCAACGTCTGTGAGTACATCAATTGGAAGAAAGACTACTGGACAGATTTTTTATGAAATTTGGAACCTAGATAGTAGACATAAAACTAAGAATAACAGATTGTTTCATTTATTTTTTTGGGGGGGGGGAGCAAAGAAGGCAGAAACTCCTACCCTGCATTAACATAAATGTCCATGAATTCAAAAACTATTGGGCAGATTTTTATGAAATTTAGAACTTTTAGAAAAGTAGAATAATATAAAATTTATTTAAAGATATGAACTGATTGTGAATATATCCACTGGAAATTATCTGAGTTAAAATTGATAAAGTCTATATGCTAATAAGGAAAATCATAAAAATTATTCAAGCTTTACTCTGATGTAATAATGATAATAAAATGATGTTTAGAAACGTGTGTACATATGGACGAACATTGTTAAGTGTTTATTTTCGAAGCTTGATTATAATATATAATATTTTAATTAATTATGTCAAATATTTTCTAATCTATCGAATTATAATTATATATATAGTGCCGACAGCAAAAAGAAATTGGCTTGTTTCTTTTCAGCGCACACATTATTACTTTATACATATACAAACTAAATTTGTTCATGGGGATGTCAGTAATTTAATGGTTATTATCTGTGTGATATCTGTAAGCTGGGCTCAATTCATGTCGGATTGTTTTACGTCTGCATCAGTCATGGAATTTTACTTCTCTGTAGCAATGGGTAAGATAAAAATGGAACTGGGTCTAAATTCGATTATTTATGATAGGTATTTTACACAGAATTAAAGAAACAAGCTGTATGATTAAATAACCCACATGATGTTTGATGTGACAAAATAGTTGACGTCACTAAACCAAATGAATTTGAGGTGTGTCTCTGCTTTGAGAGTGACGCGGCGCAGTTGTTGGATATGGCAAGACCATGTGATCCAGAGGAAAGACCAGGAAGATTACATTTTCACACTCGATAAAGTTTATGGCTATATGTGAAAAGAGAGCTGTTGTACAGGACAATCATGTGATTGGGCAAACCGGAATATTTTAAATACAAATACTCATCAATTCTCTGAAAGTAAACCATTCAAATGTTGATAACTTCAGCCCAGTGCAATGCAACAACGTTTTTTATTTAATTCTTTTTCTAATGTAAAGTCTTTTACTTTAAAATGTTTTAGCCGCTATTATATTCCTATCAGATGTGTCCATGGCTGCCATTTTTCATAGTAGGTGCTCGACTGAGCTCCAATCTATAGTTCCCTCCCGTAAACTATTCACAACAATCGCTGCAAACAACGTTCCTGTTTTCATCTGTGTACCTAAAATCAAACAGAACTTCTATGAACAAAGTTTCTTACTTAGAACTTTTCATCTGTGGAACACAATACCACGGGGCTGCTTCTCAGCTGACTACAACTTGATCGTTTTTAAGTTCAATGTTAACAAGCCGTCTTCTTAAATAGTCAAATTTTACCTATTCCACCCATCATTTTCAATCCTCTCATAGTATTCAACGTCAAACTGACAATCTTATTAACCTTTTTCCTCGAGTGGCCTTTGGGCCTTGATAAATGGTGACCCGTTAGTATATTTAAGAAAATATAAAAAATATGTCCATGGTTGCGATTAGAAAGTACTTTTTTCAGATGACATAGTTTCATGGTACGTGACTTTGTTATCAAAGTGCTAACATTGCTGAACTTTAGAAATCTATCGTGTATGTGTCATCAATTTGACATTTGAATGAATTAGCTTGTATTATTTGAATCGGATGACAAAGTCGCCGATTCGAACCAACAGTTTTGAAGCTGAACTCAAACAGAACACTTTTTTTTTTTCATAAAAGTTTCTAGCATTTCCAAAATGTTGTCAACGAATCTAGATGTGGATCCTTCTGCCCCCCCCCCACTCCCCGCAGATAAAAATTGTTTTCATAAAATGTCGACAAACAGCCGAAAGGTGTTATTGCCCTAGTTTTCATCGATGTCTACTTACTGGTACACATACATGCAGACATAGTGTTTAAGATCTCTCTGTACAGGGGTTTGTCAAGACAACCTGACATGAGGATACTTCCACCTAGAAGTCAACCCTGACCAAATATTCAAAATAACATAGTATTCGAAGCCCAAATAAGATCCCCTCGGTATGGCTCATACGATGGAATGGTGCACGTTCTCTAAGTGATGTTGCCTCAAGTAATAGCACTAAGCTGGATACTCCACCAGACTAGATGAATTCTTGTCTTGGAATCCGGTAAGACCAAGAAACCACAAGAAAGATATACTATACCATAGTCAACTGGGGAGATGAAAATTAATGTTCTTAACTTCTTTAATAACTTTGTTTGAGAGGTACGGGAGAACTTTAATGGAACACTCGGATATCTATGTGTCTCATATAGAGATCAAGTGTTAGTCCCAGGGAGGGGCCCCTTTATTTCTGAGAACTTACACTGAAGTAAAATGAAAAAATATATATTATACTAAAGCTGAGTTAATGAACGTTTGTTTCTCTAAGGCTTTTTCCTATATATTTTAATCACACAAAATACATGTTAAAATATTCCTCAGTTTTAGGATCTCGTTATGTTTGAAAAACTTTCATTTTAATTGTTCTAATTAGTCGCAATTTTCAATTAACTCACCAACTGACCCATCTCTCACTTAACATCTGTCCATCACTTTCACCCTCTTCCACTGTATGTTGTTTAACCTCTTCCATTGTCTCTCTTATTTCATACTGTGTCTATTACTCTCGCTTTCGCCCCCCTCTCTCACACAACTGTCAAAATGATCTTTTTTCTTCGGCCTTTTGGCCAAGATCAAAGTGTAGTATCTGTTCCGATGGATACTGCACCCCATAGACTGGTATTGTCTTGGCCTTCGGGGCTTGATTTACGCTGGTCTATGGAACAGTCCTGTGCAGTTCTAGGAGGTCCACCCTCCCAGGCTTTGCCTCCCCTCTTTGGGGAGGAGTAAGTTTATTGTTTACTGCCTGAGGCGCCCCTACCGGGGAATGCCGACGGGGCTGCCCAGGCAATTTTTTAAATGGCCAGAGTGCTCACCTCTCTGGCGCTGGCTTTTCTAATCTCACTTTCCCGACCTTGTGTCACATCTTACCTTGTGGGGGTGGATAAATTAGATGATCTTTTTAGTTGTTTTTTTTTTCATAAGATGAGCGAAAGTTTTGTAGTGGAAAGTAGAAAATAAAGCCGCGTGTTTTCGAAATAAACAACTTGGAAGTAAAGTAGACGAATGATATTTGAAAACGAACGATCAAAACTGATCATGTCGAACTGTGCAAATTCTATTATTTGTATGATTCGGACTACTGTTCTCATTTTTGATGTTATTCACACAACGTTTCGGTCGATGTAACCTCCGACCTTCTTTAGGTTCGTCTCGTCGAACTCGCTGATCTCTACTGAATTAAGATAGCTTGCTCTCGTTCCATTGCCCATGACCGTCAGAAGTGGAGACAGCTGGTGTGGAGTTCATTGGTGCAGCGCCCCTACGACCCAGGAGGGGGTTAAGGGACCAAGTCAAGTCAAGTCAAGCTCTCGTTCCGTCAGCCATGACCAGGTAGAAGTTTTCAGTAATTCATAATTGTATTCTTAGTATCGCCTGTAATGAGGATTGAACCTTCAATCTCTGGAAGACTGTCCCATACAACTGATTATTATTAAACATTTTAATCTGTTGTGCCACAGGTCCTTGCGAATTAGGCGAGATACACCTGAATTAAAACACCATGTGGACACACATGTTCACCATATTAACAGCTGGTGATCTATTTTTTGCCTCCTCTTTAAAATTAACAGATTGTCTGTTCATGTGAGTAATACCAGTAAAAATTCGTTTAATCATGCAAATAGAGTTTGTGTTGTTCAAAACACTTTAGAACTCATGGACGGCAGCACCGGGGGGGGGGGCAGGGGGTGTCTCAACCCTCTCCCCCCCCATTTTTTTACCCCCCCCCCATTTTTTTTACTCCCCCCCCCATTTTTTTTACTCCCCCCCCCCATTTTTTTTACCCCCCCCCCCCATTTTACGGTCATAAATAATGAAGTTATATATGCATGTGTTTAACCGGGCCCCTCCACCCCACTTTTTAGGAGCCCCCCCCCCCACACTTTTATAACTGTTCCGCCGGTCCTGGAGCGTGTACTTTGAAAATCCGGCTTGAATATGTTCAACTATGGAAGACTAAAACTTCCAAAACCGAAAAATGTTGGATCACATATAAGATGCAGAGAAGTGACGAAATGATTGATCGAGATCAAGACACTTAATTTGAATTTATTGTTAAATATTATTCTATATTAGCTGTACCTAACGGGAGTTTTTTTTTTGGGGGGGGGGGTTTACTTTCTTTTTTCTTTTGCACAATGCTTTTTGTATTTTCTCTTAATTTCTCCTAAGAAAATATTTATATTTAGGGAAAGGTAATTCAATGACGGAATCCATGTTATGTAAAACAAAATGGGTTTTGCCATAAAATCGCTCGGATGTCTTACAAAATATTTAAATCGCATAAGTACTTTCGAGTCGTTTTTTAACCCTTAAATTTATAAATAAGAAGGTGCATGCCGGGTTATTTTTAACAAATTATTTTTTAAAATAAGATTTTGAAACTTAATTACATGCATTGCATTTTTATTTTTAATTAACTATTTTAAATAAATTATTAATTAATGGATTGTTATTTTTTAAATTTTACAAAGCACCTATATTTGTAGTCGTGCACACACGTTACTATATATATATATATATATATATATATATAAGTGATGAGAATAAAAATTGTATGAAATGCAATATTTATTACATCATCAATTGTTACAACAAGGATTACATTAAAAAAAAAATGGAACCTTTCACAACTTCGGATATCTGGATTACCCATCATCTTACACTTGCTTCATACTTTGAATCCTCGGATTTGATTAAACAAATTTTGTCTGCTTCTTCAATGGCGATGATTTTCTTTGCATATTTTAAACTCTTTAAATTGTTTGTATTTTCATATCTTTTATTTTTTATATTTTCAAATGTTTGCATTACAGTCAATTTTACTGACTTATCAGTCGAACTTCCTCTGATGATAAGAGCATATCTTTGAAAATTCATAGATTAAGGAAAGAAAAAAGTTGTTTTTCTTATATATAACCCTTGTTTGAACAATTGATGACTTAATAAATATTGCATTTTATCCAATTTTTATTCTCGTCACTTATCAATTATACTATTGCTCTCTCGTATATCGAGCATTGACTGTTCAAGATAGGATATAATTTAAAGATATAATTCTTATCTTTATTTTCTCACTTCATATATATATATATATACATATATATATATACATATATATATTAGGGAGTTGGGTGGAAGAGTACCTTATAGGTAAGTTCCCATTAACATATATTTTTGTATTTGCAAACTATTAAATGAAGACGTTTTATTATTACTATTATTATTATTTCATAGTAGTGTCAACTTTTGGATGTTTTTAGTTGGAGTTTTCTTTTTTTTAACATTAAGTTAATTCCCTTGACCTTAGACATTCAAGCTATACCTTAACACTTTCGCTGTTCCTAACAGGCAAGCTTTTTGTACAATTGGAAGAGTAATTGTGTCGTCAATCTGTTTAAGCCATTTATGGTGGTTTTTCTTTATGGTTTCAAGAGTTCCAATTACAATGGGAATCACATTTACTTCTTTACATTTCCATAGTCTAACTAATTCCCATTTTAGGTTTTGATATTTTTTTTTTTCGTGTTTTTTCTCCTGCACTCTGGTATCGAAGGGGCAGGCTATATCAATGATTTAAGCAAGTTCTCTTGTTTTTGTTTAGAAAGATTAAGTCGGGTTTGGAATGTTCAAGAACCTTATCAGTCTGTATGCACATGTCCCAAAGAAGTTTGACATTGTCGTTCTCCTGTACCACTTCTGGCTTATGCTCATACCACTTCTAATTGTGGTCCAATTCATAAAGTTTGCATATATTCCAGTGTAGTACCTGAGCGATTTTGTCGTGTCTCCATTTTTTATACTGGTGTTGTGCTAGCATTGGGGATTCAGATACAATATACGCTAAGGTTTCTTCCCTTTCAGTACACAATCGGCATATCGGTGATTTTGCAGTTTTGTCAATGTAATGTTTGATGGACCTAGTGCAGGTTGCTTGTTCCTGGGCTGCCATTAAGGTGCTCTCAGTAGATCTTTTGAGATGACCCCTGACCAACTAATTCCAGCTGTCATTATCTCTAAATACAGTATTCTTAAAGAATACTCTGTGTAGTTTCTTTCCAAATAATCTTAACCCTCTCTCTTGTAACCTTTGATTCTTTTTCACCTCAGTTCTTAGTATTTCCTCTGTTTTCACTTCACGAAGAAGAATCTCATTACTCTCAGAAATATATTCATATAGACAACCTTCTTCTATATTCACAACATCTTCAACACTAAGTAGACCTCGACCACCGTCCTTTCTAGGTAGATACAATCGATCTGCATCTCCTTTCTTTGCAAAAGCTCCATAAATTGTAAGCATTTTCCGTGTTTCCCCCCCCCCTCCCCGCAAACTGCATGGGCTGACTTTACGGCTCTTGGCCTCTCGCTGTCTAGACTACATCCGATCCCAATTTTTAATGTGGTTTCCTTTTTTTTTTGTGAATTGCATCATACTTCTTTTTTGTAGAACATGTGCCAACAAGTCCCCTATTCTTCTTTTTATGCGTTATGGGGCAAAATATGTGGATATAACAACAACCGGAAGTTGCATTGCTCAGATTAGCAGAGAACAGTAATACATTTGTAGTTGTGTCGCACATAGATGTCCTCGACTATCGGAAGATTCAAATGACGGTTTCTGGTAGGAACGGGTCAGAATACCAGAAGAAATATCAACCTGATTGATTGATTGAAAATAATATATAACTATAAATAATGCCACAAAGTTTGTTTCCGTCACAAAAAGTTTGTTGTTTTTTTAATGAAAAAGAAGAGCAGTTTTACTTTGTTAAAATGTTGCGAAATAAAAATACAGAGGCCATGAATTAAATTTAAAAACTAGTTTTCAGTATTTATTTCTTAAACATGAAAGTAAATTATTTTTAACCAATATTTTGGTATTATTTATTTTAACGTATACCTTTTATGAAACCGGGTATATGTTCGGGAGCCATATCTCTCCATATGAGTTCACTTTCTTCGCATTGGAGAGTGTGACCTAACCCACGAAGGCATCTAGTTGCAAGCAACTCGGAGACAGGATGCGTGTGGCAATGGCGTCGGAATTCGACATTAGAAATTCTGTCCAGTGGTGTGATGCAGGGTCCCAAACTCGGGTCATGAATTGAAAATTAGCTGATTGTTTCATGAGTAGAAAACCAAAACTGGTCACATGATACATTCACATTCAAGGATATTTAATCTCCCCAAGTCTCCAACGAGACTGATACACTACTTCTTGTGGCTTAAGAGGTGATCTATATCAAGTTGAGAACATCTTCATTGATTAAATTCTCATTGAGTTTGTCATAAAAAGAATGTACAGAGTTATACTCAAATGCCACAATGAAATAGCTCATATCAGTTCTGAACAATGGCTTTGCTTTCAATGTCTATGGAGACTTCAGAAATTCGAATCCTTAAATTTTCGTCAAGTTATGTAAGATGGGTTGTCATTTATTTCAGTTTTAATTATTTATTAAAGATCAGTGATTAAGTTGAAATTGAGTTTAGGTTGAAATCAAGAAAATACTTATAGGAATTTGTACGATCAATTCAAATGTAAAATATGATTTTTCATGTATGGGAGCATAAATTTACGTTCTATCATTTCAATATGCCATATGAGACAGAATTAAGTCATTATGTTTCAACTAAAATTTAGTTCCTCATTCAAAGTTTGCATTCAATAAAACTTTATTTACAAAGTTTTTCAATCTTGGCCCAGTTTTCTATAGATGGGTTGTTGATTGAATGGTGAAGAATATGATGAGAGGATTGAAAATAATGAATGGAATGAACACAATTTAAGAGGACGGTCTGAGAAGTATTTGTTGACATTGGATTGGAAGACGACCATGTTGTAGTCTGCAGGGATGAAGTTCCATGGTAATGTGTTGCACAGATGGAAAGTTCTTGAAAAGAAACTCTGTTCATGGAAATTTAACATTAAGCACACTGAGGTAGAAAGGAAAGTTCTTTTCAGTTTTGGTAGAAGACGAGTTCTTGCTGTGAATGTCTTACAAGGAGGAACCAGGAATTGGAGCTCGGTCGAGCACCTTCTATGAAAATAACAGCAGATAAGTTTTATTAAATGATAGTAGTGCTGCTTTTCTAGAAAATCTTTTCTTTTTTAGTTTTATAGGTTTCTTTGACGACGTTCATGTAAATATTTGAGCAATATATTCAATATATTCTTATGACACCATGATTGGTGTCAGACGGTGACTAACAGTATTAATTTTGTTTTAAAAAAAACATACTGTGAGGTGTCATATCTCGTGTTCATAACAAGGGACAAATGGTTACGCTTGCGAATTTCGGATAACCCGGGTCGAGTTATCAAAATAAAACAATACTGAAAGGTCGTTTTTAATTATGAACTTTTAAAGCTTAAGTGTGAGTTCGACACACTTTCAATCTGTTGGATTGATCATGTGATGTGTGGGTGTTTTTGTATGAGAGATATTTCTGAGGTGGAAAGTAGTAACTGAATGGAATTGAACGGAGAAGGAAATAGAATATCTTATATTTTTGTTAGGGAATGGAGCCACCATGTAAGTTAAGTTATAAAAAATATTTGGTAAATTTATAGAAGTGCACCTTTCGTATTTCGACCCCCTAAAAAAAAAAAGTTTCTACTTTTTGGGGCAAATTACATATAAACAGCCTCAACAAATATCCGCTATTAAAAAAAATTATGAAAATTTTTTTTATTTTAGATTTTAGGAGGGGGGGTCACTTTCCTATATAAGTTATACGTAAAGTGAGCACGCATTTCTTGGCCACCGAATCTCACCACTCGTATTTCGACCCCTAAAAAAAAGCGCGCGGATATTTGTTGAGGCTGTTTATATGTAATTTGCCCAAAAAAGTAGAAACTTTTTTTTTAGGGGTCGAAATACGAAAGGTGCACTTCTATAAATTTACCAAATATATTTCTTAAGACAAAAATGTCTTTGTCATTTTTCTATGGGAACATTCAATGCATCTTGCTTGCTCGTTACCTAAGTCGGACACAGTGCAACAAAGCAGCCTACTCATAGATAAAGACAGCATTTTCTCAAATCAAGGCAGAGAGAAATTGCCAACTGGCCAGTTACCGAAATCACCGACCAAGTTTTGTCAGCACCAAAGTTCTGTAGATCTTCTAAACACAGCATGGCCATAGAATGACTGACAGAGCATCCAGTCGGAAATTGTGCGATCCTCATTGGACCACATTCTTATTGCTAAGTTCTTTGTAAATTTATCCTCATAGAAATCTAACAAAATCTTTGGAAAAATGTAAATTATTTGCACAACATTAATAGAGGGAAGTTATGTGACTCATCTGGAAGAATATTTTCACTAAGTTTTTTAATAAAATGATGAATGCATCATGTAAAGCATTAATTACTGTATTATTGCCTGACTTTTTATTTTAATTGGCAGTTGTTTCTGGTTGTTGTTTTTTTATTTTATCTTTGAGGTCACAGAATTCATGTACGAATGTGAAGTCTGAAAATACTTTATCAAGAGTGATCCATAGCCAATGAAAAGTTCAATAAGACTTGGATATATTAAGTTCTAACTGTATTGTCTACTTATTGTAGCTGGTAGGTGGAGATGGAGGTATTATTGTTAATGACAGATGAGTTACTTCCCTTGAATTAATATACAGGAAATAGAAACTATTTAAGTCAGACATGAAGGAAATGTACCAGTGAATGTCTATGAAAAGTATAGGAAATATTAACATTTGGTAGCAGAGCATAGTTCCAAATGTTAATGCTTCCTATACTTTCCATAGACATTCACTGATACAGTTCTCTTTCACTATCTGTCTTAGTCTCCATTTCCTGTATAATAATTCAAGTGAAGTAACTCATATGTAATTAACAATCTCCCTCTCTTATCAATTACGCAGGACATTTGTCACATTTATTTCTTTATCGCCTTCTTTTAACAGCAGTAGCTAATGAAACAGCATCTGGTTGTTTGTGAAAACAAATTCACTCTTAATTTTCCCAAAATCGAAAACCGTCTCCGTCCAAATCTCTCCTCCTCTGGCTTTGACAATTTTCATTGGCCACTTTCCAACTTCATGAAGTGGATCCAATCAGTAATCATATTTCATTATGTAAGAATTCTAATGATTCAATTTCCAACTCCATTGACTTTTATCCATCGTTTACTTCCTAAAAACTTCCTCTCTCCCTATGCCCACACCCATTACTTTCCACTCCTTTCAACTATGCTTTTCCCTGTCTGCTCTCTTTTTCTTTCTTTTTCTCTTCCCTTTTTCCTTTCTCCTCTTCTTCTCGTCCACCAACCACCCACCCACCATAACACTTCTCCTTACTTACTTTTTTCACCAACCCACATATATGCAACCCTCTCTTCCTCTACACACACACTACTTAAAATTTCACTAATCATCTTTCACACACCCAACGTCCTACCTACTACCAACCTCACTTTCCCTCCCACTCTAACACATTCATTCACCTTAACCACCCACCCACCTCATGGACTTATCTATCATTACTTCCACTTCCAACTTTTGTATATCTGATTTGATTTTGTTCAATAAATGCTTATACTTGACAAAGTTTCATAACTGAAACGAAATACTAAATCAAAAGAAGCATGATCCTGTGTAAATTCTGTTCTATTTAGTGTGTTCTTTGCTTATTACTTTATTCTTATCCATACCTAATAACTTTGTTTTTGATCAACTGTGAGCAAACGCGGCACCCACTTTGAACACAGCCGTTTCATTAACAAATGTTCATGCCAATGCTGATTAAACTGCCTTCTGATATCTTCAATTCCTCTGCGACTTCAATTTACGATCGTCCAAAACGAGTTTGTCGACTTTTTTTTGTTTTTCGGGACAACTGCCAAATTTGTGTGACCTAAGCATTCTGCATCATTTGTGTCTGTATGACCGCGTTTAAAGTCAGCATACCGCCTCTAAATTGTTTTTTCCGATCGAACAGAATCCGAATAATACATTGCCTTGCTTGAACAGTATTTTTCCCATCAGAATGCAATACTTTATCAACACAGGAAATTCAGATTTTACCATTGTTTTAAAAATTTGCAACAGTCGTTTCACTTAAATAACTGTAATTTGTAGACTAATAATCCCGGCTCAAATTTTGTCACATGACATTTGAAGGTTAGTACTTTATAAAGATCATGTGGATTTTTTTTATTAGTGGCGTTTTTCATTCAAAATTGATGCTATTATGTAGTAAATTGCTAGCTACATTATATAACGTTGAAATTGAACAATGTGAATGCAACGAAAATAGCGATATTTATTTTGAAACACGTGCCAAATGAAAGCTTGTGAAATTGTGTAATATCATTAAATTTATAAAAGAAAAACTGTTTTATGGTCTGACACCTGTTCCGAATATCCACTCATTAATTAGTTGAATAAGAACTTCAGCAGAGACGCGTACAATGCCGTAAATATCTTATATATAAAGTAGAAACAGATTTTCTCCAATTTTATTGACTAGAATAATTTCCGAAACAAAACGCACATGACACAATCTGTTTTGTCAAAATCATATTAGTCTAAATAAATATTGGTCTGTGTTATTAAAAAGAAATATTTTATTTTCACTTGATTTCTATGTTGAATCCTGATTGATATTTTCATTTTTATTAGTCACGCATAGATTAAAGAGAAGGAGAAATTATTGGCTAAGTCATATATGCTCTTCCTGCCACTCAAAGCACCAGTTTCATTACTTAATACGAGACATATTTTTTCTAGCACCATTTACTCCAAAATCAAATAATAATCTTATGAAATACATTTAAAATTTTCATCGGTAATAAATAATAATATACTATTTTTATTCTTATTCCGTATCTACAATGCCCCCTGGGGATTGCCGGGTAGCTTTCTGATTTTTTTAGCCTGTCTGTTTAAGAAAATAAATATTACATTTAATTTCTCATGGAAATATTTTATTACAAGTAACTCACTCTTTAGGTACATTATTTGTTCGTCCTTCAACCATATTAAATGACCTGAAAAAAGGTTGATATGCCGTAAAACAAAACGAACCAAATTTTTTGGTCTGTTTTCATCGGTAAAGTAATTTGTTTTTCTCTTTCTGTTTATTTGCAAAAACGTATACAGTAAAACCCCTAACTATGAACTCCATAGGCTATGAACTTCCTACGCTGTGAACAAAATTAAATATGAACTCTCTACGTAATGAACTAAGCTTAATAATTTAAAAAAGCAAATTATAAAGTTAATTGATATATTTCTATAAATTGATATATTTAAAGATATTTTTGTCGATATACTAACGAACGTACACCCCTTTTTTAAGTCACAGAAAAAAATACAGAATCATTTCTAACATTTTTGGAAGAAAAGAGTTGCTTTAATAACTACGATACAGTGATGATTCGTGCTCTACAAAGAAAAATGTTCATTAAGAAAATGGAACTGAACAAAGTATCCAAATTTCGACAAAACATAAAAGACTCAATAAAATCATTGAACGGGAATGATTTTGAAAATAGTGAGGATATTCAATAATTTCGTGCAGTGATATACATGCAGTATCTATTAACACTTTAAAAAAAATATTTAGGCATTTAGTGTATATTTTCATTGGTCAATCGCCATTTTCCTAATAAATCCATTTTGTTTACAAATAGTTTCTTTAATTATCCTCGTGAGATATTACTATAGTCGACCAAACCTATGCTCATTTTCTATATCTTTTAATGAAGAAAAAAATGTTCACGGTCATCTTATTTATCCCATGATATGGCCAATCCTACACTATGAACAGATCAACAGTACATAGCGTAGGTGTTTTACTGTATTATATTTTAATTCGTCATAGAAATAATTCGTGCTTTATTTACATTATCCACCCAAACTTTTCCGTTTTCCCATTCTGTTTATTAAAGTACCCGAATGTTACATTTTAATTCGTCTTAACGCTTTTTACCAATTCAACACCCTGCATTGCAGCGCCACTCCCGGGCAGCTAGTTAACCACAAATTTGTCATACTAACCGAATGTGCAACAGAGTTGTGGATTATTTAACACACAGTTTGGGGACGAGCGGCTACTGAGTTGTTAGTCTCAAAGCAATCGTTTTGTTATGGGTCTGACACAAAACTGCACCCGGTGGAGACGCCTCAATTTGGGGGAAGTGGTTTGAGAAGTCACCCCTTAATTACCAATACTCCCAGGTCGACTCTGACCCGAAGTGGTGGTACCTGCCAGGGCCCCAATCTATAGGTTAAATATAATTTAGCTTGAGTACGATACGAATCCCTTGGGCAAGGTGTTTGATCCTACCCTACCCCACCACATACCCCGAAATCCATCATTACCAGCTCTTGCTACTTTTAAAATTTATTTCTGCCTACCCTATTTCTAAACCTTATCAGCTACTCAGGCTCTCTCTAACTCCTGGGTATGACACAAAACCGCATCTGGTGGTGAAACCACAATTAGGGAGCTTTGGTGAGTATGGAGTCACCCTGTAGTTACCATTACTCCTAGGTACATTTTGACCCAGAAGAGCGGTAGTACCCGTAAGGGTTCCATCTATGAATTAAATAGAATTTATCAATTACAGACTATTTATTTACGAAATATAGGCATACAAAATAAGTTAATCTACAGTCATGTGTATACAAAATAGAATTTATTAACTATTTGAACATATTAAGAACTTGAAGCATAGAAACCTTTTCACTAAAATAACTATTCGTCATTAAATAACTCAAAAAGCTTTGATATGCCATAAAACAAAATGATTAAAGTGAGCAATCATTTACCATAAGTATTGCCATTTAATAACTGCTAATGGTTAATCTGCTGTCAAATAACACGAACGAAATTTCCCTTGAAGTTTTCCTTCAGTCTGAACTTGGTTACTGCGAACTTCAAACGCACAAATCTATTTAGCATTTTGCTAATGGCCAAATGAATCGTTACGTATCAGCTTTACTTTGTAAGAATTTCTAGGATCAAATTACGAAATAATTTAATTCTTAACAGCTGTCATGTCGGACTCAAAGCGTTCTTTTTTTTTTAATAAAAGAAAGACAGAAGATTAATGTCGACTACAGTAGAATATGTTTCTTTTGTATACAAAGAGCTAATCATTTATTTAATCTTCATAAAATTATCTCATTAATAAAATCACATCTGGGCTTGTGCATCTACCACTAGTCTCTCCCTATTAGACAGAGTCCAAAAAAAAGAGTCTCCAATCTAATAGGTCCTGCACTGTCAACCAAGCTCCCATCGCCGCAATGTTGCATCCCTGTGCTTTTTTTACAAGTACTTTAATGGAATGTGCTTTGAAAATATCCCCGACTAACTCAACAAGCAGCAAAATCCCACCCCTTCACTGTAGAGGTCCCTAGATGTCGGAAAACGTTTTACTCTAATAGTTTCTTCCCTCGAACTGCTACTTTGGAATTCCCTCCGTTTCCTGCTTCCATTACTGTACTAACATGTAGAAATTTAAATGTAATGCGAACAGACATCTCGCTGCTAAACTCCCTACTTAGAGTGTCCCTGTAGACATGGGCCCTAATAGTAGCTTCTTGCGTCCCAGTGGCAATGTGCCTGGTTTGGGGTGAATAAGAATTTTTTTTTTAATTAAATGCTTTATTTTATTTTATAATAAATTAAGAAATGAATGTCTTTTCGATGAGATACAAATCATTTTCTATTAAATTTTAAACAGCAATCATTTTATCTATCATCTTATTTATCATTTTATCTATCATCTAATTTATCATTTTATCTATCATCAAATTTATCATTTTATCTATCATCTAATTTATCATTTTATCTGTCATCTTATTTATCATTTTATTTATTTGAAATGAACTCCATCTGTTGTCTTTAACAAAATCGTAAATCAATATTTTGTCCACTTCCAAAATTTGAATTCCTTTTTTTTCTTCTTCTTTTTCTTAAATCGCTATATACGGCTATAATCACGGTGATACACCGTTTCCGTAAGATCACGAACGTTAAGCGACGTTGAGTCTGTACACTTCTAAGTGACTATTTGGGAAGACCAGGTGCTGTATGTAATACGACTCTCTTAAAAAAATGAATCTACAAATCAATCATATATAAAACATACATTTACGATTTTGACATAAAATCATCGATAATGGGCATGCCATAAAATCCAACAGCCAATAAATTAAATGGTGTTTCGTCACTACATTAAATTATATGACTATTGATGAGGGTAACCAAAATAGTAGGCATTTCGTAAACCTCATTCTGGTCATTATGAGAGGCATCTCAACAAATCCATAGCAGCGTGAAAATAGTATCCTTTTAATGTATAATAAATAGTAATACGCTTTTTCCGTTATCACCTTCAACACCTATTTAAAAAAAAATGAGATGGTCCTATCGTCACGCATTGAAAATTAACTGGTGTCGATAAGATAAATAAAATTCTATAATTAAGTGTCCCAAGATCGAATTCTGTCGTCTCGTCGATTAAAACAGTTTTTAAAACAGTTTTTAAAACAGTTTTTAAAACATACACTTTGCATTCATGAATGTAATTTTAATATAAATTTAATTGCTACAATTTTAAATAATTTTTATTGATTTATTTAACGAATATTTATCTGACAATTATTTTTACGGTAAGAAAAAAGAAACTATTCATTTTAAAGATTTAAATTATCACAAAAAATAAATGAAAAAGTTAAAATGGAAGAAGGGACAGTTTCCCTTTTTAAATATTATTAAAGCTTATACGCACATGTATTATTTCAAGAGAAATATTATCATTAACAGTAAATTATGCAGATAGATAAAGAAAGTAAACGTGGAATTCTCACTGGGTTTCACCGATAAACGATCATTTCTTGAGTCGGATATTATATCTTGTGTGTGCCTGAAGGAATTTACAAAAATATCTTTACACGATTAGTTAATAGTTTAACATTAAGTTGTGAACCGGCACTGCTTAAGTCTAGTAGCAAGAAAGGTCCAATAGCAATATGTCGGACATATCGATACTTGATTTGGACTAGCCTATCTTTTTTTCCTTCTATGCTATTGGCACGAATACATTTTATTTTGCATTTGTTTCTTTCTGAAAATAATTGTTCCGGTTAAGACAACTTTTAAAGTGGATACATTTTCCCTTATTCATTGAATATTTTTATACATTAAAGGGAAGTAATCATATTATGAGTGATTTCTCTTGGCTTCTTCACAAATAAATAGCTAAAATACGTTATATTTTAAAACATTAAAGAGAAGTTTCCATATTAATTACACATTAGTGTTTGTACTTTATTGTTATTCGATAACCATCAAATACTTTTTATTAAAATCCTATTTCACCAAATGATTTTATTACGAAATTAAAGTCACTGAAATTAATTTCCATTTCTTCGTAAACAAGTCAGCCATTTTTTTTTTACTCCTGGGCAACGCCGGTTTGATACAGCTAGATTTGAATAAAGTAAATAGAAATTGAAATTAAATGATGTAAAATTCATAAAACATTTAAGTTGCTTCTTTTGACTACCAGAAAAAAAATGGTTGCTTGCTTTGTTAGAACCGAAGAGAATAGGTTGAATTATGAGATTAGTTCTTGGTGAAAGTTTTTAATTCATAACCAGAATAGAACAAGATTTCCATTGTTAGAAAGTGATTTTTGCCTCGAGAACATAAAAAATGCCATTTAATTTCTTTTCTTTTTTATCAATAAGTGTTGTAATATAATTAAAAAAAATAATTTGTTGAATTAAATTAATAGAAAATATCCTGAATATTAATTACACTTGAAATAAATGTGTAAGAATTTGTTGTACAATTAATTTTTACCGATTCTTGTAACTAATCCAAGTTTTCCAGTATAAGTCGGTCATCTCTCAGAAAATAATTTGAGAATTTACGTGTTTTAATTAATAGACTGTCAAAGACAAAATACAAATATATGCATGACACTATATTTATAATCAACTTTCTGTACCTACCAGGCGTTGCCCGGGAGTCTTTTTACTTTAATTTGTGTTTCGCTTTTTTAAAAACTGTCATGTTATTTTTTTAAAATAGGATTATGAAAGTTAAATGTACTTATTACGGCATTGTTTGGTCATTCAATTATTAATTAAACCAACTTTTTAACTAATTCCGTCACGGTAATGTTGTTTAAATCATTATTTATAAAATTATCAAATGTAAATAGATCCAATGCTTTCAATCTTTTAATATATGACAATGTTATAAGAATTTTAAAACCAGTTTAAATGACTTTCTATCCAACAGTTTAAATGCTTCCAAATTTCTTGAAGATTTCGAAGGCTCACGAAATAATGCATTATTTTTTTAAACTATTAATAAAAGATTAAAATGACTAACTTGTTTACGAAGAACCGGAAATGCATTCTGGTGGATTTAATTTTGTGATAATTTTTTTTTTAATAGGATTTTTTAATAGTTTGTTTAATGCTTTATGCTATTGCTTCTTTTTCAATAAATAATCGATTAATCAAACATATAAAATTATCTTGTGGGATTTTCAAAGTCAGACCCAAATAGCTCACAAATCAAAATTTGCTTCTGAGTAGCCAATTTTCATTTGTTATTGTTGAACCATGTTCTTCGCAATACAATAATGTACTTAGTTACAATTTATTTTTTAAATTACTTAATCCAGCGTAGACGACTGCTAATATGAAATATTTTTAAATAATCACCTTAAAATGACTTCACTGCATCCCGAGCAACGCCGAGTAAGGACAGTTCGTAGTAAATACAAATCATGGTTAAGTCATGTAGAGGCGAAAAATACACGCACACGTAGTTGTATCGCAATTTTATTTATATCGAGATAACAAAATCTTGTTTACTCATTGATCATAAAACTTGTCAAGTTCGTCAGTAGTTTTGGTCGGCCATCTTGAAACTTTCAGTGACTTTTTACAGTTCTTTGCTAAAAAAAAGTCTTCAGGAAACATTAGTGTATATTTTTAGAAGACTTTTCTATTCCACGATTTAAATGCTTCTAAATTCCTTTCAAATTGTGAAGGGTTTTGAAATATTTTTTTTTCAACTATTAATAAAAGATTAAAATGGTTGACTTAGGAAGAAACCGAAATTACTTCTGGTGGATTTAATAAAAAAATTAAAAGACTTTTTCTTATTTCACGCTATTGAATTTTTTATTTTAATATTCGATTAATAGTAATATATATATATATATATATATCAATTCAATCTGTAAGTCATGTAGTCGTGAGAAAAGAACACAAACACACATGAAGTTGTCTTATAATTTGATTAATATCAAGATAACATAATTTTGTTTACTCTTTGGTTATGAAGCTTGTCAAGTTCGTCAGTAGTATCAGTCGGCCATCTTGTAACTTCTTTTTGAAACTTTTACAGACTTTTTAAAATTCCTCGCTAATGATGATTATATACAGGAAACACTAGTGTGTGGGTGTTTACATTGTCACACAAGGTAATTTAATAAAATGAAAAATTTGAATGTTTTAAGGATAATAATTACAAAATGCCAACGCAACGTGTAATAATAATCACCATTGAATTTTCCCTTTACACTCAACATGAATACAAAAGGTTTGACTTGTAAATCAATAGGAATCACAAAGGTCTATTCAGCAACATAAATTTCAATATTATGTATTTCGTAATGAGGATCCAATTTGGGAGCTTCATGAGGAGTGTGAAGTCACCCCCTCCCTTAATTACCGTTACACCCAGGTCTACTCTGATCCAAAGCCTTTTGGCTAAGATCAAAGTGTAGTATCTGTTCCGATGGATACTGCACCCCATAGACTGGTATTGTCTTGGCCTTTGGAGCTTGATTTATGCCGGTCTATGGGTCTTTCCTGTGCAGTTCTAGAAGGTCCACCCTCCCAGGCTTTGCCTCCCCTCTTTGGGGAGGAGTAAGTTTATTGCTTACTGCCTGAGGTGCCCCTACCGGGGAATGCCGACGGGGCTGCCCAGGCAATTTTTAAACCCCACTTTCCCGACCCGACCTTGGGTCGCATCTTACTTGTGGGAGTAAGATAAAAACTGGCCTTGTGCCTAACTCCTGGAGAGGAGTAAATCAATACTCTGATCCAAAGGAGTGGTAGTACTTGTCAGAGCCTCATTTATGGGTTAAATAGAAACTATCGTTTACAGACTATTCCCATCTATATAAAGTTAGATATGTTTATATGTTTATATATTTGTATGTACAGGATTTACTCCTAAACTAATTAACTGATAATTCTGAACACCGCTGCTAGGTCCAACTGTGGCTATATTTAGTATAATTTAGTTTGATGCAAAGAGGTTAAAAAGGGTGTGGAAGCCCTTCGTGAAAATTTAGATACCTTCGATTTTTGTTAATTTTAACGATAGATATTAGACATCAATTAATAAATATTCCCCAAATTTCAGTTTCTTTTGCGTATTTAAAGGGCTTTTAGTGGGGGGGCATAATATGGGCACAACTTCCTATTTGATAATTCAGATATTTTAGATTTGCCTTGAAATCCATAGTGCTTAACGACAAGATTCAATTTCAGTTTCTTCTTAAGACTCCTTAAGCCTAAACCTTAAATTTTAGACATTTTCTGTAATTAAAACTATGTAATGGATTTTAATCAAAATAAGAATAAGGATTCTAGACATAAGGTTTAGAGTTATTGCATCTTGAGTTTAATCTTCGTAAGGGGACATAAACACTGTGCAAAACTGTTCTGTTCGGGAATTAACTTTACCCGTCCTCGGACGAGGATTCTTTTATTTATTTATTTTTTTAGTTTTTTTTATATATAAAATATACGCCTACAAAACAAATTAATCTACAAATAAATCATATGCAAAACATAAGATGACCGAACAACGGTTAATATGCTGTAAACTCCAACGACTGGTTGACTGGTGAGGTTAATAAGAAGTTGTTTTGTTTAGAACAGAGGCACCCGAGCACAGCAGCAAGTAAACTTGAACGTAACTCTGTAATGAAGGACAAGTCAGAGATATGTTCAATAAGAGGCATGTTAGTTGTGTTACTGGTTTTGTGTGTTCTGATTAGGTCAAGTTCATGTCGCCTTTCGGAGAGTAAAATCGACAAGGATAAAAATAGAATTGAAAGAAGTGGAAAGTTAGACGAAACTGAAAGAACGGCGTCTGATTGTGACCGAACGAACTGATAGAATACGTAAATTTCAATGTTTTCTTTTTGGACTGTACGAATTTTGAGATTCCTTAAAAGCAAGAGTTCTTCGCCTTCTTTACTAACGACCCCCTCCTTTCTTGTTGTATTCTATTCATCATACGAGGCCTGTCTAACAAGTATCCGATCTTAGGCCAGAAAAATATTTCAAATACGTGACGGGGTTGAGACCCTAATCCCCTTCAAAGTAGGCCCTTTGTGCTTGCGCATACTTAGCCCACCGATCCATCCACTGCCGGAAACGCATCTGGAAGTCTTCTTTTGGAATGGTGTTTGTAAGATAGAAAGTGACAAACTCTCATTCTAACATTTAATAACAACTTTATTGGGTCGTCTTCGTTAGTACGTGAACAAAAGGGAAAGACGTTAGTATGTCCATAAGTATGGACGAATGCAAAAGCTAGGAATTTCCCGTGATTATAATTCCCCAGTGGGGAAAAAAGAATTGTTCATGATATTGAATGTTTGTACACCGGTTATGGTGTCAGGACGCGTCCATATATATATGCAAGTATGTGTGTCTGTAATATTAAGTCCATGTGTTGAGGCAGTAGCCATTTTGGTGTCTTGTCGAACCCAGGGCCAGAGTCCCGGGAAAATGTCTGTTTCGTCCCCAGAGAGAGCGGGGCGTGTGTTTGGCAGTGCCAAAGTAGGAAAGAGAGAGAAGTGTCGTCTCGTGCCACCGAAGTAAAAGAGTGATGTTGTCTTGTGCCACTGGAGATCAAGAGAACGGGCGGATGGCGGTCAGATATTTATATAATTATGCTAGCCATCCGAGATTCGCCTAAAAGAAGGTCACTGATTGGTCAAGCCAAGGAGGAAGTAGTTTGCCTGAACCAATCAGCAGCCAGCTAAGAAGTCATTGATATTTAAACAATATGGCAGCTTGTAGGTAACTGCTACATATTCATATCCGCCGTTGCGTGCCGCATTATCTCTTTTTTTTGTACTCCGAGCAGTTTGGGGGCCTGCCAGAACGCTGGTCATTCTCTGCTGATATGCGGCCATTTTTGAATCGGTTGAACCATTCCTTAATTTGCGTTACACGTCGCATCATCTCCAAACACCTGCTGAATTTAACGCGACTACAATTATTCAATTATTTGGATGGTGTTCTGTGTGATGAATTAACAATAATAAGAATTACGAGAGAATATGGCCTTAATATTAGACATTACAGTGCTAGTATTTATATTGCTACTGTAGCATGCAAGGCAGCCATCTTTGAGTTGTCAAAGATTCTTAAGAGTTCTTTTAAAGGGAGATAATCCTGGAAGTTTATCATAACCTTCGCCTTTGCCAAATGAATTAACCACCCATATCGTTTCGATGTATATGGTGTATTCTCTGCGAACGATGAAGTGGTTGGTCTTCCGAGCTTATAAGTAAAAAGATCGATATTCCAATAGTTTGAGTCTACATATATTTGTAGTTATAATGAAAACCTTAAATCTGACTGCCGGGACTCCTCAACTCGAGTAGAAATTCCTTTTGCTTCAAAACAATATGTTCAGAGGAGTCACCAAAGCAGCATAAATAAGCTTAGTTACGCGATTGATTTGTCTTTTTATCAAATTTCTGAAATCCATAAAAAAATTGTCCATGAAAAACAAAATGCTTTCCTTGCCTTTGTTTGTGATTTATCAAATATCTGAATAATAATAGTACAAAAATAATAAAAATAATAATTCACGTTTATATATTAATTATCATCTTCCACACTCATTTTAACAATGAGATCACCCGATCCCCAAAGATGAAATATGCAAGTAATTCAAAATTAATTGGTAAAATTAACAGGTAAAATTTCTGACTTTACCCATTTTAAAATAAATTGTTCTTAAATTGAATTATGTCATCCTGTTTGCTAAAACAGTTTTAAATCCTACTCTTTGCATTCTTTGTATTTTATTGTAATTCTAATAATCTCATTTTTACAATTTTGGTACTGATATAGATTTCCGCCAACTTTACGTCGTCATCTTCCGGCAGTTTATGTTAGCTGCCGGAAAAAGCCGACGCGAAGACTGACGGGTGTTAAGAACACTGCTGCTGCTT
Organism: Sepiola atlantica; assembly: GCA_963556195.1. Taxonomy (NCBI): domain Eukaryota; kingdom Metazoa; phylum Mollusca; class Cephalopoda; order Sepiida; family Sepiolidae; genus Sepiola; species Sepiola atlantica. The sequence continues at coordinate 12,205,467 of OY744515.1, forward strand.
CAAGTAAATCTATACTTAGAAAAACAACTGGTCAAAAGTTTTTTTTAATTTTTTTTTTTAATTTTTATATAACGTGAATGAAAATAGTTAAACAACTGTTAATGGTCAATTTTTTTTTTTCAAGAAAAGTTTTTTTTTTCATATATAAAACGAAGAACTGTTAAAAAAACAATTTTTTTTTTTCATGAAAAGTTGTTTCTTTTTCTTTACATGAACAAAACATATCTAATCAACTGTTAAAAATTTTAAGAAAAGTTTCCAATAACTTTTTTTTTTTTTTACGTCCAACAAATTAAACAGTCTATTTTTTTTTTATTTTAAAGTATATTAATTTAAGTACGTTAGCCAGGGTTTTTTTACCCCGCCTTATAGACCGGTATTGTCCGGGCCTTCGGGTCTGGTTTTACACCGGTCTATTGGTTGTCCGTCCTGTGCAGTTCTAGGAGGTGCACCCTCCCAGGCTTTGCCTTCTCACCCTTTGAGAAGGGGTTAGTTTATTGCTAATCGCCTGAGGCGCCCCTACCGGGGAATGCCGACGGGGCTGCCCAGGCAATTTTTAAATGACCAGAGCGCTCAAATTCTCGGGCGCTGGTATTTCAATCCCACTTTCCCGACCTTGTGTCACATCTTACCTTGTGAGAGGAAGATAAATAGAAGAAGTACGTTAGCCAGCTCCATTTTTTCTTGAGAAAAGAAAATGTCCTTCCTTACAGATGTCCACGCTTTGCAGTTAGTATTGGTGCATCTCCATGCATATTTATCAGTCAGCTTAATCCTTGGAGTTAACATGCACATATATCAACAGTTTCTGCATTTTCTTTTCTTAGCTATTAGACGTCGTTCTTGGCAGAAGGAGATGAATCGTTCAGAAGATTGAATTCGCTCAGTTAAATCGTTAAAATTCATTTTCTGATTCGACAAATTTTGCTTGATTTACCCAATATCGAGATCTCTTGAAAATTGGTTGTCTGTTGACAGCTTACAGCTGATTGGCTAATCTTGTCTTAGCGCCTTGATCAGTCTTCGCGTCGGCTTTTTCCGGCAGCTAACATAAACTGCCGGACGATGACGACGCAAAGTTGGGGGAAATTGGGTCCCAGTCTATTTCAGCACCACAATTTTAAATAAATACATTTTAAAAAGTGACATTCGTTTTAGTTATTTAAAGAATATTTAGCAAACAATTTCTTTTACGGTAAGAATAAAAAAGACTATTTTAAAAAGATTTAACTTGTTATAATAAATAAATAAATAAATGAATTAAAAAATTAAAACGTTCATTTCATTTATTTAAAAAAATATTTAGCTGACAATGACAATTATTTTTACAGAAAGTAGATATTTTTTAAATATGTATTATTAAATCTTGCATATGTGTATTATTTTAAGAGGAATACTATCATTAACAGTAAATTATACAATTAGATAAAGAAAGCAACTGTGCTGTAATAATCTTAGTTCGCTTAAGAATATCTAAAAACCTAAATCAGATTCATCATGTAATTTATTGAATTTAAAGTAAACTGCATCTTTTTTTTTTTTTAATTTACTTTCACTTAATTATTGAGTTATCTAATCCAGTGTTTCTCAACCTTATTCTAGATGTGGCTCCCTTCAATCTAATGTGAGTTCTTCATGGCCCCTTCATATCCTGTTCTTATCTCTTCCGCCTCTGTCCCTCAACTTATAACATTTAAGAAAGTTGTTTGGATAGTACTATGACAACAAAAGCATAACCCCAGTTGTCATCATCATCATCATCATCATCATCATCATCATCATCATCAGTTTAGCATCATCAGTTTAACATCTGCAGCTTTTAGAAATTGGCTTCTAAAGCTAACCTATCTCTAGGCAGGTCTTTATTTATCCCTCTTTCTTTCAAATCCATCTTTATTACTTCCTCCTATGTTGTTCTTGGCCTACCCATGTCAACTGACCCTGCTACCTCAACTGTTATACATCTACTAACCCAAGAACTTTTATTCTTTCAAAATTACCAAACCAACGAAGTCTCCTGTTCTGCACACATCTCCTTATACTGTCAAGATTTAATTTTTCAGATGTAGATTAAAGAATATTCTTTTGATAAATATTTCAGCAAACAAATGCATTACAATTCAATGTGACAATTACAGGAAATTAACAATTACAAAAAGAAAAAATTGAAAGAAAAGTTTGTGAAAAAATACCTTAATTTAAAGAAAGGAAATTAAAATGTTAAGAAATTCAAACCCCAAAACATCCATTTTGCATAGATCAGACAAAACATTACAATAACAAAATGGATTATTAGATTAATTTGATATTTTAATTTTAAATAATAATTATTAATTACAAAATACTCCATAACTATATTTTGTGTATCCTAAACTTTCTGTGGGCAACTTTTGTCCTCTAACTTTTCAGATTTGGCCTTGTGGCTCCTGAAAATATCTCATGCTATTTTGAAAAACCTATACTATCCAGATGAAATCTTCCAGATGTAAATGAAAGAATATTTTTTTGATAAATATTTTATTTGAATAAACTCATTTATTTACCAAATATACCCAATGAAAGATTTTATTAACAAAAAGGCGAATTATAATTCAGTGATGGTTGAGGACATGCGTTGCATGGAGAGACATAATATGAGAATGATATGATTGATGTGTAATGTGAATCTTAAAAACGAGCTTAGATCTGATGACCTCAGAGGAAGATTAAATTTGGACAATATAGGGAGATGTGTGCAGAACATGAGACTTTGATGGCATGGCCACATTGAAAGAATGGATGACAGTTCTTGGGTTAGCAGATGTAGAACAGTTGAGGTAGTAGGGTCAATTCGCAGAGGTAGGCCAAAGAAAACATAGAAGGAAGTAATACAAATGGAGCAGAGAAGAAGAGATCAATAAAGACCTTGCCAGAGATAGGTTAGTTTGAAAGTCAATTTCTTAAAGCTGTCCAATGCATGTCAGCATGTAAAATGGAGGTTAAGCTGAATATGATGATGATGATGTGACAATAATAGAAAAGTAATAATTACAAAATGAAAAGAAACGTTCATCGAGTTATTTTTTAACTTCCTGATATTTGCATATTGTTTTTAGAAAAAGAGCATTTTATTAATTAACTATTACTAGCAAATACATGTTCCCTCCGGTCGCATATTTTTGCTTGTTGTTTTATTTAACTGCTTTCTCTCTCTCTCTCTCTCTCTTTCTCTCTCTCTCTCTTCTCTCTCTTCTCTCTTCTCTCTCTCTCTCTTTTCTCTCTCTCTTTTCTCTCTTTCTTTTCCTCTCTTTCTTTTCCTCTCTTTCTTTTCCTCTCTTTCTTTTCCTCTCTTTCTTTTCCTCTCTTTCTTTTCCTCTTTCTTTTCCTCTTTCTTTTTCTCTCTCTCTCTTTTTCTCTCTCTCTCTTTTTCTCTCTCTCTCTTTTTCTCTCTCTTTTTCTCTCTTTCTTTTCCTCTCTTTCTTTTCCTCTCTTTCTTTTCCTCTCTTTCTTTTTCTCTCTTTCTTTTCCTCTCTTTCTTTTCCTCTCTCTCTTTTTCTCTCTCTCTTTTTCTCTCTCTCTTTTTCTCTCTTTCTTTTCCTCTATCTCTTTTCCTCTATCTCTTTTCCTCTATCTCTTTTCCTCTATCTCTTTTCCTCTATCTCTTTTCCTCTATCTCTTTTCCTCTATCTCTTTTCCTCTATCTCTTTTCCTCTATCTCTTTTCCTCTATCTCTTTTCCTCTATCTCTTTTTCTCTATCTCTTTTTCTCTATCCTTTTTTCTCTATCTCTTTTTCTCTCTTTCTTTTTCTGTCTCTCTCTCTCTCTCTCTCTTTCTTGAAATAAAACTTTCTGTGCGTTCGAATAATCAGAGGCCGGGTAATCAAATGTTGGAATGGCCGCTGTCTGTTCCATCATATTCCATTACAATCTAATTTAATTAGGTAACTCAATTGTATAGATTTAAAAAAACAATGGATTTAATTAATTCTATTTATAATTTTTATTTAGATTATTATTATCGAGGAAAATATTTTAACTACATCTGGAAATCTGAAAAATCAATCATGAGTGTATATTTGCGAATATTAGTTTATTAGAAGCTTAAAAACAAATTAATTATGTAAATTTGAAAGGCGCGTGATGTTTGGGGAAGCTTTGGAATGGGTATATATAGGAGCTGATAATTAGATATAAAAAGAGAGCGATCAAAACTAATAATATAGCTTCAGCTTTAGATAGACAGACAGACATAGATACATCATCTCCATTATTAATAGATTTGTTGCTATCTATTAAATAAATCATTGAAAATTTTACCATGAAACAAAAATCTACTTAATTGTTCTCCATTTTATGATTGATGTCACACAACATGAGAAAATGTTTAATATTTTCTATTTTCTAAGCTGTAAATCGGGCAGCTGTTCTAGTATTTTCCCTAGCTAGATTTAATGGGATCTTTTATTATTTGAGAGCAAACCTTGAAAAAAAAAAAACTCTTTCTCACCTTTGTGTACCTGAAATGAAAAGACTAAGGGAGGAGAGGCGGTTAATCCTGAATTATAAAGAGATTAAAAATAATTACCCTAAGGTGTGTAAGCACACAAAACCTATTCTTTTTATAGGTGTCCACCATTGAAAGCATACAAGAGTGAATAGGGTTATCAAGATACGAAAGCCGAAGCTGATTTCTTTCGAATGAATAGAAATTGCAGATTCTATTTGTAATCTAATTCCATCCATTAATATCAAATGTTTATAACAAAGGTGTTAAAAATGTGCTTTAAATTGTTCAGATTAGTATAAAAGCTTCATTAATTGTTATCCTGGTAAAATTCATGATTGTTGAGTCTTTTCATACGATTCCATTCAACCACGATCGTTTGTTTTAGATAAACACTGTTTTCTATCATAAGTAGTAGTAGTAGTAGTAGTATTAGCGTGATCCCTGTCCTGGCGTTGCCCGGTAAAATTAAGGAAACACAGAATCACGACCCCCAGAAATAAACTGACCAGAAAAAACTTGAAGGACTTTTTTCACCCAAAATGCTAAGCTTTTTAAATCGTGGAATAGAAAAGTCTTCTAAAAACATACACTAATGTTTCCTGAAGACTTTTTTTTAGCAAAGAACTGTAAAAAGTCACTGAAAGTTTCAAGAACTATTATACAAGATGGCCGACCAAAACTACTGACGAACTTGACAAGTTTTATGATCAATGAGTAAACAAGATTTTTTTATCTCGATATTAATAAAATTGCGATACAACTACGTGTGTATGTATTTTTCGCCTCTACAGGACTTAACCATGATTTTTATTTACTACGAGCTGTACTTACTCGGCGTTGCTCGGGATGCAGTGAAGTCATTTTAGTTTTTAATTTTTATTTGTTTACAAATTTTTAAATTTAAGGTAGACAATTCTATTATATTTTTCAATCTAAAATGAGTTATCCCCCTTGTTAATTTTTTTTTAATTTTAAGGTGATTATTTAAAAATATTTCATATTAGCAGTCGTCTATGCTGGATTAAGTAATTTCTAAAATAAATTGTAACTAAGTACATTATTGTATTGCGAAGAACATGGTTCAACAATAACAAATGAAAATTGGCTACTCAGAAGCAAATTTTGATTTGTGAGCTTAGATGCTATTTGGGTCTGACTTTGAAAATCCCACAAGATAACTTTATATGTTTGATTAATCGATTATTTATTGAAAAAGAAAAATTATTACAAAATTAAATCCACCAGAATGTTTGTTTGGCCACGGTGTGTGTGTGTGTTTTTTTTTAGGGAGGGGGGCTATTTAATTTGTAATTTAACAAAAGTATAACATGGCAGAATTGTGTATGCATGAATCAAAATGCATTATGATGAACTTTAATTTCTGACTTTGCTACTCGGCTGCGATGTGTCTTTTTTGTGTCGGGGATGAGGAGGGTGCTTTGTTTATAATTTAGAATGCCGAACCGGATCGCAACCCCCGGGCGTAAATTGACCTGAAAAAAGTTGAACCCAGATGCTAATTTTCTATCCACGACCTGAGAAATATGCAAAAAAAAAATAAAATGAAAACCGTCATTGAATTAGAAAACAATAATAACAAATAGTGAATTAATGAGATGTCCTTTTGCAAAACAACATACAAATTATTTAACCTGAGTACATGTCTCGCATGGATATACTCAGTATATTAGAAAGCTGAATTTCTTCTGTTTTGTATATGGATTTGGCATTTTAATCTCACTGCTAGGGAGATAAACGTCCCAACTTTATAAATAGAGATTATGACCTTCTCCTAGGAGAAAATATAATATTAAGATAGTTCTGGCACTTCCAATCCACCTATGACATTAAAGTGGTGAATCCCTAATTTGGAAGCTTTGCGGAGTGTAGTTTGGTTGTTTTGTTTTACGGCATATCAACACTTTTTGAGTTATTTAATACCGAATCAGGCCATTTTGGTAAAAAATGTTATGCTTCAAGTTCTTTATATCTTCAAATATGTTTTCATGGTGTTTGGTTTGGTCGTTTTGTTTTACGGCATATCAATCCTTTTCGAGTATTTAATGCCAAATCATGTCATTTTGGTAAAAGTTTTTATGCTTCAAATCCTTTGTCTTCAGGTGTTTGGTTTGGTTGTTTTGTAGAGAAAACTTGTCGTTTTTGGCTTTGCAGAACATGATTGAGTTTTGCAAAGGGAAAAGAAAGAAACAATAACATCAATGTTTGGTGCATTTTTGGTCAGGAAGCCGATATCTTCAGACAGCCTGATCTGGTAGCACCAGATTGAGGAGTGTGGAGTCATTTCTGAGTTACTACTACTACTACTACTACTTCTAGGTCACTCTGACCTGGAGTGGTAGTAGCTGTTAAGGTCCCATCTGTCGAATACACAGAAACTATCGTTTATAGATGATTTTCGTTTTATAGAATATACGCCTATAAAACAAATTGATCTACAAGCCAATTGTATGCTAAACGTAAGACTTTGGCATAAAATGACCCAACGACTGCCGACATGTTGTAAACCTCACAAACATTCAACCAATCATTTTAATACAAATCTAGACGTGAAGAGTTGAAAAGTGAAAAAAAAAACCTACTCATTCAAAGTTGCCTATCGACAGCTGTGGCAGAAACAAAGATAAATAAACATTTGGATGATAGCGCTAGTTTAAAAAAAAAGAAAAATGTTAGAATATTTTTTTTTTTTTTGCTTATCTTATAAACCAGATCTGACCAAAGATAATTAATGATATTTTTGAATTCCGCGTGAAAAAATGATCCAAAATCAGTTTAAAAAAAAAAAAAAAAAAATGACCTTTTGGAATAATTTTTTAAAAGATGCAGGTGCTTTTCACTCAATTGAAACAAACAGTATTTCAGTTTTCTTCACTTCCGTTACAGTGACTTCATAGGTTCAACTCGCACCTGTCGTTTATAGCCGTTGCCTTCTCACCTGTGCCTATTTTATACGGCAGTAAAATCATTGACGTGATATTGATCTTAAAATATAAATATTCATGAAAAAAAAAACCCATACACAACCTTTTATTTCTACATGAATGGTTCACTTTTGTCAAAACCAGTTTAACGTGGGTTATTTTGACATAAATACAGCTGATCTATTGTAGAAGAAAAGTCATGTTTGTCTGTGTGTACGGCTACAACTGAGAAATTGCAAAAGATACACTTACATACTACTTGGCATCACAGGATTTTGAATAACTTCGAGTTGATTATAATTTGAAAAAGAAATATTGTAACTTTCATTCCCTTGGGGTCACCAGGTACCAAATTAGTGCATCCGGGGGGGGGGTAAATTATTTTCTTTCATTCACACTGGCAGTTTTAAAAAAAAACTGAAAATAGGTCAAGTAGTCGGTCAGCTGTTGGTGACTTTTCCTTTGTTTCTATCTATTATATTGAACTAATTGTCAAAGAGGGAGAGAGGAGAAAGAGAGCAGATAGTCTGAGAAGAGGGTTGTCCAAAAAGAAGTGTGTGGGGAGGAGAGTTTCAGCAAACAAGTGTTATATATACTTATTTTTTAGCATCATCATCATCATCATCATCATCATCATCATATTCGGTTTAACATCTGTTTTACATACTGGCATGCATTGGACGGCTTTTAGAAATTGACTTACAAACTAACTTATCTTTGGCCAGGTCTTTATTTATCCCTCTTTCCCTCAAGTCCATTCTTATCACTTCCTCACATGTTTTCCTTAACCTTCTCCTGTGAACTGGACTTGCTACCATAACTGTTCTACACATATTGACCATCCATTCTTTCAACGTGGCCATACCATCAAAGTCTCCTGTTCTGCACACATCTCCCTATACTGTCCAGATTTAATCTTCTTCTGATGTCATCAGATCTAAGCCCGTCTTTAAGACTCACAGTACACATCCATCGTATCATTCTCATTTCATTTCTCTCCATGCAACACATGTCCTCAACCCTCACTGGCCAAGTTTCACTTCCATACATCATCACACTGCGTACAAATACCTGATAGACTCTTTCCTTGGTCGACAGTGGTAACGCTCTGCTGGTTAGTAATGGCAGAAGTTCCCTGAACTTACTCCATCCACTCCTAACGCTTGCAATCACACTAGCACCTGCTCTACCCTATACTCGAATGGTATCACCAAGATAACAAAACTTTTGAACAACTTATCAAAAGCATCGCCATCCAGATATCCTTTCTCCACATCTGAGTTCTCATCCATCTCCATTGTCTTACACTTTTTGCGCATAAACTGACTATCGTCTCTCAACCTACCCATAATTCCACTTCTTGTGTACCCAATGCTAACAAGTATCACAAGTCGTTGTTACTAGCATCAATTCTTTCACCGTCTTGTTCCATCTATTCCGATCTGAATAACTGACTGCCTTTATGGCAATTAGCTTAGGTTCTATGCAAATTATTCCTTTCAGACATCTCATGACGTTCGATTCGGGGGGGGGGGGAGACGGACAGACTCTGCTTATTACAATTTTATAGAAGTAACTAATAGAATCAAGATCAAAATGTAGTATCTGTTCCGATGGATACTGCACCCCATAGACCGGTATTGTCTTGGCCTTAGGGGCTTGATTTACGCCGATCTATGGGTTTGTCCTGTGCAGTTCTAGGAGGTCCACCCTCCCAGGCTTTGCCTCCTCTCTTTGGGGAGGAGTAAGTTTATTGCTTACTGCCTGAGGCGCCCCTACCGGGGAATGCCGACGGGGCTGCCCAGACAATTTTTAATGGCCAGAGTGCTCACCTTCTCAGGTGCTGGCTTTTCAAATCTCACTTTCCGACCTTGTGTCACATACTCCTATTGTGGGTCGGTGTTAAATAAAAACTAATAGAATCATTTATAGCTTGTAGTTGTGTTACTTACAATAAGTCAAACTTTCCATCAAGTTCTCCTCCCTAACAGCCTCTCCCCCCCCCCCTCTCACACTGCACTCAAGGAAAAGGGTGCATATGCCATTTTGTACTTTTTGTTTTTTGAAGTTTTGGAGAGCTTTTTTCTACTGAGTCATCGCTTATCAAGGCCAAAAGTCACTCGAGGATAAGAATTCCTATTCACTTGTCTTCGGAACAGAGTTAGACAGAATGCCAGTTTTTAATGTAGGGAAAATAAAACTCCCCAAAAAGGGGCACTCTGGATTGAAACAAAAATTGCCTCAGTCTAGAAGGATTTCTCCTTCACTGACCGAGGAGAGAAAAGATTAAATATAGTATCAGAACAGATACTACACTTTGCTCTTAGCCAAAAGGCCAAGGATACCAACTTCGAGGATAAGAGTTAATGAGATGGATGGATTGTCAGTTGAATGATGAAGAATATTATGAGAGGATTGAAACTGATGAATGGAATAAACAGTTTGATGACTTATGAGGACGGTTTATGACGAGTCTTTATTGACATTGGATGTGAAGATGACCATGTTGTGGTCTGCAGGGAAATAGTCCTGTGCTAATGTGTTCCATAGATTGGAAAATATGTGCACCCTCCTCAATAGAGGTGTGAGTTACTTTTTATCTTTGAATTATCTCTTGCTTTCCCTGCTGGGACGTAAGTAAATAAATATTAACCCGGGGAGGGGGGACAAACAAAATATACAACAAATAATTCTTACCAGACACAAGAAAATTAAATTTTCTATCGACCTGTATAGTTTTAAAGTTTTGAAAGTTTTGTTATTTCAAAATTTCTTTTGTTACTTTCACTTGGCCGAGTTCGTCAATCAAAGATGGCCGTCGATATTTTTGGAGGGAGTTGGTCGTTTTTGAGTATATATATATATATATATACCAATATCTATTTTAAGTAAATATTAAATTATTTTTACCTACATATGCCGGTGTTTCAAGCTTACGCTATAATCAGTGTAGGAGATGATAATTTCAGACGGTCGCAAGATTCGAACCCAGTTAGAGAATCACGCTAGATTCCGCAAGCAAGCACTCTAACCAAACGGCCACAAGAAATTGCCACGTAAAGAAAGCGAATTAAGTTCTATTTATGCCTAAACAGAGTGGGCACAGAAAGTAGACTACCGAGAGTGTTCAACGAACGTTGTCGGAACATGGAATGTAGCTATGTTTTTTCTATACTTCTACTTTTGACATTTTTTCTTTCCCCTGTTGTGTCCCTTTATATGTTTGATTTCATTGCTTTGTAGGCTCTTAAAAATGGATTGTAATCAGCATCTCCCAACCTTCCCTCATTTTATCGAATTGCTGTTTAACTGAGAATGAACTATACTCTAGTCTTGATGCTGTTTTGACTTTGAAGTTGGTGTCTATACCCTGTGCTGATGAAGAGACTTGATCTCAATAAAAATCCATATCGTCTCAGAAACGATCGTACACGTTTACCCCGGAACTACTATATATATATATATATATATATATTCCGAAACAGATGACAACAGAAGCTGAAGAGAGCCGGATGGCTAAGTCCTTCCGTGCTTGAAACCGACGGTACGAATGTTGTACTAATTTTTCTGTACCAAAATAAATAAATATTACGCTCTTAATTTTTAATTTTTAACTTTAATTCTCAATTAATCGAACACTCTGCTGGGATTTTTCCTACTATATTACAAAGAAGTTATATATATATATATATATATATATATATATATGATTTTTTTTGAATGTGAGATTATATATATAATTATTTCCACAATCAGACAACGCCGCAGGACTTCCGGTTTGTTTCTTTCATAGGTCGTGGGCTGCGGCGTTGTCTGATTGTGGAAATGATTATATATATATATATATATATATATATATATATTAATATACAATAGCAAGGAGAAATCATCTCCTCTTGCCCCCATATTAACATTTTTATTCATTTTGTTTACTCAATCCCAGTACTAAAGCAGATGTGTGCATGTATTTTGTGTTATTTAAGTATATAGGAAAAAGCCTTAATTAAACAAACGTTGATGAACTCACATTTAGTATAATAATAATGATGATTAGATAGATAGATAGATGTACACATAACGGTCAAAGTATAAAATGTTACGAAACGTGATTCAATATTTTTTGTCCTTTTTTCGAGTGTTATTGTAAAATGGGATCGGAGAAATCATTCGGAACTGTTTTCATTGAGAATAAAATCATTCCGTAGTTTGAAAGGATAACCTTTTAAAATGTACATTTCATGATTCTAGTGAAATGTCAAACAAAGATAAACAGTGGCCCTACCCCGCCGAACAGGGAAAAAAAAGTAATAATCTATAATTATCGAGCAAGACACAGCAAAGCGCTTTTGAGGCGTGGGAGGACAATAAGTAGGCAGGAACGAATGAAAAACAGATTTTGAAATTATCGGCAGCAAAAAAAAAAAATACTTTGAAGTTTCCTTGTAAGACGGTTACCGTCAACTTTTCCTGTGAGTGGTTCAAAAGAAATGCATTTAAATATCTTCTATTTGGTAAAAGATAGGTTTCATTTGAAAGATGATGTCCTAATGCTGATACATAAAAAAATATTACTTATTGAAATATTTTCAATTTGATTTCAATAAGTCGCCGCTTATCAAGGCTAAAAAGCCACTCGATGATAAGGGTTAATGAGGTGGGTAGATTGTCAGTTGAATGATGAATATTATAAAAGGATTGAATAGAATGAATAACATTTGAGGACGGTGTATGACAGTGTTTATTGACATTGGAGTTGAAGATGGCCATGTTATAGCCCTCGGGGAAGTAATCTTGTGGCAACACGTTTCATAGATGGGAAGTTCTTAGAAAGAAACTCTGTTCATGGAAATTCTGTTTGATATTATGCACATGGAGAAAGAAAGGAAAGTTCTCATCGCCTAAAAAAATGTTTTACCAGCTTTGTTGTCTATGCTAGTTGGAGTCGATTAAACATGGCTGATTCTATTCCAAACAGACATGGCTGTTGTGATGAGATAATTATTGGGAACAAATAATTTGTGGAAAAATAAGAGTGACAAGTTTGTAGAATAAGAACCTATATCGCACACATTTTGGATAAAACTGATTGTTGGTCTTTTTACTCTTATTTTTCCACATAATATTTATTCCCATAATGCATCTCACCACAACGATCAAGGAAAGATATGTTTTAAGATAATGTTTCTTGAAATTGTTCTTTTAAAAGAATATCTCTTCAATTTAATTCATGGCGAATTTATCTATCGATTCATTTTTCACTATAAATTCTCATATTTTTGTATATTTCTCTTTTTTAAAAATATGTTTTAATTATAAATTTATTTTTTCTATTGGTGTATGTTATACTTTTGACATTCCTATAGTGTCCATTTATATGTTCGATTTCATTACTTTGTATTTCATTTACCTCCTCTCCAGGAGGTTAGACACAAGGTCAGGTGTGAGTTTTGATGAAAGTGTTTCTGTGGAACGAACTGGATTCGAACCCGGCACACCCACGTCCTCAGTCCTCGTCATTAACCACTTAGCCACCGTACCATTCATTGATTTGTACGCAATATAGTATCAGAACATATGACATTTTGGTTTTAGCCAAAAGGCCAAGGATTAGTCGTGTAGCAAAACCACTCGAAATTTTATAAGGGATGTAATTTTAAATAATTATAATAATCTGTAATCCGATATAGATGGCTGCTTCAGATTGTTTTACTTTTTCTTGCTTTAAAAGGAATGTTTGCTAACACGTATCAATTCCTTTAAATGCTCTGCCGTCCATTCAATTCAACAGTAACAGAATTCCGAAGTTGTAAAAAGTCATTTGTAAAGAGAAATCTTACACGTGTTTTCAGGTAAGCTGTACAAGTCAACTGCCACATACCATTTGGGGACGTTCCCTTTATAAGCAGGTGTGCTGCTCAAGGTTAGTAAAACCCCCGACGAAAACAGCACGGTTTTCCGTTTAGCGCACGTGTTCTAATTCTGCACTGAGTCACCCCATTGAAATTGAATAGACGTGCTTTTCTATTACGTCATAAACAAATAATCGGTTGCCTTACTTAGAAAAGATTGGGTAATTTTATTTACGCCTTTCATTACATTTTGTCTGGCAAGGATAAAAGAAACGCCAATTAGACTTAATTTTTAAATGATAGTCTCAGTCGGCAACAAGTTCGGGTTTCAATCCATAAACTGATGGTGCCATGTTCAGTAACTTTGCCCTCCATATATTAGTGGTGAGAAACAGGTTACTCGCTGGTGTCAATTCTTCTCAAGGAGCTTGAGAGAGTTTATTTACCTCCTCTCCAGGGGAGGTTAGACACAAGGCAAGGTGTCGTTTTGAAAAGCCAGCGCACTAAGAGAAGCACACCCTAGCCTACACAAAAATGCCTGAGCAGATCTATCAGCATTCCCCCGAGAGAAGGTAAAGCCTGGGAGGGTGGATCTTCTAGGACTGAAAAGGACCGTACCTTATCCCGACAGCAACAAAGTCACTGTCCGACTGATTGTCGAAGATGTATCCTATACTCTTATGAAATAGCAGTTCAGATATTTAGGAAATCAGTTTACCCTCTGTGTGGTCTAGATCATTGAAGTTAACAAATTCAGTTGCTGGAACTAAAGAAGAATCAGTTCGCTGCTATTGATGATTACAACAGTAAGCTTACACACATATCTCTATATATACGTACATTTATATATATATATATATATATATATATATATATATATAATTATGCAAACATTGTTAAAAATAACAGAATTCGTCTGTTTAATTATACATTATTACATTCATTATTATCGTCAGATGTTACTATTGACAATATTTTCTTTTGGCCAAGATCAAAGTGTAGTATCTGTTCCGATGGATACTGAACCCCATAGACTGGTATCGTCTTGGCCTTCAGGGCTTGATTCCGCCTGTCTATGGGTTTGTCCTGTGCAGTTCGAGGAGGTCCACCATCCCAGGCTTTGCCTCCCCTTTTTGGGGAGGAATAAGTTTATTGCTTACTGCCTGAGGCGCCCCTACCGGGGAATGCCGACGGGGCTGCCCAGGCAATTTTTAATGGCCAGAGTGCTCACCTTCTCAGGCGCTGGCTTTTCAAGTCCCACTTTCCCGACCCGACCTTGGGTCACATCTTACCTTGTGGGAGTAAGATAAAACTGGCCTTGTGCCTAACCTCCTGGAGAGGAGGTAAATAAATACTATTGACAATATTATATATGACTCTTAGTCTAAGAGCTTTTATCTCTCCTCAACACTTTAACCAATAAAAAACATATAATAAATATAACTGCATAATTGATTAGCTGGACCAACGTTGCTTGCAAATCTTTTACTTTTATTTTTGCTTCGCTCATTGACTCCCCCTACCCCCCCCCCCCCACCACCACCACCACCACCCTTGTCTTTTCTCTTACTAGTAAAAATATTTACAATTATGCATAATTCAATGAAAGAAAAATCACCACCATCATCATCATATTCTGGTGCTACCAGATCAGGGTGTCTGAAGATACAGCTTCCTGGCTTAAAATGCACCAAACATTGATGCTATTATTTTTTTCCCTTTCCCTGAGCACAACTCAATCATGTTCTGCAAAACTAAAAACAAAAACATTTTTCCCTACAAAACCACCAAACTAAACACCATGAAACAAATTTAGTTTTAAATTATAAAGAACTTGAAGCATAAAAACTCTTACCAAAATGGCCTGATTTGGCATTAAATAACTAGTAAAGGGTTGATATGCCATAAAACAAAACAATCAAACCGAACCAATCATCATCATATTCGGTTTTAACGTCCATTTTATATGCTGGCATGCATAAAATGACGTTACAAATTTGATTTCCAAACTAACCTATCTCTGACCAGGTCTTTATTCATCCTTCTTTCTCTCAAGTCCATTCTTATCACTTCCTCACATGTTTCCTTTGGCCTTGTCAACTGGACTTTCTACCTTAACTGTTCTACATCTACTAACCCAAGAACTCTCACCCATTCTTTCAATGTGGCCATACAATCGAAGTCTCCTCTTCTGCACACATCTTCCTATACTGTCCAGATTTGAGGTCATCAGAACTAAGCCTGTCTTTAAGACTCACATTACACATCCATCATATTATTCTTATATCATTTTTCTCCATGCAACACATGTCCTCAACCCGCAATGGCCAGGTTTCACTTCTATACATCATCACACTGTGTACATATGCTTGATAGATTCTTCCCTTGGTCGACAGTGGTAACGCTCTGCTGGTTAGTAATGTATGTTATTTAAAAGAAATCGATTTTGCAATGTTGAAGTTTAAATCGTAATAATCATTTGTTGTTTTATATTTTGTAACCCTTAAATTCATAAAGAAAAAAGACGCCAGCGGTGCAAGCTGTGCATATCAAGGTTTTTGTTTTTTTTACACAGTTGTTATTTTTTTAAATAGGATTTTGAAACTTAAATTCAATTAATTACACCTTTTAATTAATTAATTTAATTAATTAATTTATTCAATTAATTAAACTATTTTAAATAAATTAATAGCTCTTTTTTGTATTTAACTACTATTCGTATTTATACATATACAATATTTGATCAGATGTTTTTATGAATAAAGATTTTATCAAAAGCTTCTGTCATGTGACAAGTGTGAATATGTTTATGACTGCTACAGTACATGGACGGCGGCACCCCTCACTTTTATAACTGTCCCGCCGGCCCTGCAGTAGATATGCAACTTGATATTTTCTGCGCCTTCTTAGCTATTCAGTGATTTTCTAAGGCTATTCGCCCGTTATTCCATCCCACTGCTTGTTTAAAAATAAATTTTGAGGCGTGCCTAAACGATTTCCCAACAGCAACTTCGTGTTTGCATTGCTAGAAGGTCGACCACAGAAACAAACTAACCACAAAATATAGGGGTTGCAAAAAAAAAAAAAATGGCGCAAAAAACAAAACGACAAATTTGAATAATTAGAATATCTACTTTTAGGAAGATTTGGGTTTTATTAAAAGTATCATAGCTAGCCAAAATTTGAATGTAAAAAAAAGATTCTCAACAAAATACGTAAACAAAACAAACATTGAAACAACAGCAAAATCAATCACATTTGCTTCATTGAAACTTATATCATAATTTTAAATAAATGTTATATAAAGTTAAAGACTTATTTACAAAAGGTGTTTATTTGACCTTTTTTTTTTTAAATAAACATTTAAATATGAAAAAAATTAAATATATTATAAAAATTCTTTAAATTATGAATGTTTCGTTAAAATAAGAAAAAGGAAAACATATGTTTGGCAGAGGGACTACAACTACTGATCAACACTTTGGTCTCAGTAATCTTTACTTTACTTTACATTTCATAGCTTTCTTTCAAATTTCCAACAAAGCAAGATACACCTAAGAAACCCACCATTTTAATATTTCTTTACCATTATCTAAAATTAGTTGCCACACATTTCTGTTATGAATAGATATTTGTCGATGATTTCGGTTGTGTTTACATCCACATGAGAGAAAAATGCAATCTAATTGGAAATGATTGTTATCAAGATTCGCATGGCTGACAATTTTCTGGAAATTCATCATCATCATCAGCATAATCGTTAAACTGGTTAACATCGTGTTAACAATAGATCTTCAGTCATTTCTGTTGGAACACCTCATGGCCTTCGTTCAGTCTTGATGATGTAATGAATACCCCCTGCGTGTGTAATTGTGAAGCAAGGGTTGTGCAATCGCAACCACACCTCTCCTGAATTGGCATTGTTTGAATCCAGTGGCAAGGAGACGTCCAGGACGACTGGAAATAATGCCGAGATAAGTGAAGAGCACATACAGCATTTAGTACTGACCAGGCTTAACGTCGCTTAACTTTGGTGATATAATGGTAACCAATGTGTCGACATGATTATGCCGTATATATCTCGGAACACCTAACTTCGAGAATACTGATGGTTTTGTTGGTCCCCCGATTTATAAAATCTGTGGACCTATGTTTTGAGGCATGTCCGTACGTCCGGATTTTTCATCCATTGAATTTCTCTGAAATTTTGCATGAAGTTGTAACTTTGGTCAGGTTAGAAAGTGACATTCTCCGATTTTTGAAAAAAAATCTGGTTAACCCCCTCCCCCCCCCCCAGGAGGGTCAAAAGGCTCCGAAATGACAAAAAATGACATTTTTTGCCCCATAACTTTTTATCCATCCATTCAATTTCTCTGAAACTTGGCCAAAATGTGGAGGCAATTGTTCCTAATAGAAAATAAGTATCGCTGACCTTGGAAAAAATCTGGTTCGCGCCCCCAGGGGGTCAAAAGACCCCAAAATGGCAAAAAATGACCCTTTTTCTCCCATAACGTTTGATCCATCCATTCAATTTTTTTTAAACTTGGCCAAAATGTAGAGGCAATTGTTCTGGATATAAAATGAGCATCCTTGACATCAGAAAAATTCTGGTTCGCGCCCCCAGGGGGTCAAAGGGGGGGTCAAAAATGCCCCAAATTGCCCAAATTTATTGCAATTTACACTCGCCACATTGAGTCACATACAGAGGGGGACCACGCACGCGCGGCTTGTTAATGTCGTTTTCAAGGTGGAAGTCTGATAGTGATTTGATGTATTTTATCACTTGATCGAGCCATGTGATCTTTGGTCATCCTGGTGGTCTTTTGGTAGACTTTATGAAGTTTTGAAGTGCTTGACGTACAGATATTTCTGCTGGCAGTCTCATTAAATGGCTAAAGCGTGACAGTTTTCTTTTTAGTATAATAGCATTCCATGGTATCGCTCCGATGCGAATGTAAGGGACTTTGCTTAAGACTGTCCTTTGCCAGCTGATTAAGATGACTCTTTGCAGCAGCTTCTTTTTAAAAACAACGATGGTGTTTTCTAATGTTTTTCTCAGCTCCAAATTGTACATGAAAATGCTTTTGATGGATGTTGTCAATACTCTTCAGCTTCACTCCTTCACGGACATGCTTGCTGTGAAAAACGGATTTCTACGTCTTGTATGTCTTCCTCTTAACATTAAATAACTTAACTTACGAGTTTCAGGATAATGTTTATACTTGAAAAATAGCAATAAGTCCGTGAATGTCTTCTTATTTTCACCCTCTTGTCAGTGCTGATTTTCAGTAAGAATGGAAATACCGCCGCCCCCCCCCCCTCAATTATGTCTTACTTCCTGATTCTGTATTACTTTGCCATGACATGACGATGCACAAGTGTTTTGATGGGGTTTTTTGTGTTTCTTTTTTTGTTTTTTTTTTAAATAGACATTCGTATTGTGATATCCACTTTGACTCTTCTGAGAACCTGCAGACTAATTGTCTGGAACCAAAGAAGGGCATCATTCAATCTCTGCTGAACCCTGACCTAGTTATGCTGATAACACTGCTTTCTTGTCTGACCTTTAAAGACGTATGCACTCTGACCTTAACGCCCACGTACGCCATCATAATTTTAGTTATAAACCAGGATGTGTGCTGTCTCTCATTTGTCTGCACCGGTTCTTAACGGCCTATTTCCGATGTCAAATTCATATTGGCTTCCCTTCAAAAATGAAATGGGAAAGGAAATATATCTAAGTGCCAGTAATGAGGAGGGAAATAAATACTAAAAGGAGAAAATTGAATGCAGTTTTGTTCCATCGACATTTTATTTATAGAAAGAATTTCAACCGTTTGGTTTGTTTTGTTTTTTTTGTTGTTTTTCGTCTGCTGATTTCAACTCTGCGGATATCGCTGCTATAAGTATATACACCACTTCAGAAAAAGGGAGACAATTTAGAATGTGAAATTCACAGAAAATGTTATATTTTTTATCATTTGCTGTACGAAAAACTAAGTTTAAACAAACCGTTAAAAACATTTAAGTGAATAAGCAAGAAGCTGGCATGTCCATGTTCATTTATTTTGTGTCAAGTATGCAAAGTGAGGATTTCAAACGAATGCTGATGAACATTAAGACATTTAGACAAACTTTTGAGTATTTACACAAAAAAATGCCAATTAGCTTTCTTTTCCTTCGGATGTTCGCAAAATAAATTCATTTGAGATGTGTACATGTTAAGTCACTTTAAATCTTTAAAGTAATGAGAATTTTAAAACGCAAATTCTGTTTCTGATTTTGCATTTGTCACTTGTACCAAATCGAAATAGATAAAGCTACCCGAGATATGTTGACAAAATTGTCATCTTGGAATGCCACATTTTGAAAAAGAAATGCAAAGTGATTTACTGTTGTCCCATCCTACAGCTCATCTGTACAAATAGTATTTATTCGCTCAGGAGTCTAGATCTTTCATATCATCACATTCCATTATTCTTGTTTTTTGAACCAGATTTGAACAGATAAAACAATGACAAAAGCCAGTATGGCATGTTGTGCTGGAGCCGATATGGAGTTTTAATGAAAATAGAGTTTTTAAAAAAAGAGGGGAAAAAGAAAAAAGAGAGGAAAAAGAAAAAAGATATATGCTGAAAATGGCTAGGATTGAACCCGGAAAACTTAGCCTATAAAAATGGTAAACCGAAATCACATTCATGACACTTAGTAATTTGTCAGATCCCACATGAAGACTATTTACTTACATTGCGATTTAAAGAACTGAAGCGATTGTTGTATTTAGTTCGAGTGACATTTTTGTTGCTTCAATAAACATATTATTTACCAACAGAGTTATAGGTCCCTTTTAAAATTCCCATTGCAGCTAACACCAGACGCGACTCAGGTGAAACATGGGTTATTACGGCTCCGGTTGATAATTTTCGTCAGCCAAGATTAGCACAATGGTCTTCTGTTCTACACAATTTCGGGATCCAACCACAAGGGCAGCCACCAAGTGATAGACTATCATGCCAGTACCAGACAGATTGTGACAACAAACACATGGATAACATCTGGAGCGACAACTAGTGTTCTTACAACTGTATTTTACAAGGTAGATCGGTACAGATGAAATTATTGGAAGGTTGTCCTACTAGACAACCAATCCCTGATTTTCACATGTCCAGCAATAGTTTGTCGGAGAGGGAGCATTAATATTTATCTGAAGACATTGTCCTCAAAGAACAGCCTGGCAATTTTCCCTTGTTTTTATTTACTTGCCTCTCCACAAGGGCAGAGTTAGACACAAGGTCGGTTTTTAATGTCGGTAAATCCAGCTTCCTCAAAAAAGAGGCACACTGGATGGGAACAAAAATTTAAATTGCCTCAGTCTAGAAGGATCTCTCCTTCACTGACTGAGAACAGAAAAGATGAAGTGTAGTATCAGAACAAATACTACACTTTGTTCCTAGAAAAAAAGGCTAAATGTTTCCTTGTTGTACGTAACCATGAACTATTTTTACATGGTGGTAATATACTATCGAATTTGTCAGTTGCTTGAAAGATGTTAATCCGAGCAGAACAAACTTCTTTCTGTCCAAACAGACAGCAGACAAATTTTTGAAGTCGTTGGAACCAATTTTTGGTCAGGTTCCAGCATTAGTCTAAGAGCCTGAAAGTGTGCACGAACTCTTGTTTCTTGCATCAACTCAAAAGGTTTCACTTTCCTTTACCGTTAAAACAATTGACACTATCACAGTCAAGCAAATGCAAGCAAAGCGAGCAGAACAGTTGAAACAGCAGATCAACATTTCTCTGAAACATACCCAACAGATAAAACAGGGAGCTATACCCGTTTCAGTAGGAAGATACAAGTGAGCACTTAATTCATGCCGGACAAATCAGAAACAATCTATCTGGTATCGATGATGATGATGGAAGGCAAAGCAGATGATAAATACTTTGCCTGAAGCATCGGAAGAGTATTTTCTTCATCAGTTGTTTAATTCTGCAAAGTTTATGTGATCACTTCTTTTGTGTCATTTTACAGAGACCTGAAACATCCTTGACTCAATTATGCAAATACAGTATTTCCATGCTCCAAATTTTTTCCAATGCATCACCATGAACGGAATAAGAGACTCGTTGTGTCTGCTAGACATGAGGAATTTACAAAACAAGACAAGTGTCTTATGATTATCCTTAATGGCACACAACAAGTATCCAGTAGAATTTGAACGTTGTTTTTTTCAGTATCTTTGATGTTGAGAGGACAAAGTCAACTGTTGATGACATCTATAAGTAAGCAATCTTGAAAATGTATCTGACAATGTAAATGCTAAGATCACCAAACATTATTGGTAGATTATTTGCAAGCTGTTGAATTATTTGCATGCCATCCAAAAGCAGTGCTGTATCTGGTGGAATGTCACCGATTTTCATGCATGGAAACTTAGCTTGAAGGTGCTGAAGCAAAGCATCTTTGTATGCTGGAGCGAACCAGCACTGTTATGCAGGCTGAATGGGAATAGTGTTGGGATAATTAAGCAGAATCGGGAATCGAAAAAAATCGGAATTTTGGAGGGGTATCGGAATCTGTATCCGAATTGGAAAAATTCAAGCCTAATTTTCGATTCCAAAAACACTTATTTTTTTGTTGTTGTTTATTGATAGTATTAATGATAAAATAATAAATATTTATTGTTTTTAAACTACCAGTAAAACTAAAATTTATAGATTATAATAACGAATTTAGGTAAAAATGGCACCAGAAAAAAATGGCATGAGTGGATAAATAGGGAAAAATGGCAGAAGTGAAAAATATAGATGAAAATTTCACAATGAGTTTATGAAAATCTTGGATACAATACATAAAGGGAAAACATTAAGAAGTTTGTCAAATTAAAAAGAAAATTATATCTACATTTAAAAGTAGATGAGGAATTTACGTTACTCCCCCTACCCAAACGAAATTCCTCTCTTTTAGAAAATTAGGCGATTTTAGAATAAAAATCGGTAATTGTATCGAAATCGGGAAAAATATTGGAATCGTCCCATCACTAGATGAGAACTGAAAAGCGATGAGTTAAACTTTTCATATCCTTGTTACGATAAGTCTTTGACATGAGTGGCTTGCCTTCTTGCATACTTATTTGATTTGAGTGTTTCTTTTCAAAAGAACTAAAAGTTTTCAACTTCATGATTTATATAGAAGCAGTGTAATACCTATTTACTTGTCTCCCCACGTAAAGTTAGACACAAGGTCGGTTTTTAATGTGGGGAAAATCCAGAACCCCCAAAACGAGCACTCTGGATTGAGACAAAAATAAAAAAATTGCCTTAGTCTAGAAGATTTTCTCTTTCACTGCCCGAGGACAGAAAAGATGGTGTGCAGTATCAGAACAGATACTACACTTTGCTCTTAGTAAAAGGGCCAAGGAAGTGTGAGCAGCAGTGTAATCAACTTGCTCCAAACTCAGTAATAAGAGGACAAAATCGACTTTGCAATCTAATGGGGGATGATCTCTTCTGTTTTCTACAGCCTCTTTCTTACAGAAAACACGTTGCTAGTCTTTCTCTACTCTATAGTTATTTCCACAGAAAGTTCTTACTGAATTTTAATCTCTGGTTCCTCCTCGTTGTAAGACATTTGCCGCAAGAACTCTCCTTTTTTCCTCTGTGTGCTTAACCCCAAGCAGAATTTCTATGAACAGTTTCTTTCCAAGAGCTTTCTATCTGCGTAACATGTTCCTAGCGGGATTGCTTCCCTGCAATATGCAACATGGTCGTCTTCAAATCATATTGTGAACAACTACTAGTCATAAACAATCCCTATAAGTAATCAAATTCTGTTCAACCCATTCACCATTTTCAATCCTCTCATAATATTCTTCAGTCAATTGACAATCTATCCATCTTATTAACCTTGAGTGGCTTTTAGCCTTGATAAGTGGTGACTCATTAGTAAATAAAAATAAGATAAAAAATCATACAACGAACTGACATTTTGTTCACTGTCAAAACTTCTGTAACTTCATGTGGTGTTAGCGAGCCAGAATCTATGTTAATAAGTTCTCACACATCATAGATAAACGGGTTTTGCATGGACTCAATTGTATGCATAACATTTTGAATGCTTTATCTTTTTCACATCAGTATTTACTGAGGTCATGAAAGCAGATAAGAACTTTCTTCTTAAAAATTCAGTCATAATTTTGATTCCCTCGAGACTTTGATGATAGGTGTGTTTGGTTGTTTTGTTTTACGGCATATCAACCCTTTGGTCATTTTGGTAAAAGTTTTTATGCTTCAAGTTGTTTATATCATCAAATGTTTATTCATGGGTTTTTTTTTTCTTTTTTTTTACGGCATATCAACCATTTTTGGGGTTAAATAATGCCGAATCAGGTCATTTTGGTCAAATTTGGTTGTTTTGATTTGTAGCATATCAACCCTTTTCAGATTATTTAATGCTGAATCCGGTCATTTTGGTGAAGGGAAATTGTTATTTTTTGTTTTGGATTTTGCAGAACATGATTGTGTTTTACAAAGAAAAATAAACAATAAAACATCAATGTTTGGTGTATTTTGAGTCAGGAAGTCAATAACTTCAGACAGCCTGATTTGATAGCGTCAGTAGGTTCTATTTTAACCCATAGATGGGGCCCTTACAGGTACTACCACTTCGGGCCAGAGTGGACCTGGGAGCAATGGCAACTAAGGGACAACTCCACATTCCCCACAGCTCCCAAATGGAGGCCTCACCACTGGATGTCTTTTACGGTCATACCCAGGACAAGACTTTGATCATAGTTTCTGCCTTTCCTGACACCAGGTGGTGATCCTTGTGCCACAGTTCTTCCTTCAAGTAGGATGTTAGCCAGCCCTGATTGTTCGAAGCAGTTTCCAATGCCACGAGAAAAATGCAGGTATGAAATGCACCAAGTTTATAAACCGTTATCTGAATATATGTGGCATCATTGCTATGTATTTGCCGGGCCTTGACATAAAATGCAGACTCAAACGTTAGTCCAACGTATTCATTTTCAAGTTCATTAGAAACGTTTAAAAAATACTGCATTCACAGTGTTAAGATAGCCAAAATTGTTTCTTGCTGGTAATCATTCCAATTTCAAAAGAATGTTAAAATTCGTTCAGTCTGGGATTGGAGGAATTCTGTGATTTTCACTTTTACGATACATAAGCATAATAGTCATAGCTAAATATATGGTAATGGTTTTCGTTTGAATAGCTGTTTTCGAAAATGCTTTCCGGATATTATCAATTGATGACAAGGAAGGACAGACGATTTTCTGGTTTGGATTATGCACTTAGCATCACACTGTGCTTCCTGATCTTTTGTAACAGTATGGTGGGGTATAGTGTTTCGACTCCCACGGTTATCAGGAAGATGGCAGCTCATCACGTAAATAACTTGAGTCTCATTGGTAAATGAGATGCAGTAGTAATTTATTTCCTCTCCTCTTCTCTCTTATTGTAAACGTTGTCTTCGTTTAATAAACAGCTCTCATCTACGTTGTTCAAAATGAACGGCACAAAATTCACTTGAGTTTGAACAGTCTCTTTGTGGTCTTATGTGTTCTTGACAATAT
Organism: Sepiola atlantica; assembly: GCA_963556195.1. NCBI lineage: Eukaryota > Metazoa > Mollusca > Cephalopoda > Sepiida > Sepiolidae > Sepiola > Sepiola atlantica. The sequence goes on from OY744515.1 coordinate 12,230,338, forward strand.
ACATGTATACACATATAATACCCCTGACCCATCCCCTATGGAAGGAGAACCTATCCAAAAACCCAACCACTCTCTCTGCCGATTCATTAAAATGGGAAGGATCTCAACTGCTCATTCGTCACTTCACATTAGCAATTTCCTGTGCGTGACTGATCTGAACTACCACATCACACTAGTAACTTCCAGTCTGTGACGCAACTGCCGGGACACATAATTCTCACTCGATTTCTAACGGAAAATTCAACTCTACTTAATTCTAACCTTATTTTTACACACCTGCATGTAAATATTATTACGCTTTTACTATTGTGAACTCTTCCTGTGATTTGGTGTTGATCGCTTCATTATGATCCCATTTTTTATTATGGGTTGTTTCCTTTCAAATGGAGGTTCCTCTCAAAAGACGTTGTTGTTCAGCCTAATTAATGTTTTCTTTTTCTGATGTATCACCTTTTGACAACTGTTGTTCAACCAAGAAAAGACGGATTTTTATACATTCAAATGTAAATAGTTTTGTTCTAAATATTATTACGTCTGTGCAGAGTTGTAGAAATATCCTCACGCAACACAAGCGAAAGTGGCAGACAAAGATGGACTCTAGATTCAATCCCTCCATTTTTAAATAATTTTAATTGACTTAGATTTGCAGGGGCTCACCATTTAAGATCTATATATTTTTTCAGGATAAATGAATAAAATGAATTGAGCCGGCAAAATATTTTTACCATTTTTATGAGTGCTCAATTGTGGACATTGAGTTTATAACAAAAAGTGCGATTGAATGTGACGTCATGCAAAATAGTTCTAGCAACAGTCACAGCTGTGGTAACGAATGATGAGTTAGCTTTTAAAAATAAGTATTTAAACATTGTGTAAAAAAAACTACAATTAAGAAAATAAAAGAAACTGTACTATTAATATTACTGAAATTGATTCAATATTATTTTTAATATATAAACAAGAATAACTAACAATTAATATGGTTAATGTGTGCTTTTGTTGCGAGCTGTCATATCTGGGGAGGTGCCGCTCGGAGCACTCTTTTTTTGTCTTGACAGAGTACAAAACCGACTTTGCAATCTAATGGGGGATGATCTCTTCTTTTTTCTACAGTATTGATTTACTCCTCTCCAGGAGTTAGGCACAAGGCCAGTTTTTATCTTACTCTCACAAGTAATATGTGACCCAAGGTCGGGTCAGGAAAGTGGGACTTGAAAAGCCAGCGCTCGAGAAGGTGAGCACTCTGGCCATTAAAAATTGCCTGGGCAGCCCCGTCGACATTCCCCAGTAGGGGCGCCTCAGGCAATAAGCAATAAACTTACTCCTCACCAAAGAGGGGAGGCAAAGCCTGGGAGGGTGGACCTCCTAGAACTTCACAGGACAGACCCATAGACCGGGGTAAATCAAGCCCCGAAGGCCAAGACGATACCAGTTTATGGGGTGTAGTATCCATCGGAACAGATACTACACTTTGATCTTAGCCAAAAGGCCAGCTACAGTAGAGATGTTGCTAGTCTCTCTCTGCTCTATCGTTATGTTCATGGTAGATATTCAACTGAGCTCCAATACCTGGTCTCCCCTGTAAAACATTCACTACAAACACTCACATAGCTACAACCACAGCAAATAACTTTTCTTTTGTCTCTCTCTCTCTCTCTCTCTCTCTCTCTTTCTCCCCAAAAAACAAACAGAATTTCCATGAACAAAGTTTCTTTCCTATAATATCACATCTGTGGAAGAAAATACTACGAGGCTGTCTCTCAACCGATTACAACATGGTTGTCTTCAAGTCTAATGTAAATAAATACTTGTTGAGCTGTCCTCTTGGATAATGAATTCCCCTTGATTAATCTTCTGTGCATTTCACGCATTGTTTCTAATCCCATCTTATAGTGGCGATCATCGTCCAACTGACAATCTCTTTAACTCTTATCCTCGAGTGGCCCCTGGTCTTGTTAAACGGTAATCCATTAGCAAAAAAGCATGAAAACGTGCATAAAAATCATGTTACTATTCGAGGATTTTAAATTTGCATATTTTTATTTTACCTATTAAAATAATCACAATATCAAATTTCATTTTCATCAACAATTAAATCTTGAATTAGCAAATAAACAAACGTAAATAAACAAACATAAATAGTAAATAAAAACAAACAAACGATAATAAAGTCAACTACAAAGTAAAATAAATGAAATTCAGACAAATAATTTAATAAAACAAATATTAAATACAAACAAACGCAGAAATAATTTTTTTTCCCAATTAAACTTATAGAAAAAATTGCCATAGAAAATTCAGTTGAATGTTTGAAGTATTTGTTTGTTTTTTGTTTAACTTGTCACTCGTAATATTATCATTTTTTTGTCACCAAAATTATTTACCAAAACGTCAGAAGAGCTCTAGGCAAACATTTTTTTCTATCTTGTCAATGCTGTGGCCTTCACCATGAAAGCTCAACATGAAAAAGAAGATCATGATTTGCCAAAACATTCAGCATTATGTGCATAGTTAATTGGGTTTTTTTTTCAGAGAATAACGAAATTAAGAATTTCTTACAAGTTTCTCAATAACTACATAAATGTATCGAACTAAATTTGTTTCTATATCAATACGATATAACAGATCGTCTATTGATTTCCTGCTTATGGCACATTCCTGATATTAAAATTTGCATTTTATATTCTCGAAAACTGTATGACAACAATAACCTGCTAAATTTACTCTATAAAATGAAGGCAGTCGGATTTTTTTAAGTCAGACCAAAATAGCAATCCGTCTGACATATCATTATTTGATTTTTTTATTCATTATTTTTCTGCACTATGTTATTGGCACAGATATAATTCTTTCCGATTCGGATTTTATTGATAATATATTGACCACGTAGAAGTAATGTTAAAGTGGATACATTTTTTATTACTGCCCTTCATAAATTTGTCTTAATATTTCATCTCTCTGATAACATGTGTATAAAATAAACTTTAAACTATTTATTTCTTGCCCCAATGCTTGGTAACATACTTTTCTTTCTAATTTACACTTAGCCAGTCGTTTCTATTACATGCTACAAGGGGTAAATTATTTTCATTGCTGTATTTCTAAGGATATAGGGGATCCTAATATCTTTCATTATGAACGCTTCCCGACCGCCATCTTGAATTATACTGATTTCCATTTGTTTTTTAAAATTTAATTTAACTAATATACAAATATGTGTAGGCTAACCACACTATGGTTCTTATCCTTTCAAGATTTTTTAGGTGGTGGGCACAATAACACTATTCCGAAAATACATCCGGTCTGCAATAATTATTTCATTCTTCACCTTTTCGTGTTCATATCCCAACGCATGAAACGTTCTTTTCTGTAGGCATAATCTTTTCTTATAATACAGATAAAACTTAATTTTTTCTCTGCTTACGGAAACAGGGGAGCGGGATACAATACTTACATTCAAGAAAATACTGGCAAGAGATTTTTTGGACGGGGTGGGGGGGGAATACTTCATAAACACTGAAGGAATTAATAACAGAAATTAAGGAACCATAACTCTAACTACAAGAATAAGAGTTATCAACCTTGGAATGTATTTCTACCGATATTGATTTCGTGTTGGAGTTTCAATGAACCGGATATATCTAAACTAGATTTTAGTAAGACTAATTTCTGTTCTTCAATTAATCCTCCTTGTTTTATTCTTTTTTATTTTCGTTTTTCGTTGTCATAAATAACAATGCTACATCAATTAGGAGTGTTTTATTTGTTTTTTTCCTTTTAAAGTCATTTCATGTTTCAATGTACTTTTGACATTGTCTGTTCATTTAGCCATTTGTTAAAATTTGTTTAAAAATATTATTAGGCCTATCCGAACTACTAAGACCAAAGTTACATCGGCTGAAACGTTGTGAATATAACGACCAAGATGAGAATAGTAGTCCGAATACTCAATATACAATTTACATAATGAATTCCAACATTGCAAAACTTTATTTCAATGGTTTTTCGTGTAATTCTGCATATTTCTATGAGTGTTTTCCGACTGTGCGTAACTTTTATAGATACACATTATCTTTTTTCTCTTTTATTCAATTATTTTTTTTTTCGATCGTAAATAAAATAGGGGAACGTATATTTCACTGATTGATTACAAGTTACATCAATTAAACGCTTGTGAACATAACAACCAAGATGAGAATTTTTATCATCATCTCAAAAAAGTCCTGAAATCTTACGTATGTGTATTGTTAGGATTGGGTCGTGTTCCCAACTATAAGCGAGTTCATAAAATCAAGCAATTGTTGCATGCAAAAACAGAGTAATAATTAAAAAACAAAAGGAGGTAGTTCAAATAAGGTTTATTGAACGTGTGTGTATGTGGGATGATGATGTGCGTGGTGTATGTATGTGTGTCGATAGAAAACAGTTCTTGAAAAGAGTATGTGAAGAAATGAGTCCGACGTGGGAAAGTCCTTGAAAACCGTATACAAAGAAAATGAGTTGAGAACTCTTACTGTTGTCGAACACGTGTTGACGGAGCGCTGGTGTCTTAGCGTCGTACTGTGAGACCAATTGAATAGAGAAGAGAGTGATGTTCCGTTTACACCGGTTTTTATAATCAGAAGGGCAGATAACTCTGGTGTCGCTTTTCAGCGCCATCTGTCGGTGAAAAAGCGACACCTAACGGCCAACCGGTGCAGTTATGTTTGAAAGGAGGAGGTAACTGCTACAGTATGTAACTTTTTTACAAACACATTGAATTTTGCTTTTTACTTTCATTGCTGTTCAGCAGATACTTCATATAATCAAAAGTAAAATGAGCAAAAAGTAAAACGATTATTTTTGTTTCATACTTTTTTAAACATGACTACATTTGGAATTATTTTCCTATAAGCTCACCAATATTACACTCCCGGACAATGCCGGGTAAGACAGACTGGTATATTATAACAGAAATAACTTCTCTGCACTGAGCAACATAAACATCTGTTACGTCTATGTGAAATTTATATACATCTAATTTTTTTTTCATCTCAGTTTGTAAATTCTTCAAATCAATACTTTAATTATTAAGTTGCAGGCTAAGTTTTAACACTGAAAACATTCTGAGTTTTTTTTTTTTTTTTCACACTCAGACACTTGACGTATATAGATATTATATAGGTACCCATTGTGGGCGGTATTGGCTCAATTTTGTCTAAAGTTGATCGGTTTGAAATTTGACAAGTAATATGTCATTTTTAATTCTGCCATGCAATAGTTTGTTAGATCTTAAATTACATATGAAAGTGAATGTTTCCTTCCTTTTTCTTCTTCTTCTTCTTATTATTATTATTTTCTTCTTCTTCTTTTTCCTTTTCTTCTTCCTCTTTTTCTTCTTCTTTCCTTTTCTTCTTCTTTTTCTTTTCTTTTTCTTCTTTGCTCTTCTTCTTCTTCTTCTTCTTCTTCTTCTTCTTCTTTTCTTCTTCTTCTTCTTTCCTTTTCTTCTTCTTCTTTCCTTTTTTCTTTTCTTCTTCTTTTTTTCTTTCTTCTTCTTTCCTTTTCCTCTTCTTCTTTTTCTTTCCTTTTTTCTTCTTCTTTCCTTTTTTCTGAAGCATTATCATTGAACTCTGCAAGATCTTTCAAGCCGCACTGGTTCAGGAGTAGAAGGCAGACAAGAGCGCTGTGTTGTCCTCATCTCCGCATTCGCACATGCTTGCGTCAAATTTGTAGCTCCCTCTGGCCATAGCAGCTTTTGATCGGCCCCATTCCTGTTCTCAGGCGGTTGAGTGTCCTCTATTGGATCCAGGGTGCTTCTGAGCCAGGATGGATGGATTCAAAAGGGTAGAGGGGAAAGGGATTTGTTAATTAACTTTTTTTATTGACAGGAATAATATCCCAAGATTACAACCGATTATTACTGAATATTGGAAAACTTTAAGGAGTCGGAGTCAAATATTTGGAAATTCTAGGAGATGGAGTCAAAATTTTTGTAATCCTCAGAGTCGGAGTCGAACCTTATGCCAACCAACTCCACAACCATGCTTGGGTGTGCCAAGTTTAAATCTAGTCAGCTCCATAGCACTATTTCCACTTATGGATATTGGCAACCTTTATGTGGTCCCTCCTCTATGTACCTGAAAGAATCGAGGAAACTAATGCCAACAACAGAATGAAGCTGCTGAAAAAGTAGTACAATTCTGATTCATATGAATTTACTTATGATTTCTATTATGACAAAACTTTGGAAACATTATGCATTCACTTGTCCCTTTCTAGCAAAACCAGTTATTTCTAATACGTTTGAACCAGAGTTGCAGAGTCAGAAGGTATAAGGTCCGACTTTGACTCCTAGAATTAAAAAGTAACTGACTCCGAGACCTGTTTATTCTTTAAAGATGAAAAAATACGACTCTGACTTCTAGTGTTCTTATGAGTCCAACTCAGACTCCTTCCAACACCTCTGACTATGACTATGACTTTGACTCCAACTCCTACTCTGCAACTCATATTTGAACATGTGGACAGGGTTGAATAGGGAGGAAAAAAAGTCTAGACTTCATAACTGGATTCGAATATACAATTTAAAACTTTGCAGAGCTTCTTTTTTGCATGTCTTTGAAAAATATTGTCATACGACAGTTTCCCACTTTTGTATGCAGCCTTTTTGCATTATTGTACTTTCAAGATCTTTCAAGCTGCATCGGTTGGGCAGTAGGGGGCAGACAAGGCAGTGTTGCATCGTATGGTCATTCTCTCCACATTCGCAGATGGATGGGTTAGTTTTATAGTCCCATCTGGTCATAGCAACTTTTGATCGTTCTATTCCCGTTCTCAGGCGGTTGAGTGTTTTCCACTAGAGTCAGGGTGCTTCCGAACCGGGAGGAAGGGCTTCAGAAAGGGAGATTCCCATGTCAGTAGGAGGGGGGGATTCTTTAGCCGTCTGGTCCACAGCCGTAGTCTGGTCTCTACCTAAGATGTTGTTAGGGCTTCGACGTGGCTGAGGAAGCATTGCAAAGCTTTTTTATTTATTGTATAATTATCTGTTAAGACAAGTAATACTCTAAAACCTTTCTCTTTTAAACCAGTTCTTAAACGTTTGACTGTGTCTAATAAGTTTTCAGATTGAAGAGATTTTCTTTGCATAACATGCTCAACGCTTTTATATTGTCGAAATGCATTGCTAAGCAGAAATGCACTTGCCACAGCTTCATTTCTGTTGTTCACTGAGACAAAATATGTTTTCTTTGTTACCCGAATGAGAAATGCATTAAATATTCATCTCGTCAAATCATATCTATGTTTAACAATGGCTTGAATCCGTCTTTCAATTAGGCAAAATGTCGCTTTTACAATCGATTTAGGGCTGACAACCTTATCAATAACTTCGCTTCAATGGAAAGTCAATACAATACATTTGAAGAAAATATAAATTAAAAACTTTCACTTTTACTTTTAGATTAGTCTAACATCCAAAAATTATCCAAGAATAACCCAGGAAACCGGAACAGAAATGTCCTCTGCCACATTAACCCTTGTTGACTAACGTCATTTCAACAAAATAATATGAGATTTTACATTCATATTTTATATATTCTATATGGGTTTTATATTTTATATATTCTATATGGACTTTATATTTTATATATTCTATATGGACTTTATATTTTATAGAAAGGCGTACGTTGTTTTTATTCCTTACCAGCTCTGCATTTTAAATCTATCTGTCTGTCATCACTACAACGTTGTGTATACGTATTATTATTATTTCTAAATCAAATGCATCGTCTTCAATACGTTCAAGGAGTTAAATGGAATATTTAAATCAGCATGTACATGTGTTGATGTTTTTATAGTTTTGTGAAATTAGAATATCTTTTAATGAAAATTACAATTTATTTTTAAATTAGAAATAACAAGCTGACGATCCTGAGTATAACCTTAAAGTACATCTGGTGGTAAAACCCCAATTTTGGAGTTCGGGGAAGTGTAGAGTGACCCCTTTAGTTACTGTTACTCTTAGGTCCACCCTGACCCGGAGGAGTGGTAGTACCTGCCAGAGTCCCATTTATGGGTTAAATAAAATTTGTCCCAGGCACAATGCTAAAATGCCTTAGACACCCTTGAGCAAGGTGTTCGCTTCTACCCCACTCTGAAATCCATCTTTCCGTGTCCTTTCTATCCTTTTTTTCTGCCTATCCATATTTCCCAACCCTATCAACTAATACCCCCCTCCCCCGAAAAAAAATATTGTGGGTATGACTTTAAAGTACATCCGATGATGATGTTTCAATTTGGGAAATTCAGGAAAATGTGGAGTCACCCCTTAGTTACCACTACTCCCAGGTCCACTCTCCCCCAGAGAAGTGGTAGTACCTGTCAGAGGCCCTATCTATAGTCTTCATAGAAACTATCACTTACAGATTATTTGTTTACAAAATATACGTTTACAAAACAAATTAATCTACAAGTCCATCGTATACAAAACATATGTTTTGGCATGAAATGACCCAGGGATGGTCGACATGTGGTAACTAACAATCAACCACAGGGTTGATATTGTCCCAACCGTTCCTTTTAACAATAATATTAATTCAACCTCTGTTTAAGATGTAAAATACATATATTTTTTTTTAAACTATTGGTTATTTTATAATACATGCATATATTCGATATAAACCAGTGATAAAAATGATAGCTATATAGTAAAGTCAGTCTGTTTGTCGATGTTGGTCACCAATAGCTTTCATCCTACAAAATCAATATTTGATTCTAGTTCTTTAATTTTTTGTGCAACGTTTGTACATGTTCTTAGCAATAAAAAAAAATGTAAGTCAATGTAACTCGATTTAATTTGTTTGAGAAATTATTTTATTCGCCCTGCATAAATTTCAAAATGATGCTATATTAAGAAAAAAATGACAGTAACTCTGTATTCGTTAATACAGTTATTTCCCTTTGTTTGGTCTGTTTTTCACTTTAAAAAAATAATGCAAAATCCTTTTACATTTCAGTCGCGTAAATTATTAATGAAAGTAAAAATAATCCTGGGCAATGTTGGATAGGGGCAGCTCGAGCAGGAATTGTAGGATAACAAAGAGTTGTATTTAAGGGCCTTTTCTTCTTTTCCCCTTTATTTTTCTTAAGCTTTATCACACTGCCCCGTTTCTTGGGGGAGAAATGACAGATTTCCTTACACTTCCTGCACAGACATTCTATTCATGCACATGGTTGATAAGTCAAACTTGTTTTTCTAGTCTAGCCGAGCTGATGTGGGAGGCAAAGCCTAAGCGGCGTACCTGACCGGCCTCAGGTCAATGTTAATGAAGGTGGTTTGAAAGAAGCTGGGGGTGGGGATATTTCTGGGACGACAGTTTTTTATTCTCTTATCCGGGGGATTACCTGAATATATACACAATCGATTCAATCACACTTTACTTTCAAACGAGAAAGTTAAAGAATTAGGATTGCCATAAAGGTAATGTTAACCCCGTAATCAGGAGTCTAAGTTCTAATAAAAAGAAATTTCTTTCTGACCTTTGTGCTGTCTGGCTGAGGTATGGTTCTGTTTAGTCTAGAAGGTCCACATTCCCAGGCTTTATCTTCTCTCTGAGATGGAGTTAGTTCATTGCTAATCGCCTGGGGTAAATGCTGACGGGGCTGCTCAGGCATTTTTGTATGCCAGAATGCACTTCACCTAGTGCACTGGCTTTTCAAAACCCCACCTAATCTTGTGTCTAACCTTGGCATGTCGTGTTCAAATCCTGTACCACTTTCACTATGGATCTTGGCAACCTCCACGTGGTCCATCTCATGAGTACATTATTCTAAAAAGGAATCTGGAGAAACTAATGCCAACAACAGAATAAAGCAGGCTAAAAAAAAAAAAAGAAGCTTAACATGCTGGTTCAGAAGACATAAAATGATTTAAATAACACTTGAGCTTATCAAACGATTGGCTCAGTAAAACGGTCAATATAGTAAATAGAATTTACTTTTTGCTTTATAGATTTTGTGAAACCACGTGAAAACTCCATAGTTTAATTAGAAATGATAACCAAAGATTCTTTTCGGCTAGGACCAAAGTGTAGCATCTATTCGGTACTCGGCCAGGGGAGGAGAAATCCTTTTCGACTAGGGAAATTTTTATTTTTGTCTCATCCAGAGTGCCCCTTTTCTGGAGAGTTGGATATCTCCTACATTAAAAACCGACCTTGTGTCCTCGTGAAGAGGCCAGTAAATAGAGGCAACGAAGGATAAAAGAAAGTTTTTTGTTTGTTTTTAAATGGAAAAGAAAAATAGATACAAAAGCCTCCCTATTTCGAGTTGAAAAATGAGGTTACTGAACATAACAAAGTGCTAAAACAGCCGGGGTCACAGACAGTGAAGGAGGGGGAGACACTACTTAGAGAGAGAGTGTGAGAGAGAGAGAGTGCGAGAGAGAGAGAGTGTGAGAGAGAGAGAGTGTGAGAGAGAGTGTGAGAGAGAGAGAGTGTGAGAGAGAGAGAAGGGGCTCACTCAAAGTGACAAGGGGGAGGGAGACTTCTGACAAGCTTATTAGCCACAATCACAACCTTCTTTAATTCTGTTATGTTTGTTGTTTTTATGCAAATATATATGAATGAATGTGTCCCAAATTCCATTGACGATTTGTGATTTGGACGAGCCTCAACTTGTTATCAATACAATTCATGATATTTCAAAAAGGATTTATTTTTATTCTGGAAGTTGGTGTCCCGTCCTCGGTGGAGCAATGGGCGTTTTTTATAAAAGTATTTAAGTGTGTTCATGAGAAAGTTTAATTACATGATAATAAGAAATTTTAATTAGATGATGATGGCGATGTCAGTTGTAAAGTAAATTATTTTTCTCTTTGACCAGAAAATCCAGTTCATCTAAAATAATGGTACAAATCGGTCGGTTTTGAGAAATGTCGTCTGCCATGGTTGACATTTGGATTAAATCAGGTTTTAGTAACAAAAAATAACATTAAGTTATAGCGAGTTTCATCGTACACGTGAAACGCTGAAATGAAAACTCGGACGGAAAAATATAGTAGTTATCTTTATCAACAAGTCCCATGACGATAACTCAAGTTGATAATTTTCTAAATGACAAGGACCCCCCCCCCTTTTTTTTAAGAAATACATTATTTTATTATTTGGGGTTGAAAAGTTTTGATAAAAAATGGTAAAATAATGTTTTTCTTTGCTTTTGTAAAAGAGCCGTCTAACACATGCGAGCATGTAAAACAGACATTAAAAAAGAAATGGCCCCCATGCTTTAACTAGAAAATTATGAACTTGAGGAGTTACCGTTCTTAAATTTATATATAAAGATGGCGACTATATTTTTCGGTCCATTTTTTTTTTTTTTTTTTTTTTTTTTTTTCCATTTCGGCGTTTCACGTGTTCGATGAAACTTTCTATGAGTTACTATTTTTAATATTATATTTTTTTACTAAAACATGGTTTATTTAAAAATAAGTTGTTTTGGGGAGTAATGTCCAAACCCCATTTCATTTTAAATAATTAAGGTTATTGGGATAGGTGTTAAGCGATATTTGTTCCGATGCTTTTTCTAATTATGTGATAACCTCGAGTAAACAATTTGGTGGAGCAAAAATGCGTCTGTTTTCAGAGGCAGTGATTTTCAGGTAACGCCTGCTGGCAAACGTTATAGCTATTATTCCGTCTACTAAGTTAACATTGATTATAGAATTGCAAATCTTGCAGACGTCCTCACAGCGATTTTTTATTGTTTTCCTTCTCTCTTTGCTTCTAAGCGATTTGCAAATGAAAAACAAAATCAATTGATTCAGTCTCCGCTTTTCAGTCTATTCACGAGACACAAAGCGAATGCAATTCTAAGCAAATATAAACTTCTCTTCTCTTTATGTAAAAGCATAACAAAACATGTCAACGCGAACGTAACTAGCATCGCCGACCAAACCTCATTCGCGAATCATAACCAGCTATCATAGTTTCTGGAATGCAAACCAGTTCAGCCAAGATTGATATTAAATTTCTGAAATCGCAATTATGCATAGCGTTTACAGGTCAGTCCTTAAGAAAAGCCCTAACAAAAATAGGAATAGTAAGAGAAACAAAAAGGAAAGCGATGAAAGGCATTGCTGAAGTAGTAGAAGAAGCTAAAAGATTGGAATGCAGGTTTTGACCGCTGTTTTGAATTCAAGGCTGATTTTGTTTTGACAGGTTGTGACTTATTGGAATCGGTATGTGAAGTTGTAAAATAAATATTAATAAAAAAAAACCCAGCTTCCATGTGATTTTAGTTCAAAAGAGCCAATTCATGGAACAAGGTAATACCATGAAATGTGTTAACAAGGAAGGTGATATTCAGTTCTATCAAGTTGTTATGTTCAGGGGAGTAACCAGATCTATCCTGGCGGCAGACTTAAATACAGGAAGTGAGATTGCTGGAACGATTTTCATTGGCTGATGCTGAGCGTCCATGTGACCTATAGAATTTTTTTCCGTCAGGCCATTTAGTTTATGTTGTTTATGTGGTGTGTCGCACTCAAAGATGGTGGCATTTTTCTTTTGAGGAATGCTTGGGTCACTAGCGAAGCAGGTCTGATGATATATAAAGCCTACAAGGAAAATAGTACATCACTGATGGCCAAGCCCGGAGCATATACAAGCATTGACTAAGCTCTGATTTCTTATAGTTATCGATACAGATTATGGATTCATTAAACCGATTGGCACAATGGATACCATTACAGACTATGGAATCGACTCTGCTTAGTTGAAATCCTACCAGATCTATTATACTATTTCTGTACTAATACTATTGGGAAAGAAGCACTGCATAGTCATTCAGTGGAGGTCTATGTACGTTGTTCGCCTCTTTTTCTGGTGAGATAGGGGTGATGATTTGAATATGTTCTATCTGGTGAACTGGTACATGCATGAAGAAGGACGAAGACAACCTCGATCTAGTTGGGGGGGGGGGGCTATCTCTTCTCTACAGCCCCTTTCTCACAGAAGAAACGTTGCTGGTCTCTCTCTCTATATATATATAGATAGATATATATATATATATACATATATATATATATACATATATATATATATACATATATATATATATATATATATACATATATATATATATATACATATATATATATATATACATATATCTATATATACATATATCTATATATATACATATATCTATATATATATATATATCTATATATATATATATATATATATATATATATATATTATTATAATATTCAACACCAAGTGAGTTTTCTGAACTTTTCATATGATTTGGTTTCTTTATCGTTTTATTAATTTGCATACACCTTGGATACATTTTTCACTGTCATTTACTGCATCGATTGCAAACAGATTTCTTGCCTGGATAACTTTTTCGTTTTTGGACTACCACTCACCACTTGGATCACTTTTCAATCAACCTCTTGGATATCTTTCCTGAATATATTTTAAATTTTATGACTTGGATGAACTGTATAAGTTTAGCAAAAAAGTATGTTTTGGGCCGATATATTTGATGTTTTATATACTTTTATGTATTTTTATATATATTTTTTATATATTTTCAAAGTTTAATTTTATTACCTGCAGTAATGTCATTGCGGTAATGGTCCTCTGAGGAGAAGAATTTTCTTTGAAAACTCATGAGTTAAGGACTTTAAGGTACTTTGCCTGAACATTGAATTCTAATAAAATTCGATTCGCACCTTATTTTATTATTTCACTTTATATAATGCTATATATATATATATATATATATATATATCGTTATTTCCATGGAAGGTGCTCGAATGAGCTCCAATCTCTGGTTCCTCCTTGTAAGCCATTCACGGCTAGAACTCGTCTTCTTAAAACAATGGGAAAAGACTTTTCTTTCTTTCTCTGTTCCTAGCGTCAGGTGGAATTTTCATGGACAGAGTAACTTTATAAGGATTCCCCATCTGTGAACACATTACTGTTGGACTGTTTCCCTGCAGATTACAACATGTTCGTCTTCAAATCTAATGTCAGCAAAGCCTTGTCATAAATCGCCCCAGAAGTAATCAAACTGATTAATTGTTTCTCATCTCTCGGCTAACAATCACTTCCGTCTCATTATCCCTTATCTTGGCCTTGATAAGTGGTTACTCAATAGTAAAAGAAACTGAGTTACTTCAGACAATCTTAAAATGAGGCACACGTTGGGTTTAATGTAACGTTGTGGTAATGTTCCTAAATGGTTATGCATGTAATGTAATGTGATAATGTAATGTTCCTAAATGGTTATGTATGATATTGCTTCTAATGTTTATGTGTCGTATAGCCATTATTTTCGTTGAGGATGCCACATTACATAAAACTGAAAATAAACACTTGATTTCTTCGGCCAGTGAATTCGTCTAGCATTTCGAGAAGTACTTTCTTCTTCCACAGGTTTGATCACAAATGAAGACTCGAAACACAAAAAAGGATTTTACATTGCTTATTTTTTATTGCTGATTTATGTCAACATTATCTTACTCATGTGCACTCATTTCTTTATATACAATGAGCTCTCTACCCTCTACCGGCAGAAGCAAAGCACAGGACGTCCTCGCTACTCGGTGTCAAACTTTGTTCTCTTCCCGTTTCTGATCAGCTGACCATATTTATTACAATTTGGTTTTGATTTACACATTTTTTTTCGAACCAACAAAACCCAATGTTTATTTTACAACTTCACGATTTGAAAGTCACAAGATACGCATACATTCCAAAAGCGTCCAAGAATTGAATTCCCATCGTTAACCTATATTTGAATTGACCACTTTCATAATAGAGCCAACTCTCATCGTCATCATCATAAGTATTATAAGTTTTCACATTATTATTATTATTATTATTATTATTATTATTATTATTATTATTAACTAACTAACTAGTAGTTCTCGCACAGGTTATCATCTGTGATCGCTCACTGACAATAACCGGTTGTGTTCCCGAGAGTGCGAGTGACAACAAGCTCCTCAGATTTCTAGTATTCTCCACCTCCTTCGATAACGATTGCAAATGATGTTGCGTTATCGCAACAACTGCTTACCATTGATTTCTAGCTGGCATCGACCATTGGGTTTTCATTGAGGTTTGGGTAGCAATAAGCCTCCCCGTGCCCCAGTACTCTCCGCACCTTTCCAGTGGAGGTCTGGTTAGTGCTCTTTCTCCGCAATCGTTTCATCCTCCGTGACCTTTCACGGCTATTTTGTGTGGTATGAACCGAGGCTGGTGCCATCACATTGTGTGTATGTGTTTTTATTGGGGAAGGGGCAGTTGTTGTTTATTATTATTATTATCATCTTCATCATCTTCATCATCATCATCTTTATCATCATTTTTATCATCATCATTTTTATTTTTATTATTTTATTTAAGGGTCATAAAGTAATTCATTCATTTTTTGGGTGCTTATGCTGATTAGCGGCCTATGAAAACATTATTTTTATATAAAAACAATAATATATACTTATTAAGCGTTATATTCTTACTCACTGTACGAAAAAGTAGAAAAAATTATCCACTAGAACTTTAATTACAAGTATTTTTCCATTCTGCGTATCATAACAGCGACTCGTTCAGTAAGCCTCCATCTTGTTTTTTTAAGAAGATTTGAAGGGCAGATAACTGAAATCTTCTTAAGAAATAAGATGGAGGCTTAGTGAACGAATTGCTGATGAAACGCAGAATGGAAAAATACTTGTAATTAAAGTTCTAGTGGATAAATTTTTCTACTTTTTCGTACAGTGAGTAAGAATATAATGTTTAGTAAGTATATATTATTGTTTTTATATAAAAATAATTTTTTCATAGGCCGCTAATCAGCATAAGCACCATTTTTTTGTTTCAACTATAACAAAAGAATAAAATGGCTGACTTACGAAAAAACCGAAATCCGTTCGAGTGGATTTAATTTCATAATAAAATTATTTATTTTAATTCGTTATATTTTATGCTATTGCATTTTTTTATTTCAATAAATAAACGATTAATATAATAAAGATAATGGTAAGACACGTAGCGTCGAGAAAGGCGCACACACACAGACAGACAAGAAGTTGTCTCATAATTTTATTAATATAGAGAATAGAAGAGATAGGTTTGAAAATGGTCACACAATTTTATGTTAATCGCGTAAGCCACATTTTATACTTTCCTTAAATAGAACACCCTCATTATTTCCCACGCCATCGCCAGCGCAATATTTGAATTCAATGGTTTTACAACTTTGGGTTATTAAACCAGTTGATACGAAAAGGCTAATTTATCCAAGGTTTTACTTGACTTTAATCACAAAAGTGGGGCACGGTTTCTTGAATTTTAAAAATAACTCTTGACTGACATTGTAAGCGAAGTAACATTGTATTTTAGCCTGTATGTCTTGCCTGAGCTGAATAAAATTCACATCAAATTTCCTATGGGAAGTATACAGTTACAAGAGAGTCGTTGGTGTTTCTGTTCTGTCTTTATATAAAACTAGTTTATATACCGGAAGTCATTTTGCTTTCATTTTTGTTTCGCTTTTTTTTTTTCTCCCCCCCCCCCCTTCCCCCTTTTTTATTTAACTATGCCGCTTTGTTTTGTTCGTTTAGTCATTAAATTATTTGGCTATGTTCAAGTTTCGTTGCTGAAATTCAATCCGGTTGCTGCTTCGCAGACGGGAAGACTATGACAAGGCAGAAATTGTTCCCACATAAGAAAATCAAACGTTTTTAATTGAATTTTGCGGTATCTTTTGTTTATTAAATTGTAAGGTGAAAGTAGAGAATAGTTAACAAAAACCCCCTCCCCATGTTAAGAATGGCTTTCTAAATAATAACGTTATTATTTCAGCACGGTTCGTAAACTGCAGAAGTACCGGTTATTTTTTTTACAAATATTCAAATGAATCGGAAATGTAGGTTTTTCTTTTTACAAATATTCATTTTTTTTTTACAAAAACAGTTTATAATGAATTATATTAAGAATAGTTCACGAGTTTCACCATGACTTCACGTTATCTGAGAGAAAGATAATCAGAAGAGAACATTTTCTGCATTGACACCGTCTTCCCGTCTGCGAAGGAGCAAACGGAGCTGAATTTCAGCAACGAAGCTTGAACATTACCAATTATTTATTGAACCAAATTGTTAAAAACCTATAACTAATTTTGTTAGGCTAATATAGTTTTAATATCTATTGTAGCAGTTATGGAGTGATTGATCTATCATCCAATCATTTTTCCCCGCTTTTCAGAGTTGGATTTAAGACGTCAACCAGAGCGAATGTGCCGATTGCGTTCGTCTCAACACGGAGCGCCATAATTTTTTCTTAACCTCTCACTTCAAAACTGTTCACCTCTTCCTGTTGTTGGTGAAGTGAAGATATTTTTTTCTTTTACAAACGTGTCACCGCGATCAAAGTCCAAAGGCCACTCGAGGATAAGGGTTAATTGAGTTAACAGGTAGCCGGTGAAACACCGAGGGGATTAGTAACGATGGTTGTAACTGGTCAGAATTTATTATTTAAGAGGACGGCTCGACAAGAATTTGTTTACATTGGACTTGAAAACAGCAATGTTATAGTCAGCGGGGAAGCAGTCTCGTGGTACTGTGAAAGGGAAATTATTAACAGTGGTTGTAGCTAGACAAGTTTTTGTTGTGAATGTTTTACGGGGGGGTAGATTGAAGCTCAGTCAAGCATCTGCCAAGAAAATAACGTTCGAGTAGAGAAAGACTGGCAACGTCTCTTCTGTGAGAAAGAGACTGTAGGAAGAAGACATTCCCCGCTAGATTTCAAAGTCGGTTTTGTACTCTGTATGTTGGTAGTCAGAGAGCAGGGAGGGAATTCCAAAGGCTAGCTGTTCGAGGAAAAAGCTATTAGAGTAGAAAGCCCTTCAGTATCCGAGGGACCTCAACAGTGAAGAGGTGGGATTTAGCTGATTGTCAGGTTGGCCGGGTGTATTTATGTCGAGGGGGCACCAGAGCAGCAAATTCATCAGAGCACATCTATTGAAGTACTTGTACAACAAACACAGGGATGCAACATTGTGGCGATGGGGCAGGGGCTGTACTTGGCAGACAGTGTGGGACTTATTAGATTAGAATTTCTTTTTTGAACCCTGTCTGAGAGGAATAGACTGGTGACTAGTGCACAAACCCAGATGTGACAACAATAATCCATGCATGAGCAAATGGTGGCTTTGTAGAGATATAGGATACTGGCAGGTGTGAGAAGTTTTCTAGTATGGTAGAGGGAGATCACCTTCTTTGCAGCAGCCTTGGCAGTATCTTCTATGTATTTGTTCCAATTCATGTTACCTGTGAATGTTAGGCTGAGGAGCTTGAATATTGAACTCTCAGGTAGGGTGCTATCAGCTATGGCAATCGATTGTTCAAAAGGTTTCTTATAATTGTTAAAGTAAAGGAGCTTTATTGTAGTAGCATTAAATGGTACCAACCATTTATGTTTACATTCCACTACAGACTCGAGGTCATTTTTTAAAGAAATCAGCCATTGCTTTAGATATGTGCACGTTCGTTTTACCAACATGTTGAGAATAGAGTGTGGTGGCATCGGCAAATATACCCATCTCAGACATAATTTCATCAGGAAGGTCGTTAATGAAGATCGGGAATAATAATGGTCCAATGGAGTACCCCTCCCCCCGCATTAATGTATTGTTGTTTGGATGTACGGCCACCGAGGACAACCTGGATCTTTTATTTGGTTAAGAAGGATCTGATTATATTAAATATTCGTTCATTAATACCGCATGAATTAATTTTTTATGAGAAGACTTTCATGCCAGACTTTTTTCAAAGGCTTTTGATACATCAAATGCCACCGGCCGAGCTTCACCTGTGCAGTACAATCGATTTTTCTTTCTCTTAATGCGTCCAGCTTGTCAAAATAAAATGAATAATTTCAGTTGTTCACTGTGTTAGGCTAGAGTTATCTCCCATTGTGATATTTGGTTTTAACAAGAGGGCACTACGGTTGCAATAATTTGTACTACCATCCCCCCGTTGTGGAAAGTTCACAAACGAGATGTTGTCCGAATCAGCTCTGATATTTACTATGCTTCTTTTTTTTTTAACCATAACCAGTGATCACGTGATCAGCTAAAATGCTATTATTACAACATTGTTTATTTAACTGATTCCTCATACTTAAGATGTACATTGTCATTTACATATAATTATTTAATATCTAGAATTCATACATTTCATTCAATTTTTATAAATAGTTTTCCGTTTTTAAAGAAATTTCTCCCAAAACAAGGCAATAGGAAAAACGGCTTCAAACTGAACTATACATGTCTGTTACATGTCTGTTACATGGAAAACACTGACGTTTATATAATAGCCCATGTAAGTGTAAAATATATTTTCCCAGATGAGATGTTTTTAACCACCAAATCTTAAAATAAGTTAAGATTACTATAGATGCGTTGCAAGCGCTAGATACTGACATATTTCTTTAATTTTTCAGCGAATTTTGCTAATTTGAAATCAATAAAAAATACTTCTTCCCACATGTTTAACTATCGATATACGAAACATGTTTTAGCTGTCGGTAGTACTGTTATATATTGAATACTCCAACTAGTGTAATGGTTATACTTACTTAGACTTAGGTGTACTTAGAGTAGTCAAGGACAATTTGAGGCAAAAGTTTGTCTGGCGAGGATAGGAAGTTAAATTTGTGAAAACCGTGAGAAACAGGAAGTGAGAGGTGTAAATGGCATCAAGAAAATTAGGAAGGGTTCAGAATGAGAATTTGACTAGGAAGTGAGTCGTGAAGACATCACCTCTTAAAAGAAGGAATAAGTAAAAGCCTCTCTTGCCACCAGTCTTGTTATGTCGAGCTAATGTGAGACCGGAATAAAGAACCAAACTATCCAGTTAATTATTTTATTTACCTCCCCAGGAGGTTAGGCACAAGGCCAGTTTTATCTTACTCCCCCAAGGTCGGGTCGGGAAAGTGAGACTTGAAAAGCCAGCACCCGAGAAGGTGAGCACTCTGGCCATTAAAAATTGCCTGGGCAGCCCCGTCGACATTCCCCAGTAGGGGCGCCTCAGGCAATAAGCAATAAACTTACTCCTTCCCAAAGAGGGGAGGCAAAGCCTGGGAGGGTGGACCTCCTAGAACTGCACAGGACAGACCCATAGACCAGCTTAAATCAAGCCCCGAAGGCCAAGACGATACCAGTTTATGGGGTGTAGTATCCATCGGAACAGATACTACACTTTGATCCCGGCCAAAATTCTTGAGTTGGTTTTATTAATTTCGAATTAACGGTTTTGGCCCAACATTTTCCCCAATACACGAAAGCCCGGCTATGAGAATTCAACCACAGAACCACTAAACGTTCAAGCGATAGTCATCATCATGGTGAAAGATATG
Organism: Sepiola atlantica; assembly: GCA_963556195.1. Lineage (NCBI taxonomy): Eukaryota > Metazoa > Mollusca > Cephalopoda > Sepiida > Sepiolidae > Sepiola > Sepiola atlantica. Next base: position 12,250,746 of record OY744515.1, read on the forward strand.
AATATATAACGTCTTTAATGAGTTTCGATCATGACCACACTCACAATGTAACAGTCGTAATGAAATATACAACTATTTACATTTTACTATTTCACGATTGTAATTGAGTTTAATTGCTTCGCTAAAAGTCATAATAGTTGATCTTCAAATATTGTTATTTTAAGAATGTGTTGATTTTTTTTTTTTTTTTTTTTTTTTTTTTTTTGTAAATTGAGCTGAGCTTTTCTCAAGATTTGGATTTCTCTCTTTCTTTTCATTTCTAGGGCGGCTTTGCAAAATGTTACGAAATGATAGACCTGAGTACAAACATTGTTTACGCCGGAAAAATCATTCCTCATTCTCGAATATCAAAAGGAAATCAGAAACAAAAGGTAAATTTTGTGTTTTCTTCTTCTTCTTCTTCTTCTTCTTCTTCTTCTTTTTCCGACTCTTCTTATAATAATCACTTCTTACCAGTTTTATGTGAGAAACCAATATTAAAATTGTTGGGGTTGCTGTTTTTCCTATGCAGTTCCAGATCATGTGACGATGGGGGCAGCCAGCCATTGGTTGATTTAGCCATGTGGTCATTCATATAAAAGGTGTGAGTCAGAGTCAACTTCTTTTTTTCTCCCGTTTCAATCTGACCGCAAAGGTGGCAACATATTTGCAAAATCCCTCTCTCTTTCGCCCTTTTTAGTTTAATCATCGAAGCGACAACATCATTGTCTGCTGCTTCTATTTTACCCAGACCAGTTTCGGTTGCATGTGCTGAATTGTTTACGAAATGTATAGAATGTACAGAATAAATATAATCGTAAAACACGAGCGAAATGGGCAGCGATCCTATACAGAATACCGATTAGTGAAACGGATCGCATGATAGTCACCGATCACAACTCTCATTTTTTATTTGAGAAATCATAAAATGTGGCACAAGGCCAAAAGTTGTCCATGAGGAAAGGCTGGTCATTCCTATCTCATCTAACTTAGCTAATCACAAACATTGACCCTAACATTATATTCACAAAAAAGCAATACAATCATACTGGTCATTCACTTATTGAAAGGTTCAATGGTTTCATACCAGTCATGGATAAGCCCTCGAAATTCAATCCGATGGAGGGTGGGCCACTACAGCATCAGCTGGGTATGATGTATGGTCCTGTTCAGTTGTTGTAGGTGTACCCTCCCAAGCATTACATCCTCTGTTTTAGGAGGGGTTGATTTATTGCCAATCACCTGAGGTGCTTCTTCTACCAGGGAATATCAAACGAATTGCTCAGACAATTTTTGTGAGGCCAGAGTGCACCCTCCTTCTGGTGCGCTGTCTTTTCCTATTTCTCACCTTCCTGGCCTTGTGCCACATCTTCTTACGATGGGAAGAAGTAAATACCATCATACTGGTCTTTCATAATCCATTCACCAAAGCAAAAATTATTCCTATTAATTAACATGTAAAAAACTTTATTTATTACGAACCTCACTCGAAATCACAAAAGTCGACCTACATCTCTTTAAGGGGGTTTTAATGATCAGGACATCAAACTATTTTGTGGGTTTATTGACAAGCATAAACTTGTCAATAAATTCAGGAAAGGGACCCCCCCCCCCCTGGATGTAGTATGGACTTAGCCTGCTAGTCACGGCTCTAGCTCAGTTCAACTTTTCAGTTACATTGATCAGTTCTTATTTAGAAAAGTCGATGTAAGGATCTTAGATTGCTCAAGTTTTCATGATATAGTTTTCACGGACCCTCGGATCACCCCTTAAAGTGACCCCATGATCTATATTCTGGAACGCGTTTTAGTCTTGCATGAGTATTACTTGATGATAAAAAATCATGAACAGCTCAAACTTTTGAACGAAAATAGACCAAATAGAGGCAGAAGTCCCTAGACAGAATAACTTCATAGTTTATTGAAAGGTTGCATCATGTCAGTATTCAAACACAATTTCTCATCCATAGTCATGGAAATATTTTGTAGTAAATAAATGAATGGTTGGGAAGGCTTTCTAGTGTTGCATATGAAACAAATGTTTTCTCCTTTCATCTTGAGATGTCTTTTAATAGATTTCAAAACCTTCAGAAAAATGTTTTTTGTCCCTTGCTTCCTTCATAACCTTTTTACTAGTGTCTCTTCGTCCATTAACTTTAAAACTTTTTTAACGTTTACTGGACTTCATGCTTGTGGATTAGTCAGTTAAATCCGAAAATAATAAACAATTCAGGAATATTTTTCTCTGAATTGTTTGCTGAAGATATTCATTTGCAGATTAATATATTAATAGAACTATATAAGGTCACCTATTAATTCGACACATTCACAGAAGGGTGCATCACCACTATACAAAACAGAACAAAAGAAGATAAAGTAAAAGTCAGCCAAACCTTTGAGGGAAGCCCTGCCATTGGCTAATGAAAACATTAACCGTTAGGAGAGAATAACAATAAATCTGATTGGTTAGCTAGTTAGACTAAACATCACGTGCATATATAAAAACACTCGGTAACATGAATTCCATGTATTTTAACCTGACAATTCCCTATGCGAATGAAACGTAGGAGCTTGTGTAGCTTAATTGCCATAAATATATTTTCATAACTTACTACCTAGCTCTACTCACGTATTGAGCACTGTTGAAGTAAATACTGAAAATTGATATATAAAATATTATATCTCCTTATAACATTTTATGTAGATACATAAAATAATTATATATATATATATATATATATATAAGTTAATCCAACAGAAGATATAAGAGGCAACTAATATCTTTTAATTAGTGAAACATCCGGATAAAAACTGAAGCTCAATATACTGGATAGAGCATTAATAACATAATATACTGGATAGAGTTTTTCAATTTAATCAATTCTTTCATTTTTGGACTGTCGCTTACTACCTGGATCAATCTTCAATCAACCTCTTGGATATCTTTCCTGAATTTGTTTTAAATTGTATGACTTGGATTGTATAGATTTAACAAAAGTATGTTTTGGGCTGATATATTTGATGTTTTATATACTTTTATGCATTTTTGTATAAAATTTTTATATATTTTCAAAGTGTAATTTCATCACCCGCAGTGATGTCCCTGCGGTAATGGTTCTCTGAGGAGAAGAATTATCTTTGAAAACTCATGAGTTAAGGACTTTAAGATACTTTGCCTGAACTTTGAATTCTAATAAAAGTTGATTTGCACCTTATTTTATTATTTCATTTTATATTATGCTATATATATATATATATATATATATATATATATATATATATATATATATATTAGCTGTACATTGCCCGGAATGCAATGAAGTCATTTTAGTTTTCAATTTTTATTTGTTTGCACATTTTTAAGCTTAAGGTAGACAACTCCTATCATATTCTTTAATTTGAAATGATTTATCTCCCTTGCTGACTTTTATTTTAAGGTGATTATTTAAAAATGTTTAAAAAAGTAATGAAAAAAAATAAAGTGCAGCTAAGTACGTTAATATATTATCAATAATATGGTACAACAATAACAAATGAAAAGAAGCAAAGGTAGATTTGTCAGCTTAAATGCTATTGGAGTTTTATCATCATCATTATCATCATTATCATCATCATCATCATCATTATCATCATCATCATCATTATCATCATCATCATTATCATCAAATTCGTTTTACATTCTGGTATGTGTTGGACGGTAAATAACTTTATATGTTAAACATATATTAATTAATTGCATGTTTATGAAGTTAAACTGCTCAATATGAAACATAGAGTATATATAATTTTAATCAATATAAACATATAATTGAATTTCCACAGCGTTTTGTGATAAATCACCATGTAAGATTAATGCATGCACATTTCTGAATTTACAAAGTCTACGATTTTAGTTTTGAGCTGAATGCAAAAACGAAACGAAACGAAACGTCACATGACAAATATAGAGAAATAAAGAAAACGATTACTCAGGTAGAGTCTGTAGTAAATCCATTTGTTTATATAAAACTGTGTTTAGTTTGTGCATCGGATATATGTCTTCAAACAGTTTACTTTCCAATGTGTAATCACTGACTAATACGAATACCATGTTATTTTTTGTAGATTTTACGTGAAGTTGAATTGCACAGGGATCTGAAACACAGACATGTGGTGGGATTCCATAGTTACTTTGAAGATAACGATAATGTCTACATCATCCTGGAAAATTGCCCACGAAAGGTAAGTACGACTCGTATAAAGTGAACGAATGATTAAGACCAGTATTTTTACATTGCTCAAATCTCTTTATTGAACTTTGCTATTGCTAAGCTTAGCCTCCCATGAAATACAGAAATTGAAAATCGACAGATTGATAGTTGAATGATGACAAATACCATGAGAGGATTGAAAATCTTTACATACCACCCACTCAAAACAACAGCCAACCCAGCCGTTCTCGTCTTTTTCTTTTGACAATACCTACTAAAATCTTAGGATCGCTAATCTATGGTCCCAAAAGAATCCTAAATTAAATAATTTAATTGTTTCTTTTCTTTTTTAATCTTTTCGATCTTTGATGGAGTGCTATTCGAACCTTTGATCAATATAGATACAAGTTTAGAAGTATAGAAAACGAATTTTATTTCTTTATTTATATTATTTCTTTTAACTAAAAAAAATGTTTTTGTTTTCTTTTGTTAGAGTTTGGTCCACATCTTAAAGAGCCGGAAGTACATTACGGAGGAAGAGGTTCGTTATTATGTAAAACAATTGATTGAAGGCATCAAATATATCAACAAAAAGAACATCATCCACCGAGATCTGAAATTGGGTAACATGCTTCTTAATGAAAACATGGATGTCAAGATTGGTGATTTTGGCCTCGCAACACGAGTGCATCATGAAGGAGAAAAGAAAATGTAAATTTGCTTTCTCTTCATCAAATTTGCTGGGAAATATTTATTTCACAATTGTTGTGCAAGAGAGTCATCTGACTAAATTTTGTTTTTATTTGAATTTGAATCTTTTTAACTTCTGCCCAAAGATTTTAAATTATGCGCAAAGATCCTGATGCACTTGTCTGCATTACATGAAAAATAATTGTCATTTTAAAACTGCATTTCTATCTATTAAACTGAGTATCAAATTTTATGAATTCATTGACAAATGATATATATATATATATATATATATATATATATTATAAAACTATGTGAAAAAATAAAAACTAATTAAACACAGGAAGAAATCATCAAGAGAGATTGACTGGTTTCGTTCAGATCAACGAATATCTTGAGAAAAAGTGAAGATTTGAAATTTATACGAAAAAGAAAACGGGATGTTTTTGGCACCTATTTGAAAAATGATACGGTGCACGTGACAAAGACGACTCCTACAATGAAGAAAGCTCTATCGAGAATACTTACAAAGCTTTAAAATATTCTCACTAAATGCAAAACTTTTAATATTCACAACAAAAAACACATTAACATTACAAAAAATTTTAAAATAAAAATAAATCTTATATAGTTCTCCCCAATAATCTCATATCTACTTCATTACAAAACCAATTCAAATCTGACATGAAAATAGTGGCATCAACTTCTAAAACAATTAAGGATTTACTTAACACCAAACCCCATCCCCATCAACCCTCTAAGGACACTACTCTAGCTGGAATTTACAAAATAAAATGTGCCTCATGTTCAATGTTCTATATCGGTGAAACGGCCAGAAATATAAATTCCTGTATTTACGAACATAAACAAAACCTCAAACATAGCAATCCCACTAATGCACTAGTCATACACAGGAGCACCTTTATCCACAATTTTGACTTTACAAACTGCAACCTCTTCAAGACTTAATCCTCTTTCCATGCCGTAAGTGCATCGAAAGTGTTTTAATCCGTTCTATCATCACCATCTAACATAAATCTTAGGCTTGAATCTTATTTCTTAACCAAACATCTGGCAAAAATCGCACTCAAACAATGCAATATACCTCACGACTGCATAATAAACTCCAATCCGAATTAAAATACTACTTATTTTTTACTATATTTCATCCATGTTTCCATTTGTTCTTTTCCGTTCCTTCTTTTTCTTTCTTCCCGCGTTCCCAATTAATGCTCTTGTCGCACGCGTCGTATCATTTTTCAAATAGTTAAGCATGTGCAAAAAAAGATCCCGTCTTCGTTTTCCTATGTTTTGCCACTTATCAATGAATTTAAAATCTTCACTTTTTCTAAAGACGTTCGTTGATCTGAACAAAACCGGTAAATCTCTCGTTTGATAATGTCTTCCTGTGTTTAATTGTTTTTCTTTTTGTCCTTTTCATACATCTTGTTTCCACGTCATTTCATTTTATGATATATCATGTATTTTCTCCTCATATATAAAACTAAATGTCTGTGTGTGATGTCTGTGTGTTTCTCTATAGAAAGAAAAATTAGAGAACCTACATGAAATCTAAAAGTGTATTCTTATGTAAAATCTACCGGGGAAGACAATAGAAGTGTTCAAATTTTTTAAGTGCACTCCAAAGGTGGTTATGAGGGTATAACCCCGTTAAAACTTCTAAATATATTCTATTTAGATGAAATTTAAATCCAATGTATAAAATTTTCTGGAGAAGACACTGGAAGTGGTCCAAATCTCTAAGTGTCCTCCTAACCTAAGGGAGCTATGGGGGCCGAACCTCCTTTAAAATTTCAAATATATCCTATTTTGATGAAATTTATTTCATATATATAAAATTCTCTGGGGAAGACAATGGAAGTGGTCCCGAAACTTTACGTTACCCTCTATGTGCTTAATATCTACATGCCTTCACTTCTAAGTGATCCATGAGGACAGAAACCTCTTAAAACTTCAAATGCGTATATCCGATTTTAATGAAATTTAAACTATATGTATAAGAAACTAATTCAAAGAGTTTTCCAACATTTCAGCTTCTTCCTACTATATGAGGGGGCAAAACAGGAAGAGGGGGCAGTAAAAAAATAAAAAAGTAAAATGGTGTTATGAGCATAGAAAAAAAAAAAGTACATACTATTTATCCTCATTTAATCCCGAGCAACATCAGGTGTTCCTGCTGGTACTTCATAAATGTAGATTCTATTCAGAATATTAATTCTATCATCTTTTAGTGGTTAAGGCGCCAATTTGGCAGATTTGCAGAGTGTAGATTTTACCCTTAGATACCACCATTACTCCCAGGTCCCAACTTACGGGTTAAATAAAATTTGTCCCAGGTTTGTCCCAGGTAAGACACTAAACTGCCTGGGACACCCTTGAGCCAGGTGTTCGCCTCTACCCCACCCCGAAATCCATCTTTTCTACCATTTTTCTGCCTAATCTATTACAAAACCTATCGACTACACATGATCTTCTCCCCCTTCCTCCACAGTCCTGCATATTACACAAAACTGCATCCAGTGGGAAGGCCTCCATTTGGAAGCTTCGAGGAGGGTGTAGTCATCCCTTAGTTACCATTACTCTCAGGTCCACTCAAATCCAGAGTGGCAGTACCTGTCCGGATCTTATTTATGGGTTAAATTGAAACTATCTTTTACAAAATATATGCCTACAAAAAAAATTAATCTACAGTCCAAACCAATCATATATCAAAAATGTACGCCTTCGGCATAAGATGATCCAACGACGATTTAAATGCTGTAAAATCCAACAACGAACAAATTTCTATTTTCTCCATTTACTAAAAGTAAGATTGTATACTTTGTAGATGGAAGACTACTAATGTTGAAGATAATTAATGCAATTAAATGGTGACCCCCACCCCCCTAAAAATGTCACCTATTAAATCGTTAATTAGATTCACAATCCTTTCTGTAATCCAACCATATTACATCAAAATAAACATCAATCTATGCTTGATTTGTCTGTTTCAGACATGAATATCTAACAGTCTTCATTTTATCACTGTTCAACGATATGTCGGGACACTTTGGTGATTGTCTCATCAGTAGGAGGTGTGATCCTGATTGGGCTTCACATTCACCAGACCTTAATCTCCTCCAGATTTATATCTGTGGGGATATCTCAAAGATAATGTCTATCAAAACAATTCTCAGGTTATTCTCGAACTGAAGAAGGTCATCACGGTCAAAATAAGGACAGTACCAAGAAAAGAGTGTCAGAGTTATTGACATTTTGGCGCGTCGTATCCAGCTGTGCTTATCATTGCACAGTGATAAAACAAAGATTGTTGGACGTTCATGATTGAAACTTCAAGATTGTTTTGTTTTTTTTTTGTTTTTTTAACATAGTTCACCCCAAACAAGGCAGGCGCCACTGTAAACGTAAGGGGCTACTGAGAAAAAAGAAAGGGGAGAAGGTAGGGGGCGGTCAACCTAAATTGGGATCTGCGCAGCGAGATGTCTGTTTACATTAGTTTAAAATTTCTGCATGTCTGTACTGTCGGGAAACAGGGGGCAGGGAGGGAGTTCCAGAGGCCAGCAGCACGAGGAAAGAAGCTATTTGAGTAGAAGGCTCTCCGACATCTGGGGACCTCCACAGTGAATGAATGAGATTTAGTTGATTGTCGAGTTAGTCTAGTGAATTTACGTCGAGGGGGCACCAGAGTAGCCAATTCATCGGAGCATAATCCATTGAAGTATTTACAAAACAAGCACAAGGATGCTACATTGCGGCGATGGGACAGGGGCTGGAGCTTGGTTGACAGTGAGGGACCTATTAGGTTGGTGATTCTTTTTTGGACCTTGTCAAGGAGGGAGAGAGTAGTAGATGATGAACCAGCCCAGATGTGGCAACAATACTCCATGCATGGGTGGATGGTGGCTTTGTAGAGATACAGGATAATGTCAGGTGTGAGGAGTTTACTAGCACGGTAGAGGGAGCCAACCTTCTTTGCGGCAGCCTCGGCAATGTCTTCAATGTATTTGTTCCAATTCATGTTACCTGTTGGACGTTCATGATTGAAACTTCAAGAGAAAATTCCAGTGTCGTCAATATACCGACAAAAACTTAAGTACAGGTGGGTCCACAAATTAAGGCCAATGGAACAATGTTAAACTTGAAAGCTAAGGGCAACACAGCCACTTATTTAGTAGCAAGAGACGCATGTATCAGCGTTTATCACAATTTTGCACATCATATTCAGGTTTGCTCACAACACAAAGGTGCATATTTCAGGCATATCATTGAACGGTGATAAAGCAAAAATTGTTGGAGAAGTCAGGCATCGAGTGAAGTTTATTTGTACAAATACAAAATATGGTTGGAATGCAGAAAGGCTTGTGAATTTCATTTGGGGGAGGGGGTGCTCAATTTGTACTATCTGTAACATCACATGACAGTTTTGTTTCCTCTAACATGTTCAAATAAGGCTGTAACTTTATCTCGAGTTGCAGAATTATATTTCAATACAAACTTCATAAGTTCAGTCTAAAGCATATTTATCTAAATTTTATTTACTTTGTCCAATTCTGTTCTCTAAGTGTGATTAATTTATTTTAAAAACTTGTTGAATTTGTTAATCTCGGGTTCATATTAGAATGTGTATAATTTGAATTAAATTTTGGGTTCACCCTATAATAGAGGGATATAAATTCCTGATATAACTACTTAAAGACTAATTAGAATTTCGACCATTATGCCGATGTGTATTGCTGTAATTAAAGAACGACACAACTGATGCATACTTTAGTTCTTCCTAGATTTACATATCAAAAGAACAACCTAAGAAAGAAATGAATAATATTTTTCTCTTAAACAAAGGAGAAAGCCCATGTATTGACAGTTGGTTTATATCTATCAGCATTAAAAATGGGTAACTTTCTTTTCCTTGCACTTCGTCGGAGTTACTATGGCAGGGGCTGTTCAGGGGGAATATTTATTAAGTTATAAATAAATAAATGTAACAAATGGTTAATCTCTGTAACTTTCTACGATTGAAAGAATTATCGGGTCGGATAGACTATGTAATCGATGAAATTGATTAGAATTTAATTTTTTTTTTTTTAAAGAATATGGACCGAAAGTTTCTCTTTCACTTGACTCACAGAATCAAATATCGATTTGTCAGATTCATTACTATTTAGGTCTAACTTGTAAAATAAGATTGTAACTATATCTCGAGTTACAGAATAATATTTCAATATGAACTTGATAATTTCAGTTGGAAGCATATTTATTTAAATCTTATTTATTTTGTCACATTCTGTTCTCTTTGTTTGATTAATTATCTTAAAAACTCGTTTAAATTGTTTGTTTCTCTCAGATTCACATTAGAATATGTACATTTTCATTTAACAAACACATTTGGATAATGCAGGCGACTATTATTTTAATGATTTGTTTTATTTAACAGCTGTTGCTTTTGAGTGACAATGTTCAGCATATGACTATTTTGTTTTTAATTCTAAGTGTAGCTGATACACAAATGAATTACTCACTGCTTACAGTGGTGACAGCCATCCTCGTCAGGCAAAGCGCTACTGCTTTGTGTGCTGTGTCTACAGTGGAAGAGGGACAATGGCTTACTCAATGAAATGAGGCCGGCACGAATCCAGGAACACTTGGTTGTAAAAAAAAAATAGTCAGAATAGTTGACTAAACCATGTCGCCAGCTATGCAGATGAGTCTTTTTCAGTCAGTCATTGATGGCAAGTGTGAAATTGCTTTTTGGTCAGTCTTCCGCATTTTGGTGATGTACTGGCGATTCTTTATTGTGATTCTTTTCGTTTCAACCCTCACGTTTGCTGTACGCATTGTTCTTGTTTGTTGTTCCTGTCCGTTTCTGAAGATCTAATCATTCGTTCCTAGTTTTGTATAACCCAACCTTTGAAGAGACCTGAGAAAATCTTATTCTCAAATACAATCGTTTTTTTTTCTTGTAAAAACGAAGAAAAAACTAAAATAAATGAACTGAAAAGATGATTTTCATTATTAATAAAGTAGAGAGAAGCTGATAATGTCTTCTCCAGTGGTGATGGTCATCCTTGTCAGACGAAGCCTTGTGTGCTGTGTCTGTGGTGGAAGCAGGATGGTGACTTTCCCAAAGAAGCAATGTCGACACTACCCCGGGAACGCTAGGTTGTAAAGAAATAGTCAAAAGAGTCGATGAATCTGTGTCGTTGGCTACACATATCAGTTGCTTTACCAGCCAATCACTGACAGCATTCATGTAATAAAACATAATATAAGCAGACAAAATTGCTTGTTCATCCGTTTTGTTATGCATATGTCGGATTGGCATACTGACGGTTCTTATGCGTGATCTCTTGTTTGTATTTCCGGGGATAGTATTGTCCATGTTTGTATTTCCGGAGATAGTATTGTCCATGTTTGTGTTTCCGTGGATAGTATTGTCCATGTTTGTATTTCTGGGGATAGTATTGTCCATGTTTGTATTTCCGGGGATAGTATTGTCCATGTTTGTATTTCCGGGGATAGTATTGTCCATGTTTGTATTTCTGGGGATAGTATTGTCCATGTTTGTATTTCCGGGGATAGTATTGTCCATGTTTGTATTTCCGGGGATAGTATTGTCCATGTTTGTATTTCTGGGGATAGTATTGTCCATGTTTGTATTTCCGGGGATAGTATTGTCCATGTTTGTATTTCCGGGGATAGTATTGTCCATGTTTGTATTTCCGGGGATAGTATTGTCCATGTTTGTATTTCCGGAGATAGTATTGTCCATGTTTGTATTTCCGGGGATAGTATTGTCCATGTTTGTATTTCCGGGGATAGTATTGTCCATGTTTGTATTTCCGGAGATAGTATTGTCCATGTTTGTATTTCCGGGGATAGTATTGTCCATGTTTGTATTTCCGGGGATAGTATTGTCCATGTTTGTATTTCCGGGGATAGTATTGTCCATGTTTGTATTTCCGGGGATAGTATTGTCCATGTTTGTATTTCCGGGGATAGTATTGTCCATGTTTGTATTTCCGGGGATAGTATTGTCCATGTTTGTATTTCCGGGGATAGTATTGTCCATGTTTGTATTTCCGGGGATAGTATTGTCCATGTTTGTATTTCCAGGGATAGTATTGTCCATGTTTGTATTTCCGAGGATAGTATTGTCCATGTTTGTATTTCCGGGGATAGTATTGTCCATGTTTGTATTTCCGAGGATAGTATTGTCCATGTTTGTATTTCCGGGGATAGTATTGTCCATGTTTGTATTTCCGGGGATAGTATTGTCCATGTTTGTATTTCCAGGGATAGTATTGTCCATGTTTGTATTTCCGAGGATAGTATTGTCCATGTTTGTATTTCCGGGGATAGTATTGTCCATGTTTGTTGTCCCCATCCATTTCCAAAAGATCTCCTGGTCTCTGATTCGTTTTGTGTAACCTCTGAAGTGACCTCATCAGAAGACTCTGATGCACCAAGTTTAAAATATGGCAGAAAAACGTTTTTGTGCTTTAATGAATTCATGAACTTATAACACTTATTTGTATTTCAATTTCATAAACCATTTTCTCTTGTGTAGTTTATTGTTGACAATTAAATTGAAAAATCGCTATTCGAATACGCTTCCATTGAAACATATTATTTAGTCTTTGCCAGAAGGTAAGACATAAGGTCATGTGTGGTTTTGAGAAGCCAGCACATGAGGATAAGCGCACTTTGTCCTACAAAAAGTTCCTGAGCAGCCCCGTCGGCATTCCTTGAGCGATTAGCAATAAACGAGCCCCTTCTCAGAGAGAAGGCAAAGCCTGGGAGGGTGGACCTATTAGGACTGAACAGAACCATACCCAAGTCCAACAACAACAACGCCACTATCGGACTGTAGAACGTTGTATTATAATTCTATGATATAGCTTCCATTGAAACGTGTTTCTAGAGCAGATAGACAATTATAAATTGGTGCTTTCCCCAACAAACGAAACTTTGTATTCATATGGAATTTGAAAGTGTCTTCTTGGCGTGTAATTTGGAGTAATTTTCTATATAAAATTAAGACGATTTTGCCTCCTATAGTTTTATTAATAAAAGATAGATAAAAGATTTGCTTTGTTAGTCAAGTATGTCAAATTTTTATTTTTAATCGATTCTATCGATTCTAATATTTAGTCCTGATCAATATTTTAGTCATAAATAGAGGAAGGCGAAGAAACTTTCACCCTCACAGTCATAAGTCCTGATATCATGTACTTTTTTGGATATTCATCAGGGAAAAAAAGGGAAAGGAAGTCTTCATTTGTCCTTTTCGCTTTCTGCCTCTTCTTTCTATCATTGTGTTTGCTTGACAGAGGGAAAGAGAGGACAGAAAGAATCACTTCCTTTCTCTCCTTTCTTTTATTGCATTTGACTGGCAGGGGGAAGGCAAGACAGAAAGAATACAGCTTTTTTGGTTTTAAGCAACATTCGACCGTGAGATTTGGTGGGTCAATCGGTTAGCATGCCGTATTTAAAGGCAGGGGTTATGAGTTCGATCTTCACTCTGATTTTGTCCTAAAATGAACTTTTAAACATATCAACTTACAAAATTAAGCAGATTTGTTAGTTTTACTTTCATTTTCTTTAGTAATCGATGTAAATTAGGATCCCGGGCGACATTGGGTAGTCCTGCTAGTTAAATATATATTCATTTGATTCCTTCTTTCTCTTGTGACAGGACAGTGTGTGGAACACCAAACTACATTGCCCCAGAAGTATTACAGAAAAAAGGTCACAGTTTTGAAGCAGACGTTTGGGCCATCGGATGCATCACGTAAGCAGTTTTGTTTTCTTTAACTCCAATCGGCCATTATTCTTTCTCCACATTTGGTTTAAGAACCAAAATAAAAGCTTTTAAACGTTCTTATTGTTTACCTGTTTGAATTTGGCAGAACATGCATTCATTTTTAAGCGAGTCAGACACAATTGTGAACATGTTAACAATGCCGTTTTTAAAGAAGAATCAAACTAATCATGTTAATGTTGCATGTCACCATCGTGGCCAATCGTCTAGTTGGTGTGGGGTCAAAAACTCTTGAAGTTGTACTCTGAAGAAATCAGGATGGCTTTCCAGTTTTTCTAACTACACTTTTTTAAAAATGCAGTTCTATTTCTTGCTCAATTCACTCCTAGTTGCTTTTAATTACTTACAAACATTTTTTTTATTTTTTTGATGACATCAATCTTCATACGATTTATATTTTCTCACTTCTTGTTTTCATCTGTTCACACGTTTTGTCACATCTGACCTTCTGACATCACTAGAAAACAACCTGTTAAGATTGCCCTTGAACTGTTTCCAAGAACATTCAATGTATTAGAAATGGAAAATAACAAATATTTCAAACTACCGGAAATCCCAACCTTCAATATCCAACTGAGTTCCTTTTTGGAGTAATAGTTTTCTTAGAAAAGAATTACTGACAAATATTTGAATTATAGATGTCGAATAAAAATACATAATTTGATTCATGTTTATCAGATTTAAAGAAGATTTCTTTGTTGGTTGACTTGAATTAAATGTAGAAAATCAAAACACAGGATGTTCTTATGTTTGTCACTTAATCAGATTGCCCTTTGACTGTTTCCAAGGACAATATATTACAAAGAGAAAATAAGATTTCTCACTAACTGAAATACCAAAGCTTCGACAGACAACATATGTTCTATCTTGTATTTAATATTATACTTGTATTTAATATTATACTTGTATTTAATATTATACTTGTATTTAATATTATGTATCAAGTTCGAAATTAACAAACAGGATTAAAGCATCATATATATATATATATAACAATATTACTCTAAATTCCAGTGACCAAGTTTTTATTCATTTTTTTCCAAATCCAAAAAGCTTCAGTGAATTTTAACGAACCGTTTCGCACATATATGAACAACCAAAATTTATATGTCTATTCAGTATTTTCATCCATGCTGCTCTTCAAAAATCCAAAGTTCGCTTCCAGAAAAAATATATTGTAAAACAGCAAACAGAAAAAAAATCACAAAACAAGCAACTTACATTGAATCCAATTCCTATGAGGAAAACATGGGTGTTTCAGTACTATTCAGCCAGCCATCTTTTTTTCTAACACAGAGCCATGAAAAATATGTATAATATTACTCAGGTTAAATGCCAGAACAGCCAATAATTAATGAGATTAATCAATAAAAACATGTTTTATAAAAATATAAATAAGATATAGATAAGATATAGAGTCATGGTTAAGTTTAAAAAATGTTATTTCAAAATATAAATTATCTGTCATCATGATGCTGAGATAGCTTGTAAGAAATCAATGCACAAAACCTCCCAAAAATCCGGGACACTATTCCACCAATAAACTGTCATTCCTGCCACTCTATAGTTTGTTCTATTTTCATTCTCAATTCTTTTCTTTTTATAAGTTCATCTTGATGTTATGCAAATTTCCCTTTAAAGCTTTCATGCATGGCACAGCCTATTTTTGTTTTATGTCCGGAGGATTGGCTCTGTCCATTATGTGTACATAACAAAATATATACAAACCAATACTGTTAAACAAATCAAAACAATAAAATAATACAAACACATACACTATCACAAAAAAACATACGATCTAATTAGCAAAATAGGTTTTTATTTACTTACAGGTCAGATTGACCCATCACAACGTAAAGAACATTTGTAAATAGTCGCTAACAAAACAAAGAATCAAATAATAAAAATAAAAATGATTACCACATCACTTCTTGTCAAAACTATAAATATTAAAAAGTGGTCGATAACACTCGCAAAAAATAAATAATTAAAAAATAGTTTTAATTACTAGTCAAGATGAAATAACATGTTACAAAACTGCAACTGCCAACAAGCTTGCAAACCAAATAAATAATTAAAAAATAGTTTTAATTACTAGTCAAGATGAAATAACATGTTACAAAACTGCAACTGCCAACAAGCTTGCAAACCAAATAAATAATTAAATAATTCACAAACACGCACTAAAAACAGCTTTAATTACTAGTCAAGATTAAATAGCATGATTCACTGATCCTATCTTATATTACAATCAGCAAATCAGCTGTTCATCTTGTAGGACAAAATCAATATTGCTTGTCTGTTTGAGTAGACTGTTTTTGCTGAGGTGATTGACAACTTCTCGATTTATCACAGATTCAAGCAACTTACTCATGACGCACAGGAAACTCATTGGTCTGTACTGTGATGCAGAAGACTAATTTCCAGTATTTTTAAATACTAGGAAAACTGACTAAGTTTTCCAGAGTGTTGGGTAGTATTTCTCCTTTAAGCAACGATTGAACAGCTGTGTAAGAATGGGAGCTAGTTTTGGTTGCAGCTTTTAAAGCACTATAAATAGGGCTTTAAACATTATTTTAACAAAATAATTATAGTTTAGGTATGACGTCATAGATTTATGATTTACGTCATGTTTCAACACATGAATTGAAACATAAGCGACAATAAATAAAAAAAAATAAGTGAATGCGTAAACATTATCAATAGCATTGGAAATTATTTTAATAGTCCCAAACAATTTATTTTGCTTTCACTATGTATTGTGTGTAGTTCTTTTAAAAGTGAATGCGTAAACATTATCAATAGCATTGGAAATTATTTTAATAGTCCCAAACAATTTATTTTGCTTTCACTATGTATTGTATGTAGTGCTTTTAAAAGTGAATGCGTAAACATTATTAATAGCATTGGAAATTATTTTAATAGTCCCAAACAATTTATTTTGCTTTCACTATGTATTGTATGTAGTGCTTTTAAAAGTGAATGCGTAAACATTATTAATAGCATTGGAAATTATTTTAATAGTCCGAAACAATTTATTTTGCTTTCACTATGTATTGTATGTAGTTCTTTCACAATTATATAATTCTCCCAGCCTATCAAAATATGTGACCGGAGGGAGTATATATTTGCTAGTAGTATAAATATTACTGCTATTTTTGTTTCAAATTCATTAACAATTGATTTGACTTCCTGATTGATTGAATATTTTCCTCTTACAACAGGTATGCTCTGTTGGTTGGGCGACCTCCATTCGAAACGCCCACACTGAAAGAGACATATTTGCGTATCACATCCAACACATACACCATTCCATCCAACATCTCGCTGACAGCTAAACGTTTTATAACCAAGTGCCTTCAACCACAACCTGAACAAAGACCGTCCATCAATGAGATATTGGTGGACGAATTTTTTACCTCTGGTTATATGCCCAAGCAACTACCAACCTCTTGCTGTACATCACCGCCAACATTTCCAAAACATCCAAAACGAGACAGGTAGGACGATAACACTTTCCCTAATTTTTGTTTCCAAATTGAACATTAAACTTAATTATAATCTTTTCCTATTTGGTAATAACAGGCGCTTTATGTGAGAGAACGACGATACCCTCTCTGTAAAAACTAACGTTGTCAAAATTGGATTGCAGCTGACAACCACAAAATAGAGTTTACCCTTTTACAAAGACACAAGAGTCCAATATTTAAACTCCTTGGCCTGACATTCTCAGGCAACATGAAGTGGAATAAGTACGTAGAAGTTGTTGTCAAGTCTGCCGCAAAGAAGGTAAGCTCCCTCTACTGGGCTAAAAAACTTCTTGCAGGTACCCAGATGCCAGAAAGTTTTCTACTCTAATAGTTTCTTCCCTCGAACTGCTAGACTTTGGAATTCTCTCCCTGTTTCTTGCTTCCCTGACTGTACTAACATGTAGAAATTTAAATGTAATGTGAACAGACATCTCGCTGCTCAACTCCCTACTTAGACTGTCCCTGTAGGCACGATCTCTAATAGTAGCTTCTTACGTCCTAGTGGCAATGTGCCCCCTTGTTTGGGTTGAATAAGAGTATACAAAAAATTTTTTTAAAGCTACCATTCGCCAATGCATAGATTATTTTTGAAAAGTCTGGACTAGTGAATAAACCACTGACCTCTCTCTCTCTCTCTCTCTCTCTCTCTCTCTCTCTCTCTCTTTTGGTCAGGGTGCAAAAATGATTTCTAATCTAATAGGTCCCGCACTGTCTGCCAAGTTCCAACACCTGTTGCATCGCTGCAAAGTTACACTCCTGTGCTTGTTTGATAAGTACTTCCACGGACTGTGCTCCAATGAACTCATCGCATTTGTACACCCTCAAGAAAAATAGCCCCGACCCACCCGACTAGTTACTAAATCCCACCCACCCTTTCACTGTAGAGGTCCCTAGATGCTGGAAGATTTTCTGCTCTGATAGCTTCTTTCCTTGGACCACTTGCCTTTGGAATTCTCTCCCTGCTCCCTATTTCTATAATAGTACTGTTGTGGCCTTGAAGGGCCGGTAATAATCAAGACAAACACAGTGGTATAATTAACGAAAGTATGTAACAGAAAGTATATCCCCAATTCTGTTGCCATAATTGCCATCAATAACTGCCACAGCGCTTAGTTGTAATTGTATTTATTGTGTTTGGGTAAGAAGCCCATTTATTCTGGAGAGAGGTAGATCAACTTGTACCATAACAAGTACCAACATGCAGAAATTTAAATGTAATGTAAACAAATATCTTGCTGCCCAACTCCCCACCCAGATTACCTACCTACCCCCCCTATAAATTTAGTCTCTACTACGCTTCAGTGGCAATATTGTTGTTTTTTATTTTATGTTTTTTATGGAAATCGCTCCAGACAAGGCTTGAAGCCACTTGATGTAAAGAGCGAAAAAAATCCTACTTCAAGATCAAAAACTAGCCAACGATAAGTGTTTTATGGATAGATTCCAACCCAGAAAACAGCAACTCTTACCCCTTTGCCATAAACATCGCTGATCGAATATGAGAAGTAAAGGACAAAATAAGGGAAGCGAGAGTTACGGGGCTGTCGAAGATAAACCCAAGGTCCACTTTCTACTCTAGGGGGACTAAAAGTAAAACTTATTTACATAATGTCTACCAAAAACATGAGGTTTTAGTGCACAGGGTACACAGGGTATAGAAAAAAGAATCTTTTAAATAATGAAGAATCGTACATAAGTTCATTGGAACTGAAAGTATCTTTTTTTTATACATCCTGCTTTGGGGAGTATGACTCAGATGAAAAAGGGAGAGATCAAATAATCAGATTCCAGGGAAAGGGATAACCTAAGATTGTCCGGGGGGGGGGGGTGAGGTGGGTTAAAGACAAAACTCGAACAAATTCCAATCAATTATTTTTAATTCGCTGTATTCAAGACATATTGCCATCAGTTATATAAGGCAAATATTGGTCCGTGTTGTTAAAAATAAAAATGTTATTTTTAATCCATTTTAGTGATTTTTTAAATTTAATCCTGGTCAATATTTTATCTTTCATTAGTCATAAATAAAGGTGGAGGAGTTCTTACTCTCACAGTTAGAAGTCTTAATGCTGCTACCCAAATCACCGGGTACTAATTTAATAATAGATAATTGTTTTTCAATTTTCACCAGTGAAAACAGAAGGAAAGGAAGTTTTGATTTCTCCTTTTCGCTTTCTTTTTCCCCTTTCTTTCATTTTCCAGCCTAAAAGAAATAGAGAGAGATGGGGGAGAAAGAAGAAAAAAGACAGTTCGGTTTATGCATTTAATAGTGTGATAATTTCGTAGATCAGTCTGTTAGCTCACTGTACTTAGAGACAGAGTATGTGAGTTCGAACCTTACTCGGGCCATAATTATTTTTACTCTGTTTAGTCTTTTGTTTTTCTGTAATCTACAAATTTTACGGAAATTAGGGTCCAGGGTTAAACTAGCAGGGTTATGCCTGGTAGCCCTGCTAGTTTAGTATATTTCTGCACTTCATTTGACAGTCAGAATTATTATAAAAAAAATAGTTTTGTTTATATTATTTCTGGTTTGTATCTGATTATGCTCATCATTTTTTACACATTTTGACGATTATTTCATAAAAAATAAAGTCAATTTTATTTTTTTACTAAAAGCAACGTATCAATTTTCTTAAAGAGAATTTATTTTTAAATCTCTATATTAATAAAATTATAATAGTGTGATAATTTCGTAGATCAATCTGTTAGCTCACTGTACTTAGAGACAGAGTATGTGAGTTCGAACCTTACTCGGGCCATAATTATTTTTACTCTGTTTGGTCTTTTGTTTTTCTGTAATCTACAAATTTTATGGAAAATAGTTTTGTTTATATTATTTCTGGTTTGTGTCTGATTATGCTCATCATTTTTTACACATTTTGACGATTATGTCATAAAAAATAAAGTCACTTTAAGCAACGTATCAATTTAAGCAACGTATCAATTTAAGCAACGTATCAATTTTCTTAAAGAGAATTTATTTTTAAATCTCTATATTAATAAAATTATGAAACAACTGTGTGTGTGTGTGTGTGTGTTTCGGTACTGTTTTACATTAGGACCTGCACTAACTTTGACCCTAACCCTAATGCTGACCCTAACGACAGGGTCAAAGTTAGTGCGGGTCCTAATGTAAAAAAGCACCTGTTTTTCTTGCATTAGGATGATCGCTCCATGAATTGTATATGCACTACTCAAGTTTGTATAATTAAGTAAAATCTTTTTTACTTACATAATTTGTTTCATGTTTCATTAGAATCTGTTATTTTTTTTAAGAAACGAATAAAAAAATTGTTTTTTTTTAAATAAAAATATTAAAGTTTTTTTCTTTTCTTTGCTATCTCGTTTTAGACCTTTGTCGTATGCTGTACCGGCCGGCCAATGTGATAATGTTACTGTCATCACCAGTGCTCTAAGTCGGCTTAAATCAGATGCAGAACCTGAAAATTGGAAGGTGAGCACCATATTCATCATTGTCCATTAAAGTTGTTTTCGCACAGGGAGTTTTTAGTGTGATTACAAGAATAAGGAGTGGATGGAGTAAATTCAAGGAACTTCTGTCATTACCATCCAGCAGAGCATTTTCACTGTCAACCAAGAGAAATGTCTATTATGCATGTGGGTGCAGTGTGATGATGTATGGAAGTGAAACATGACCAGTGAAGGTTGAGGATATGTGTTGCATGGGGAGAAATGATATGAGAATAAAAGTCTTAAAGATGGGCTTAGATCTGATGACCTCAGAGGAAAATTTAATCTGGAAAGTATGGGGAGATGTATGCAGAACAGGAAACTTTGTTGGTTTGGTCAGATTTAAAGAACGGATGAGAGTGCTTGGGTTAGTAGATATAGAACAGTTGAAATAGTAGAGGCAGTTCGCAGTTCTAAGGAAAACATGGAAGAAAGTGATAAGGATGGATTTGAGGAAAAGAAAGATAAATAAATACCTGCCCAGAGATAGGTTAGTTTGGAAGTTAATTTCTAAAAGCTGTTCAACACATGCCAACATGCAAAACAGATGTTAAACCGAATATGATGACGATCATTTACCCACTTGCCACTGCAGCAAGGATTTTGTATTCAGCCAAGACTTTCCTGTAAGGGCATTGATCACTCAGTGGTACACACAAAATGGGTCTGTTTTAATATGTAAAAACTTGACCTGCCACTTAACTGGTTAACTTTTCTCAACAACGTATCCAAATTCGTCACGTTGATATGTTGGGTGTCCTTTATCGGCTGCAGCCAGCATGGATCCTCAATGATGGATCCATCAGCATCAAGAGCCAGTTCGACAGCCAGTGAGCTTGTGTCCATCCTCATGTCCAGTTTTCGTGCCCACGCACCACTCTCCCTGCCATATTCTGTTAGAAAATGTTTTAAATCTGAATCAATGTTAAATATTCGTTTTATTATAATCAGTTTTTCTGTGTCTATTAGTGTTGAGTTTTTGTTTGCAGCAATAAATGTTGCTAAAATATTTGAGTTTTTGTATTTAATGTTAGCTGGACATTTGCCGATTACTGATATGTTTGTGCTGTTGTATGCCATTAACTTTGTTTAGTCTTGGCTGTGGTTCTAGCATGCAATAATTTGTTAGCAAGACATTTATCTTTGCTCCAGAATCGATTTTAAAATCCATGTGTGTCTCGTTTATTTTTATATTTATCACTTTTATTTTTGTTTGGATTCTTTGTCTTCATGCATAACTTTTCTCTCTTCCATTTTCCTCATAGAAATGTGCTTAGTTTAATCTGCTCATTTTTTAAATGTCCCTTTTTTTCTTTAAAGCATTTACTGCATACAATTATTTATGTAGTTTTTATTTATATTTGGAGTCCAGTTGTATTTTATTTGTTGGGACTTCTTTTATTTATGTGTTTGGATGCTATGTCCATTGTACATCTAGTATGTTTTTTTTGTTTTTTTTTTTTGGGGGGGGGACGACAGACTTAATATCTTTGATTATTTTGAGTATTATTCGGCTACTTTATCCTGCATAAATTACTTTTCTTTTCAAAGTAAGAAGAAGATTAGATGAGAAGGGCCTTTCTGGAGTGAGAGAGAGAGTGAGTGTAAGAGTGAGAGTAAGAGAGAGTGAGTGAGTAAGAGAGTAAGAGTGAGAGAGAGTGAGAGTAAGAGAGTGAGAGAGAGAAATAGTGAGAGAGTGAGAGAGAGAGTGAGTGTAAGAGTGAGAGTAAGAGAGTGAGTGAGAGAGAGAGAGTGTGAGTGTAAGAGTGAGTGAGAGTAAGAGAGTGAGAGAGAGAGTAAGAGTGAGTGAGAGAGAGAGAAATAGTGAGAGAGTGAGAGAGAGAGTAAGAGTAAGAGTGAGAGAGTAAGAGTGAGAGAGAGAGAGAGAGAGTGAGTGTAAGAGTGAGCAAGAGAGTAAGAGTGAGTGAGAGTGAGAGAGAGGGAGAGAGAGAGAGAGAGTAAGAGAGAGTAAGAGAGAGTAAGAGAGAGAGAGTATATATACAAAATATAACTTAGAATATTTTGCTTATTTCAGATAACAGAAACACATTCCAAACAAATTTATAACTGCTTGTGTAAAAAATACTTCCATTGACTGTGGATTTGTAACAAATATAACAAACACGTTTACTTTTTAAATGTACGACATGCAAATCTTTCGTTTTACTAAATCAGTTCGTTTCATTCTTTAAAGTTTCCTGAAAGTAAAGAACCAAAGATCAAAACTTCAAAGTCACAGCAAAGTTTTGATCGAGAATTCAGTCCCGTTCTTGCTGCAACACCCAACAAAGATTCTGGTTTTGAGAGCTTACCTTATGATTTATCAAATCCACAACAGCCAGGTAAACTTATGCCCAGTATCCATCTATCACTGGATTATCATTTTATTTTTTTGCACAAATAAGATTGTCTTTTTACTTGAGTGCTGCCATTTTCTTTTCTCAAAGTTTTATTGAACCAAATTTCAAAGAAAATAAAAAAGTTCACTATTTGCTTCTTCGTGAAATCAACGGAAAATAATGGCTTGTAAATATCTATGTTCTGATTGCATCGACATTTAATGGCTAGGTGTGTCTGAAAAGTACCAGGATTGATGTCACAAATAATTTATTTCAATTCCAGACAAAAAAACTATGTGGTTGTTTCCCCTCCAAAGTAATCCGCATCTCGTCTAATTCATTTCCCCATCAGTCTCCGCCTTCACGCTTCTATGCACTGCTTGATGCCTCTCAAGTCTAACGTTAATGCCGTTTTGATGACTGCCACGCCTTCAAAACGGGTCCCCTTGAGCTTGAGGAAAAGGAAACGTCACACGAAGTAAGATCAAGAGACTATGGCGGTTGTTTCAGTACGGCAATGTTCTTGTTGGCTCGTAACTGCCGGATGCTCAGGGTGTTGTGACTATTGTCATGCTGAAGAGGTGTTAACAAAAGCATGTGAAATAAAATTATGTGGATTCTGTACAAGATGCCCCTGACACCTATTGTTTGCCAATGACCTAGTAATTATTGCTGAATCAGAGGAAGAAATGCAAAGTTCAACCTGCGAAAAACCAACATGGCGCTGAAGGGCTTCGAGTCAATATGAGGAAGACAAAAGTGACCGTAACCTGCACAGTCTGAAATCTTTTGGCAAGTTTCCTCGTGAACTTTGCAGATCTGGTGTTGGCAGTAATTCTGTATTCTCCACAGGTTGTCGTCATTAGGTTTATAGTGAGCTGTGAACGAGAAAGATTAGAAACGATCTCTATGGAAGGTGTGCTGGTACTGTTCATCCAATTAAAAGCAGACCCTGTACCGAGTTCTTTGTGGATAGTCTGCAGAAATTGGAAGACTCTTTTTGCTATCTTGCCAATATGAACTGTGTTGGTGATGGATGTGAATTAAGTGAGATATCACATGTATGGATCGCATATACGGCATAATCAAATTGACACACCGGTTCCCATTAGATCACCAAAGTTAAGCGACGTTTAGCCTGGTCAGTACTAAAATGGGTGACCATTTGGAAATACCAGGTGCTGTATGTGCTTTCCGCTTATCTCGGCATTGTTTCCAGTCGTCCTGGATTTCTCCTTGTCACTGGAATCAAGCTGTGCCGACTCAGAAGAGGTGTGGTTCAGGATTGCACAACCCTTGCTTCACAATTACACGTACAGCCACCGTTACAGGGGTTATCCATTGTCTCTCAAGACTGAACAGAGGCCATCTGTGTAGGAGCGCATGGAACAAGTTTCAGGAGTTCTTCCGATTTTAACCTGTCGTTCACTTTCACTTGTTACTCGGGGTCGAGTTTACAACAGTTATGTCCGTAGTGCCATGTTGCATGTGAGTGAATTCTAGACTCCCACTAGCTTGGGCTTTCTGAGGATGCAGAAGAATAACATGGCTATGGATCGGTGGACTTGCGTCATGCGCCTTTAGTCAGCTCTGTGTTGCAACCATCTACGGTGGTATAGGCATGTTGAATGAAGCTCTAGTTGGATAAATGGATGTACACGCATCCCAATCGAGAGTAAACGAGGAAAGGACAGGATGATAAAAACTTGAAATGATGACCTCAAACAATGGCACATCGAAACCAACGTAACTGATAGTTTCATGAAGAAAATCACTTTGTGCCGCCATGGTTACCGTGCAACCTTTATCTGATGTAGAAAAAATGCGTTAAATGAAGGAGAACAAGAAGAAGAAGAATCAGAAAGCTAGGATTGCAATTATATACTCCCAAGATATCTTGCTAGATAATACCATAATCCGCCTATCCCTCTTTCGCCCATAGCACACACATCACACAATCACATTACTTTTCAGACGAATGTTATATAGTGTAAAAGTGATAGGACTCTGAGACTAAAGCAATTCAATTATTCTACTTGTATTTATAATTTACTAGACTACACATGCCCCGTTGGGTCAGTATTTGTTATATATATTATTAAATATTTATGAAAACATTTTGGAATTTTTATAAAAGTCTTGTGTGGACATAATAAACCTTCATTCTCTTTTGCTCCTTTCTCTCTTGTTTTCCCCCTTCTCTCTCTCTCTCTCACCTTCCCCCTCTCTCTCTTTTCCTCTTTCTCTCCCCCCCCCCCTCTCTATCTCTCTCTCGCTCTCTCTCCTGTATTTGGAAATTACAAAAGGTTTTTATAAATATTTCGAAATTCTAAATATTTATGAAAATATTTTGGAATTTTCAAATATTTATTAAACTTTCTTGTGATGTCATAATGCACCCCCCTCTCTCTCTCTCTCTCCTCCTCCTCCTCTCTTCTCCCTCTCGCTTTCCTCCTCTTTTTCCCTCTTTCTATTCCCCCCTCTGTCTTACCCCCCTCTCTCTCTCTTCCACCGCTCTTTCCTCCTTCTCACTCTCTCTCTTTTCCAGTGCTTTCTCTCTTTTCCACCACTCTCTCTCTTCCACCACACACACTCTCTCTCTCTCTCTCTCTCTCTCTCTCTCTCTCTTTCCTCTCTTTCTCTGTTTTAATTATTTACATCATTCCATTCCTCTCCCCACTTTTCTTACCTTTTATTTACATCATTTGCCCTTCCCCTGACCATCTAAAACACTTATGTACAAATGAAAAGTGTGCATGGTAACAGGCAACGAAGCATCATCAAAGTTTTCACAGATGGAAACAGGAGTTTCTAGTCTATCATGTGCAGAAAGTGTTTGGCTTCTTCAAATTGTGTTGAGTATTTATTTACTCCTCTCCAGGAGTTAGGCACAAGGCCAGTTTTATCTTACTCCCACAAGTAAGATGTGACCCAAGGTCGGGTCGGGAAAGTGGGGTTTGAAAAGCCAGCGCCCGAGAAGGTGAGCACTCTGGCCATTAAAAATTGCCTGGGCAGCCTCGTCGGCATTCCCTGGTAGGGGCGCTTCAGGCAGTCAGCAATAAACTTACTCCTCCCCAAAGAGGGGAGGCGAAACCTGGGAGGGTGAACCTCCTAGAACTGCACAGGACAGACCGATAGACAGGCGTAAATCAAGCCCCAAAGGCCAAGACAATACCAGTCTATGGGGTTCAGTATCCATCGGAACAGATACTACACTTTTATTTTAGCCATAAAAGATTTTCGTGCTTCAGTCTGTCTTTAAACTGAATGCGAGGTCAGCACTTTGTTTACATTTGTTATAATAATCATCCTATTTTTAATAGCTTATCATTATCAACAACATTAAATAAGTATCTTCTCTCCATCTTCTGTGGTTTCTTTTTGAATAAGAAATGTTGCTTCTCTTCTCGAAAATATAGTTTCTCATGAAAAATCTAAAATTACGTCGTTTTTTTTTTTCTTACAGAATCTTTACCTAATTACCGTCGAGCTGCAGTTTTGTTGGACATTTTAGGGACTTGTCTGGACCACATGCCAAAAGGTTGGTTTCTTAAATATCAGTGTTGTTCATTCACTGTGTTAGTTATTCTTTTTATTTACTTACTCATGTTGCTTATATAAAAGAACAAAAAAAAAGCTGAAAGACTAATAAAGATGCATAAAGAACAACTAATAACTCCGTTAATTGCTCTGGGGTTTGATTTATTTCTTACAATAATTAGCAGCAAATACATCAAAGTGAACTGCATCTTCCCCTTTCAATCCCGGTAAGATGGAGGAGGACTCAAAACCCACATACGATCACTTCAACGCCTAATTTCCTAGAAACAAGAACTCTCTAGATTTTCTGTCATGTACTTCCTCCCATGATGTAACTACCGGTACACGTCAGCCTAACTAAACTTTTAACTTCCTATGGAATTTTCCACTCTCTACTTAATTATTACCCTTATGTAGGCATTTCCAATTTTAAACTTATTTTTTACACCCCCGCATTTAAATATTGTTACATTGTTAACATTTCTTTTGTACATTTATTGTGAAGAATGAATACTGTTTATCTAGAGTTGAGGACATGAGAGAAATAATATGGAAATTATATCAGCGATGTCTAATGTGAGTTTTAAAAATGGGCTCAGATCTGATGACATCGGCGGAAGATTAAATCAGTATAGGGAGATGTGTGCAGAGCAGGAGACTTTGTTGGTTTGATCACATTGTGTTATGGCATCACTATATGGCCTCTTCCTGACACTATGAATAGTGATAATGGTGGTAACAGACAGTCGCTATTACCAAGCATTCTCTGACAACCCATTACTTTTGTACTTTCTGTAAATACATAATCTTGTTTACTCTACCTCCTTGTTTCCTTTAACACATTGAATGAATAGATAAGCGTGCTTGGGTTAGTATATGTAAACCAGTTGAGGTAACAGGGTCAGTTGGCAGGGAAAGGCCAAAACATATATGTAGGTCTTATTATATATATGTCTTATTATGTTATTTAAGATATAACAAAGACCCAAATAAATGGATTAATAGATTCATATATCTACAACACTTTGTTGTAATAATTAGTTCAACCAATTCCATTGTATGATTTTTTGCCATTTGTTATCAATCAAGGAATTTCTTTGTCAGAAAAGAAAATCTTCAAAATGTTTCCACATAAATCAACTCTTGATCTCAAATTCCTTGCATATCTTTCTAAACAGATGTGACTCCTGAAATGGAACCTCCTGCATCTATCAACTTCAATTCATCAAACATTGTCTGGGTAACCAAATGGGTGGACTATTCCAACAAATACGGATTCGGGTTCCATCTGTCAAACAATTCTATCGGTGTTTTCTTCAACGACACTTCTCGTATTATTATTGGCCCAGACAATCGGTGAGACTATTTTTGTTCCTTTTTACACTATTTTTTTTTATCCGAAGCCATAAATTCAGTTCAATGTTGCCATGCAATCAACCCCATCTATTTAAAGACATTAAATAAAAAATGTTTGGTGAAAAATATGATTTTGTGGTTCTTAAGCTATACAGCTATTATTATATTGTATGTGAATCTGTCAACGTTTGTTTCCCTAAGACTTTTTTCATATATACTTTAATAACACAAAATACATGCTAAAATATATCTTAGTTCTGGGATTGAGTTATGTTTTTTATTTAATTTAGTTTTAATTGTTTTAATTAGCTATAATTTATAATTAATTGGACAAGTCACCCATCTCTCTCTTAGTTATCAATGTATTTTTCTTTCACCTCTCACTCTATGTTGATTCAACCACTCTCTCATATTTCTTAATGTCTCTGTGAGCTTTTAGAGAAAGTGATTCTCTTTTTTCGGTGTTGAAAACTAATTTATAAACGTGTGTGTACACGTTACAAACATGTGTGTGTACACGTTACAAACATGTGTGTGTACACGTTACAAACATGTGTGTTAGATGACAAAATAATAAAATCTCTCTACTTCCCTATCTCTATGTATACATAAGAATAAATAATAAGAATAATAAATAAGAATAATAAATAAGAATAAATAATAAGAAGAAGAATAAATAAGAATAAAAAGAATAATAAAAATAAGAATAAGAATAATAAATAAGAATAATAATAATTAAGAATAATAAAAATAATAATAATAAATAATAATAATAAGGATAAATAATAAGGATAAATAATAATAATAATAATAATAATAAGGATAAATAATAATAAGGATAAATAATAATAATAATAATAAATAAGAATAATAAATAAGAATAATAATAATAAATAATAATAAATAAGAATAATGATAATAAATAAGAATAAGAATAATAAATAAGAATAATAAATAAGAAGAATAATAAAGAAGAATAAGAAGAATAAGAAGAAATAATGATAACAATAATAATAATAATAAGAAGAGGAATACATAATAAAAATAATAGGAATAAAAAGGATAATGTAAACCTAAATAGACTTCTCAAGTGACCTTGCTAAGTATACCAAGTAGTATAATAAAAAGAAAAAGACTAATTTTTATGATGCAAGAAGTTATGTCACAGTTTTGAATTTTCGACTGAAATAAAAGTAGAATAAATAGTGTAGTTGTTGTGACCTAACTGGGTCATAGGTTTAATTATAATTTACAAACTTTCTTTTCATTTTCTTTTTGTTTTGCTTTTCAGATCTCTACAATATTATGATATGACAGGCAGCCGTTCCGCCTATACGACGGATTCTATTCCCGAGGATCTCGACAAGAAGACAACGCTTCTCTTATATTTTGCTCGTTATATGGATGAACATTTAATCAAGGTTCTTTTGTCTCTTTCTTTTACTTTCTTATAAACATGTTGTCGTTCAATTTGGATCATAATTATCGATAAATAAGGGAAACTATCTTCTAATTAGTACACCCTGATCCCAAAGGTAAAAATAAACAACAAAACCTCTAATCTAACCCATGTGCGTACTCTTCGCCACATGCTTGAAATAATATTCCATCTATGTGTCAATTGTTTTAGTGTGTCATCACGTGTTGATTAGCAGATTATACTGAAGTATCAGGTTGGAAAGAAAGTAATGTCGTTTTTGTCCAACACATTTATTTCATCTGAAACATTCATCTTAGGGCATTCTTATTTTACAATAATTTCCCTCATTTTCTATGACTTCTGTCCAACGATCAACTAGCTTCTTGATTTTTTAGTAAAAATAAAAGTTGAATTCAATATGTACTTATCAAAGTGACATGCAAGAAATACACACAAAATTTTCTTGTTTGATGACTTTATTAGTACAGAGATTGTTTCAGACGATGTAACCTATGACCTTCTTACGTAGACCGTAATGTCATGAATGTAGCAACCAAGATGAAAATAGTAGTTCAAATAATCCAAATTACCAATCCTCATCTCAAAAGACCCATATTTCAATTCACGACGAAGAATAAAAATTTATTTAAAAATATATATTATGGACTAAAAACTATTAAAACTGATTTTTTGTGTGTAACTTTGCCCAAGTTGGATTTAATGTAATATCTTTTTTAAGAGAACATATTTTGCTGTAAATGAGTTTCTGTTTGTATTTGTTTTAAAGAAAGACACATTAAAATTACTTTTTTATATATATAAATAAGTGAAATAGATAATAATAATAATGAACTTGCCATAAAAATTATCCAATCTTCAGGATTCATATGTCCATGTGTTGACTGACACCAAAATTTATGACAGCCTTTGTATCATTTCATTAAAACAACATATTAATTAGTTGTTATGAATAAAATTATTTACATACTATTATTATATATAAGTAATTTAAAGAAATAAATAGGTTAATATTTCTTTGAAACAAATATAATTGTTTATCTGAAAGCTGACATAGAGAGATCAATGTAGAATATTTGTTATTAATGTTGTAAGCTTCTGCTATTGCTATTTAGAGCCTTATTGAAAATGCATTCATTTTAACAATCTTTCCAGATGGATTACATATTTGTTTGAAAAAAAAACTGATTCGAAATATATTTTTCTTGTTAAGAACATGGTGCAGCCATCCAAAAAAGGAATTGGCTCATCAAAATCAAATATGGATTAATCAGAATCAAAGCTATCAATGACGAAAATTGACAAACGACCTGCCTTTTCTATTATCTAGATAAAGGGCGGGCAACCTTTTCAGAGTGAGGGTCAGATGAGACTTTTGGAAGGAGATTGCAGGCCGGAGTGAAAAACGAAATCTCAGAATTACTATATTTTGTTTACATGAATAAATTGTAGAAAAACTGCATTGAACACTCTACAAATCTGATATTTTTTTCTCAGGATACGTCTGTATGTGATGTTATAAAAGGCGCCAACGAAGAGCCATTTTGGAATCATAAAAAATAATGATGGGGGAAGTAGCAAGTTGATCCAGCATTCGTTTTGACACACCTCACATAAGTTCTCTGTTTCATGCCCCTTCCTCGTCTCTCGTTTCCTCTTTGCCTCTCTCTTTCTCTTTTTCTATTTTTATCTCAGGCCAAGGATTTGAAATTAATAGTTAAAGAAAAATGAAATATACATGCATCATCGCTCACTGATATTCATACATTTTCATCCCACTGTAAATCTTAATTGAAACCTACTTTTACGTCTATGTCACAAAATGATATGAGTTTTACTGGGAGTTCTGCAGGTCGGATTGCAATAATAAAGCATAGCAGGGTGGCGGGCCAGACGCTAAGCCTTCGCGGGCCGGATGTGGCCAGCGGGCCGGAGGTTGCCCACCCCTGATCTAGATCGAACAGAGAATATATATTGAATAGATAGAAAATATAAACAATAATAAATGTGGCTTAACTTAATCTATTATTCTTATAAAAGGAAGGATATTGAACCTATCGCTAGTTAGATTCTACATTGTTCTGATTATTTTAGTTTTGGGGTTTTAACAGGGGACAGACATATGTTTCAGATAAATGAGCGATCTTTGTTATTCTCTCAGGAGAATTTATTGTTGCATTTTATTCATTGTTGCATTTTATTTTTTAGGGTGGCAACTTTACTGCCAGTTGGCAGAGGTCGATAGAAGAGCCTTGGTCAGGCGGTTTGTATTTGAAGAAGTGGTTTCGCACGGCCAAGGCCATTGTAATGTATCTCACAGATGGAACACTACAAGTGAGTACTTGAGTTGAAATAGACTTTCTTTTCGTTTTCTTTGCTCTTTCTAAGTCGAATTAATTGCTTTCTTTCAACAACAGCTCGTCCTCTTCTTGCTATTCTTCCTGGCTTGGCCTTTTGGCTAAGATGAAAGTGTAGTATCTGTTCCGATGGATACTGCACCCCATAGACTGGTATTGTCTTGGCCTTCGGGGCTTGATTTACGCCATTCTATGGGTCTGTCCTGTGCAGTTCTAGGAGGTTCACCCTCCCAGGTTTCGCCTCCCCTCTTTGGGGAGGAGTAAGTTTATTGCTTACTGCCTGAGGCGCCCCTACCGGGGAATGCCGACAGGGCTGCCCAGGCAATTTTTAATGGCCAGAGTGCTCACCTTCTCGGGCGCTGGCTTTTCAAACCCTACTTTCCCGACCACATCTTACTTGTGGGAGTAAGATAACACTGCCTTGTGCCTAACTCCTGGAGAGGAGTAAATAAATATTCTTCCTGTAATTGATACATCGCTTCGGCTGACTGGTGTTGAGAGAAACGTGTAGTTTAAATTTCCACGTTAATGTAAAAAACAGGAAACTTCGAACAAAAAAAAAACTCAATAAAAGATGACTTTATTTATGAAAACAGATTAAAAAATAATTCAATCGAAATACATAAGAAAACATGATAGTCGGCAATGATTATTTTTTTGCTAACTAGATATTGAAGTGTTGGCCTTTTGACTAAAAGCAAAGTGAAGTATCTGTTCTTATACTACCTTTCATCTTTTCATTTAATTTTTGCATCCACTCCAGAGTGCCCCTTTTTGAGAAACTGGATTTTTCCCACATTAAAAACCGACCATGTGTCTACCTTTGCCCACGTGGGGAAACAAGTAAATAAGGACTAGGTATTAAAGTGTTGTTGCGTAAGGAATAACACAGCTTAAGATGGAGTACTGTTGCCACATCTGCAGAGGTGCTGCTTAGAGAAACATTTTCTTGCCTTAACAGAATACAAAAGCAACTTCGAAATCTAGTGGGGGATGTTCTATTTACTTAATCTAATTCGGCTTTCTTAGCTTGATTAATTTATCTTAAGAACTTGCTTAAATCGTTTTTACTCTCAGGTGTATAATTTGAATTCAATTTAGGGTTCAGCCTATAATAGAAGAATATAAATTCCTGATATAACTACTTAAAGACTATGACTAATTAGAATTTCGACCATTATGCTGATGTGTATTGCTGTAATTAAAGAACGACACAACTGATTCATACTTTAGTTCTTTCTTTGATTTACATATCAAGAGAAAAACCTAAGAAAGAAATGAATAATATTTTTCTCTTAAACAAAGGAGAAAGCCCATGTATCGAGTGTTGGCTTATATCTATCAGCATTAAAAATGGGTAACTTTCTTTTCCTTGCATTTCGTTGGAGTTATTAGGGCAGGGGTTATTGAGAGGAAATATTTATTAAGTTATTAATAAATGTTTGAATTAGAATGGTGTTCTTTGAACTTTCTTTTCTTTTTTCCATTTCAGGTGAACTTCTTCGTTGACCACACCAAGATCATCCTGAGTCCGAGTCAAAACTCTTATCTCGTCACATACATTGACGAGAACCGTTTGGCCCAAACCTACAGCATCGTCTCGTTGATCAAACATGGCTGTCAGCTTGACATTACCCAGAGATTAGAGTTCACACATGCCATGTTAAAGAACCTTGTTGATATCGAGGGTGACAATATTTGATCTTGGTGCTCGCAAAAACTTTCGATTTAATGGAACCTAAAATGTCATTCATTTTTGTAATGCGCAACAAAAATATGTATATTTTTAATAAAACACACACACACACACACACATCTATCTATCTACCTATATATATATATATATATATATATATATATATATATATATACATATATGTAATTACAGAAGATCAAACCAGGGGATCTATGGTTGACCTATGCCGGACTCTCTTCAGCCTCTGTTTATGTCAGAAGCTGAAGAGAGTCCGGCATAGTATACCAATTATAGGTCCCCTTTGTTTGAATTTGAAACCGACGGTACCGATGTTGTCTTAATCTTCTGTAATTACATATATTAATAAATATTACGCTCTAATTTTGAATTTTTTCTTAATAATCGAGCACTCTGCTGGGGTTCTCTCCCACTATCCTTATATATATGTGTATGTATATATATATATATATTATGTATCACACTGCTTTTTTATTGACACTCTGTTTGCTTGAGTAATGTTCTTAAATAAATGGTTAATTTTGCACCACAGGGTTGGGAATAAACAAAAAATCACAAAGAGAAGATTAAGACTTCTACAGGACTAGAACCTGTGCCTCTAAAAGTGGGACAAACTGTTGTTGGTGTCACCCCTTTATTTAAGGGTATAAGCCACGCAAACAGTGTCAACCAAAAGCAGCATAATACATAATATATTGTTGGAAATGTAATTCCAATGTTTACTATATTTATAACAATAATAAATAATTAAAAGAGGCTTGTTTTAACACGTTACTACTGTTTCACTGTAGATCCGATCCTCTTTTTTGCATTCAAATCAATACAAACGTATGAGACAAGAATAATTCTGGCGACCGGATCTACCGTAGAACTGCAGTAAAGATAAGCCCCTTTAATTATTTATTATTGTCATAAAGTTCTATCTGAAAGGATATCAAATCCTTTGTGTGTGCAAGATCTGCCGTCTTGATTCGGCTCTGTTCCGATTCCAAGAAGTTGATTTTTCTATGTTATATCAGAAATGTTGTATAGTTATTTTCTCAGGAGACTCTAAGTGGGATCAGGTTTCTTAAAAATGTGAATATTCATTATAAACTCATTTTATTCCTCCCTTAAAGACTGACCACCAACCATACATTTGGGTGTATTTTATGCTGAGTATGTAAGGATTAACAGTTTTCACTTTAGAAAAAATGATGTGTGCTCTTATTTTAACATTCCAATTTTGCAGAGTGACTAAGAATTCTAGCTTCAATCTCAACGCAAAACATTGATCACATTTAACATGAGAAATTTTCTAAAACTTCAATCAAATTATTTCTTGCCATCTTACGAGAAAAAAAAAAAAGTCCATTTTTTTCAGTCAATTATTCTTGTATATGTTTTACGTCATATGTGAAACATTTCACCTGTAAAGCTTTGAACAAGTTTTCATCTTTTTTTTTTTTTTTAATTCATCTCTGATGTATTTATTGGCTAGAAATTATTTTTAGCCAGTAACAAATAAAAGTTATAGACTGTATTAATTTAAAAACTGATTTTTCTTTGAGGGTTTTGGTAAAGCGCTTGTATCAAATTATCACGTGAATGATGCAATTTAACATTTCAGTAAAAAAGGGTGAATATTAAAAACTTCAGTAAAACAGTCGAAATATTGAAAACTTCCGTTAAAAATTTTTAATAAAGAATTTATAGCAAAAAGAGTAGAATTAAATTCTCTATCGAACCCATATACTTTTAACGTGTGGAAACTAAAAGTTTTTTTTTTATTTCTATGATCGTGTGTCTTATCGACACATGAAAAACAAAATAAGTAATCACTTTACCTTGTCAAACTTAAGCGATGAAGTGTGCTTTTACAAGGGTTTTTGTTAGGGGTGGGGCTTGCCACTCGGAGTTATTTGCGGGTAAATAATTTTTTTATTACTATGATTTCAGCATAAATTTAACCGAAGTAAGGCCACACGTGATCAGCCATTTTGGTTTTAGTGTGACAATAATCCACGTGAACATCGAAATTAAATTCTGAAATAAAGAACTTACAAATAGTTTCAGCATGTTAAAAGTATACAGGTCGGTAGATATTTAAATTCTGCTGCATTTAGTATGTTATTTTATTTTTGTTTTTTTGTTTTTTTTCTTTACAATTTCTCAACTGTTAAGTATACTGCAATTTTACCAAAACTTTATATATTTCAGAATTTACTTTGGACAATCACTTAAAGTGTTGTGAAGTAACTTATGAAATGCAATATTTTTATGCTACCAAGTTTTAAACTGCCCACATCTAAAAAGATGTCTGCTGTCAAAATAGATTCATACGAAGATGTTTTCAAGTCAAAATAACATTTTTCAAAAAATCCAGTCATTTTCATTCAATTCTTCTTAACTGACATAAATGAGTTTGTTTCATATAGGCTGTGAATTTCCGAATATCCATTACTTTGATGTTATTTCAGAATTTTTAAAGATGAGGATTGATAATTTGGATTATTCAGACTACTATTCTTATCTTGGTTATTATATTCACAACGTTTCGACCGATGTAACCTCCAGCCTTCTTCAGGTGTATCTTTTTGAATTTGAGAACCTTCATGTCGAATGTCAAACTCGGGGAACATGTCCGGAATTTCAAACTAGTAAACTAAAACCTTTATTTAATCAACATGGCTAGATTGTTATTCGATCAGGTTCTCAAGTTCGACATAAAGATTCCTAAATTCGATTATTAGATTCCCAAGTTTGAAAAAAAAAATGCACCTGAAGAAGCTCTGGGGTTACATCGGCCGAAATGCTGTGAATATCAGAACCAAGATGAGAATAATAGTCCAAATAATCCAAATTGTATTGATATATTCTTCAAATCCCATGAAAGAATTTTACACATTTTATACAATGTAAATATCTTCGTACATATCCTCCAGCCCCTGTCCCATCGCCGCAATGTTGCATCCTTGTGCTTGTTTTACAAATACTTCAATGGATTGTGCTCCGATGAGCTGGCTACTCTGGTGCCCCCTCGACGTAAATACACTAGACCAACTCGACAATCAGCTAAATCCCATCCATTCACTGTGGAGGTCCCCAGATACCGGAGAGCCTTCTACTCCAATAACTTCTTTCCTCGTGCTGCTGGCCTCTGGAACTCCCTCACTGCTTCCTGTTTCCACGACAGTACTGACATACAGAGGTTTAGAACTAATGTAAACAGACATCTCGCTACACTGCTCTCAACTTGGGGTTACACCCAAAACCTACACCCTAATTCTCAGTAGC
Organism: Sepiola atlantica; assembly: GCA_963556195.1. Classification (NCBI taxonomy): domain Eukaryota; kingdom Metazoa; phylum Mollusca; class Cephalopoda; order Sepiida; family Sepiolidae; genus Sepiola; species Sepiola atlantica. Next base: position 12,287,470 of record OY744515.1, read on the forward strand.
CCCTTATGTCTATAGTGGCGGCCTGCCTTGTGTGGGGTGAAATATGTTTAAAAAAAACAATTATTATTTGATGAAACTAATTGCTTCAAAATGGTGATATCACTTCATTCTGTATAGTTACAAACAAAAGCCTATTGAACAAGGGGTGACTCTCAAGAATGAAACACATTAATAAATGAATTCATCGGATTAATTGAAAGTTATTGATGTTTGGAAATTGATTACTCTTTCTGATTTCTTTGACCATCAAAAGTTTTTTATGATTTCTTTAACCGTTAAAATTTCCATTCTTTATATGGGAAATAACTTACTCTTATGAAATCAGAATATTCACATAATCTGACTTAAAATGAGAACACTTATAAAAAGTTCAATTTTTTTTCCAACTATTTCAGTTTCTAAACAGTTGGACCTTTTCGACATTTGATATGGATGGCAAGGCTATTGAAGTTGTCCAGAAGTTTTGGAGCAAGCTTCTGACAGTGTCAAAAAAGATTGTCTGGTGGTCTTTGAATAAATTTAGGGGCAAACAATGGCTGGTGAATGTTGTTCAAGCAATGTACAGAAATGTTTAAAGTCGTGTTATAATTAATAGCACATTTAGTGACAGCTTTAATGTTAAAGTGGGAATACATCAGAGATCTATATTAAGTCCATTGCTTTTAATTTGTGTCTTAGAAACGTCCAGGGAGATTCGTATGGGTTGCTCAGAAGAGATGCTTTATGCTGATGATTTAGCACTTACCTGTGAAACAATGGAAGGTCTAAAGTTAAAGACTTGTAGGAATGCTATGGAAAATAAAGCTTTGAGAGTGAATGTTACCGAGACCAAAGTGATGATCAGTGGTTGTAGTGTTGGAAACGCCTCAGAAAGAGGAAAGTTCCCCCCTGATCGGTTTGTGGAAAAAAAGAGCAACTCAATATAAGCATTGGATACACAAGAAGTGCAGTGGAATTACAGGTAGGTTTAGAGATGATAGCCAGTTTGTGTGCAAAGAGGTGTAAGACAATGGGGACGAATGAGAACTCAGATGTGGAGAAAGTATATTTGGATATTGAGGTTGGTCAGAAGATTAGTTATATTGGTGATACCATTGGAGCATGGGGATGAGCTAACGCTAGTGTGATTGCAAAAGTTCAGAGTAGATTGAGTAAGTTCAGAGAACCAATAGAGCGTTACTGCTGTTGACTAAGGGAAGAGTCTGTAAAGCATGTGTATGCAGTGTGATGATGTATGGTGAAACCTGTCTAGTAAGGGTTGAGAATATGTGTGGAGAGAAATGATATGAGAATGATGCGATGGATGTGTAATACAAGTCTTTAGGACAGCCTTAGATCTGATGACCTCAGGGGAATATTAAATCTGGACGGTATAGGGATATGTGTGCAGAACAGGCGACTTCATTGGTTTGATCACATTAAAAGAACGGATGAGAGTTCTTGGGTTAGTAGATGTAGAACAGTTGAAATGGCAGGGAAAGCTCTAAGGAAAATATGGAAGAAAGTAATAAGGGTGGATTTGAGAGGAAGAGGGATAAATAAATACCTGTCCAGAGATAGGTTAGTTTGGAATTCAATTTCTAAAAGCCGTCCAACACATGTCAATATGTAAAGCAGACGTTAAACTAATGACGATTGTTTATTGATTTGTCATTTGAGGCTTAACTTTATCACTTTTGTTTCAAATGATTAATTTTACACATTTCTTCTCCATCACAATTTCTTTTCTTTTATGGGAAATAACATAATATCCTAATTTCATAAGATGTCTTCATCTCCATCCTTGTAAATGTTGAAATTTTTTATCATATTTCACTCAGACATCACAGGATTCTATATTAATTCATCTACCATCTTGTTAACACAAGTATATTTTTCTGTCAGTTTTTTTAGCCATGAAATTGCTCATTTACCACAGAAGTGATGTTTCTTTCAGAGCTCAATGTCGCTGTAATAATTGTAGATGAACTTCTGCTGCTATTTTGCCTATAACTGAAGTATGAGTTCAGACTCTTTCCCAATGGAGTTAAAAGTAAACTCATATGATTCAGCAAGACAACGTTTTTGGATCAGCTTGATTCTCTTGTTGGTATCGGTTTCACCGATTCTTTCTCGAATCAGATACTTAAAGAAGAGACCATATGAATGTTATCAACATTCATAAGTGAAAGTGGTGCAACGAAACCAACAGGATTCTAAATTGTCAGTCCACGACATTATCCACTTCATAATAACCACCTCCCAAGTTAGAAATATACACATTAGATCCAACTTATCTTCATCGGTGATGGCATATATTTTTACTTGATTCAAAAAACTTGAAATCCCTAAATCTTTATAAACATTTGAGCAAGTCTTTCAAATACTCTTGACATAATATTAAAATTAATCGAGGCATATTGTAAATGAAATTATCAAACACAAAAATTGCAAAGATTTTGTTCTCTTGTAATAAAAAGATATCTGTTTGAATTATTCTATTTTACAAACTTAAACTTTTCACTATTTTTCACATCTAATATATAAAGTGAAGTCGGTCTCTTCATCGATTTTTGTAATAGATATATTTCTTCCTACAAAATCAATATTTTATTCTGACCCATCAGTTCGTTTGTAACTCTGTATTTCTGAATACAGAGTTACTTTCCTTTGTTTGGAACAAAAGTTTTTTATTTTTTTAAAAACTGGCATAGTTTAAAAAAGAAAACCAAACAAATTGCAAGTAAAAACACTACCGGGCAACACCGGGTTGGGACAGCTGTTATTTTATGTGTAAGCAAGTATTAATATTAGAATTATGAGAAATATGGAAATGAAAGTTCAGCCATAGATTGTTCTTGAAAACGATCTTAGATTATGAGAATACAATGCATATGAAAGTTCTTAACAGAATATTTCGGGTTGTTTCTCTAACATATAAAGTTATCTTGTCGGATTTTCAAAGTCAGACCCAAATAGCATTTAAGTTGAAAAATCAAACTTTGCTTCTGACTAGATAAATGTTATTTGTTATTGTTGCACTGTGTTATTGGCAATATAATAACGTACTTAGCTGCATTTGACTTAACAAAATACTTAGTCCAGCCCAGACGACTGTTAATATGAAACATTTTTAAATGATCACCTAAAAATAAAAATCAGCAAGGAGGAATAACTTATCTTTAATTGAAGAATATGATAGGAGTTATCTACCTTAAGTTTAAAAATGTGCAAACAAGTAAAAATTAAAAACTAACCTCATCCCGGGCAACGCTGGATAGGTAAAGTGAGTTCATAAAGTGAGATTTGTCAAAGTATGAATTTTTTTCTGATACGCAAAAATATTTTTGAGGACATTCGATGTTCAAAGGTAGTCTTTCTTTTTACCGTTGTCATGTGATTTTGATTCGGTATGTGTCATAATTGTACAAAGAAGTGCCTTGTAGTTTATCTTCATCGCCAGTAAAATATATTCATTTTATTATTATAAAACCGTTTAAAAAAAAATTTTAATTAAAAAATTCACAAAATTTTTTAATCGCTGACCAATTCTGATCTCATTTTCATTCCATGATTTTTTTTAATATCCCCTTTATATATAACTTCTTTGTGTGTGTGTGTGTAAATCTCGTCTATAAGGCACTCTTGTGTTTGACGTCGGAAATTTCAATGTTAATATGATTTTATAACTGAAATCATGTAACAGCTATTGTTTGTTTATAAATATCAGTCGCTAAAATCGTTTAAAAGACCAAAACCAAACCTGTTTGATTTCCAACGGCACTGTTCTTTAATCCAGTTGCATCGGTGCTATGATTGGCTGACATTGTTTTTCACGCTGCAGAATGTAAAGAAAATGTAAATCCCCATCCGTATTCTCCGGATGATTCATGGAAACAACCAAAATGGAAACCCTCTTCAATCATTTCGCTTTTATATTTCAAAATGTAATATTTTATTTTTTGCCAACTTCTGGAACATTTTTGTAGTTTTAATTTATTTTAATAAAAATGTCCATTATATTTTGTGTCTGACTTTTTTTTTTTTTTTTTTTTTTTTTTTTTTTTTGCTATAAAATATAAACTTTATACGGAGGAAAATTCATGCTATCTTAGGAGATTTCACAATTTGTATCAATTTAATTTTCTAACTGGAACTTATTCTTGTCATGACATATAATGTTACATCAATTATTTTTTTAAAGCATAAAAAACATGATTTCATAATCGGTAACGTTGTTAGAGGATGATCATGGTGTAAGTTTGCGTGTTCACATCACGTCGGGGTCACCATTTATAAAGTGGATTAATAGTTGCTGTAGGTGTTAGTAATGTTACGGTAGGAGGAAGTGGAGCAGACTGTCTTTTGATTGGATTCTGTTATCTGTTCTAAGTAACTTGTATCACCCGCCAAAGGTTTAGATTGGCTCACACATGAGCCAATTTACCTCTATAATATAATTCTTCTGCCAAAAGAAAATACATTTAATTATAGCAATAATAAGCATATTGACATCACATCAGGGTCACCATTTATAAAGTGGATTACGGGTCGATGTAGGTGTAGGTGATGATAAGCATATTGACATCACATCAGGGTCACCATTTATGAAGTGGATTAAGGGTCGATGTAGGTGTAGGTGATGATAAGCATATTGACATCACATCAGGGTCACCATTTATGAAGTGGATTAAGGGTCGATGTAGGTGTAGGTGATGATAAGCATATTGACATCACATCAGGGTCACCATTTATGAAGTGGATTAAGGGTCGATGTAGGTGTAGGTGATGATAAGCATATTGACATCACATCAGGGTCACCATTTATGAAGTGGATTAAGGGTCGATGTAGGTGTAGGTGATGATAAGCATATTGACATCACATCAGGGTCACCATTTATGAAGTGGATTAAGGGTCGATGTAGGTGTAGGTGATGATAAGCATATTGACATCACATCAGGGTCACCATTTATGAAGTGGATTAAGGGTCGATGTAGATGTAGGTGATGATAAGCATATTGACATCACATCAGGGTCACCATTTATGAAGTGGATTAAGGGTCGATGTAGATGTAGGTGATGCTATTGACTCAAAAGTCATAAATATGGATGTATAACGATGTAATCCCTTATAAAATGTGATCCTTTTATTTGTGTTGCAACAGTGGAATCTTAGTTATAAATAAGCAGAGTTAGAAGTTTTCACTTAGTGGAAAGTTATTTTGAGTGTATCTTCCTGTGGAGACATGAAATAATCTGTCCTTTCCAAAGTTTATCGGTAGGAGGAGGTGGAGCAGACTGTATTGTGATTTGATTCAATTTTGTTATTTAGTTTAAGTAGTCCAGTAACTTGTATCACTTCGCCGAAGGGTTTGATTGACTCACACTACAGCCAATTTACCTCTGTAACATAATTCTTTCACCAAAAGAAAATACATTTAATCACAAAGCAAATACAGTAAACCACTTCTTCAACCACTCCTCACCGACGTAGGGTTTGTTTTTGTTTTACAATACCCCCACCTTCCCAGAAAAAAAAACAAAAGATGTGCTGATCCTAACGAACATATTAAAAATGGATGATCTGAAAAGACTTGATTGGTATCAAGTTAGCTGACTTTTCTCTGTCGTAACTGCTTACTCCTGCCTCCCATCATCATGCCGAGAGCTCCTACATTCACGATATGCGCCAACTCTGTCCAGTTTCAACTCACTAATTTTAAGTAGAAATTGACAATTAACTCTATTTTTAGGATTTTTCGGACTACTATGTTAACAACGTTTCAGTCGATATAACCTTCGACCTTCTTCAGATAAATGTTTATGAATTTGGGAACCTTCTTCTAGTTTAACTTGGTGACCTGTACGATATTTCGAGCTAAACTCTTTATTCAAGCCACTTTTGTTCACATTCTGTCGGCTCGACTGGGTAGAAGAGTTCATTTATATTATTCTTAGTTATTGTCGCTTATTGTAAGGATTGAACCATCACCCCCTCTCCGAAGACTAGCTTTGAAGTGATTGCTAAGCAACGCTTTTAAACATCATGTCATATTTCCATGTAGTCAATTCTAGTATAAATTTTAAACTTAGTATTGTCTAGATATGTAGTATTACTACAACGGCATATTTGGCATAATAGTGTTTGCTAATGGGCCAAAAAATCGGGGTTCAATCCTCGGGTGAGTCATACCAAAGACTGAAGAAATGGTACTTGATGTTTCCTTGTTAAACACTCAGCATTATAAGCCGAGGAGCAAAGGTAAATGGAGTAATCCAGGGAAAGGAATGTGCGCCTTCCCCTACATTTCGGTGTAGTAGCCAACAAAAAGGGAGCCTTCATGTCACCATCAACTACAGTTGAACAAGCTACTTATTGTAGAATCATTATTATTATTATTTTTTTACCGTTACTCATATTTCAACTTACTTACTGGTGTTCTAATCTATTATTTATAATTACTGGTTCCCAGATAATATTTAGTTCTATGCTAGGTCTATTTAAGAGGTTGAAGGTTCAATCCTTACAATAGACAATAAAAAATAATGGCTGATCGAATGAGAACAATTTATCTCCGGGGATTAAATAAAGGGTTCTGTTCAAAATTCTGTATAGGTTCTCGAGTTTGAAAAGATGTACCCGAAGAAGGTTGGAGGTTATATCACGAAGTTTCACCAGTACATTCACGGTAGACATAAACCATTACTTACAATCTTTGGTTTAAAAAACACGTCTGCCAGTAGTACAGCAAATAGATTGCGGAGATGGGAAACAACCCTCTCAAATTATAAATTTAAAATGGAGTTCTTACCATCATGCTGACACACTGTCAAGATTAATCCAGAAACACAGGGGACCCCTTGAAGATACTGTGTTTGTTTTGCTTCGAAGAGAAGGAGAATTTAAAACCACATTATGCAAAAGTAAAAGAACTCCCAGTAACTCTCGAACAACTCAAACGAGAAGCTGTAAACAATGAGTTTATCAGGAAAATCAAAACCAAAATTCGTGAAATATTTTCGCCCTATGCAACGAAGTACTGCTATATAGTGAGCGAGTCTGTCATTTCAACAACACTACAAGGGAGAATTCTGAGAGATTTCCATGTTGGCTATCCAGGAATTACAAGCATTAAAAGCTCCATTAGCAGTTCAGTGTACTGGCCAAACATGGATAAGCATATCGAAAACATCGTAAAATCCTGTAAGGGCTGTGCCTTGGCAGCTAAGGCACCCTCAAACGAACTGGCGATGGGCTCAGGTACATATAGAATTTGCTGGCCCACTAGCCGGATTCAACTATCTTATAGTAGTAGATAGGTTTTCGAAATGGCCCGTAGTCCTTAGATGTAGAAATCCCACTATAGAAATTACAATAAATTTCCTCCATGAATGATCGCCATATTTGGAAGAAGTCGATTGTCTAGTATCTGACAATGGAACAGACCGAGCGCTTTGTTGATACGCTGAAAAAAGCCTTGAAAAACGCTAGGGGACATTGTACCCAAAAACGCTACCAACACGGAAAGTTCTTCCGGATGCTTTTTGATGATAAATTCTTCTGGAAAGTGGCACGATGCTGACAACGGTTCTACTGAAGAGGGAAAAGGTCATGGATGTCATTTACGATACCTTTGACATGCAAGCGGCCCCGGAACAACGTCGGTTAAAGAAGAAAACAGAAAATGACGAATTTTATCGTTGATAACCGAAAGAAAAAAGGGTATTGAGACTGTGGAGTTAATACTTAGAAGAGTGTGTTATGGTAATTTACCCACCCATGCATGAACTCTCAGCTATAAATAGCAGCAAGTGTTTCTCTTAGGGAAAGTCAATATTCCAGCAGACAGCCCTGGCAATCAGACCGAACAGTCTCGTTGGTAACCCTTCCATTTGTATGTTTTTGACTTGTTAATATATTTGTTTACTCAATTCTTGTGTTTTTATTTCTGACCCCTAACAAGGCCACAATAAGTACAATATTACAACAACCAAGAATATATTATGCGTGTTTAGCAATATTACGTATCTGAAATTAAATTTTTAAAAAGTTATATGGTCATTAGCTTATCTCATTTGTCCTTGCAGAACACTTCGGGGCATTTTGTGGCAACTCAGGGTTCCGGGGCACCCCAGTTTAGAAACGTTAGTCTAAATGATTGTTTTGCTGTTAAATCTTTGAGCTGATGTTTTTCTGTTCATGTTTGATCTAATGAATACAAACTTAGAAGCCACCAAAGAATGATACGAGCAACAGAATAGATCCGATTATATGCAAATAACCAACGATACGGTGACGTTCATGCGTTTGATGTTCAAAGATCTGTTCAAGCTACGCCTTTGGTTTTGCCACAAATTCGTTATCTACTTCCTCGCATAACGACAAACATTGATACACTGTTGAGATTGAAGTAAATGAACACTCTACAGAAAATTGAGTAGTTAGAAAAACTGTCCAGTTTACACGCGCCATTTTCATTTTTTTAATGACTTTAACATAAAGCATAAAAAGTATCCATTGATCTCATTTAAATGTAAATTCGAGATCTCTTCTAATTTCACGTTTGTTCCGTTTCGAATTAAATTTCGTTTACAGGTGCTACATAACCTGTTAAACAAAGTGAGCAGTAAAATGGATGCATGTTTTAAATAATATATGCTGAATCCGCCAATTGTCACGCTTGGGGGAGAGTGGGGTTACAAATGTCGAACTTTACATTTGTATGCGTGTAAAATCTCCATTACCCCCTCGATAAATACATACACTTTATTTAATTAAAACTCCAGCTTTCAAATGGAAATTAAAAATCTGAAACATATTGTTCTCATTCTTAAAAAAACACCAAACGCAAACCAAAAATCTTAGCAAAGATCGGTCACCCCTCCCCTCACAATTTATCTACCTTTTCTCTCTGTCCTTACAGTGAAAAGAGAGAAGAAAAAAAGCGAAGAAACGTTTTCATTTAACAAATACATTTCTCAACGACACCGTGTCGTCATATTCAAAGAGAGTCGTATCACATATATTATCTGAAGTCAATTGGAGTTCAAGGTAAATCGGCCACGCATCGTGACTTACTCGCACTACTTCCTGGCTGCTATGCGCACTGGAGTCATCTCGCTTCTGAGACCAAAGAAAAAACAATTTCCGTGCAAAATTTCAGTTCCCAGTCTGATATGAAACCGTTAAAACTCTATTTTTCTTCGGTATAAAGAATAATCTCTTTTTAGAGACCTAATACATTTGAAATATCTAACGACAGTCTACAAGCCTTAAACAAAATATTTTCTATTGAAAATCATAAAATCCTTTGAAGAAACTAAACAAAATATAATTTTTAAACTTAAGTCGAATTTTCTGACAATTTCGGATTATAATGAAAAGAAATATCATCCTTTTACGATTTCTTCCCATGTGCGTGCAATAACGATTGGGCGGCAGCCATCTTGAATTTCAGAGCCAAAGAACTTTTAAAACACTCCTATGAGACCATCGTGAATTTCAGAGTGTTACAATGAAAAGGAACACTTGCCAGCAGGAAAGAGGGTGAGGTGCTTCGCATGTCGTGTCTGCAGGGTAAAGAAGGGTTTCTCTTCATGAGTGCAAATTTTTATAGTGGAGTCTGATTTGCATATGTGGAGATCAGCTGATATGAATGTGTTAGATAATGGATCTGTGAGAGATGGACGCATCTGTGGAAGTCGGGTTTGACTTGCTTCAACATGTCGGACTATAAGAATCAGTTCACTACTACCATTATCATCGCCGCCACCGTCATCGGCACGTTTAGCAGACGAGAACGAAGTCCATTCGAGGCATAAGGCCAAATTAATTAACGATACTTCACCTATGCAGCAGTAGCTGAGTTACGTAAAGATAATACTGAATTTAAACAGAATGAAAGGCAATATAGCTTTTGAACGCAAAATAAAACACTTATGCATAAAATTGTACGGACCACACGTGTTTTCACCTTTGTCCTTCACTTGACTTGTAAGACATTTTAGATTATGGGATTGACATGTATCCCAACTCCATAATGTTGACTGACCGACGGCGAAATTAGATTTTTGGTTCAAAAGCCGGCTCCATTTATTAAAAAAACAAAAATGGTTGGCATGTGGTATGCTTTCATCTATGTCCGCCACACCATGCGATTAAAATCCCATTTTCGCGCACAAACTCAAGGTGCTGTCTGGAGCCGATTGAAACCTTTAAATAAGGTGAGGTTTTCGTCGAGAAAATGGAGTTAGAAAAAATCAGCACACGGAACCAGAGGAGAACGTTTACACCTCCTGCACCCTTTTGGGGATCGGGCGACTACTATTAATATCCAACTCGCACACACATACTTACGCACTCTGTTGACAAGGAGCGACACACACACAAATTCCTACACGCCCTATCAATTTTCAACTCACGCGCACACACATACACATAGTCGTACACTACGCATCCTGACAAAAAGCGACACGCACATTCATACACTGTCGCACGCATACGCTTTCGCGTTCTAACGCAAAGCATCACACACATGCCTACACTGTCGCACACACATAAATTACAGGCATAAATATTCTATTACTTTTCTAACTGAACTGAACATTTCAAATGAAAAATTTATTTCTTGGAATTTTTATATATATAAATATTGTTTTCTTTAAATTTTTCCATTCTTCCTTCATTTCAACATTCACATGTTTCCTAATGTTTTTATTTCAATTTGAACGTCGCTACATTATCATCTAGAATAATTAGTAAGAGATAGGATTAATGAAGGGCATAAAGCCTCTTCGGTCTAGGGGGGGTGTAGTATCGTGTGAAAATTAGTATGTCTCTACATAAGCGGACAGTCGACTGCTATCAACATACTAGGACATATCTGCCACTAGACCACTCTACTAAGCACGCCATAAAACAAACAGGAAATGCTATTTAGTATACGCCTCGTGGCTCACATCTCATCTATCTATTTATACCGTTATCACTATTTTCTTATCTACTCACGTTGACGATTATACGTTAACTCTCGGGAATATCCACGGACAAAGCTGCTGCTGCTGCTTCTGTATTTTTCTTATTCGAATAACCATGATGATCGTGCCTCATGGCTGTCTGCATGAAGTCCTCCTCGTTGGCGGTAGCTATTCATTAAACCCCAAAAATTTCAGGTTGACCCTAGACACCGAAAGCAGCAAGGTCCAGCGGTTGCATACAAAGTCAGGGAAGGTTTGGCCTAAAATACACAAATTAATGTCTGTTGCACATGCGCAGAAGCAACGTTTTGTATCCTCACACCATGAATGTGCGGCTCCACGCTTGGTGTGTCATTGCTTGCCAAAGACGCAGAAGTAGAGACGACCAAAGGACGACGGACCCTGATGTTAACTCCTCCTGGATTTTCACAATTAGCCAGGTAGCTCTGACACTACAATGTTACTACCAATGGTAGGGACTACCATGATGAAGAAGGGCTGGACTTCAGAGGTTGCTGTTGCTGCTGCTGCTATTATTATTATTATTATTATTATTATTATTATTATTATTATTATTATTATTATTATTTACTCACTAGGAGTTCTCACACAGGTCATCAGTGATTGCTCACCGACAACCGGTGGTATTCCCTGGAGTCTGAGTGACAACAAGTCTCCCCAGATTTCCAGTATTCCCCACCTCTTTTCGATAGAACCGCAAATAAACTTGCAGTATCACAACAGCCGTTTACCATTGATTTCTCGCTAGTAAGAACCATTGGTCTTCTCTGGGATTTGGGTGGCATTAAGCCTCCCCAATGTCTCAGCCGTCTCTGCACTTCCAGTGGAGGTCTGGTTTGTGCTGTCCCGCCTCGGTCTTCTCATCCTCCTTGATCCTATGCAAATATTGTGTGTGGTGTCAGCCTAGGCTGGTACCATTTTTTAAATTTTTTTTTATTAAAATTTTTTTTTTTTTAATATTATTTATTTATTTATTTATTTGGCGGGGGGGGAGATGATTATTTTTTATTTATTTATTTTTGGGTGGGATGATGCTGTTTCTTGCTATTTCTGTTCATTGGTTTATTTTTGTGTCGTGTCAGTTGAGGCCGGTGTAATTTATTGGGGGGGGGGAGCTTATAAAGCGATGTTTCTTGCATTTTCTGTTTCTTTGTTTGTGATGTGTTCTTTCTGTGGTGTTGTTTTCTTCATGTAGTAGATTCCGTATGACCCTTCGTGGCTTATGCAGGTTAGTTTCCGCATTCAATGATTTTTCTTAAGATTGTAGCTGTTTTGATCATTGTTGTCCTTTGTATAGTTCTAATGATCCCTTTGATTCCAATTTCTCCCAGCCTTTTTTCCAGTTTTTTGGGGATTGTTCCTAGTGCTCCTACGATTATTGGTATTATACTGACTTTCTTCATGCTCCATATTCATATTCCTATTATTATTATTATTATTATTATTATTATTATTATTATTATTATTATTATTATTATTATTATTATTATTATTATTATATTATTATATGTAATTATAATATTGGATAATATCAAATAAATAGATAATAATATTGATAAATAAAATATTTTATCCCTATACTATGATTTCTTTATGTCATGACAATAAGTGATGGGATGTAAAACATCTTCGACCACTGTCGTAACAATTATAACGTCGCTCGTAGATATTTATTAGATTACCCGTGGTTTAGTATATGTGTTTGTATTTTTAAGATGTTGAATGAACTAGAAAAAGTTTTTTTTTTATCGAAAATCGCTCCAGACAAGGCATAAAGCCACTTGATGTCAGGAGCTAACAAGAACAAAAGGGTGGTTATCGCAAAGACATGAGATGCATATTGGCCTTCGTCTTGAAAAGACCAAGGCTATAGGTAGGAGGAAAACAGTCAGCATGAAGAGAGTTCCACAAGCCTGCGGTTCTTGGAAATAAGCTACTGGAATAGGAAGCTGTATTACGAGATATTGGATTGGAGACGAAAACATCGACGTTCAACAAAAATAAGAAACAATTTATTTTTTTAAAAAAACGAGTTGCATACTTTCTCCAGAGAGCTTCGCCACATGATTGGAACCAAAACTTCTGCTCATGGGGCGGGGGGGGGTCCATTGTGTCAACACAGGTTTTACTGAAGTACTTGCGAAAAGCATTTTTAGAGCTGTATTTTTGTTTGCAGGGCGGTTCGCTGTCCTCCCACGTACAGCGCCTGATATTCCCAAATGGTCACCCATTTGGTACTGGCCAACCTCAACGTTGCTTAACTTCGGTGATTTAACATATTGTAATATGATACATAAAAGGGAGTGAAAGTCACAGATGTAATTACTGAATATAAGTTTGCGTAAATGTCCCGAACACAATCGAAACAAACAGGACTTGCAGAGGCATAGGCAATATAAAGTAAATACAACTTTCATATTATCTGGGAAATATATCTGCGATCAGTAGAAAAAGATCCATGCTAAAATGGCTAGCTGTCTGTGAATCTTGTCTAACTGTGAACAGAAGTGAGATCTGATGAAACAGTATCAAAGATGCATAAACCATACTAAGATTAAGCACTGAGCCGGACACGTCCGACTAACTTTAAGCCCGAGGCGAGAAAAAGAAAAAGCCTCTTTTTTTATTATCTCTGCTATGCAAGGAAACGGTGACAGAGTTGCATAAACCATACTATGATTAAGCGCTGAACCGGTCACATGCGACTAACTTTAAGCCCAAGGCCAAAAGAAAAAATGCCTTGTTTTGAATTTCGGTCATGCGTGGGGTGACAAAACGGTGTCAGAGTTGTATAGACCACGCTAAGATCAAGAGCTAGGTCGGTCACGTATGACTAACTTTAAGCTCAAGGCCAGAAAGAGAAGAAAAAAAAACTCGTTTTGAATTTCGATCATGTGTGGAGCTAGTTTTTTTAACTTCTGAATAGAAGAGTTCATTCTATTGTCTTGTCCAGTATAATTCAGGGAAGATAACTTGAATATGGTTCAAGGGGAATAATTACTGAATATTCTGAACTGTTAACCGATAGAGTTATCTTTGAAGTTACGGTAACAGACAGACAAACACACGCACTGACAGACGCTGTAAACAATTTTCTTGGCGGAAGAAATGATTAAAAAGTGTCTTTATTGCGATTTCCTCGCTCTTTTGTAGAACGAAATCGCAGCCAGAATAATTTAGAGCTTTCGTTGTTCACCCTCTACCTGGTGTGATGAAGTAGCTCTGTTTACCATGATTGCGTGGCGTTTAAACTAACATTCTCCCCCAAACAAAAAGGAATCTTTATACATTTCCAGACGAGAACAAATCCTTTTCAAATGAATCCAGTCGGGTTTTGTTCATTTCGCTGCAAACAAATGTTTATCCGTTAAATAAACGCAACATACAAATAAAATGTATACGAAAAATGCAGACACCAAAAACAACGAAAACAAAATAGTATGATTAAATAAAACAACGAAAACAAAATAGTATGATCAAATAAAACAACGAAAACAAAATAGTATGATCAAATAAAACAACGCGACCAAACTAATATCGATCGGCAAGTAATTCGCTCTCCGTCGTGGGTTCGCCTGTAAATCGATTTTTTTTTTTATGTTTACAACTTTCCATGTATCAAACTGGTTTCGTTTGTACACCGTCGGAGCGAAAGTTGTTGGATATTATTCATTATTATTAGGAAGACCCGGCATTGCCCATTATCAAATGAGGAACCCTAGATCCGTATGTGCCCAGCACATAACACAATATTACCTTTTATTATTATTTTTTTACATGTTCTAATTTTAAATTTAGCGGGCGGGACCGAAGGATGTACTTAGAATTGATTGGGTGGGAGAGGTGCAAGTACAGTGATATTAATTGAACTGAATATCGATAAATTACCAGTCTTTAACCCCCTCGAGGCATACCTGACGTTTCTAAGGAATAAATGAAGATCCCTATGCACTCCTGCTCCAAGCCCCGAACCTCTTATTAACATTTCTATTCTTATTTATTAATTTCCAAAATAAAATAAAGTAAAACGTCGTATTTCCTTTTTATGGATATCCCGCGATAATGTTGTACCACTTTTATGAAGATGAACTCTACTTATCCAAGTACCTTGGGTTATATAGTTTGAGAATATGGATGTTTATGGTGACGTATCTCTAAAATCCTAGAAGGAGTTTGTTGAAGATAGAACATTATCAAATGAAAGAATGACAGAGTATAACCATACAAAATGATTATTTTTATTGACAATTTATTAAGACAATGAAAAATGAGGAGTTGGTAAGGATCGAGAGTTCAGAGTGTCCGAGAACGTTCGAGGTGAAAAAAGAGTTTTTTGTTTTTGTCTGTAAGGAGAAGTTGAGTACATATGTTCATTTCGGCTATCGCCTTGCAAATTTGTGTGAGTTTACATGTGCGTAAAATCAATAGGCATTGTAGATGTGTGTGTCTATTACTTTGCCTCTGTTTTTGTTAGTGAGCGAGTGTATGTACGTCTGTGAATTTGTGTGTAGGTGCTTTCGGTGAGCGGAAGGTATGTGCTTCGCTGGACGTTCAATAGTTCGTGGATGTCTCTCGTCATGTGTGTGTGCAACTTGCCGAGATCCTTTTAGTCCCAAAGATCCTAGGCTGGGCTGTAACGTACGCACTTGTGTTGTGTCTAAAAAGGAAAAACAGGAAAGAGGAAGAAAAACGCTGTGTTTGGGGTTTTATAGTACGCGCGAATTTTCAGCTGTGGATATCCTCGCTTCTTTGGCTGGCTGAAATAAACTGCTGAATGGAGATGTTGTCCAATCGAGAGTCGATGCTTAAAAACAACGTTCGCTGTTGCTGCTTCACACACGTTAGTGAAAAAAAAAACTGGTATTGCAACTTTAGATGCAAGTACTGAACAGTAGTGAATTAGTTAGCCTCTCTCTCTTGGTGGGTGTTCGATGATGTGTTCTTATTAAAAACATTATCTACATATTTAGGTTGAGAAAAACGAATTGAAATATACGATGACATAGCGATTCTGTGTAGAATTAGTCATAGTGAGACGGGAGTAACGACAGGGATAAAGGATGGCCGGTCGCCCAGTATACCACACCCCTAGCTAACAAGAAAAACTCACTAGATGATCTGATCATCACCCCTTCTCATGTCCTGGCTATCATAAAAAGTCTCTACACCTTCAAAGTTTGTAGACCAGATATTATCCTTGCTATAGTAATAAAGAAATGCTCTGCTGAGCTGGACCCTGTACTCTCCAAACTCTATAACAAATGCCTTGCAGAACTTTGCTTCTCTGATAGCTGGAAAATTGCCTCTGTAGTACCAATTTTCAAGAACTCTGAAAAATTATTGTTCATTGAGTCTCCTCCTGCTCTTCGCTAAAATCTTTGAATCTTTAATCAATCTAGCGATAGTTCGCCACCTCGAAAATGCTAATCTTCTCTCTGGCTAACAGTATGGTTTAGGTCATCGCATTCTACTGCGAATATCCTAGTGATCATTTTCGAGCCTATATACTGCACACTGAATAAGTTAGGCGAAACTAGGGTGGTAGCGCTAAACAGTCCCAAGGCATTTGACAAGGTCTGGCATGAAGATATTCTCAGGAAAATCAAATCGTACGGTATTACTGGACGAATATTTGATATAATCCGATCTTTCTTAGCTAAAAAAAAGAGCCAGGTAGTTTTCGATTGCCGTACATCCAAACAACACCACATCACGTCCGGACCAATACTTGGACTTGTATTATTTCTGATATTCGTAAACGATCTCCCTAATACAATCGCGTCTTAGATAGGTGTATTTGCTGATGACACCACACTATTCTCGACATGAGGGCAAATCGAATAATCACATATGCAAGGTAATGGCTGAATCCTTGGAAAATGACTGTAGTAGAGTGGAGAAAAAAATGGATGGTCACAAAGATAAAGTTCCTTTCTCTTAACAACTATAAGAAACCTTTCCAATCACCTATCGTCATGGCCGATAGTCCAACGTTTAAACTTCTCGGCTTAACATTCTCAGGCAACATGAAATGGAATAAGTATATAGAAAAGGCTGACAAGTATCATATACTTGTATAAAGTCATAATTCGCCCGTGCATGGAGTATTGTTGCATCAACCACTAGTCTTTCCATCTTGGACAAGGTTAAAAAAAAGAATGTCTAACCTAATAGGTCCCGCACTGTCTGCCAAGCTCCAGCCCCTGTCCCATCGCCGCAATATTGCATCTCTGTGTTTGTTTTACAAGTACTTCCACGAAATGTGCTCCAATTGACTTACTGCACTTGTACCTCCTCAATGTAAATACTCCCGGCTGGCAGCAAAATCGCACCCCTTTACTGCACATGCTGGAAGATCTACTCTAATAGCTTATTTTCTCGGACTGCTTGCCTTGGAATTTCTTTTCCCCAAATGTACCAACACACAGAAATTTAAATGTAATGTTATGTTAACAAACACTTTTCCGTCCAACTCCCCACCCTTTACGCTTCATTGGCAATATGCTTTGTTTGGAGTGAACAAACGTAAAAACGTGACAACAACAACAACAACAACAAAATTAGAGATTTTTTATTTCTAAGAAATAAAATAAAACTCCGAGAAAGAGCTAATGATGATGATGATGATGATGATGATGATGATGATGATGATCATCATCATCATCATCATCATCATCATCATCATCATGGTGTGAGGGGGCAGGATCGGAAACTGCTGCTAGCTGTAGTTGGGAACAGAGTCGACGTAATAAATGATGACGATGGTGCTGCGAGTATGATCGGTAACTGCCGCTAGTTGTAGAGGGCTGTATTGCTGCTGCCAGTTGTAGATAAGAACAGAGATATTATTATGCTGGTGATGATGGTACCAGCCATTCTGAACTAGATTAACAGTTAGATCGTAGCAGTGTATGATAGTGATGATTCATGCAACGGTATTTCGTATGTCGCAAAGATGATTAGCCTTGGTGCTAGGAACATAGTTGCTGTAGATGCTGTACTGAATGCCATCGGTGATGAGAAAGAGGATGAAGTCTCGTTTTTATTTCTAGAATGACGTCAGTGAAGGAAGATAACTTATAACCATTACATTGCCCAACGTCTGTCACCATTACGCAGTACACTTCTTCCAAACCAAGATTAGGACATCAGTCAGATCGTAAACACATGTATATTACAATCCGACAATCAAAGAATCCAGAAAACAAAAAGAAAGTGAAGGAATTGTTATTATCCCTGTTAACCTCGACATCTGGGACGGAAAACGATCACTCTTTTAAAAGACTAAATTTATTTTTAAACCTATAAATTTATTTATAAATCCGACACAACAGAATGCTAAAGAAAACCATAAGTTTTAAAAGCACATCCGACACAACAGAATGCTAAAGAAAACCATAAGTTTTAAAAGCACATCCGACACAACAGAATGCTAAAGAAAACCATAAGTTTTAAAAGCACATCCGACACAACAGAATGCTAAAGAAAACCATAAGTTTTAAAAGCACATCCGACACAACAGAATGCTAAAGAAAACCATAAGTTTTAAAAGCACATCCGACACAACAGAATGCTAAAGAAAACCATAAGTTTTAAAAGCACATCCGACACAACAGAATGCTAAAGAAAACCATAAGTTTTAAAAGCACATCCGACACAACAGAATGCTAAAGAAAACTATAAGTTTTAAAAGCACATCCGACACAACAGAATGCTAAAGAAAACCATAAGTTTTAAAAGCACATCCGACACAACAGAATGCTAAAGAAAACCATAAGTTTTAAAAGCATATCCGACACAACAGAATGCTAAAGAAAACCATAAGTTTTAAAACCACATACGACACAACAAAATGCTAAAGACAACAGCGAGCTTTCATACGACATAACACGGGTTGCTTTCCAACTTACTACATACAACATGGTCGTTTTAAAGTCCAATGTTAATAAATTCTTGTCGAGCTGTCCACTTTAATGATCAAATTCTTCCAATTTCACCCATCGTCTCCAGTCTTCTCAAGGTGTTGTCTCAGCGTCCAACTGACAAACTCACTAACACCTATCCTTGAGTGGCCTTTGGGCCTTGATAAGCGGTGACTGATTACTCTTAACAAAAAAGAAAAAGAAAAACATAACTGCTTCAATAGCTGAATGTAAATCCACACACGTTGAACTTATACAGCCATGAACGGTAACAATATATGATGATATAAATCTTTACTACATAATAAAATGAAAGTGTTTCATTCCTCTTTTCGTGGTGTCTCGTTCTCCTTACGTTCAACACCCTTTGAGACTTTCGGGAAATAAATGATTAAACTAGGAGCCGCATAAACTTCGTCTCTGATTTGCAGTGACAAATGAATTACATTAAATAATTAATGGCCACTCATAAAAGTACAGCAAAATCGGCCGTAAATCTGTTCTAATTGATCATGAATATCACCGGAATGTTCATAGGCTTTCTTCAAATGTACAAATCTAGAAACAGATCATTTAAACATAATCAGTAGCAACAATACAGCTTTACTAAATATACATCAATTACATAGAAACAGTATATATATATATATATATATATATATATATATATATATATATATATATATATATATATATATATATATATATATATGTGTAAATTAGTCGTCCAAAAGCGGGCCACCGCTTGAAACGCGTTATATAAAATTATAAAATGGTAAAACAACAAAATAATAAATAAATGTTGAAAAAACAACAAAATAATAAATAAATGTTGAAAAAAACATTCTACAAATGTTGGTAGCCTTACTCCTTTACATATATACTTTTCTGCACTAATACTGCACTACCCTCTTTTCTATATATATATATATATATATATATACACACAGGGTGGCCCAAAAGTAGGTTTACAGTTATTAAACTAAATATTTAACCTATTTAAAGTTTTTCGAATAACCTAGTTAAAAAACTTCAAATATTAAATGATAACTGTAAACCTACTTTTGGGCCACTCTGTATATATATATATATATATATATATATATATATATATATATATATATATATATATATATATATATATATATATATATGATTTCAAGTTAAAAAAAGATGAAACACATGTGTCAGTGGATAAGAATTTAATAATATTTATCGTAATAGTATATATATATATATATATATATATATATATATATATATATATATATATATATATATATAGTCTAAAGAAGCTTTGAGTCATTTTAACAAAAAAAGTAAAATGCAGTTTAAATTCCCAGAGAAACTAACTAAATCCCAGATATAGCAGACTTAACATTCGTTGGAAAATTCATAAATAAATTAAATATATATATATATATATATATATATATATATATATATATATATATAAAATAAACAAAAAAAAAGAAGGGGGTTAAGTATCTAACAGTAAAACAAAAACAGGAAACCTTACGCGTCTAATATTAATACGGGGATCATCAGCTGTTTACCATGTAAATATATATATATATATATATATATATATATATATATATATATATATATATATATATATGTGTGTGTGTGTGTGATATATATATACTATTACGATAAATATTATTAAATTCTTATCCACCGACACATGTGTTTCATCCTTTTTTTGCTTGAAATCATGAGTGTGGAAGGTGATTGCTCTACCAGTTACACGATTCGAAAGTCAATAAGTCAACATATAAACTTTTGTCTGAACACCTAGGACGATGCGGCCACCAAACCAACCACGTTGAAGGAAGAAAATTCAGATCTATTTATGTCTAATATAGAAGGCTGTCAGCAACATATAGATGTTAAAAAATGTATATATATATATATATATATATATATATATATATATATATATATATATATATATATATATATATATATATATATATTGTCTCCAGTATCTCTAATAGAATATCTAAGTAATCTACAAACAAACAAGTATTCTATAAAAACAAGCAATACTACTATAACATAAGTCGGTACTAAAATTTGAAGGTGGAACCAAAAGTATCATACAATATGGCAATGCATAAAAACCAATCTAGGATAAGTAGAACAAATGTTGGCGATAAACCATCCAGCAACATAGACCAAGTACCAGACACAAATCAGCCTAACCTTTCCAATAATATAAAGAAAAAGAATAGAAGATGTAAATCTGTCTGGTTCAATCCTCTTACCAACATTCCCAAGGAATTTTACAGGATTATAGATAAAAAAATTTCCCCCGAGATAGCAGAATAAGTAAAATCATCAACAAGAATACAGTTAAATTATCATTTTCAACTTCTAAAAACATAGCGGTCTCCATTATAGGTTCAAATAATGCCAATATCCAACAAATAGTTAGAAACAACAATACACAGAACCCAATTCCCACAAATTCCAGACCTGAAGCCCTATGCAACTGTAGAAACCCCAATAACCGTCCATTGTGCTTTCAAATGTATAAATGTTATGTAGCAATAGGAAATATCTCTCGATCTTACACCGGGTCCAGCGGTGCAACTTTAAAGATAGATATAGAAATCACATGTGCGTAATTTCGAGACAAAAATACCCCAACTTCTCCAGCCAAGTACATCAAGGAACTGGTGGAATCTGATACTCATTTCAAACTGAAATGATGCTGTGGCGAACGTGATGATCCTAAACCTGGATCGAGCGGTTGAAGTGGCCCTGACTTGCCTCATCTCCGCTATAAAAGAACCTGTCTTTGCCTAGCATGCAATTTAAAACTAAAAGAATTTTATTTCATGAGGCAACAAGTGGAATTAATTTTATTTAATTCCGTGACATTTACTTTTAACGGTCCCTTTGGAGTCAGAGTGAAAACTCTTCCCCTCTTTTAGTAAGAAGAAGAAAAAAAGAGAAAATTGTCTCTTATGATTTGCGTCAAAAATTCAGGGTTGTTAAGTAAATAAATTATCTTATCTGTTCATTTGAAAAGAATTTTTTTTTTACTCATATATTCTTAACTTTTTGCTTATCATTTTTTATTTTTAATCAATTAATTAATCCATATCGTCTGTTACTATTTTTTTACTGGATATCTATTTATATTTGAATTGGTTATTTCCCTTTCATTTGTTATTTTCTATTTTTTACTGAGGAGAAGGAAATAATGTTTATTTAATTATTTTTGTTTTTATATTAATTGTTAAATGTTTATTCACTAATGTGCAATTATTTTCTGTTGTTTTATATACAATATATGTTTTTACAATTATTTTTATTCAACAGTTATTATATTTTATATTCTTTATCTTATGACGTACTTTGGACCTAGCTGACAAAGCTATGTTGTGCGTGTTGACGGTTTGATGCGCTTGTATGTCTGCTAATATGTGTTTTATTTTTAGTTCAATCGCGGCTTAGGTGGCAGAGGAGGTATTTGTGTAAATGTCTACATTTAGCTATGATCATTTTTTAAATCTTCATCTGCCATTTTTTAGATAATTGGAAGCATGTATTCACTTTTTTTCTTTTTGTCGAGAGTGATATTTTTGGAGACGACCGTCGTCCTTCTTCGGTCACTAAAAAATGCGAAAACCGATTGAAATTCTTACGTACATTTAAGAATAATTACATTTGTTTAAAAATATACAGGTCTCAGCCGTTTTTTTTTTCTATGGGGGGGGGGAGTTGTTGTTTGTTAGCGTAAGATTTAACATACATTATATCGCGTATAATTCCACGTATGCTTCGCTTGTATCAAGTATTGTCCCTAAGGAAAATAAAAGCAAATCACTTGCAGAAAACTGTAACTCCGTGCTTTTTTATTTTTAATCTTCGTCCGGCATTTTTTTAGACAATTGGAAGCATATATTAATCTTTTTCCTTCTCCTTTTTCTCTATCTTCTATTTTCTATCGTCTTCTTCTTCTTCTTCTGTTCCTTTCTTTCTTTCTTTATTTTCATTTGTTACACCTGTCTTTCCACCAACGGAAATTCCATGAAAAGAAAAAACTAATTAATAACCTCAACGTCATATTCAAACATACCTTTGTTTTTCAAACCTCGTGAAATCTTATGAAAGAATAAATGCACCTGTTTGACTTTCAAGCTCCTTCCGACTCATTCATCTTTTATCCGTTTATGTTTCCCACCTGCAAAGGACACTCACCTGAGTACGAATATACCGATTGTAACCCGTATTCGTCTTCGTTGTGTACGCGTTCTGTCTGGAATCGATAGGTGTTCGATTCCGATGCGCGGCCGTGGTAATGCGTCCGACGAGCTGGGATAAAAAGGTCCATGCAAATGAAGGAACAACACTGTACTATTAACAATTAACAACTTTTATTAGTTGAGGTGGTATTGCTACAGAGTTTGTAGTTTATAGATTGAACGGTAATAAAATTTGCCAGCCATGAGTCAAAAACTAATCTCCCATTTCAATAGTAGTTCACTAACTCTAACCCATAATTCAACTTGTTTGTCCAACCTAAATGTTACAACCTCTCTGCCCTGGAGACTTACTAGCTTCCCCCTTCTTTAAGGTCTAGCGACCTATATAGAGCTTACCCCCTGTGTTCAGATATCTCACACCAAATTCTTTTAGTTTTTCTGAAATGCTAGCTTACATCAAAAGAAAGAAGAGAACTGTATACATTAGTCTGTGGTTTGAGCATAAAAATATATCTTAGAAGGCGCGGTTATTGGAACTGGACATTACTTTTTCTAGAAAGAATCTTGTCTCCCATTTCAAATGGCCGTAGTTTGGTTGTAGGATCTTCAAATGCTGGGGTGATATATTCTTACACACACACACACACACATACACACATATATATATATATATATATATATATATATATATATATATATATATATATATATATATATATATATATATATATATATATAGTGAAGATAATACTATCTGTGATGTAGGACAGGAAAATTTATATTGGGGGGGGATATTTTTTTTAATTCTATAATTTTTTAATTTTTTTTATTTAATTCAATCATTCTGGAGAGCACATAGTAGTAAATGGTGGGGTAGTTCGAATGGAGATGTGGGTGAACTAATAATACAGATAAATGTTAATGAAACAACAATCCCAACATGAAAAGAGTCAATAATGGGACCTAAACCTGAAGAAACAAAATATGTATAATAGCATAGAAAAAAACAATTTGCCAAGACATTTGTAAAACACAAAACAATGTAGACATAGACACAACGTAAAACTAAATTGATTACAAAAGTGGTGAAAAAGGGGTGGAAAATATAAAAAATATAAAAGTATACAAAAATACTTTTAGAGTTTTTGTAGTATTAATTAATTAGAGTGGTGGGGGCTCGTCAGTTGACTACCAGAGCGACTGTTTCGGGGATTTGAAGACAATACAGTAAAAATGCTCTGGCTCCCCAAGCAGAACTAGCCAAGTTCTATCACCCATATTTTGAAATCTTTAATATATATATATATATATATATATATATATATATATATATATATATATATATATATATATATATATATATATATGAGAGAGAGAGAGAGGGTATGCTATAGTTTATTAAAAGCATTGTAAAAGTTGACATATTTTTATCGATGCTTATTTTAACATAAAACCCGATAACAAAGTTGTTGTATATTTTTACGATATTTCGAGATAAAATGTCTTATTCATGTATAATTTAGAACATAGTCTTTTTTGTGTCGTTTCTTTTTATCTACTATTACTGGATATCCGGTCTACCACGTGATTTCAATTCCGGGTTTTTAATAAAGTTCGATTATTTTCTTCGGATTTATCCGTTTTGAAATAATTCTTGGAAGACAGCAAATCAGCTTCGGCTAAGCGTAGAAGTAATGAGATGTTATGGTTTATTAGAGGCATCATGTAAATTGGCACTATGATTACCATGTGCCATACCGAGTATCCATCACATGATCTGAATTGATATTTGACATTCGGGTAATTGCGGCTATCAGAGAATCAGTTTTATCGTGGGAATGTTGATCGTTCAAAGCAAATCCAGGGGATTTATGTCTGGCAAGTTAGATGGTCGCATGTCTGCTGTGATTTATACATGCTACTGAGAATTTTATATTCGATAGAAACTTGCTACTTCGGGGGAACACGGCTGAACTCGTCCAGAGTGCGTGCCGCACCAGGAGAGGTACATGCCTGGTGTGATGTGACTCGTGCAGATTCACATCCGCCATCCCCAATCTTGGTTTACCACATCTTTGTGGGGCAGGTTCAAAGTTCAACTGGACACACACGTACGACCTTCCATTTGCATACAATGTCTATCTACGGTTTCACAACTGTTTCCAACACTTTAATGTAGAAGAACCTGTTGGAAGACGTTTAGTGACTTGTATCCTTCACTACTCATCTCTTCTAAAACCACCATAAAAAAGGGTATACATAACAGGTAATTTCACTGCTCGAAATGTGTTCCGTCTAAAAATCAGATCATTCTAGATTCTTCTGGGTGTCTCAAATTGTACAGCAATCGTTTTTTTTCTCGGAGCAGCCCTTGTTCTTTTGTACGTGCAAGACGAACTTCCCTTTCCCTATCAAGCATGGTTTGTACCGAATAACCCCATGCGGTATAATCATTTTGTTCTTAATTATATTTCATAACTAATCGAGCGTGTTGAAATCCGACTCAATTTACACCACAGATCATACCTTTTTCGTCTATCTCCTATCTGAACATCAGTCCTTTTGTTGCACGAGTCTCTGGATAAAGACATCGTCGAATGGACAATAGTGGTTTATTGAATCGCACGCTGTTTTATTACATCATAGCTGCTAAAACAATATTAGTTCACCGTATCATTTGATTGATAAACACAAAGCTTTTCAAGTTACATGTTCGTTAGCTCATCTTAATATGTGCGCCATTCTTGGTGCATCCTCCGAGACTGAAGCAATTACTTTCGATCAGAATTCTCTGTTTTTCTATGACGCGACTTCCTATTTCCTGATCTTTCCTTCTGTTCTCACGCTTTTAATTCTTAGCGATTTTTTAATATGCCTAGTATATTTTACTCGCTCATATATGTACTCGCTAATTCATATACTGAATATTTTACACTCATGCGCCCCTATCTCACACACACAATGACCCCCACCGTTATACTGTCCTGCATTGTTTTATAATGGAGGCTATGGGTCTTTAAGTAAAACTATAGAAAATGACACGAAGTCCATTTCTAATACATAAAACCACTTTATTGAGTCTTCCTCGTTATTACGTGAACAAAAAGGAAAGAGGTTAGTATGTCCATAAGTATGGACGAAGACAAAAGTAAAGGAAGTCCATTACTTAAATTCCCCATAGTAGAGAAGTGAGAATAGTTAATCAAATAGAATGTTTGTACACCGGCTACAGTGTCAGCACGCGTCCATGTGTGCATGTAAGTATGTGTGTCTGTACACTGGTGTGGAAGTCAGTTCACGTGTAAGCAGTTATGTGTGCGTGTTATATTAAGTCCACGTGTATGCGGCAGTAGCCGTTTTGGCTTCTTGTCTTCTTGTTGAAGTCGAACCCAGGGCCAAAGGCACGGGAAGATGTCTGTTGCGTCCCCAGAGAGGGGGGTGTTTAGCAGTGTTAAAGAAAGAAAAGAGAAGGGAAGTGACTTCTCGTGCCGGTGAAGAAAAAGAGAAATAGAAAGAGCGGATGGCGCTCAAGTGTTTATATAGTTATGCTAGCTATCCGAGATTCGCCTAAGAGAAGGCCACTGATTGGTCAAGCCGAGGAGGAAGTAAATTGCTTGAACCAATCAGCGGGCAGCTAAGAAGTCATCGATATTCAAACAATATGGCGGCTGTGTGCTACAATACCTCCCTGCTTGGATTGATTTCCGATAGAAAATGAAATAAGGTTTATCAAAGTAAAAGAATGTTGAAATTGTCCGTCTGTGACGGTAGTTTTGCAAGTCCGAATTTGCGTTTCGTCGGCAGACGAAATGTGAGGTGGTAAGGATTTTTTATATCCGCTAGTGGCGGCTATTTGGTAAAATGTTCATTGTAACACGAGGCGAGTTGAGTGACCGAATTCAAATTTGTTTGCGTGAAATTGCTGTACACAATTTCTTAAAATTTAAGGTCGTTTGGTTGATGCTCGTTTCTATTCGTCGGCGGCGAATCGATTTGTTAACGATGTTACTTCATATACTCTTCGGTGAAGAGGTTCTTTATTTTTACGTGAAAAAAAAAATATTGTTTTGAGTCACATTCAGTGAAGGTTTGGCTAGTCGCCGTTCGTCCGTGATGAGTTTGTCTTGTCGACGATGATGATTAGAATCTTCAGTGAAGTATTTTATTTTTTTTGTGAAAAAAAAATTTGCTTTGGGTCACCTTCAGTGAAGGTTAGACTAGTCGCCGTTCGTCCGTGACGAGTTTATCTTAATTATATCCGTTGGTAACAGTGGTTCTGTAAATTAAGAGTGAATTACGAGGTATAGTGTTGTGACCGTTTTCAAATTTATTATCCGTAGAATAGTTGTAAACTATTCTTTAAAATTTGAAGTGTTCCTGCTGAATGGAGGTCTTTAAATTTATGCGATTCGTTTTGGGCGTCAGTAAGAAATGTTGTCTGGTCGGCAGTGTTGCTTTGCGTTAAAAGAAATTTAATTTTTTTGTGTGTGTGTCGGCTAGTTATCGAGGCAAGGGAAAGGTTTTAAGTCGCTGAGAATATTTACGCATGTGCGTTCTAAAATTGCCTGGGCAGCCCCGTCGACATTCCCCGGAAGGGGCGCCTCAGGCAGTAAGCAATAAGCTTAATCCTCCCCAAAGAAGGAAGGCAAAGCCTGGGAGGATGGACCTCCTAGAACTGCACAGGACAGACCCATAGACAGGCGTAAATCAAGTCCCGAAGGCCAAGACAATATCAGTCTATGGGGTGTAGTAGCGATCGGAACAGATACTACACTTTGATCTTAGCCAAAATGCCCAGAAAGATGAAGAAAAAGAGAAAGAGCGGATGGTGCTCAAGTGTTTATATAGTTATGCTAGCCATCCGAGATTCGCCTAAGAGAAGGCCACTGATTAGTCAAGCCAAGGAGGAAGTAGATTGCTTGAACCAATCAGCGGGCAGCTAAGAAATCATCTATATTTAAACAATATGGCGGCTGTGTGCCGGCCCGTAGCAAACTGCTACAAAACTACGTTACTACCTACGTAAGAATAACTCCTCAATTGTTACCTTTTATTTAAAATGATTTTACTTTTAAATTTCAATCATCAAGAAATAATGTCTTATATGATCTACACTGTTGACCTAATCTGTCCACCATACTTCAATACGAATTCAATCCGTATATACAACACAATAGTTGTTTACAGGGTGAATGGTATGATAAATTTATAATTTGATTGTTAAAACAGGTTTAATAAATAAGTTACAAGCATTAATGATTTCTATTTTCTTAAAATGTATTATAAATAATTCAGCTGATGAATCTGTAAAACAAATCAATAGATAAACACTAATTTTATTATCCAATTTCTTTTAACTTAAATTGTTAAATTCGGTTAATCTTACAATGAAAGTTGTTTAATTTTATCAATTTCATTTTTAAGGGATATCAGTTCATTTATTGTTCCGGTGTATCGATTCTTCCGTAGATAAATACAAGTATTTTATGTTGACTTTCCGAGTGAGTATAGCCACGCAAAAATTATACCAAATGAATTCTTGCATTAAAGAACTTGGTTACTTCCATTTGTCTCTAAAAATATATGATCCCCCTTTGTATATTTTGCCATTGAGTTACCCCCCTTGTATTCTTAAATAGCCCCATCTGATTGGGCAACACAATTCTCTTTGACCAAACACCTAGAACTTACTTTTGGCGAAATAAAGGTGAAAAGCCTTCCTATGTCCTCTTTTAAAATGCTATCTACTTCCTGTCCAAACCTTAAACGAACTTCTCCCTTTTGAAATAGTCTTCATTTGAATCTAATGAATTCATGGAGCTGTCCAGTTCAGACGTTAAAGAGACACGTTTTCATTATAAGTTGGTATTTTAATCAAGCCGCAAACAAACTTTGTTTTGCAAAGAAATTTTTTGTATCATAATTTAATAACTGTATTATCATTTATTAGTGTTTTTCTTCTGTATACGTTATTTCAATGTTCGCCAAACAACAATCATATCACTTTGATACTGTTAAGTTCGAGGGTCGTGTTCCCCCGATTATAAACGTGTTTAGTAAATCAAGCAATGTTGCATGCAAAGACAGAGTAATAATTAATAAACAAAATGAAGTAGTTCAAATAACGTTTATTGAACGTGTGTGTACGTGGAATGGTGAAGTGTGGTGATGTATGCATGTGTGTCGATGGAAAAACAGTTCTTGAAAAAGGTATAAGAAGAAATGAATCCGGCGTGTAGAAAGTCTTTAAAAGCCGTATACAAAGAAAATGAGTTGAGAACTCTTACCGTTGTCTGACCACGTGTTGACGGAAGAAACATGTGTTGGTAGTTGTTATGCCAAGACCAGTTGGAGAGAAAAGCGTGAGACGAAGCGCTAGTGTATGCGTCGTTCTGTCGAGGCCGATTGACCAGAAGAGAAGAGTGAAACGGAACGCTAGTGTCAGCGTCGTTCATGTCGAGGCCAATTGAGTAGGAAAAAACGAGTGAAACGGAGCGCTGGTGCCAGCGTTGTTCTGTCGAGACTGGTCGGTGAAGAAGAGATGGATTTTCCGTTTGCAACGGTTTTTATAGTCAGAAGGGCAGACAACTCTGGTGTCGCTTTACAGTGCCACCTGTCGGTGAAAAGGCGACACCTACCGGCAAACCGGTGTAGTTATGTTTTGAAAGGAGGAGGTAACTGCTACAATACCAAATAACTTCCCTATATAATAAAATTGTAATTCAAGCCTCTTTGTTTCTTCACGAACTCCTCCTAGGGTGTTGGAGATAGACCCCCCATAACCATATATATTGTGAAACTACATTGCCAATGTAGTTAAATATATTTCATTTTGATCAAAGGGAGTACAACATTATCGCGGGGTTTTCGTTCACGCTTGACATCCATAAAATAGAATTACGATGTTTTACATTATTTTATTTATAACTTAAAAATTATATAAATTCAAAAATGAGAATGAAAAATATTGGAGCATGGTACATAGGCGTCCTCATTCATTCCTGGAAAACGCCAGATGTGCCTCAATGATGATTAAATACTATGAATCTACACAAATGGAATTTAATTAATGTCACCTCCTCCCATCAAATCATTTTAGAGTGAATTCTTAGGCACCACCCAAGAAATTGAATATTATAAAATGTATACGAAAGAATAATGAAGGGAATATGATGTTGTTAGGTGGGCGTAAAATAGGCATAGCGTTTCTCATTAAATCCCGGAAAACGCCAGGTCTTCCTTCTAGTGATAGTAATAACTCTTTTCCGTCCTAATAAGAGTGTAACGAGAATAATGTAAAGAGAATAATGTATGATCTAAGGACGAAAAATCATGAATAAATAAGACATTTCAGAAAGATGACAAGTAATGCTGACTTTCATCATCATCATCATCATCATCTACATCATCATCATCATCATCATCATCATCGTCATCATCATCATCATCATCAGCATCAGCATCATCATCATCATCATCATCATCATCATCATCATGTGAATCTATCTTTTGGTACACAATCAGATTTATTAGCCACCTGATATGATGTTTTTCGTCATTTCTATCTCATGACTACAAAACTACAAAATTCATGTTAACGAGTGGGTGAGATTGTTCACGCTTCAAACTGATTTCATATCAGAAGATTACGTCAATACAATATTATTTAGATTTACGCTAAATGATTTTACACAAATGAACTTCCTTCTGCATAGTTTTGTTGTTACAAAGGCAGTCCTATTTATACTAAAAGTATTACTTATATATATATATATATATATATATATATATATATATATATATATATATATATATATATATATATATATATATATATTATAACTCCGTAGAATACAAAATTTATGGCATAATCAGTATTTTTAAACAATGCTTCGAAAAATGTAACAGCAACAAATATTATTGTGTACATATGTTTCAAAAATTCATTCTTCAGCACAAAAATTCTTTATGAATTTGTAACAGTGGAATTATTAAATGAACTCGAACATGTGAAAAAATTCAGAAGCCTTGTTCTCTTTTTTTTCTTTTCTTTTTTCTTTTATGGCTGGCTAAAATAATTGGATTCACAATTTGAATGTATATTTTTTAAAGTTAGATTCATTCTTCAAAGAAGATACATGGACGGCGGCATGTTTTGACTTGCCCCCCCCCCTACTTTATGGTCATCAATAATTAAGTTGATATGCATGTGTTTAATTTTATCTAATTAGCTTATCTATTAATTGATTGTTGGTCTTATATTGTCATCATTACAATATGAGACCAACAATTTTATCTAAAATTTGGCGAAAACCAAGCGAAATGGGTGAGTTTTTGTTAAAGGCCCCTATTCCATAGGTATATTTACGGACTTTCATTTTCTTCTCCAAAAAATCGACACCCCGAAGCAAAACACGTGAAACTTGAATTAAACTGATTTTTGCATTTCTTTAGTTTAGCTGTGAATCACAATTTATTTGCTTTCCTTTTTTGAAGACAGCGGCAGACAATCAACCGGAATAACAGAATTAGAAGTGTTTATACAAAATCTTCTTTTCTTCTTCTTTTCTTTTTTTATATATAAAGTAGAGACGATTTTTCCCCTGTACGTATTTGCTTAATAGGAAAATAACCCCATCCATCACAGTTTACTAAACTCACCAATTCATTACGCTTATTCATTCGAGCGTGTTATAGTAAATTTTCATTATTTTTCACGAACAAAAACTAAATATTACATTTGGCCCACCTACTACGACTCTCCGCCAAACCAACTCTATATAAGTGGAAGCAAAAACTTTTCTCCCTAACAATTTTGTACTGTCACTCCACTCATCGACACCAGGAACTAATAAACACAGTTTAATTTTCACAAAAGACTCCGTTCTTATTTATTATTTGCCTGGTATTAATTTACTACATAATATAAAGCAATACGCAAAGACTTAATGACCGCTCCCGTTCACTCCGATGATTTTCCGCGAATATCAGATTACGTTATTTCTATTTCTACCTATGACTTCTATATTTATATTCATTCCGGAATTAATTTGATGGTAGCTCGGGATTATCATAATCCATGGTTTAGCCTTCTCATCGACGAAGGCAATTCTGAGATGAAGCATTATCTCGATGCCCAAGGTTTTCAATTCTTCCACATGCACACATTTGTTTGTGACAGACTGGGTGATAGCCACGATGATGTTGGTGTTACTCATGAACGTTTCAAAATTTTCGCGATCGACGCTGTAACGGATGAGAGAACATCCGTAAAAGCGATTTTGAGGGCAGAAAAATCTGTTGCAAAGCGGACCATTATTTGTATTTCCTCCACTCGCACATGATGCATCCATTAACATACCGGTGATTTTTCGGATTGCATCGATACATTCTTTTTTCGCATTGTTGAGGATCCGCATAATATCCAAAGTTATTCATTCCATCCTCCCTCCAGTCCTTCTGTCCACAGAACAACCGATACAGTATCTTTTGAGCACAATCCAATGAACGCAATTGTAAGTGAAGAACAGAGAAACAATGCAAGTCTGCCTTGTTCATATGCTTCCAACGAGCTATTCCAATTCCAATACATACATTTATACTTTAATACTTAATACATTTAAAATGTTATACTTTTTACTTTTGTACTTTTATATGCACCTTGTCAGTTAATACTTTTAACTTTATGTATTCTTTATATTTGATAAACTAATTGATTCTTGAATTTTGTCATTTTTACTAGAAACGACTTGCTGATATGTTTCAAATGAGCCTTCAAGCAGTATCAGGAAATGATTTTATGTCTAGATTAAGTCCAAGAAGGTGTAGTTGGCCCAAAATGACCAAATATGGTAATTTGGGCCCAGGCCTCCGAACATTGATATTTCTGTTTGTTCTTTTTTCACCAGAAGCCACTTGCTAATATACTTCCAGCAAGACCTCAACCACTATCAGAAGATCATTTCATGTCTAAATTATGTCAAAAAAGGTATTTTTGGTCCAAAATGCCCTAATATGGTAGTTTGGGCCCATACGCCAAAAAATTGAATTATTTTTAATGTTTCTTGATCTATCACCAAGAGTATTCCATTCCGCTTCTAACGAGTCATCAACCTCTACCAGACGATCATTTTAAACCAAAATATGCTCCAAACAGTGATTTTCCCCCAACATGCCCACATAAGGTTATTTGAGCCCAGACGCCAAAAAATTGAAATATTTTGAAGTTTTCTTTTGCTATCACCAAGAGAATTCTATTCCGCTTCTAACGAGCTCTCAACCACTATCTGACGATCATTTTTAGTCAAGATACTGAATTTATTCCCATATTTGGCATTCTGGGCGTAATGTGGGCCGGCCCCCCTCACTTTTTAGTAGAACCCCCACACACACACACACACACCCTTTTATAACTGTCCCGCCGGCCCTGAGATAGATATTGAAAGTTTATCAAGTATCATATTTTGATAAATGATGCTTAATTTCTTCCGAATAATTCATAACAAGAAAATAATTTTAACCTTTCAAATACCAATGAGTGCAGAAAGAACAAAGAAAACATATTTTTATACCGAAGGAAATTAATATTTATCGATTAGTTTTTGCAAATAATCGCCATTAAATGCAGACATGACTAGTAAACACCATTGAAACTCTCTTGAGTCAAGGGAGAGAATTCAACTGTTGTGATGGGATAACCTGACTTCACGAAATAGATGGATTCGTAGGACTATAAGTACGACTACAGTGAGCAGTCGAGACATTCGAGTTAAGACGCATGCAGTCTTAACATTCTGTCTTACGTATTCTCTAGTCAGTCTGCTCTATTACATATTCTGTATTCTGTTATCATATCTTGTATGTACAAGATATATACATCCGAAAATGAACCTATTATTTTAAAGACTTTCTACTCGTGTTATTTGTCATTATATCTTCAACAAGATATATCATCAACCATAAACGCATGCCAATATTTTCTAATCGAATTCAATTTTCATATAAACCGAGCCGACCAGTTAAGGGTGAATAATTATAATTAAATTTCTAAATTCATGAAAATAAAATCACGCCCCCAAAAACTTTACCTAATCTAGAATCTCCTACGTTTAGCGTCTTATTATATGATAGGTGATAGGAGACATATTTATATTTTGTACTATCTTAGGCCGGTAAAATCTATCCATTCTTGATGATTTATTCCTGTGTATAGTCACTGTCTTCATAGACAACAGGTAACAATGTCTGGTTTCATATATGACGTCATCATTTTGTTACTTTAGCATTTATGACGTCTCTTACCGGTGTCTTCCATCCCCTTTCATGGATGACGTCACCAAACAATGACGTCATCCATTTACGACGCAATAAATGATCTTCCCGATGCCTTCCACCTGTTTTAGTTGATGAAGTCATCCATTTATTGACGTCATCCAGTGTACACGAGGACTTAGAAACAAACAAAATATCCACAAGTTTTATTAATATAAGTATACAAGGTGTTCGGGAAATCGCAGTATGTTTCTAGAATATGTAACATATAGTTTTCAAATAAATTGTATTAGCTCTCACTCCTCTGCGATCGAGCACTTTATTGATTTCTTTTCAATATAGCTTGACACTATATATATATATATATATATATATATATATATATATATATATATATATATATATATATATATAATTATTTCCACAATCAGACAACGCCGCAACCCACAACCTATGAAAGAAACAAACCGGAAGTCCTAGACTCGAGTTTCGCCCTCCTTTGGGCTCATCAGTAGAACACATCCGAACTCAGGATTCGAAACCCGAGTCACTTGCATGGTAAGCGAGTACTCTGCCACTGAGCTACCTCGCCACATACAAGAAGGTCATCGCCGCGGTTTGCTTAATCTGTGTAAATTAATAGACCTTCTTGTATGTGGCGAGGTAGCTCAGTGGCAGAGTACTCGCTTACCATGCAAGTGACTCGGGTTTCGAATCCTGAGTTCGGATGTGTTCTACTGATGAGCCCAAAGGAGGGCGAAACTCGAGTCTAGGACTTCCGGTTTGTTTCTTTCATAGGTTGTGGGTTGCGGCGTTGTCTGATTGTGGAAATAATTATATATATCATCTCACATTCAAGAAATATATATATATATATATATATATATATATATATATATATATATATATAATTAAATGTACTTAGCTTTTATATAAATTGAGTGGAACAACTGTTATAATGTACTTAATGAGTCACACTTGTTTACTTTTGTCACTGTAGAAACACCTTTCAGTCATGTATACAAACAGGTGAGAAACGACGCACCCCTTTTCAATATCATCAGCAACCATGACAGCACATGCTGTCACATGAATAAGATAGGTTATGTTACATAATTAGATAGAAAATCAGACCACTTAACAATTCGTTACATTTTAACCTTTTTATAATACGGCATAACGGGTACAGTTATAACATGTGTTTAAAGATAACATAGTGCGTAGGGCTCCCTCTTTATAAGCATAGATCTCATATATATATATATATATATATATATATATATATATGGAAAATGAAAAAATATATATTATTTATGTATTCATCAATGTTTCGTCTTTATTTCAAGACTTCCTCAGGATGATTAGTTTGAAGAAATAACACACAAGTACAAATATTTGAAACAGTAGCAGTAGGAGGAGTAAAGTTCAAAAGGCCGCTTACGAAAAGATAAATTATGAGCTAAAAATAGATGGTAGCAGTGGAAGAAGTTTAGTTAAGTGTGGAAAGTGTGGGGAGAATGGTAGGGAGGAAGAGGGAACGTGTGCAGTGTAAGCCCAAAGGGACGCTTATGTAAACATAAATTATGAGCTTAAAAAGATGGTAGCAGTGGGAGAAAATAAGTAAACCGTGGAAAGTGTGTGTGTGGGTAGCGGTCGGAGTTATTTAAACTCTGAGGGAGGAGGTGGAAGCGTGAGTCATGTTTATTGAGGTTAGATAGGTTGTTATCGACGCAGGAGAAAGGTAGGGTGTAAAATCAAAGTCACATAAGGAAATGATGTAGGGGAGGGGAGGAAAATAAGATATAGAGAGGGGAAGTAATGTATAAGTATTCTATATATATAAATACATATATATATATATATATGTGTGTGTGTGTGTATGTGTGTGTGTGTGTGTGTGTGTGTGGGGGGGGGGGAAATGAGGAAGGAGAACAAAAATATTATTTATTTCACGACGTTATTGGGATAATTGATTTGAAAAATAGTTGTTAGAATATCAAAAAATATGGTTTTGTTCTTTTTTTTTCGAAATAAAACATAGCTGTTGAAATTTGAAATGCATAAAATGTTTATGAATGAAACTGGTGTTTTTATTTATTTATATTTATTTTGTTTTTGTTATTTATTCATTTTATTATCGATATTATCTGTAAAGTATGTTAGGAGTGTTGGAATAAAATAGCTAGCCTGGATCTAAAGTCAAGTTCTGTTCGGATAAAATTAGTTTGCTGATTAAAAGAAGATACATTGTAGAAACTATTGCGTTGTTTAATTGTGTTAGAGTTGATAATGAGTGATGATTCAATAAGTTTTCGCCGAGATTTATTTAAAATGAATTTAAAGATTCTAGCCCGCCCAAAATTAAAAGAATGATCCTGTTGTAATGCATGGAAGAAAAGTGCGTTAAGAGAATTGTTACTTTTTCACCAAGCCTTTTCTTTAGTTCTCATTGAGTTTCACCTACGTATATCTGATGAGAGTTACTGCATGGGGTAATGTATATACCTGCATTAGATGTGTTTTTTTTTATGTTTTGTTGTTTTTAATGTTTGTTTTATATTTTGTGATGTAGCTTGTATTGTTGGAATTCCTAGTTTATTTAGAGTATTGCAAATTATTGTATTATTTGCATGGGTAGGTAAGAGAAGATCTCTATTTATGAGAGAAGTGTCCGGTGAATGCGATTTTTGCTTATTGTTTTTTTGAAAATATTTGTAGGGATTTTTTGTTTGCATTTAATATGAAATATGTAGAGTATTTTTTATCATATATATTCGTCCAAACACTTTAAAATGCAGCAACATTTTTGTAAGTAACGGATAAATTTTATTAGACAGACGAACAGCACAGGTAAAGATGATTTTTTTTTTTTTTGTGTCTTAAATAACTAATATAAGTTAGCAAAACATTTATATGGAACAAAACGTAGATTTAGTATAAGGAACGTTTATGTTTTTGTCTTTTAAGGGAAGTGGGGTCTGATCAACTCTGCTGGGAAGCCATGAAATTAAATACTGTCTTGTTTTTAAATTCCCGAAACAGTTTTTCATGGTAAACAACTGATGATCCCTTAAAATAGTGTTAGAAATAAACTAATATAATAATTGTAAAAAATAAATTGACTTACATGAGTGATTTTCCACTGGAAGACTTGGGACTATAAGTTTTTTTGTTTTTTTTGGGTTTTTTTTAATATAGTTTTAATGGTTGAGAAACTTCCGAGACTATATATATATATATATATATATATATATATATATATATATATATATATATATATAAGTTCCTGTTAAGACGACTGACTGTGGTTGTCCGCTTAATTTGACATGAATAGTATTTATTTCTCTATTTGTCGTATAACGGTTTGAATTAACCTCATTGGTTAGAGCGCTCGGAATTAAGTTAAAGGTGACTCGTCTTCCAGGGTTCGAATCATGCGACCAGTTTGAACAGTTATCTTCACACTGAAGATTCCATAATGTAACTGTAAAAAGGTCAATTATCCACTACAAAATAACTGTTTAGCAAGAAGCATAAACTACCAAGCGACATTGATATCCTTATGAAACCCGAATAATTAAAACTATTATATAGGAAAAACCACAATAAAACATTTTTTAATTCAAATTTATTCAACAGGCCGAGAGCAGGATCAATGCGTTTCCTCGAATAATGGCGATTGAGCGTAAAGCCAAGTTAATTCACGATGGTCTTCCGTGTGGCGCGTCATTAATAGATCAAGGCTGTTAAGGAGATCCCGCGTGGCGAGGCCTATCGCTCCACTTGTCTCCACAGTTATCGGTTGCAACATAAATCTGTCGAGAAGACCGGCGTATTTTGATTGCTTACGGTCTCTGCTGACACTCATACGTGTCCAATGTTTGTCGCTGATTCTATTACTAACGAAGGCGTAAAAATGTAGACACAAGTCGCATCCTATATTAGTGACTTGTCGTGTTTAAAAAGATGCATCATCAGGTTATCGGGCCGTTTGCAATCCCCCCTGTCGAGGCTAACTGGTTCGAGGATGGACCGAAAACCAGCGATATGTAGGGCCCGTCGAACAATATCGTTGAGAACGCTATGTCTATGGAATCTGCCGGTGTTCCTTCTACATGACAGGGTGTGGAGTCTATATATGTCGACCATCTGACAACATCAATACATGTAGGTCCTGCACACTCTTAAACATGTGCGCAGGGCGACAGCAAATTTGAGGCAATTGTCATCGACTAGGTCCCCGACGGCCAATGATGACACGTGTGTGGCGAACTTGAAGCTTGATGCTAGTGGTCGTCGGACGTTCTTAGAGATTCGACTCGTCTTCATCCTGATCGTGCCCCAGCTCTTCTGTCTCTCCATCTGCTCCAGAATTATGAGGTCTATTGTCCCGGTCTCGGTCTTTTGGCTAAGATCAAAGTGTAGTATCTGTTCCGATGGATACTGCACGCCTGTTCTGTGCAGTTCTAGGAGGTCCACCCTCCCAGGCTTTGCCTCCCCTCTTTGGGGAGGAGTAAGTTTATTGCTTACTGTCTGAGGCGCCCCTACCGGGGAATGCCGACGGGGCTGCCCAGGCAATTTTTAAATGGCCAGAGTGCTCACCTCTCGAGCGCTGGCTTTTAACCCCACTTGCTCGACCCGATCTTGGGTCACATCTTACTTGTGGGAGTAAGATAAAACTGGCCTTGTGCCTAACTCCGCGAGGAGTAAATAAATATGAGGTCAGGGGGCAGGTAATGGATCAGGTATCTGAAAGGAGATTCGGATGCTCTATGTAGAATACTCTCAACCAGGTCATGACTGGCGCAGATGGAGGAGGCGTAAGCCGGCAATGCGACGTCGATTGTTGATCTAAGTCCGAGTCCACCAAAATAGATGGGAACGCTGACTTAGCACCAATCTACATCATCAAAATCGATGTTGCAGATGGCCATTGTTTTGTTCCGAATTATGCAACCCAGCCTGCCTAGGTTGACCGGAAACTGGTAACATGGTGCACTACGGAGAGAGAGAGAGAGAGAGAGAGAATAAAACTTTCGAGATACAAAAGCAGTTACGTCAGAGCAAGAGTGCCGGGTGATTATCAATTAATAGGAGCTAGTATGATATATTGGACAAGTTTGTAAGCTTTTTGTTGATGTCGAATTGGATCGCTAGTTTGAAGATTGGGGGGGTGTAAGTTCGTCGCGATTGGTAACATTAACCCCATCAATGACTCTGCTGATCTGCAAGATGGCTGCCGTGAAGGATTCTGCCGAACAGTCGATATTGATTATTTCAGACTTACAGGTATGATCTGAGTCCGATTGCAGTGAGGGCTGGGATGATTCAAGAGAAGAGCTCAACAACTTCTGACCAGCTGCCACTAAATGTTGTATCGTCGAGATGCCAGATATTTAAAGACGTAACGGGCGATATCGTAAAATCCCAGGGCGAAAATAAAGGGTCTTATTGGATCACCCTGCTGTATACCGCACTGGGGTGTAAAGGCGTGATTGGTTATGACCACGGTGCTTGAACTGGCGTAGGTAGTGTGGCGGAGACAGGTTTCGAGATATGATTCGCTTTTTTACGTCCAACTTAACCAGAAAACGATCCTACTGCCATTGTTGTTGGTCTAGTATTAAAATCATAATTACAAAATCACATTTAATTACAAGCAAAAACACAGATATAGTAAATCATCATCGAATCATTTGGGGGAACTTAAGGATAGCGGACAGTTGCCAGCAGTTGAATAGAAAATGAAGACATGCTAGAATATGCAGATATGTAGATGATCCATGCAGTTTATGTTTGAGGGAGAAACTAGAAATTTTAAAATTTAAAGATATAAAAAATTACTTAATCTTAGAAATGAAATAGCTACAAACTGTAGACATAGAATAAACTTTACTCTTGGATGACTAATTAAAAACACTAATTCACTTAAAAAATGAACTGAATCGATAATTTTAATAAATAAAAATATAGATTTAAAAAGCTTCTATAGCGTCCAATAATAATAATAATAATAATAATAATAATAATAATAATAATAATAATAATAATAATAATAATAATAATAATAATAATAATAATAATAATAATAATAATAATAATAATAATAATAATAATAATAATAATAATAATAATAATAATAATAATAATAATAATAATAATAATAATAATAATAATAATAATAATAATAATAATAATAATAATAATAATAATAATAATAATAATAATAATAATAATAATAATAATAATAATAATAATAATAATAATAATAATAATAATAATAATAATAATAATAATAATAATAATAATAATAATAATAATAATAATAATAATAATAATAATAATAATAATAATAATAATAATAATAATAATAATAATAATAATAATAATAATAATAATAATAATAATAATAATAATAATAATAATAATAATAATAATAATAATAATAATAATAATAATAATAATAATAATAATAATAATAATAATAATAATAATAATAATAATAATAATAATAATAATAATAATAATAATAATAATAATAATAATAATAATAATAATAATAATAATAATAATAATAATAATAATAATAATAATAATAATAATAATAATAATAATAATAATAATAATAATAATAATAATAATAATAATAATAATAATAATAATAATAATAATAATAATAATAATAATAATAATAATAATAATAATAATAATAATAATAATAATAATAATAATAATAATAATAATAATAATAATAATAATAATAATAATAATAATAATAATAATAATAATAATAATAATAATAATAATAATAACAATAACAACAACAACAACAACAACAACAACAACAACAACAACAACAACAACAACAACAACAACAACAACAACAACAACAACAACAACAACAACAACAACAACAACAACAACAACAACAACAACAACAACAACAACAACAACAACAACAACAACAACAACAACAACAACAACAACAACAACAACAACAACAACAACAACAACAACAACAACAACAACAACAACAACAACAACAACAACAACAACAACAACAACAACAACAACAACAACAACAACAACAACAACAACAACAACAACAACAACAACAACAACAACAACAACAACAACAACAACAACAACAACAACAACAACAACAACAACAACAACAACAACAACAACAACAACAACAACAACAACAACAACAACAACAACAACAACAACAACAACAACAACAACAACAACAACAACAACAACAACAACAACAACAACAACAACAACAACAACAACAACAACAACAACAACAACAACAACAACAACAACAACAACAACAACAACAACAACAACAACAACAACAACAACAACAACAACAACAACAACAACAACAACAACAACAACAACAACAACAACAACAACAACAACAACAACAACAACAACAACAACAACAACAACAACAACAACAACAACAACAACAACAACAACAACAACAACAACAACAACAACAACAACAACAACAACAACAACAACAACAACAACAACAACAACAACAACAACAACAACAACAACAACAACAACAACAACAACAACAACAACAACAACAACAACAACAACAACAACAACAACAACAACAACAACAACAACAACAACAACAACAACAACAACAACAACAACAACAACAACAACAACAACAACAACAACAACAACAACAACAACAACAACAACAACAACAACAACAACAACAACAACAACAACAACAACAACAACAACAACAACAACAACAACAACAATAATAATAATAATAATAATAATAATAATAATAATAATAATAATAATAATAATAATAATAATAATAATAATAATAATAATAATAATAATATAGTAGAAACCCGATAAAAGGAATAGATACCTGGGCAATATAGCTAGGAAGATATTCTGGACCATTCATAGGCTGGACAAAGGAAGAACTCGGGTACATGGACGAAAGAACTAGGAAACTAATGAGCATGCACAATGCACTACACACGAAGGATGACACTGGCCGACTCTTGATTTTAAAAAAGGAGATAAGCTAGAAAAGGACGAGTAAGTATAAAAGACTGTAAAAACACAAAAAAGAACTAGAAAAATACATAAATGAAAACACAAAAAAGTTGGTCATCACTATGAAAGGCACCGTCAAAAAGAACAATACACGAAACGAATATTAAGAAATTGCCGCTTAATTAATAGTATCTAATTACTAAAATATATCCCAATACAAAAAATAAACTGCAGACTATACCTGACTTGTCCACTACAACGTGCAAAATTGTTAATATCTCATTCCTTTCTTGGCACTGTCATGCTTTTGGCTGTGCTAACCACACAAATAAACATCTGGGATGTTTAGATCCGGTTAGTGTGAAGCCCATTCAGAATCACACCTTCTAATGATGAGACGGTCACCAAAATTGCCAGCATATCATTGAACAGTGATAAAACAAATACTGTTGGACATTCATTAATGAAATTGGTGGACAAGTCAGGTATAGTCTGGAGTTTATACATACCAAAAATGATTGAATTGCAGAAAGGATTGTGAATTTTATTAACGATTCGATGAGTAGCATTTTTGGTGTCATCCATTATTATATAAAGAGCATAACGTTATCTGGATGATACATGTAAGATACTCATGGCCTCCATT
The DNA here is from genome assembly GCA_963556195.1 of Sepiola atlantica. Lineage (NCBI taxonomy): Eukaryota > Metazoa > Mollusca > Cephalopoda > Sepiida > Sepiolidae > Sepiola > Sepiola atlantica. The sequence goes on from OY744515.1 coordinate 12,330,553, forward strand.
CAGTCTTGATAGACGATGGATACCTCTTTTAAGGGTGGTTGGGTGTGTAATTGTGAAGTAAGGGTTGCGCAATCCTAACCACAACTCTCTTGATTCGACACTGCTTGATTCCGGTCGCAAAGAGAAATCCGGGATGACTGGAAACAGTGCTGAGATAAGCGAAGAGCACATACAGCCCCTGGTAATCCCAAATGGTCACCCATTTAGTCCTGACAGGGCTCAACGTCGCTTAACTTCGGTGATCTTACGGGAATCAGTGTGTCAACATGATTATACCGTATATGTAAGATATGTAAATTATCGCTCTAGATAAATAGAAAGAGCAAAAATAGTGAAATAGTGACCGAAATAACCCAAGAATGATTTAGCGAAAATTCGAGGAACGATTAGAAGCTCAGCGGAATTTTCGTCGGTACACGCAAACGGACACTGAAAGCATCGACAACTTTCTGGTGCGGGTGCAGGTTGCAGGCGAACAAGTGCAAGTTCCGAAATGCCTAGGAGACGGAAGAAAGGATCATAGAGCAAGTCGTCACTGGAACGAAGCACCCGGAACTACAGAAGCAGCTCTTGGCAAAAGGCGAAGGGCACACACTCCAGGAAGCTCTAAACAGTGGCAGGATACACGAAGCTTCTATAAGCCGCATGAAACAATTGGCCGAACTCCAAGAAGCAAAAAATCAAGGAAATAGACGCCATTAGATACAACAACTGCAAACTATGCGGAAGCACACAGCTCCACAGAAACGGAAAATATCCGACATAGGGTACCACATGTTCAGCATGTAGACGGAACAATCATTGAGCGATGGTGTGCACCAATAAAATGGAGAAGGAGGGAAAATACTCATCAAGGGATTCCCGAGTCAAAACAGAACATCCTGAGGCCCAGGGTAAACATCAGCGAAAGTACCAGGAAAAGAAGCGCGGGGACAGTGTATACTCTGCAAATACCCGTCAGAGAGACGACAATGAACTCTACAAGCAGTCCCAGGAATCGTCCTTCAATGCGATTCAGCCACAGAGTGACACTCGGACCGAAGCCTTCGCAGACCTTCGCATAAAGCTTCCCAACCGACAAGGCAGTCACAAACTAAGAGCGAAGGTTGACACGGTAGTTGAAGCCCCCCCCCCCTCTTACGGACGTTTGTAAGATGTTCCCGGAGTGAGTGAACTCAGAGGGACAGCCAGTCCCCGGTGCGACTCACAGTCAACAAACTATACTCACTGCGTACGACTATACTCACTGCGTCACTCAACATGGATCCATGCAGATGCAATGTGTCTACAAGGGAGCCTGGAAACCCCTAAAATTCTTTGTGGTGACATCAAAGGGACCTATTAGTATAGGATTACCCTCTCTCAGAGACCTGGGCTTGGTAATACTGCACTGCGACATCCAGAAAGCACCAGCACAGATAGGCTCTCCAATTAGGAAAGACTAGGAAAGTGACCCCCCCCCCCATTCTAGCGCATTGAAATCATATGTTGTGTGTTCGACTTGTCCTTAATATGCCTTTAATATGTATCGAGATACCATAACATTGCGTGCAATACAAAATTCGGTTTATCAAGACAAGACATGCCAGAATGAACAACAGAGCAAGGATATCTTGCTCCCACTAAATGAAAGGTTCGGTTAGAAATTGTCAGAATGTTGCTGAGAATAACAATCACCTAAAGGCTGTCAGATACGGCCCCTATTCACCAACCTACCCACAAGGTGGCGGAATGTGACACTATGTCAAGCTTTTATTTCCGGTAGGCCATGAGCACCACAGGGACGCCCAATGCCGGTATGAAACAACCTATAAAAAATGTACGAATATGAGCCATTAGTATTCCCCGGTATGGGGAACCTCAGGCGATCGGTGATAACCCCATTCCAAACGAGGAGATAACACCTTCGATCTTGACACTGAGTAGAACCAGTAAATCTAATCGTAGCCCGAGAGTCGGCAAATCTAGTCGAATCTTTGTAACAACACTTGAGATGAGATCACTTGGTCGATTGTAAATAATGTCAATTATAAATTTTCAGCCCGAACGCATAAAACCCTTTTCAAAATTCGTAATTATAGAATCGAGAATTCTTCATTTTTCTATCACGCTTGTCTGAAACATTCTTCAAAAACTGTGTTTTAAAAGCGTTTTCAATTGTTGAGTGTTTCATCTAATCTCGCCATGCCATTATAATTGGTCGGTACGAAGTTCACCTTTGATAAAAAAAAAAAAGTTTTTAATTCACTTAACTAGACGCCAATAGAAATGCTTTCTGCAAATTATTTTTCAGCGACCTTCGCTCCTTCATAACTTAAGATTTATTGTATTCTCTTCTTGAAAAATATTTAAAACTATATCAACCTTAATTGGAGATGTCGTAGAAGGGTATTTATTTTTTACGACCATATAAATCAAAAGTGCTACGACTTTTTTATGTGCAAATTAAATAAATGAATTTTATTTTAAGAGTTTTTGTAGAAGAGCCCCGCCGAGAAAAATACTCCTGTCATCCCAACACCCAAAAACAGACAAAATACTGGTTTTAGTAAAAAAAAAAAAAAAAAAGAAATTTTATTGCTAACTTAAGAGAACGGAATCCATTCACGTTATTGAATATTTGCATAAAAAGATCGTTTCTCTTATATTTCCGCTTCCATAAAAACACACAAATAGCTATCAACCATTCCGGGATGCGTTCCACAGTAGCGTTTATTCGACATTTTATACAGCGATAAATGGGGGTTACATCGATCTGAACGTGGAGAACTAGACCTTAATCCAAATCCTAACCTAACTCTGACACTAAACTTGCGCATGTCTAGACAGGACTCACAGAAGTAGGTTGAAGACGTGTGCGCGCACTAAGTAACTGGCGAAGCTTTTTGTTGTTGCTGTTGTTGTTGTTGTTGTTGCAAAACTCATTTTCCATTAATGTGTGTGTGTGTGGAGAGGGTTTTTACAAATAATCCTTTATATTATAAAAGTCTGTGAATTTTAAAATAGTTTCTTTGTTCGTCGATTGGTATCTCATATTAGTATGTCACGCTTAAGTTTGAAATAGCATTTTCGTTGGTTTGTTACGCTTAAGTTTGAAATAGGATTTTCGTTTGTCTGTCACGATTAAGTTTGAAATAGGATTTACGTTTGTCTGTCACGATTAAGTTTGAAATAGAGTTTTCGTTTGTCTGTCACGATTAAGTTTGAAATAGGATTTACGTTTGTCTGTCACGATTAAGTTTGAAATAGAGTTTTCGTTTGTCTGTCACGATTAAGTTTGAAATAGGATTTACGTTTGTCTGTCACGATTAAGTTTAAAATAACGTTTTCGTTCCTTTGTTACGTATAAGTTTAAAATAACATTTTTGTTTATCTGTAATGATTAAATTTTTAAATAACATTTTCGTCGATAAATGTGCAGATGGCATGGACGGATCTGTTTATCTTGATATAATCTTAATTAATTATTTTTTTTAAATACTAAAATATTAAAAACTTGATATATTAAATAAATATTGATTACATTTAAGGAAGTATACATAACACGTATGTATTGGTTGTTATTAAAAGTTAGATGTGTTAACATTTATTAGTAGTTGAGAGATGATTCCTTTTTATACATAGACGGGAATTCATGGAATGTACAACGCTAGAAATATAGCAAGACTTTGTTACACGTGTTAAAAATAATAAGGATTAAAAGCTAACGGATATTTTATATTCTAGCTTTTACGTTTTCAGCGACGCACGTGTTCGGATATATCTTTCCCGTACACGAGGTCGCCATTTTGTGGGTGGTGTCGTCGTGAATAACAAACGCGTCCGTTGGAAGAAAGGGAACAGGGTAAAAGTGAATAGACAGTTTGATTTACATACACATATATTTATTTACTTCTTCTTTCGTGTGAATCAGATGATTCTGGTGTTGGCATTAGTTTCCCCGATGTTTTTCTAGTTAGAAATCTTTCTGGGAATACATCGGGTACTTACGGGAAGGATCACGAGAAGGTTGCCAACATCCCTAAGTGAAAGTAGTACTGTGGAACCGACTGGATTAGAACTTGGAACACCCAGATCTTCAGTCCGTGTCGATATCCACTTAACCACCGTCACCTCCCATTTATTTACTGATGAACTGTTTGTCAAAAACAAACGTTAAAAAAAGTTTACAGAACATGTAACGTTGTACACAATATAATATGCAGGGGGGGGGGGGGGAAGACATAAAAGTACTAAAGAATAAACACATTACAGTTCCAATTACAATACAAAAGAAAACATGCCGCCGGACTATGGGATAGAGAACTGATCGTGATAAGTAATTATTACTTACTTTGTGTTGTGAGTTTCTGAGAATCCGTGCGATTGGTATCAGAAGACGTAAAATAGATGTAACGCCTACTAGGGTTTGGGAAAACATGCTTCAATGAGCTGGACGACACGCCCGTGAGATTCGAATGACGCGCCAGAAAGAGACTGAGAGCGCATTCTCTAACATTGACCAGAATAAACCCAAGGAAGATAACTCGAATATTAATCTAAGGGAAATAAATCATGTAATACTGCTAATAAGGATTTGTATTTCCGTGAGATTATTAATTTATTTGATTTAATAAATGTTCTTAATGTTATTGTCTTTTTTTTTCTTTAGAATTAGTCTAACTTGCTTATATTCGTAATTATAATGGAATATTTTGATACGCAAATAACAAAACTACAAAATATACACACAACATAAAATTAAAAAATAATCCACAAAGGTCAGAGTTTCATCTATGACACCATAGCTAAAAGAATCCTATTTGAAAATAATTTTTTTTACTGCGATAATGAATCATTTAAACTGCCGCCTATGCCTACATTTTTTATTTTATATTTTAATTTTATTTCTAGCTTTATCGACGTACTTACTGTAATATTGCACAGGATCAGTGAATCTATTGACGGGGTCTTCGTTTCTATGGTGATAGCTCTTGATATATCAAAGGCCTTCGATAAGGTATGACACAAATGTTTGCTTCACAAGCCTGATAGCTATGAAATATCTGGAAATGTCCTCTCAACCATCAAATCCTTTCGCTCCGATAGGTCTAGTTGGTGTTGATGGGAAGAAGTCAAAAGGACACAGTATCGATGCCGGCGTGCCTCAAGGATCCATGCTGGGCCGAACCGTCTTCGTGGTCTTCATCAATGATCTTCCAAATCATATTCTGACATCATTTGTTGACCTCTACGCAGACGACAATAATCTATGGCAGCACTTGATGATGATCAAGATCTTTCTGATTCTCTCTCTTTTGACCTGGAGCATGTGGTGCAAAGTGGGTAAAAAGTGACTTGTTATTTTTAATATCTCTAAAACCAAGTTTCTCTCCTTTCACCACTAACTCTCAGATCCTCGCTTTCCCCTAGTACAAATAAATGGCTTTATCTTTGAGAAAGCCCCCTGCTTTGATAAGTTGTCAGGACTGGCCTTCACTCCAGACCTGAAATTGAAGACTTATATCAAATCCATTGCTAAGGACACATGAAAAAAGGGTCATATCTTTCTATCGCTCCAGAACGTACCTCACTCCTGACGCAATCCTCTACCGGTACAAGCGCCAGATACGTCCTACAATGGAGTATTGTTGCCACAGCTGGGGAGGTCCTGCTCGGAGCACTCTCTCCTGTCTTAACAGAATACAGAATCGAATGATCTTTTTCTCTTCCCTATAGTCCCTTTCTTACAGAAGAGAAATTGCTAGTCTTTCTCTACTCTATCCTTGTCTTCATGGTAGGTGCTCACCTGTGCTCCGAACTCTGGTTTTCTTCCTGTAAAACATTCACAGCAAAAACTCGTCTTGCTTGTTTGTCCTTTCTTCCTCTGTGTACCTAAAATTAAACGTAACTACTATGAACAAAGTTTATCTTCAAGAACTTCCCATCTTCCCATCTGTAGAACACAATACTACGAGGCTGCGTCCCAGCTGACTACGACGTGGTTGTTTTTAAGTCTAATGTTAACAAATTCTTGTTGAGCCACCCACTTAAATAATCAAATTTTGACCATATACCCCATCGTTTCCAATCCTCTCATGGTGTTGTTCATCGCTTACTAACAATCTCATTAACCCTTATCCTCGAGTGGCATTCAGTCTGCGATAAGCGGTGACTCATTAGTAAAAAAAAGCACGTATTTATTATTTTCTCTAACACTTCTTAGTACCCCCTCCTCCTGCTTCCCACTTCTTCTTGATGCATTTGGCTCACCCCACTACTTGCCCCCTACTCTTTTCCTGCTTTACATCGCTACCTTCTCCTCTCCTCACATACTCAACGTTCATATTTTCCTCAAACCCTTCTTACACCCGCTTCCCTCCTTGGGTTACCTTCCACGCTTCACTGAATAAAATGTTGAGTTCTGCTCAATAAAGCTTATTTACACCAAATGAATATGGCCGAATCAATCGACCGAAATATCTTAGTTCAGCTTTAATGATCTGTTTGTGTCCTTATTTTTACTCGTCTGTCGCCTGCTCATCTACTATTTCATGAACTAATATTCCAAATTTACAATAGTATTAAAGATATTTTGTGTGAGAAAACTGTTCGTATCTGTGTTGAAAAGTTGAATGTTCTCGTTTGTAAAATGTTTGAAACGAAAAGAAGGCATGAGCATTGAAAATATGTATGTGTTTACTCAGAGTTCCATATGTGTGTGTGTTTACTTTCTTCGTTGAGCTGTAATTGTAGAAAGATGGGCAGTAGTAGCTGTAGCCATTAAGAATCTTCCGTGTGGCATAAGTGGTGGTTCTTGGGTGCATGCTCTGCCTTTGTTGGGTGTTTGTTGTTGTTTTTCTTCTTTTTCTTGTGTTCTCATCTTCACGGAGTCTTTTTTTTTTCAACTATTCTCTAGTATTTACGAGTTTTTACGATCACTACTGAAAAATAGGTATCATTTATATGCGTATTTTTATGGTATTTCTCTCATATTTTTCTTTTCTGTTTATGCATGCAGAGCAATAGAATCATCAGTTATAAAATTAGAATATGTGTGGTACCCAATTTCATCATGCCCGTTCTAAAAGAAACTTTCTAATACTTAAAGAGTTAGGCACATTGGCTGGTAACCAGTTGTAAAAGGTAAATATTTGATATCCCAATTGTAAGTTTTTTTTTTATATCGACGCATGTGTTTGAGTTCCTTTATTGTGAGGCGAGATGCGATTCGAACGAAAGCCAAAAAGCGACTGGCTTGAATAGCCACCCTCTTTCTTTCTCCGTTTTGTTTAGATACACTCTCCTCTTCACTTACAAAAGCAAATCAAGAGGTTTCACATGTTATCGCAAAATCAAAATGTTTAGCCCTGCTCGATTTAAACCTAAAATATAGTAAGTCTGTGTCAAATGTGAACCCCTCAATAAAAACAAAAAAACTGAACAAGTAACAACGGAGATCCAAGCCGACAGACATCGGAAAAGGGCCCAAAAAACGTATACACAATTCCCTGTTACGTCCCGTGTAAAGACCCTGTTCGAGTATTCCAAATAATATTAGGAATCCCGCGGGATGTATACATCAGTTATGTAATATGCCGCCTTAACATAGTGACGACGCAAAATTAACATTTATATTTCGCCGGAATTTGGCTCGAAAGGAAGTTTCACGAATTCTATAACGATAATTTAACAGGGGAATACACACACATGATGAGATAATGTGTAAAAGAAATGTAGACACAAGACAATGATCAAAAAATGAACAAATACATTTAATGTTACAACGAAACAAACATATAATCCAATGAGGAATAATAATGCAAAATTTTCTTTCCAGTGAATTCAAACATCGTCTGCAAAACAAATGTCAGTGATTTTAAAGTTCACTTATCTGTGTACACTATTATGTTGTTTTTTGTTTTTTTTTTCATTAAATCATTTTGATTTTCCTCCGATATCTTTTCGTTACATCACCGCGAATTAAACTCTTCGAGAGAACAAACTCAACTCATTAAACCATCTTCTCCCCCCCCCCCCGCTAATATTTGAATACAGGTATATAAAAGATTAAAATGGCTGACATGTTTACGAATAAACGAAATGCATTCTAGTGGATTTAATTTCGTAATTAAATTATTTTTAAATGGAATTTTTAACAAGTTTGTTTTAGTACTTCATGCCATTGTATTATTTCAATAAATAATGGATCAATAGTAAGAAAAACATAATAATGTGTAAGTTACGTAGAGACAAGAAACACATAATAATGTGTAAGTTACGTAGAGACAAGAAACACACACATATACACATACACTGAAACCGAAACTATACTATTACTTCTATTAATAATGGAGATTTCGTATCTGTCTGTCTGAAACCGGAACTATACTATCATCCAATGCTTAATTCAGGGGGGGGGGGTAGTTTAGTATCTGTTCTGTTGTCATTATACCACCCTCCATGCATTATCTCTTCCTTTTGGGGGCGGGTAAGGTAGTATCTGTTCTGTTGCCACAAGACCATCCTCACAGATATTACCTCCTCTTTCGTTTGTCATGATACCATCTTCTCAGGCATTACCTCCTTTGGGGGGGGGGGGTAGTTTAGTATCTGTTTTGTGGTCATGATACCATCCTCCTAGGGATTATCTTCTCTTTTGGGCGAGGGGGTAGTGTAGTATATGTTCTTTTGTCATGATAGCATCTTCCCATAAATTACCTCGTCTTTTTTTTGGAGGGGGGGGAGATAGTGTAATATCTGTTCGTTTGTCATGAAACAATACTCCAAGACATTACCTCCTCCTTTGGAGGGGGGGGGCAATGTAGTATATGTGATCTGATTGCATATTTTTGCTACTTTTATTAACGTAGATAGTAGTACCATTATATTCTATTCATCGTCACTTATAATAAATGGCTTTTGTCTTTTTGTGAGTTCCAGTTTTAGCTCAGACAGTCTCTATTATTGCTGCCACGCTGACCTACTTTTTCCAATTAACTGTATTATTTATTGTCACCTGAGTCAATATTCATGACAGGTAATTGGCGACCGGATATTCGCCAAGTATAAAAGCTTCTATTTATTTCCGTATTCACTAATTCACTTTTTAATTTCACTTCCTCTCCCAAATCGTTCTCTTTTCGTTTTAGTTTTTAGTTTTCCTCGGGATCGGCACAAGGTACAAACGATATCGGACAGGGGGGGGGGGGCGTTTTCTAGCGTGGTTTAGGTGTCCTTCAAAGCTATGTTCCACCTTTATTTTGTTTTTTTTTTACTCACGCTTGGAATTTTAACCCTGATTTTAGACTATTTTTAACCCTCACGCTTATCCCCTCCCCCTCTCTCTCTCTCTCTCTCACACACACACACACACATACATACATAAACACACATACATACATACATACACACACACACACACACACACACACACACATATATATATATATATATATATATATATATATATATATATATATATATATATATATATATATATATATATATATATATATATGGTGGCCCAAAAGTAGGTTTACAGTTATTTTTATAAATATTTACCCTATTTAAGTTTTTCGAATAACCTAGTTAAAAAAAACTTCAAATATTAAATGATAACTGTAAACCTACTTTTGGGCCACTCTGTACATATCAAAAATTACTTCCGAATAAGTGCGTTCCACCTACGATTGAACTAAACATCTTTCTATTGGATTTACATCATTTTTTAACTTTTTCAACGCTGCCTTCGCGAATACCCTTCTTTTCCATCTTTAAATCTCCTTTCACTGGACAGCTTATCAACTGGACAGACCCATATTTTTTCACACGCACACTCTCACTCTCCATTACTTAATATTTTTTTCAAATTTTGAATTTTGGCTTTTCAACTGCCAACTTATCCATCTATATAATTCCTCTGATGATAAGATTTTAATCTTTGAAAAGCCTTGGCTTAAGGAAAGAATAATAAAAATGTTTTTACCGAGTACACCTTGCATTGAACAATCGAAGTTGAAATAGATTTGTCATTCGTACATGTTTATCCCTCTTCTTTCATTTATCTTTATATATATATATATATATATATATATATATATATATATATATATATATATATATATATATATATATATGTATGTATATATATATATATAAGAAGGAATAGGTAAATAAATAACTTTTTGAAGCATTAAGATGCGATATCAATTTTTTTTATAAAAAAGAAAAAAAAAGAAAAAAAAGAAAAAGAAATCGAAACCGATTTTTTTTTCTTTTTTATTATAAACTAGCATTTTTTTTTTTGTTAGTTTAAAGTGATACAGATATTTCGCCAAAACCTGGCATCCTCGGTGTGTAATATATCCTGATGTCATCGGATTTGTATTTTTTTTTCTCTCTCTCCTACCGGCTTGTTGTTGTTATTACAGCCGGGCCAAATGGGTTAGCTGTTGTTTCCCACTATCAAATATGAAGAACGTGAATGCAGCACGTGATTTGTATAAGTGTTTTAAGGTTCATATTTTTTTTAAAGCATCTATTGTTAAATTTAAGAAGGAATAGGTAAAATAAATACCTTTTGAAGCATTAAGATGCGATATCAATTTTTTTTTATAAAAAAGAAGAAAAAAAAATAATACAAAATGAAACAATAAAATAAGGTGCCATTCAAATTTTATTATAATTCAAAGTTCAAGCAAATTTATTTGATTTGATTTATTTATCGTTGTAATAATTAACATAAACATTGGATGTATTTTTGCACTGCTTCGATTGTGGACGACTCTCACGACTGGATAACTTTTTCAATTTTTTCAGACTTTTCAATTTTTCGTTTTTTGGACTGTCACCAATTACTTGGATCAATCTTGAGTCAACCTCCTGGATACCTTTCCTCAATATGTTTTTGAATTGTTTGACTTGGATGCATTATATAGATTTAACAAAAAAGTATGTTTTTCGGTGGATATATTTGATGCTATATAATTTTATGTATTTGTGTATATATTTTTATGTATTTTCAAAGTGTAATTTTATTACCTGCAGTAATATCACTGCGGTAATGGTCCTCTGAGGAGAAGAATTATCTTTGAAAACTTATTAGTTAAGGGCGTTTAGATACTTTGCTTGAACATTGAATTATAATAAAATTTGAATGGCACCTTATGTTATTGTTTCATTTTGTATAATGATATTAATGCTCTATCCAGTATATTGAGCTTCAGTTTTATCCGGATGTTTCACTAATTATAAGATATTAGTTGACTCTTATATCTTTTGTTGGATTACTTATATATATATATATATATATATATATATATATATATATATATATATATATATATATATATACTAGACGTAACCGTGACCCGTTGGGTCACAACCACTATCACTATTTATTCTACTTTGATTTCATTTGAAAATTCATAAACTGTGGCATATCTTTTAAAACATTCTTCTTGCATAAGTAAAAATGATTTACTTTTATATTATTATTCTGTGCTCACTAGGAGTTCTCCCGCAGGTCATCATCAGTGATTGCTCACTGATAATAATTGGTGGTGTTCCCTGGAGTTTGAATGGAAACAAGTCTCCCAGATTTCCAGTACTTTCCACCTTTTTCGATAATCATTGCAAATGATTTTGCGTTATCACAACAGCCGCTAACCATTGATTTCTTGCTGGCAACGACCATTGGTCTTCGCTGTGATTTGGGTGGCAATAAGCCTCCACAAGGTCCCAGTACTTTGCGCACCCTTCCAGAGTAAGGTCTCGTTAATGCTCTCCCTTCTCGGTCTTTCCATTTTCCTTGACCCTTCGCGACTATTTTGTGTCGTATAAACTGAGGCTATAATACACTTATAAAATAATATTTTACGTATATATATTGTTTCAGTGTTTACCCCAACAGTGCTCAATACACGAGTAGAACTTATTAGTAGTATTAAAATATACTTATGGTAAGTGGCAGAAACATTTGTTTTGCATTCTATAAAGAACACCATTATTTAACTTGTGATAAGTGAGCAAAACAGAAACATCTGTGTTTTTATTCCTGAATGATAATCACTAGGCTAAACGCATTTAACCTGTTTAACCTGATTTAACCTGAAGCACAAACGTATCTGTGCAGTTCACTTGCCATGGATATATTTTATATTATGTATCTTATATATAAAGTAAAGCTGACTTTCTCCCCTACATTGATGCTCGATAGCTTTCATAATAAAAGATACATACATAAATATGTTCCGTTAGTGATTTCTGGCATATTTCGGTGTATGTTTTGAGAAAACAAAATGTTGCTTTCACTCGATTTGTTCGATTTTTATATTTAGTCCTGGTGAATATTTCATTTTTTTGTCAGATTTAGAGGAAGTCGGAGACCTTTCCCAGTGATTTGTCAATATGTGAAGTATGTGAGCCAATCGAATGGGCTATTTAGAATACAAGGAAAGTAATTTATTAACACAATGGTTGATAATCTATTTTAGGAGACAAGGGAGATAACCTATTGATGTACTCGTTTTTTTTATACTCGCGAACAATCTGTAGTAATTTACTTGGAAAACAATTACAAAGATCGGAAGATGTTAAATGTTATTGCAATTTTTTTGTTTGATACGAAAAAGTTTTAAAAGTAGTAATTGGTCTCCCGATTTTATAAATCATGGGGACTTATGTTTTGAGGCATGTCCGTCCGTCCGTCCGTATTTTTCTCCGCAACCATCGATTGAATTTCTCTGAAATTTTGCATGAAGTTGTAACTTTGGTCAGGTTAGAAAGTGACATTCTCCGATTTAAAAAAAAATCTGGTTAGCCCTCCAGGGGGTCAAAAGGCCCCGAAATGGCAAAAAATGACATTTTTTGCTCCATAACTTTTCATCCATCCATTCAATTTCTCTGAAACTTGGCCAAAATATGGAGGCAATTGTTCCTAATAGAAAATAAGTATCGCTGACCTTGGAAAAAATCTGGTTCGCGCCTCCAGGGGGTCAAAAGCCCCCAAAATGGCAAAAAATGACCCCTTTCCCCCATAACGTTTGATCCATCCATTCAATTTTTCTGAAACTTGGCCAAAATGTAGAGGCAATTGTTCTGGATATAAAATGAGCATCCTTGACCTCAGAAAACTTCTGGTTCACGCCCCCAGGGGGTCAAAGGGGGGTCAAAATGCCCCAAATTGTCCAAATTTATTGCATTTTACACTCGCCACATCGAGTCACATACAGAGGGGGGCCACGCACGCGCCGCTTGTTGTTAATGTTTGTTCTATTCCTAAATTGTCACAATGTGTCATAAGGCGACGCCCTGGCTAACTTACGATTGCTCAAACTTAAGATGTACACAACAAGCATTAATTGTGCAGGAACGTCAAGGTTATCTGAGGGTCGATGGAGATGAAAGGGTACGTAACAATTTCGAAGTACATCCTTGCCCACTAAAAGTTTAATTAACAGGTGTAAGTTTGTCAAAATGCCAAGGAAATTGATAGCGTTTATATTCTAATTATTTACCGTTCAATTCTTTCTTTATTTCACGCCTTTGTGTGTGTATGTGTGCACGCGTGTGCAGATGTCCATTTCTGTGTGAACATAAAACAGTGTCTTTAAACATACCCCAAATATTTTTCTTTGTTTTTATTTCTTTCATTTCACCTCTCTCTCTCTCTCTCTCTCTCTCTCTCTCTCTTTCTCTCTCACACACACACACACGCTCGCACTCTCTCTTTCTTTCCCCTCCCTCCTCCTCTTTAAATCTCTCTCTCTCTCTCTTTCTCTCTCATTAGTAAGGTCATATTATTGAAGACGCAACAGAGACAACAAAAAGGCGCCAACTAAGATCCATGTCACTTGATGGCATTTGGTTGAAATGGTGCGACATTTCTGCGAACGTGTTTCATTGCAACAACACTAATAACAACTCTCTCCATAGATTTGGAATTTCTACCTCTTCACGGGAACAAAACGGCGTTTCTTTATACGCATATGCAAGAAAAATTACAGATTGTCCCCAAATCGAAAAAAAAAATGTTTTTAAATCCGTAAAAATGATAAATTGAGTTTTTTATGACCAGTTGTTTTATTAAAATATTGGTTTAATCGATTTGTTTAATTGTATGATTGCGCTGTGTATCCATTCAATATTTTGACATGTTTTCCTTTTCTTGTAGAGCACCAGTATTGATGTGAAGATGAAAGTCGATCACGTTCGATGCTATTATGCAAATGGGAACTCTCCTCGTACCTTCTATAAAGCAATTCCGACTCGAAAGGAAGCTAGTAAAGGATCTTTAGTTGTCCTGTTCCGTGTTGATTTTTTTTTTATGGAAATCGCTCCAGACAAGGCATGAAACCACTTGATGTAAGTAGTTAGCAAGAACGAAATATGATTATCGCAAAGACAGGAGATGCCTATTAGCCTTAGTATTAAAAGACCAAGGTTAGACGAAAACAGTCAACAGGAAGAGAGTTCCACAAGTCTGCAGTTCTTGGAAAGAAGCTACTGGAATAGGAAGCTGTATTACGATGAGGTATCAAAACAGTGAATTTATGGAGATTACTAGACAAACGAGTCAAACGAGCTGCAACAAAAGACACAGTGAATCGATCAGACAATTCTGAAGAACACATGCCATAATAGTAAAAACTGAGACTAGCAACATCACGTCTGTGAGAGAGAGAGAGAGAGAGAGAGAGAGAGAGAGAGGGGTGCAGAGAAGAAGAAAGGGTGGGGAAAATCAGATTACAGATACGTTTCTGCACCTTATAAAGAACCCTGAAATAGGACGAAGATTAACCAGCTCAAATATGACAACAGTACTCCATTCATGGTCTGATTGTAGATTTGTATAGATAGAGAATTTGTGAGAAAGTGTTTGGAGCGATAGAGAGAACCGACTTTACGAGTAGCAGAAAGAGCAATGGATTTAATATATGAATGAACTCCAAGAAAGATCTGATGCGAAAGAAAGACCAAGAAGTTTTACAGTCGATTTCTCTCCAAGAACAGAGCCATCCATGAGAATCTCAGGAAGAAAAAGGACACGCCTACGATTAAAAGAGACGAGCTGAATCTTAACAGGATAAAACTAAACAAGCCATTTTGTATCCGAATCCACGACTGAACCCAGGTAAACTTCATATTTCAACTGATCCGGGGGAGATGGGTGAGAAGCAACATCAGAATAGAGAGTGGTATCATCAGCATAGATGTTAATTTTCGGAATAATATTCTTTGGAAGATCATTGATATAGAGAAGAAACAGTGTTGGGCCTAGAATAGAGCCCTGAGGAACACTAGCATTGATAGAAAAAGAGAATGAAGAGACACCATCCAACATTACTTGCAAGCTTCGATCAGACAAATCCAAAGAATATTTAATCCATATGATATCAGGATAGTATTCAGGAGCGACTCAACTCTCCGAAAGCATCTTGTGAAAGTCAAACCCCTTACGGAAAAATTCATGACTAAGAACTGTGTGTATGCGATCCCATTTAAGTGTGGGAAAATACACAAAGGTGAGACATGTCGCCCACTAAAAGTAAGGCTAGAAGAACATCGGAAAGTTGTAATATGTGGAGATATCGAAAAGTCGGGTATGGCTGACCACATATGGAGGGGAAAGTGAGACCATCTACCCTTATGAGACGAAGTAAAAATTGTAGAAATAGAAGAACGGTGGAGAGTAAGACGACAAATAATAATTAATTAATAAAATGTCCTTTTTCAAAACCAATATGCAAATATCAGGAGGTGTTATCGGATGTACGGCTGGTTTGGTAGGCCGAGAGCAGGCTCAAGGCGTTTCCACCTATAGTGGCGATGGAAATTAAAAATTATCTAAACAAAATTAAGGTGTGTTAATGAAAGAAGGTAGAAATATGAAATGGATGTCGCGATTCATCTTGTAAAGATGTTACATGTTGCTACACATTGAGGACAAGTTCGAACTACCGCTGGAGTTTATTTCAAAACAATTTGATGAGATTTGGGGGAGGGGAGGAGGAGGAGGGGAGAAGGAGGAGAATGAAATGACAAGAGTGATTCGAAATTTGACTCTTCACCTTTTAAGTCCGAATTACAAATTAATAATGAAATGTTGTCTCGCCCGTCACTTTGCTCATTAATATGCGTGCTTGCAAGTATTATAAACATATGTTATAATTATAAAGTCCCATTTATATATGTATTTAATCATTTATTTAATGCCAACACCCATTAATGAAAACATAAAGAGAACATTATGAGCAGTGATTCCGGCGCCATTCCTAAAGTAGGGATCATAGCCATTATATCACAAGAGCTTAACAACATTAAGCTATTAACACATGGATTCTTAGAAACTATTTAAATATTACTTTCATTAGAGACTATATTATTATTATTATTATTATTATTATTATTATTATTATTATTATTATTATTATTATTATTTGTACTCACTAGGAGTTATCACACAAGTTATCATCAATGATTACTCACAAAAAAAAACAACCGATAGTGTTCCCTGGAGTCTGAGTGACAACAAGCCTCTCCAGATTTCCAGTACTCTCTACCTCTTTTCGATAACTATCGCATATGACTTTGCAGTATCGCAACAGCTGCCTACCATTGAGTTCTTGCTGGCAACGACCATTGGTCTCCTCTGGGATTTAGGTGGAAATAAGCCTCTCCAAAGTCCCAGCACTCTCTACACTCTTCCAGTGGCGGTCTGGTTAGTGTTCTCCCTCATCGGTCTTCCCATCCTTCTTGACACTTCATGACTATTTTTTTGTGGAATCAGCCAGGTTATGAGATTTCTTGCAGTTTCTTTTCCTTGGTTCGTGTGGTGTTGTTCTTCCTGTGGTTTTGTTTTCTTCCTATTGTAACTTCCATATGACTGATTACCGTTCGTAGCTTATGCGAGTTGGTTTCCGCATTCAAAGATTTTCCTTAAGATTGCAGCTATTTTGATCATTGTCGTCCTGTGTATGGTCTCAGTGATCCGTTTGATTCCAATTTCTTCCAGTCTTTTCCCAAGTTTTTTGGAAGACTGTCCCTAGTGTTCTTACGATTATTGGTATTATATTGACTTTCTTCATGTTCCATATCCCTTTTAGTTCTCTGGAAAGTTCCGTGTACTTGCTAATTGTTTTTATTATTATTATTATTATTATTATTATTATTATTATTATTATTATTGACAAATTATTTTTTTATTGTTCTATGCTTAATCCTTATATAAGAAATTTCGTAATCATATAAAAAATGTGGTTAGATTTTTTAATGTAATCGAACATAATACTAATTAAGTTATCTACTCAATAAAATTAAGTCAGTCGGATTTCCTATTCAGACCTAAATAACATTTAATATGAAAAATCGACCATTGCTAATTTAGATCTAACTTTTAAGATTCGGCCAACATAATGTTATCTATTAGATAAATATTTGTTTATTGAAAACAACTCATCGATTTTTTGTTCATATTTCATGGATGGTAAATAGTATAGTCTATTGTTAAAAATGTGACCTATTTTTGTCACTATAATCCCAAAGTTGTGACATTATTTGATGACTTAAACGAAACAGCACACCGACAGAATGATTTAAATTCTGTTAATGCTAATGTTCCAGAACCTGTGCTGTTGCACACTGTAATGACGGGTCCCAGCTAGGGTTATCATTTGTTTGTTTCATTTTACTTCAGTCGAAGTTCTCATGAATCAAGAGTCCCTCCCTGGGGCTAACACTTAATCTCTATATGAGATACATAGATATTCGAATATTCCATTGAAGTTCTCCTTACCTGTCAAACGTTGAGTTAGTAAAGAGGTTAAGAACATTAATTTTCTCCTATGCCAATTGACCAGTTAACTATGTTATCATTTCTAGATGAAAGTTCTTGTGTATGGAGGAAACAGAAATAGAATGGGTGAGAGAGGAGACGAGTGTAGAATATTTTAAATATGAATAAGATTTAACTCATGTCGTTTATTTTGGGAAAAGATATGAAAACATGTATTAACAAAATAAACAAGAAGCATTGAAGAGTTTGCTAATCTCTGACCTTTTGTCTACCCCTGAATAGGTAAATATTTATATTCCGATATTTATATTCCGATCTCGTGCTGTTCGCAACAACACAACATATTTAATATGGTGGTCGCGTGTTGGAGTAAGGGCTTCAGCACGTGCGTCGTTATACAAACATATAAAATGAAATATCACTATTATGTCATAAGTATTCTAAATAGTTATACAGGATTCCTTTATGTATCACTTCGTTTTTTGTTTTTGTTTTTTTGTTTTTTTAACATAGTTTAATCCAAACATGGCAAGTTGCCACTGTAGACGTAAGGGGGCTACTGAGAATTTGGATGCAACTTTTTGGGGTCATCCTAAATTGGGAGCTGTGCAGCGAGATGCTTGTTCACATTAGTTTTAAATTTTTGCATGTCGGCACAGTCGAAGAAACAGGGAGTAGGAAGAGAGTTCCAAAGGCCGGCAGCACAAGGAAAGAAGCTATTGGAGTAGAAGGCTCTCCGGCATTTGAGGATATCCACAGTGAATGAATAGGATTTACCTGATTGTCGGGTTGGTCGAGTTTATTTACGCCGAGGGGGTACCAGAGCAGCAAGTTCATCGGAACACATTCGATTGAAGTACTTGTAAAGCAAGCACAAGGATGCAATATTGCGGCGATAGAACAGGGGCTGGAGCTTGGTGGATAGTGAGGGACCTATTAGATTAGCGACTCTTTTCTAAGAGGGGGAGACTAGTGGATGGTGCACCAGCCCAGATGTGATAACAATACTCCATGCATTGGTGGATAGTGGCTTTTTAGAGATATAGGATACTCCCAGATGTGACAACAATACACCATGCATAGTCGGATGGTGGCTTTGTAGAGATATGGGATTCTGTCAGGTGTAGCACGTTAGTGGGAGCTCACTTTCTTTGCAGCAGTCTTGGCAATGTCTTCTATATATTTGTTCTATATATTTGTTCTAATGTTACCTGTGAATGTTAGACCGAGGATTTTGAAGTTTTGACTCTCAGATAGGGTGTTATTTGCCATGGCAATCGGTGGTTTAAGAGGTTTCTTGTCGTTTTTTAAGGAAAAGAGCTTTGTCTTAGCAACATTAAATGTTCTCATCCATTAATGACTCCATTCCACTACAGACTGGAAGTCACTTTCTTAGGATTCAGCTATAAATACATGTTCTGAAATTACTGTCCTCGTGTGTGTACTCATTTCATGCGACACATGAAGAAATAAACCGTTTCAACGATCCATTCACGAATGTAACTTCATTACAAATATTCTTCTTCGTCAAATAATTGAAATATTTTGCCTTCAGTGATTCATAGTTTATCTTTTCTCTATTCTATTTCCATAGAGAAGGAAACAAAAGGACATGCGACGCGTTGGATTTATAACAATGATGGTGAGATTTATTTGCTTATTTTATGCAATGTTTGTAATGACGAAAACAATAGAGAAATACGTGGAATGAAACCTGTGAGAAATATGTTGCAATTTTCACAAATAGCACCTAGAAACATGTTGGAGATAGTTTTACTCACCCGCCAAAAATGCTGCTATTTTTAGCGCGTTTTAATGATTACCGTGTATTGGCCATCCATTATGTTTTAATATCGTGAATGCGTTGTTTCCAATGCATCCACGACACAAAAACAAATGTAAAGCCTTTCACTTAATTTTACATATAATACTTTTTATTACTATTTGCTTTGATGTGTTCTTTTAAGATTTTTAATCGAGAAATATATTTTTAAAATAAAACATTCTTGATAGAACGGTGAGAAGAAAATGATAAACACCGTCACGAAACCGCGATTCAAGACGGAGACTCCCGGGGAAAAGACCGGGAGAACGGCCGAAACAAAGGTAGTTGGATACCCTGCATCAATATTTCAAGACGGTCGGATTTAATCCTGACCAAACCTTTAACCGGATATGGTGGATGGAGAAATCCAGAGCGAACCCGGCTGCCCAGAATAAACGCAGAAGAAAGTAATGATCAAGAAGAAAATGATAAGCGCATTATTATATACGCCATCTTTATATACGCCATCTTTATATGCGCCATCTTTATATACGCCATTTTTATATACGTCATCTTTATATACGTCATCTTTATATATGCCATCTTTATATACGCCATCTTTATATACGCCATCTTTATATACGTCATCTTTATATGCGCCATCTTTATATGCGCCATCTTTATATACGCCATCTTTATATGCGCCATCTTTATATACGCCATCTTTATATGCGCCATCTTTATATACGCCATCTTTATATGCGCCATCTTTATATACGCCATCTTTATATACGCCATCTTTATATGCACCATCTTTATATACGCCATCTTTATATGCGTCATCTTTATATACGTCATCTTTATATACGCCATCTTTATATGCGCCATCTTTATATGCGCCATCTTTATATACGTCATCTTTATATACGCCATCTTTATATACGCCATCTTTATATGCGCCATCTTTATATGCGCCATCTTTATATGCGTCATCTTTATATACGTCATCTTTATATACGTCATCTTTATATGCGCCATCTTTATATACGCCATCTTTATATGCGCCATCTTTATATACGCCATCTTTATATGCGCCATCTTTATATACGCCATCTTTATATGCGCCATCTTTATATACGCCATCTTTATATGCGTCATCTTTATATACGTCATCTTTATATACGCCATCTTTATATGCGCCATCTTTATATACGCCATCTTTATATACGCCATCTTTATATGCGCCATCTTTATATACGTCATCTTTATATACGCCATCTTTATATGCGCCATCTTTATATACGCCATCTTTATATACGCCATCTTTATATACGCCATCTTTATATACGCCATCTTTATATGCGCCATCTTTATATACGTCATCTTTATATACGCCATCTTTATATGCGCCATCTTTATATGCGCCATCTTTATATACGCCATCTTTATATGCGCCATCTTCTTATAACAAAGCAACAAACGAAAGATTATTGAAATTATATTCTAAGTCACAAAAAATTCATCCGTTGTCTGAGCAGAGAAGAGACTTATTTTTCATTTCAAGAGACAATGGATAACCCCATGTAAGGGTGCCTGCAGGGGGGGGGGGTCTATCGTTAAGCAATGTGTGCATAACCTCCAACCGCACTTCTGTAATGAGATGATGAAAGGGGTTATCCTTTTATCTTCTCGTAAAGAAACGGAACAACGAAAAGTATTTCTGTAACTATAACAAAAAGGGGGTTTATTAACTCAAGGTTACCTATACCGTTTGGTATAGGTAGAAGAGAGTGGGACGGTGTCCGTCTGAGGAAGAGGAAGAATATAAGAGTTCTTAGGGCCACCCGTGGATTTCTTCATGTGAAGATGGTAGTAGTCGTCAAGTGGCGACGGCGGCAGGAGAGAGAGAGCGTTTCCTCGTTCCTCGTCGGTGCTCTCTGCGATGTGTCCAAGCTGGTGCCAGGAGATCGTCTGATCTTTTTCCTCGAACCCTAAGGAGACATAAGTAGTCCCTTAGGGAACTAACGATATTACTGCGCCCTGTGATTTGATAGGACAAGCCAGCTCACAGGGACAGTGATTACGCATTCAAAAGTAGTCCCCATTGGTGACTGCTACACTTCTCCTGAACTATCATTACTTGGGTCCATTGAAAAGGAGAAATCCAGAATGCCTGAAAATGATGTAGTTTTCCTTCTGCACTAGATGCAACACCAAGGTACGGTAATCTAGTACCATATTATTTAATCAATAGCTGGAGGGAGACTATATGGATTCATACATTTACCATGTAATAGTGAAACTGATCGAAATACTAGTCTCGTAAATATACTGACGAAATAAGTGACCGATTGACCTGTCGTCAGGTTGGTGTAACAAAGAACATTAAATCGAACAAGTGAACCAAAATTTGCCTTTTCCGAAATTCAATATCTATCGGATTCAATATAGAAATTGGTCAAATCGATCGACAGAATTTTTTTTGTAAAGTGCATCGCCGAAATAAGACCATGCCTTTATAGAAAAAAACAACAAATTTACTCATATACTCTGTAGAATAAAAGCTCTCCGTGACAAAATTCGAGAAATAGACCGGCTTCATTTTATTATGTAGATCAGATCTCAGCGTCTCTAGGTGACACGCTGATTCTGTTAAAATATAGGTTACTACCCGGATTTTAAATAAGTTTTAATTATTTGTCCCCAATAAGCATGCAACCTAGACTGCTGAGAGCGAATCAAATTGCAGAATGAAATTATAGAAATTGTAGAATTAATAACAGAAATTTTGCCTCCAAATTAATAATGTATTTTTAATCGATAAAAAATTTATAAGGTGCAGAAAACTGAACGCTTAATGTTTTTATATAAGAAATTCCTTGAAAATATACACCTGAAAAATGAGCACACTGTGAATAAAAAGGAAACCACATTGCTTCGCCCGTTCCCCAAAGAAATCGCATTAATTCACAACTGTAACTGTAACGGCATTCACCCGGGGGGGGGGGGCTCCAAATGAGTTCACCGTATCTCCCGTCAAGGCGGCCCATACTTCAGCTATTTGTGATTCCAGCGTCAAACACCAAAAACGCGGGGGTCAGCTCTCAGCTCCATGTCTGTCCTCACTGTTCATATCCAAGTCTTCAGCTGGCCGCCTCTGTGCTGCTACCAACTTGCAGATAAATTCTTCCTCAGCCTGTCGAAGAACATGACCAAACCAGCGAATTCTCCTTTTAATGAAGAGTCTCTGTGATACTAGTGGTATTTCATCTTGCATTGACAGTGCTGTTTGGGATATGGTCGGGTAGATGCATGCATAGGATGCACCGAAAGCAGTACATGTCGAAACCCTTGAGTGCGTGAAGATCTTCTTGCAACCGTACAGCAGTATTGTTTAAATCACAAAAGGCACATGCTCTTACTACCCAGCCATTGCTTCAAGGAATTTCTTTAACAGAATTATTAATTAATGCCCGAATGTTATGTACGTATTTTAAAAAAATTCAAAATAGTAAAGGTACAAATATAAAAATCTTAAATATTCTTCGAAAATTATTCGTCGTAGCAATTCGATCAGAACTTATTCAATTCCGTGTCGGCACTAGTGTTATATAATGATGGACGTAACTTGTGGGATTATAAAAACCTTTATGAGAATGTTATATGATAATGGACGTATGTGGTAGAGAACGGGTGTGGGGTCGTTGGTTTGGCTGGTGGGATTTAGTGCGTGCCGCCGAGTGCATAGAGTGCGAGGCTGTTTCCGGGAATCGAAACGTGACAAGTGACGAGACAATGGATGACCCTGGTTCAAAAGGTCATCCTGCACCTGTGTGGTTATCACGTGATATTACGTCACAGTTTTGATATGTGAGAAAATTGGAGTTTTAAGACCAGTTCGGACTTAGGAGGCATAGAAGTCGGACGAAGGAATTAAGATGTAGCCAAGTCAGAACGAGAAATGTTTTCCCTAAGAAAGAATACTGGCGTACAAGATGTCCTTCCCCCCTGTCTCCTCAAATAACAAAGGACTGATTAGACAATAAGCTAGCTAAGAATTAACCACGATATTCGTAAATCTCTCTCTCTCTCTCTCTCTCAATGATAGCAAAACATCTCCACAGGCAATAGAAACTGACGCCGAATAAAAAGTAATTAAAATGAAAAGATTGTTGTCTTATGAAGCGGGTGAGAAAGGTCTTTTGTTACAGACAACTCACGGAGATGGCCACTACAGTGCAGAGGCGAAGAAAGTACTCAACCACTAGACGACAGAGCAAACCGAGAAGAAACGAAGGTATGAATTATTAAGGGGATATGCAACATTAGTGCTTATAACACCACCACCTAATTCTTTCTAATTCGGAGATTACTCTTTTTTAACAAACCAAAGCCATATTTAAATCGCCAAAACTCAAAGAATTACTTAAATTTAATCAAATGTACAGCATTAATTCAATAAATTATATATATTGCTATCTCTACCTACCAATACCGTTTTTGTTTTCATGAATCATTTTTCTAAGAAAGGGAAATAAGTATGTAATATACAAATACATAATTACATCTTTTTTTCTAAAATATTTTTTTCCTTCTAAACAAAAGGAAGTAAGTCTACAATGGACGAATTCATAGTTACGTCCCTTTGATAAAATAGCGGCTATACAAGTTATTTTATGGAAGTAATTAACTCAAATTACATTTTATTGTTTTTAGTCTTCAACAAAATAAAATGGCTATTCAGAATGAAATATTGACTTTATAGAAAAGACGTATCGATGACAAAAATCGAGAACTTTACTTTATTATATAGAAAAAAGAAGATAAGCAGTAAGATATATTTATGAAAATATTTTTCAGCCATGTTAATGAGTTGCTTAACCTGAAGAGATAAAAAATGGTATACACATTAATCTTTTATTGGTTAATTTTGTAAGAACAGTGAAGTCCATAATATGTTCCCTTGTGCCATGGTTTCTTTTTATTATCATGACGTCGAACACATGATACATGCAACTTCACCTCACACAAACACCTAAACAAAAATTGTTTCTTTTTTCGCAGAAGCTAAAAGGCGTATCTAAGTGGCATCTCAGATCTAAAATGTTAACGATTGCTTATGAAACATACTTATATGACATAAACAGAATGAACTATAATTACTGAAATTTTAATTTGTGAATCCAATAGTCTTTGTCATGGAAACACGTGGTTGGTACTTGGCATGTTTTCGGACATTTTAGAATGTATTTGATTTGCCATAAAAGCAGAAATAATTGCTTTGTCTAGACAGATGAGTAAAACAGAATATGTGTTTGAGACATAAGTCAGCGGTGTAGAACTCTTCATTGACGTCACTCCATAAATAGAAACGAGGCTTCGACCTCTTTTTCATGACGGATAGCGTCCAGTTCGGGCGCGTAAACGCACAGCTACCAAAGGCATGAAGTAAACACTGCGTGCGTTCTCTTCATTCCTGACTTCAACCTTGTAACAAACGATGTTGCAACTACTGCTTTTTGTTTTTCAATTCATCACACACCAAGAACTGGATTTTAAAACTGCCAGCCATTTTCTCAGCACGTTGTGTTCGGTCAGAGCGCAACAAAATTTGCTAACGCTGTGAAAGTAGTATCGTCTGAAATTGTGAAAGTAGTATCGTCTGAAATTGTGAAAGTCGTATCGTCTGAAATTGTGAAAGTCGTATCGTCTGAAATTGTGAAAGTCGTATCGTCTGAAATTGCGAACAA
Organism: Sepiola atlantica; assembly: GCA_963556195.1. Taxonomy (NCBI): domain Eukaryota; kingdom Metazoa; phylum Mollusca; class Cephalopoda; order Sepiida; family Sepiolidae; genus Sepiola; species Sepiola atlantica. The sequence continues at coordinate 12,355,844 of OY744515.1, forward strand.
GGTAACAGATCCATTAGGAAACGTGCCCGATGCAGATCGCCATAATGCACTTGAATCAGCCAACGTCAAGAGAACTCGTCGACTAGACATCACCTCAATTGTTACGATATATAATAGGTCATTTAAGCAGAGATGACACACATCTGTGCTGATAGGATAATTGCTGGACAAATTTCCTAGTGCTATAGCCCCCCCTCCTTGCTGGAAGACACGTTGTTAAACAAGTTGGCGGACATCGCTGATAATGTATTTGCTATATATAATCAAAGAACGAATATGATGACACAGTACAACAAGAAATCGCATACCATTGAGAAACTGGTCGATCTACAACAGTAAATACGTAAAATACAAATATAACTGTAAAAGAAATTCAGTGAAGAATCCCGACCATGTGTTGGTTAGAAGGTGAAATGCAGCATGTAAGCATCCATCTTTGGTCACGCCTTTAAATGTAACAAGTCATCTAGGTAATGACAACATTCATAACAGTCTAACCTAGGGTCGTGGTCCTCGTAAGAATAGACGACGACAATACTAATAATATTCAAACACCACACACCATTACAAACAACGAATAAACACGATAAAACAGTGGTTGATAAAGATATTTATTTAGATAAAAACATTGAAGTCTATTGTGCCTGTATGTACGAGTATTTATTTACTCCTCTCCAGGAGTTAGGCACAAGGCCAGTTTTTATCTTACTCCCACAAGTAAGATGTGATTCAAGGTCGGGTCGGGAAAGTGGGGTTTAAAAATTGCCTAGGCAGCCCCGTCGGCATTCCCCGGTAGACGCGCCTCAGGCAGTAAGCAATAAACTTACTCCTCCCCAAAGAGGGGAGGCGAAGCCTGGGAGGGTGGACCTTCCAGAACTGCACAGGACAGACCCATTGACCGGCGTAAATCAAGACCCGAAGGCCAAGACAACGCCAGTATGGGGTGCAGTATCCATCAGAACAGAATGAGTAGCGTTTGTGTAAATATCAGTTTGTGTGGGGGGGGGTGGGGGGGGGGGGGGGGGGTGTGTGTGTGGGTGTGTGGGTGTGGGTGTGTGTGTGTGTGTGTGTGTGTGTGTGTGTGTGTGTGTGTGTGTGTGTGTGTGTGTGTGTGTGTGTGTGCGCGCCAGCCAAAAGTCTCTAACTGCTTATGAGTGGGGAATTTGTTGGGTGAGGAAATTGCGTGTGTGTAAAGTAAAAGTACTACTTTACACACACGCATCTTCTTCCGTCAACAAATTTCCCAGTAATAGTATATCGGCAATGCTGCTAGTTTGTTCGTCAAGTGAAATACTGTGGGTTCGTTGCGAGGAAACGTAGCAGCTGTTTGCTGTTGCCAGTTCGAGCGTTGATGCATATAAAACTGGTTTTATATTTCCCAACACGAATTCCGTCGCGATTCGAAGTGAGCGAGTTGTGTGGGCGGGAAAATGCAGTTCGTTGTGGCGCAGAGACAGGACGCGTCGTGGGTCTATAGAAGTCCAGATCAGAAGGTTGCGTGTTCAAATCACGTCGAGGTCACCAAAATGTAGAATTAACACAAAGTCTCATTCTAACATTTAAAACAACTTTGTGGGGCCATCTCTGATACGAACTGAGATGGGTACCGGTGGTAATAAAAGACGACGTTCGCCACCTTCTTCCTCTTTTTCGGTCACGAGACGGCACCGCTAAATACTCATCCACGTTGCTCGCACCGACCACAAAACTTATCTCTTGGGACGCAACCACACACCCCTCCGGCCCTGGGTTCAACAAGAAACCCAAAGAACCCAACATGACTACAGCCGCACACACGTGGACTTTACAATGTAACACACACAAAAATACCTACATACACATATGTACGTACGGACTTTCTCATAATATGAACTCTTCTCTATACCCTTAATTCAACACCACATGGACTCTCCAACTTTTTCTCTATACCCTTAGTTCAACACCACATGGACTCTCCAACTTTAGTCTTCGTTCATATTCATGGACTTATTCAATTACTAACACCCATTCTTCCATTCTCTTTTATTTACACCACAACGAAGATGGCCGATATAAAGTTGTTTTAAATATTAGAATGAGACTGTGTCTTTCTATTCTACAGGTCTCCATTGGTGAATCTGGCAAATCGTTCGACTGAAGTCTTTTATAGGCGTTCGCTTAGAACGTTCGAGAATCTTTTTTCTTTCGCGCCTAACATGTACACGTATAGAAGTACGTGCAGTATGCCGTATAGTTGCGGGCAAATAAGTTTATAATTTTCACTATCGTGTAGCGTTGTGTAATCGTACGCGTTGGTCATCGAAGTGGGTATATAATATTTATATCTTTTATCTTTTATAGGGTTAGGCTATTTTCGATCATTTGATCACTGCTATATAGAAGTGAAACTTGGCATCTCAAAATCAGCCAAGAGAGGAAATTAGACGCGTTTGATTCCAAATGTCTTAGAAATATTCTAGGGATCAAATGGAGCGATCGAATTACCAATCACGAAGTCAGAGACCGCACTAAGCAACAAGTGGAATCGTCAATGATCTACAAGCGACACCTAGGCTAGCTAGGGCATGCCCTAAGATTGGCCCAGAGAGATTTGCAAACCAAGTGCTTCAGTTGACCCCTGGTGGAAAAATTAGAAGAGGCAGACGAAAAATGAACTGGAAGCAAACAATCGAGAGAGATCTGATCGCAACGGCTAGAAGCTGGAAAGGCGCTGTGGATCTGGCTTCAGACCGAAAACGATGGTTTACTGTGACTGGCTCATGAAAAATACACGTTATTGTTACTTAGTTTACATTGCGGATCCATTCTTTAACTAAAATATAATTTGCATATCCTTCTTCGTTCAATTCTGCTTAATATCTATCTCTCATCGAAAACACTTTCACGTCACATGACTAATCTAATCCAATCAGATACTATAAAGAGAAAATGGAGTATGGGTATGGTTTACCCTCTTTTCGTTGATTGGTTAGCTAATCAATAATAACCTGCAACGCCTTTATTTCCAATCTCGGTCAGATTTTCAAAATTGAACTTAAATAGCATTGCATCTTACAAATCGATATTTGATTCTGACTAGCGTTATTTTCCTTTTTATCATTCCAACATGTTCTTAACACTACAAAAATGTAATTCGGATAAGTTCTTTCAGAAAATACTTATTCCGACTAAGAAGTGTGTTAGACTGGGAGGGTTCTTACGAATTTGATAAAAAATAAATATCTACAATTCTCTACCTGTTCCATATAAACAATTATATTTCAAAATAAATATCTACATATTTATTTCTTAAAATTACTTAATACCACAATAGTAAGTAAATTATTTTTGCTTAACACACCTCCTTACAATGTTGCTTCAATTACATGCTGCAGGCGGTGCATTATTCATCTTCACTCATGCATGTTCAATCGTACAAGATGACTCTTATTATTCATGACCAACGGATTTTTTAACTAATTCATTTCCAAAAACTTCCATTATAAATGTATAAATTTGGTCCGATTTGGTGCCGAAATAATAACTATTACATTGAGAGATTTTATTTCTTTTCATTGCGACATACGAAATTTTGTGCAGTTTCTACAAATAAACAGTATTCTGTGTGTAGCTGATTTAACCGTCACCATCTTTCATTCTTATTTAAAACGGATAAAAAGTCACTATAATAACATAATAAGCGTTTTCATAAACAATACTTAAGTATATTCTATTACTTTACGAAATTGTTTAGACATGCACACAAGCAACTTCTAATTTCGCGGTCATAAGTGATTAATGGCGAGATTCTTCCTCGCTACAGGCGTATTTTGGCCTTTTGGCTAAGATCAAAGTGTAGTATCTGTTCCAATGGATACTGCACCCTATAGACTGGTATTGTCTTGGCCTTCGGGGCTTGATTTACGCCGGTCTATGGGTCTGTCCTGTGCAGTTCTAGGAGGTCCACCCTCCCAGGCTTCGCCTCCCCTCTTTGGGGAGGAGCAAGTTTATTGCTTACTGACTGAGACGCCCCTACCGGGAATGCCGACGGGGGCTGCCCAGGCAATTTTTAAACCCCACTTTCCCGACCCGACCTTGGGTCACATCTTACATGTGGAAGTAAGATAAAAACTGGCCTTGTGCCTAACTCCTGGAGAGGAGTAAATCAATACAGGCGTATTATTTGAGCATTCAATATTTCGAGTTATACCTTTTTCTCTACATTTCTTCACATTTCTTGACGCCATACCTGATATTTCGTTCAGATTTTATATTATTCTGTAGGCACTCAAAAATTGTCATCATACTGTTGGACTATTTAAGGACAGTATTGAATGAATCTGTGAACCTTTTGGTTGCCTATTAAATCTAGGTTAGTATGGGAAGGTGGTGATATGTTCAATCGTAGAAATATCAGCTTGAAGTTAAATGCAAATGGTTGATCGGCCCAGTTACTAGTTACAATTTCAGAGAAAACATGTTCACTCGACGCTTTTCAATAAACCCCATGGGCTGTATTAATCGAAGGGAGTAAATGTAGAAATCTCGTAGCGAATTAAAAGTCTTCAAAACATGACAGCAAAAAGGATTAATATCTGAGCATAGAAATGAAATAAAAGTGGGCGTATTTTACGTCTGAAAGTTTCAAATCTATTACGTATGAGACCATTTTTTTATCTCCCTTTACTCAGTAAGAGAATATGACAAAGTCTAACTTTTTGACATAAATCGCAATATAAGTAGGAATTTTTCCTATATATTTTAATAACACAAAATACATGATCAAAATGTACCTTCGTTTCTGGGATTGGGTTATGTTTGAAATAAATCTGTTTTAATTGCTCTAATAAGCCGTAATTTACAATAAGCTGAACAAATCATCCATCTTTCTCTTAGCCATCAATGTATTTTTTCTTCTCTTCTCACTCTATATTGATTCAACCACTCTCTAATATTTCTTAATGTCTCTGTCTAGAGAAAGAGGGACCCGCTTTTCTTCATTGTTTGCATCTAATTTACACACGTATGTCTATACACACCCAAAAAAAATGTATGTAAATAAGATGTCAAAATAATAAGTCTTTTTAGTTCCATATAAAAATGGTCAGTATAAGTTACGAACGGTAACCAGTCACATGGAAGTTGCAATACGAAGAAAACCACAGGAAGAACACCACATGAACCAAAGGAACAGAAACTGCAAGACATTTCATAAACTACCCCCCACCCATACCCGAAAAAAAGTGATGGCATCAGCCTCGGCTGATACCACACAAAATAGTCGTGAAGGGTCAAGGAGGATGGGAAGACGAGGAGGGAGAGCACTAAACTGACCTTCACTGGAATGAGTGCAGAGAGTACTGGGGCCTTGGGGAAGCTTATTGCCACCCATATCCCAGAGGAGACCAATGGTCGTTACCAGCGAGAAATCAATGGTAAGCGGCTGTTGCAATACTGCAGAGTCATTTGCAATGGTTATCGAAAAGAGGTGGAGAGTACTGGAAATCTGGGGAGGCTTGTTGTCACTCAGATTCCAGAGAGCACCACCGGTTATTATAACTGAGCAATCACTGACGATGACTTGTGTGAGAACTCTTAGTGAGTACAAATAATAATAATAATAATAATAATAATAATAATAATAATAATAATAATAATAATAATAATAATCAAAAAAGAGCTAGAGAAATACATAACTCAACACACGGAAATCCTTATCACCGCAGTAAGAGATACCGTTCCAACGAGCAACTCAGGAAGCACCGAAACCAGAAACAAAACGACAAGAAAAGAAAAGTGGGGAGAAAAACAACTACATGGACGCTTCAGAAGACTGACAAGAAAATAGCTGGGCATGGCTAAGAAAAGGACACTTGAACAGAGAAACGGAATCCTTACTGATGGCTGCACAGAACAATGCAATTAGGACAAACTACATTAAAGCCAAAAATAGATAAAACCCACGAAAACAGTAAATGCCGACTGTGTGGACAAAGAGACGAAATAGTAAATCATATAATAAGTGAATGTAGCAAACTAGCCCCCAAAAATACAAGAACAGACATGACTGTGTAGGGAAAGCAGTACACTGGGAACTGTGCAAACAATTGAATTTTGAATACACAGACAAATGGTACAAACATAAACCAGAAACAGTACTGGAAAACGAAAAACAAAAAATCATCTGGGATATGGATATACAAACACAAACTCATACAAGCAAGGAAACCGGATGTTATAATAATCAACAAGAAGGAAAAATCTTGCAAAATCGTAGACTTCGCTGTTCCAGCAGTCCACAGAGTGAAGATCAAAGAAACGGAAAAACGAAGCAAATACACAGAACTAGCCAGAGAACTGAAAGGAATATGGAGCATGAAGAAAGTCAGTATAATACCAATAATAGTAGGAGAACTAGGAACAATCCCAAAAACCTGGGGAAAAGACTGGGAGAAATTGGAAACATAGGGATCATTGAAACTATACAAAGAACGGCAATGATCAAAACAGTTGCAATCTTAAGAAAAATCATCGAATGCAGAAACCAATCCGCATAAGCTACGAAAGGTCACATGGAATTTACAACAGGAAGAAAACAAAACCACAGAAAGAACACACCACAAACAAAGGAACAGAAAATGCAAGAAACATCACTTTATGAGCCCCCCCCCCCCCTAATAAATTACACCGGCCTCAACTGACACGACACAAAAATGAACTAATGAACAGAAATAGTAAGAAACACTATAAGCTCACCCGCTCCACCCAAAAAAGGGGAAAAAATAATTAAAAATAAATAAATAAATAAAATAAAATAAAATAATAATAAGGCTTATTATTTTTAATAATGGAAAAAGAATGTCTTAACGGATAGTTCATAGTTTATGAATTTCGTTTTAAAATCAAAATAGAATAAATAGTAGCAGCGGTTGTGACGGATATGTCTAGAATATATATATATATATATATATATATATATATATATGCATATTTGGAGATTTTACTAAGATATTTTTCCCTTTCTTCCAGAGAGGATTTATCACAACGAAAAGATCTTTTATTTTATTATTTATTCATTTTGTAAAGCTATAGTTCCCTACACGCATTTCGCTACCCAGCAAGCACCTTGCTAGGCAGTTAATCAGGGGAGATACAATTCTAAGATATTGACCGCCACAACTGACAATACCCCACAGGGGAATTGACCCAGTTGAAAATGGGAAAAAATGGGGGAAAAAGAAAGAAAGAAAGAGGGAAACCCCCACATCCGGAGGAATACATATTCTACGGTCAACCTCACTGTGGACGGTTTTATTTTTCGGGGGGGGGGGGGGTATATTGAGGTTGACCTTAGGATATGTATTCTGCCGGATGTGAAGATTTCCCTTTTTCTTTCTTTTTTTTCCATTTTTCCATTTTTCCCATTGTTGGATTGCACTGGACTAGATTCTTGTGGGGGCACATCACAATTACCACATATTTACCGAGTTGTTTGAGCTGTCTTTTGAACTTGTTTTCCTTTTTTTTTCTTAAGTGATTTCAACTTGGTCAATCCCCTGTGGGGTATTGTCAGTTGTTGAGGTCAATATCTTGGGTTTGTATCTCCCCTGATGAACTGCCTAGAAAGGTGCTTGCTGGGTAGCGAAACACGTGTAGGGAACTATAGCTTTACAAAATAAATAAATAATAAAATAAAAGATCTTGTTCGTTGTGATGAATCCTGTCTGGAAGAAAGGGGGAAAATATTTGGGTAAACTCTCCAAATATACGTATAAATGCTCTGCCCCCTATAATCGGGGCTCATTGAGCTTGTTTTTATTGGTCTTGTTCCGGACTTTACTTTATATTCTCAGTAAAACATCAAAATCTCTCTCTCTCTCTCTCTATATATATATATATATATATATATATATATATATATATATATATATATATATATATGTATTATGTGATAATATAAAAAAAAACTATTCTTTTATATAATTTAGATCGATTTTTTCTAAAGCAAAATGAATCTCAATATTCAATATTTAAACCTTTAAATAGTTATTTCAAAAACTAAAGGTATCGATCTACGATCAAACTGATGTAATTTTTAATAAAAAATATATGTTCTGCCACACATGATTAAGTACTCTATACTAAAACACATTACAATAATATATATATATATATATATATATATATATATATATATATATGTATATATATATATACATATATATGTGTATATATATGTATATATATATATGTATATATATGTATATATATATATATATATATATATATATATATATATATATATATATAATCAATTAGAGAGCGATTTATGTTTGTATTTTCTTGTTGCGTTTAGAATGCATGCCTAAAAACCGGAAACCTGTTTTTACTTAACGATATTTACTGTTTATTTGTTCCTAACATTTATTATCTTTTTTCTTTGTTCAACGTTATTGTCGCCATTAGCCAGAAAAAAAATGTTCTCATCATAGAAATCAACGAGTCAGAAATGATGAATATAAATAACTTTACCAAAACTGTCAATAAAATCAAAACAGACGAAGAAAGGCGGGAAACACAAAGACACAAGAATCGCATTGCTCTTCATCATTTGAAACTGAGGTGGAGACACAATTGTTTTGTCTCATGCATAAAAAATATCCACAATAAACGAAAATATGTTAAAACCAACACAAAGGCATGCAAAGTTGCATTTTCTTTCATGAAACAAAGATAAGTTTATTTTTAGACTTTATTATGAGAAAAAACACACAAAAATATGTTTTATGTGTTATTTATAAATAACTCTCACCTGCCTCCAAGTATGACAGTAACAATGGCACGCACAATTTTTTCTGACGCATTCTAATGCATTTTTTCTAATTTTAGGGTACTACATTCAAATCTGGCATCATTTTTTTCCTATCCTATATTGTAGCTATAAAACTTGCATTTTTGCAGGATATGAAGATTATACTCATAATTAGAGAAACAGAAAATAACAAGCCGCGCATGTGTGGTCCCCATCTGTATCTGACTCGATGTGGCGAGTGTAAAATGCAATAAATTTGGGCAATTTAGGGCATTTTTGACCCCCCTTTGACCCCCTGGGGGCGCGAACCAGAATTTTTCTGAGGTCAAGGATGCTCATTTTATATCCAGAACAATTGCTTCTACATTTTGGCCAAGTTTCAGAAAAAATGAATAGATGGATTAAACGCTATGGAAGAAAGGGTCATTTTTTGCCATTTTGGGGGCATTTGGCCCTCTTGTGGGCGCGAACCAGATTTTTTCCAAGGTCAGCGATACTTATTTTCTATTAGGAACAACTGCCTCCACATTTTGGCCAAGTTTCAGAGAAATTAAATTGATGGATAAAAAGTTATGGGGCAAAATATGTCATTTTTTGCCATTTCGGTGCCTTTTGATCGCCTGGGAGGCTAACCGGATTTTTTTTCAAAAATCGGAGAATATCACTTTCTAACCTGACCAAAGTTACAACTTCATGCAAAATTTCAGAGAAATTCAATGGATGGTTGCAGAGAAAAATACGGACGGACGGACGGACGGAAATGCCTCAAAACATAGGTCCCCCAATTTTATAAATCGGGGGACCAATTATTATCTTGTTAACAACGAGTTTCAAATTAAATCTAATCCATGTAAGTATGTAAGAATCAATTATGATGATAAGAAAATATGTACAAAAAATCAATTTATTCCAGCAGCTACTCTTTGGCATAAATGTCCCTTTCTCTGACAATCTTTGATGTACAGCTCCGGGCCCATCTCTCATCAAGGTTCAGCAATAATCTGGCACCATGCTTTAGTACTATATACCTTTGTAACATTCTTCCATTATTTTGATGTCTTGATGACAACGTCCACCTTGCTCTTCATTCACGTCACTCAGGTTCTCTGGTACCTTTGTAGCAGTCATAAATAATGGCTTAATTTCTGTCTCAGAGAAATGTCCCTGTTAGGGGAGTTGGTTACACATCGAGCTTCATCTTCATCTATCCCCTGAAGAATTACTTCAGCCCCTTTGGGAATTACTGTCGGTCATCAGAGAGATTCCAGAAAGCAACGAGGAAAGACGCCTCATTTTTCTCTCCTGTCCCTGTCCACTGGACGCTCAAGCATCGACTATCTTTGCCTGAAGGTTACTGCTCACTGACTTCCGGCAGCCAAAAGAACTTTCTCACTTTTCCTTTCCTCACTCGGACAATGTCCAACTTTCTTCAACCTATACCAAACGGTATAGGTAATTGAATAAACCCTTTCGTTGTTGTTATAAAAAAGGTTTTGTTTTTCCTTTTGTGTGACTGTTATTGTTGCATATAAATATAGGAGTTGGTCTTCACACCCTCTACTAAAACCAAGTGACAATTTCATAACACTAGCCAACACAATTTTTTACCTAAGTTTGAGGTACTGAATTCAATTTTTTACTGTTCTGTCTCTTTGCTACAACAACCGTTTTAATTATTGAGTTCTTAACATAGAGTTACAAAGTAAATGTAATACACATCTTCCACTTTATAATAAAGACCAATGTGTATTTATTTGTATATAAATAAATATATGTACTTCCATCCTGTAATGCAAAAGTTAGCAAGTAAAACAACTGTTTCTTTCCTAACCTACGGACGAAACGATTTCACATGATGTGACGAAAATGTTGTGATTGTTACCAAAATTCGTCTTTTGTTACCATTAATAAAAAGAGTGGTAATCAATAAAGAGACAAAAAGGAGAAAATAGAGAAACAGACCCATAAATGTAACTCAATACAGTTTATTAATAAGACAAAAAAACAGCTAGTTTCTGCTTTTGATTCCCAAAAAGGGTTAAACACGTTAACCTAGGATAACAATGGAAATTACAATAAAATAAAAAATAGCTCAATAAAATTAGAATTAGACTGAGCTAAAAAATATATACATTAAACAATGGAGTCTCTGCTCAAGAGACTATTCTTAAAGGAGGGGGGAGGGGCGTTTCAGACGATAATAGGGAAAAAACAAGTTATTCCAATAAATATTATAATCTCAAACTACGCTTGAAAAAAAATAGATAGGACCAAACAGATTCATAATAAAACAATGGTTATCACCTCAGGCAATAACGGAAAGTAGCGATAAAAACGTGGTCATGCTTTCCCACCAAATACACAAAAAAGATGTCTTAGCTGAAAAGAAGTATTCAAACAAATGCAATAAAAAAGCTGTCTTTAGGAGGGATTCAAATGTCCTTCTCTTCAGTCCTTCAATATCTTTTAGTGGTCATTCCAGACCAAATTTCTTTTAAATAACACCCACAAAGGGTCAAAGTCTTTGGGGTTTCCAACCCAAAATCTGCAAATAAAATATCCTTTTCAAAGGATAATTGTTGCCCTTCAAAACGGGTTCGACACCATGTTTTGTTATGGTTTTCGTAAGTAAATGAGGCAAGACGAGGTGTATTATCTCAGACCAAGATGGCTGACTGCCGGGTCTCGTTTATTCACGTTAGCCCTGAAATCTTACATTGCAGGGAAGGTAACTTCCATCGGTCCAGATTTTGGTTAACATAACATCTCTCTTTTTGAGATAGTATTTAGTGTCCATGTTATATAATCTCTCTTTTATTTTTTTTATTTATTTATTAAAAAATTTTTTTATTATTATGAGATCTAGCTTGATGGTTGGTCTCAACTGCCGTCCAGACCTGGTTCTAGTGTAGTCTTGAGAATTGAGGGTTGGGACTGCTGTTTTCACGGTTTCCTCCCTTGGTGGATGAGCGTCTTCATAGGACTCCAATTCGTGAGCCTCGACTATTCCGTTGGGTGGTTTCGGTACAATGTGTCGTCTGTTGCGGCGGATCACTGTCCCTTCGCCTTTGGTCTGTAGAACATAGGAGCATGGGGTGGATGCTGTTCCAACAACTGTGACTTACTGGTTTGAAAGGTTGGGGCTTCTGACCCACACTGGTGTACCGTTTTTGAGCGGTGATAGCTTTTTAGCTATATGTGATAGGCAGTGTGTGAGTCGTTGTTGGACATTTTGGTTCTCTTTCCTCTGTCTGAAGCATTTGAGATCGGGTCATTTTGGGTTTAATAAATTTGGGTGAGTTGGGACATTTGTCCTCAAGCGTCGGCCTATTAATAGCTCATTAGGGCTGGACCCGCAGTCCATTGGTGTTGCTCTGTGGGCGAGCAAAGAAAGATATGGGTCTTTTGCCTTCTTCAACAATGCTTTCATTGTCTTTACACAGGCCTCTGCTGCTCCGTTACTTTGGGGGTAGCGAGGGCTGTTTGTGACGTGCTGAAATCCCCAGTCGTCTGCGAATTTGGCAAAGTCTTTTGAGGTGTATTGGCTTCCTGGGTCAGTACTCCATGTCTGGCAAAGATTGTCTTCAGGCTCTCTATTATAGCTCTGGAGGTTATTGATGTAAGCATGGCAACCTCTGCGTACCTGGAGAAGTAGTCAACAACTACAACGTAGCTGTGGCCCTTCAATTCAAACAGATCAGAGGCTAGAGTGTGCCATGGTCTTGTTGGAAGCTCGGTTGTCATGAGGGGCTCGGGCGGTTGGTATCTTAGCTTGGCACATTTTGGGCAGTTTTGTACAGCCTTTTTGATTTGGTCAGACACTCCTGGCCACCATATGGATTGTCGAGCTCTCTGTCTGCATCTGGTTATTCCCTGGTGACCGGAATGGATTTTGGCAATCATGGTCGGTCTCAGCAGTGAAGGAATTATGATCCGTGTGCCATACATCAGTAGCCCGTTCTCGCATGCGATGCTGCCGCGGAAGGTCCAGTATGGTTTGACTGGTGCTGGAACGCGGTCATTCTTACATATTGCAATATGTAGTTACTAGTCTCGTCAGTTTTGGTGGCTTCTTCCAACTCCCTTAGACGCTTAACCTCATGTATTCTTTTCACACGACAACACTTAGCATAGTAGCCTATCGTACCACAATTGTGGCAGGTGACGAGAGTGGCGGGGCATGCACGTCTCTGATGATGAGCCTGGTTACCGCAGCGGTGGCACCCTGCTTCCGCTCTGTGCTGCTGTGTATGCCCTGATCATTTTAGTGAGGTTCCCATCTGGGTTTGGCCTTGTAGTTGCTCTGCCCTTGTCTGCGAGTTCTATTGTGATTAACAGAATGGATAGCAACATTGCTATCAGCTATTCATTCACTACTGATACGTTCTGGTGATCGCAGGAGACATTGTTGTGATTTGATCGTCTCAAATTGTCGTGCGCGTCTGATTGCCCCGTCTAAGGTGAGGTCTGGAATCATCTGAAGACTCTCTGATAGGTTTAGATCTATGCACCCAACTACAATTCTGTCACGAATTAGTTCTTCGTGGAGGTCTCTAAAATTGCAGTTCTTAGCCAGTACATGGAGATCCGTAATATAATAGTCAACCGACTCACCTACTTCCTGGCGTCTCTGGTTGAACCGAGCCCGTTCATATAAGACTTTGGTATTGCCTTTAAAATGGTCGTTGAACCTTGACGTGACTATGTTCAGGTTTTGGGCATCGTCGGATGAGAGTTCGAACGTAGCGATGATGTCCTCTGCTTTATCACCCATGCAGTATAATCTACCTGACAAGGGGCTGGCTTCTTGTCTAGTCCGGACACTGTCCTGTAGCGGTTGAACTGCCGAATCCATTTTTCCCACGATTCAGGCTGATCGAATGTGAAGGGTTCTGATGGGGTAACGTGGCTGTTCATCATGGGTTTTTTTATTTTATTTATTTATTTTTTTGCTTTTGAGCTCAATATTTTTCTTAACTCTTCCCGTACGTGTTGCTCACGTCCGTTTTCGAATCCCTTATTCTGACTCCATGTTTTGTTATGGTTTTCGTAAGTAAATGAGGCAAGACGAGGTGTATTATCTCAGACCAAGATGGCTGACTGCCGGGTCTCGTTTATTCACGTTAGCCCCGAGATCTTACATTGCAGGGGAGGTAACTTCCAGATTTTGGTTAACATAACAACAACAGACTTTCTTTTAGGAGTTGTATGTCTGGAATTCTTTCAAAACTTCCTGTACAGGAAAAAAGAATTCTTTTTTTTTTAATAAAGACGCTTTGTCCTTGTACATGAAACGCTCTGGCTTCTTCAGAGAATTCTTTAAAAGGATGCTCTGTCTTTATGCAAAAAAACTTTACTTCTTAAGGACACTCTATCCTTGTACATGAAAAAGTTTTAACATCGTGCACATCTTACGACGGAGACAAACTAAAACACAACCTCTCTGGATGCTGTTCTGACCGGTACTGATTTGAAAAACGCAATAAAGGGGTGCCAAAATTTCAAAAAGGGAAATGAATCTATCAGCCAATCAAAGGTCAGTTCCTTCCACCTTCTGCTTGTCCGACTGCTAATGCCCCCATCAGTACCGGTCAAGACAGCATCCAGAGAGGTTGTGTTTTAGCTTGTCTCCAAAGATAAAGTGTCCTTAAGAAGAAAAGTTTTTTCATGTACAAAGACAGAGCGTTCTTTTAAAGAATTATCCGAAGAAACCAGAGGCTTTCATGTACAAGGACAAAGCATCCTTATATATAAAAAAAAAATAGAATTCTTTTTTCATGTACAGGGTAGTTTTTACATAATTCCAGACATACAGCTCCCAAAAGAAAGTCTATTGTCAAACCCGTTTTGAAGAGCGACAATTATCCTTTGAAAAGGATATTCTATTTGCAGAGTTTTGGGCAAGAAAACCCAAACACTTTGACCCTTTGTGGGTTTTATTTAAAAGAAATTTGGTCTGGAATGACCACTAACAGATATTGAAGGACTAAAGAGAAGGACATTTGAAGACAGCTTTTTTTATTGCATTTGTTTGAATTCTTCTTTTCAGCTAAGACATCTTGTTTTTTTGTGTATTTGGTGGGAAAGCATGACCACGTTTTTATCCCCACTTTTCATTATTGCCTCAAGTGATAAACATTGTTTTAGAACGGATCTGTTTGGTCCTATGTGGTATTTTTCGGGTGTCGTTTGAGACTATAATATTTATTGGAATAACTTGTTTTTTCCCTATTATCGTCTGAAACGGCCCTCCCCCTCCTTTAAGAATAGTCTCTTGAGCAGAGACTCCATTGTTTAATGTATATATTTTTTAGCTCAGTCTAATTCTAATTTTATTGGGCTATTTTTTATTTTATTGTAATTTCCATTGTTATCCTAGGTTAACGTGTTTAACCCTTTTTGGGAATCGAAAGCAGAAACTAGCTGTTTTTTTGTCTTATTAATAAACTGTATTGAGTTACATTTATGGGTCTGTTTCTCTATTTGCTCCTTTTTGTCTCTTTATTGATTACCACTCTTTTTATTCATGGTAACAAAAGACGAATTTTGGTAACAACCACAAAATTTTCGTCACATCATGTGAAATCGTTTCGTCCGTAGGTTAGAAAAGAAACAGTTGTTTTACTTGCTAACTTTTGCATTACAGGATGGAAGTACATATATTTATTTATATACAAATAAATACACATTGGTCTTTATTATAAAGTGGAAGATGTGTATTACATTTACTTTGTAACTCTATGTTAAGAACTCAATAATTAAAACGGTTGTTGTAGCAAAGAAACAGACCAGTAAAAAATTGAATTCAGTACCTCAAAATTAGGTAAAAAGCATTGTAATAGCATGCGCTAAAAAAATTGTGTTGGCTAGTGTTATGAAATTGTCACTTGGTTTTAGTAGAGGGTGTGAAGACCAACTCCTATATTTGTAGTCGCACAAAAGGAAAAACAAACCTTTTTTATAACAACAACGAAAGGGTTTATTCAATTACCTATACCGTTTGGTATAGGTTGAAGAAAGTTGGACATTGTCCGAGTGAGGAAAGGAAAAGTTAGAAAGTCCTTTTGGCTGCCGGAAGTCAGTGAGCAGTAACCTTCAGGCAAAGATAGTCGATGCTTGAGCGTCCAGTGGACAGGGACAGGAGAGAAAAAGGAGACGTCTTTCCTCGTTGCTTTCTGTAATCTCTCTGATGACCGACAGTAATTCCCAAAGGGGCTGAAGTAATTCTTCAGGGGATAAATGAAGATGAAGCTCGATGTGTAACCAACTCCCCTAACAGGGACATTTCTCTGAGACAGAAATTAAGCCATTATTTATGACTGCTACAAAGGTACCAGAGAACCTGAGTGACGCGAATGAAGAGCAAGGTGGACGTTGTCATCAAGACATTAAAATAATGGAAGAATGTTACAAAGGTATATGGTACTAAAGCATGGTGCCAGATTATTGCTGAACCTTGATGAGAGATGGGCCCGGAGCTGTACATCAAAGATTGTCAGAGAAAGGGGCATTTATGCCAAAGAGTAGCTGCTGGAATAAATTGATTTTTTGTACATATTTTCTTATCATCATAATTAATTCTTACATACTTACATGGATTAGATTTAATTTGCAACTCGTTGTTAACAAGATAATAATTGGTCCCCCGATTTATAAAATTGGGGGACCTATGTTTTGAGGCATTTCCGTCCGTCCGTCCGTCCGTATTTTTCTCTGCAACCATCCATTGAATTTCTCTGAAATTTTGCATGAAGTTGTAACTTTGGTCAGGTTAGAAAGTGATATTCTCCGATTTTTGAAAAAAAATCCGGTTAGCCCCCCAGGCGATCAAAAGGCCACGAAATGGCAAAAAATGACATATTTTGCCCCATAACTTTTCATCCATCAATTCAATTTCTCTGAAACTTGGCCAAAATGTGGAGGCAGTTGTTCCTAATAGAAAATAAGTATCGCTGACCTTGGAAAAAATCTGGTTCGCGCCCACAAGAGGGCCAAATGCCCCCAAAATGGCAAAAAATGACCCTTTCTTCCATAGCGTTTAATCCATCTATTCATTTTTTCTGAAACTTGGCCAAAATGTAGAAGCAATTGTTCTGGATATAAAATGAGCATCCTTGACCTCAGAAAAATTCTGGTTCGCGCCCCCAGGGGGTCAAAGGGGGGTCAAAAATGCCCTAAATTGCCCAAATTTATTGCATTTTACACTCGCCACATCGAGTCAGATACAGATGGGGACCACACATGCGCGGCTTGTTATTTTCTGTTTCTCTAATTATGAGTATAATCTTCATATCCTGCAAAAATGCAAGTTTTATAGCTACAATATAGGATAGGAAAAAAATGATGCCAGATTTGAATGTAGTACCCTAAAATTAGAAAAAATGCATTAGAATGCGTCAGAAAAAATTGTGCGTGCCATTGTTACTGTCATACTTGGAGGCAGGTGAGAGTTATTTATAAATAACACATAAAACATATTTTTGTGTGTTTTTTCTCATAATAAAGTCTAAAAATAAACTTATCTTTGTTTCATGAAAGAAAATGCAACTTTGCATGCCTTTGTGTTGGTTTTAACATATTTTCGTTTATTGTGGATATTTTTTATGCATGAGACAAAACAATTGTGTCTCCACCTCAGTTTCAAATGATGAAGAGCAATGCGATTCTTGTGTCTTTGTGTTTCCCGCCTTTCTTCGTCTGTTTTGATTTTATTGACAGTTTTGGTAAAGTTATTTATATTCATCATTTCTGACTCGTTGATTTCTATGATGAGAACATTTTTTTTCTGGCTAATGGCGACAATAACGTTGAACAAAGAAAAAAGATAATAAATGTTAGGAACAAATAAACAGTAAATATCGTTAAGTAAAAACAGGTTTCCGGTTTTTAGGCATGCATTCTAAACGCAACAGGAAAATACAAACATAAATCGCTCTCTAATTGATTATATATATATGTATATATATACATATATATACACACATATATATATATATATATATATATATATATATATATATATATATATATATATATATATATATATATATATATTATTGTAATGTGTTTTAGTATAGAGTACTTAATCATGTGTGGCAGAACATATATTTTTTATTAAAAATTACATCAGTTTGATCGTAGATCGATACCTTTAGTTTTTGAAATAACTATTTAAAGGTTTAAATATTGAATATTGAGATTCATTTTGCTTTAGAAAAAATCGATCCAAATTATATAAAAGAATAGTTTTTTATATTATCACATAATATATATATATATATATATATATATATATATATATATATATATATATATATATATATATATATATATATATATAGAGAGAGAGAGAGAGAGAGAGAGAGAGAGAGAGAGAGAGAGATTTTGATGTTCTACTGAGAATATAAAATAAAGTCCGGAACAAGACCAATAAAAACAAGCTCAATGAGCCCCGATTATAGGGGGCAGAGCATTTATACGTATATTTGGAGAGTTTACCCAAATATTTTTCCCCTTTCTTCCAGAGAGGATTCATCACAACGAACAAGATCTTCTATTTTATTATTAATTTATTTTGTAAAGCTATAGTTCCCTACACGTGTTTCACTACCCAACAAGCACCTTGCTAGGCAGTTCATCAGGGGAGATACAAACCCAAGATATTGACCTCAACAACTGACAATACCCCACAGGGATTGACCCAGTTGAAATCACTTAAGAAAAAAAAAGGAAAACAAGTTCAAAAGACAGCTCAAACGACTTGGTAATATGTGGTAATTGTGATGTGCCCCCACAAGAATCTAGTCCAGTGCAATCCAACAATGGGAAAAATGGAAAAATGGAGAAAAAACGAAAGAAAAAGGGAAACCTTCACATTCGGTAGAATACATATCCTAAGGTCAACCTCAATATAGCCCCCCCCCCCCCCGAAAAATAAAACCGTCCACAGTTAGGTTGACCTTAGGATATGTATTCCTCCGGATGTGGGGGTTTCCCTCTTTCTTTCTTTTTTTTCCCCCATTTTTCCCCATTTTCAACTGGGTCAATTCCCCTGTGGGGTATTGTCAGTTGTTGCGGTCAATATCTTAGAATTGTATCTCCCCTGATTAACTGCCTAGCAAGGTGCTTGCTATGTAGCGAAACGCGTGTAGGGAACTATAGCTTTACAAAATGAATAAATAATAAAATAAAAGATCTTTTCGTTGTGATAAATCCTCTCTGGAAGAAAGGGAAAAATATCTTAGTAAAATCTCCAAATATGCAAATATATATATATATATATATATATATATATATATATATATATATATATATATATATATATATATATATATATATATATTCTAGACATATCCGTCACAACCGCTGCTACTATTTATTCTATTTTGATTTTAATCCGAAATTCATAAACTATGAACTATCCGTTAAGACATTCTTTTTCCAATATTAAAATTAATAAGCCTTATTATTATTTTATTTTATTTTATTTATTTATTTATTTATTATTTTTCCCCTTTTTTGGGTGGAGCGGGGGGAGCTTATAGTGTTCTTGCTATTTCTGTTCATTAGTTCATTTTTGTGTCAGTTGAGGCCGGTGTAATTTATTGGGGGGGGGGCTCATAAAGTGATGTTTCTTGCATCTTCTGTTCCTTTGTTTGTGGTGTGTTCTTTCTGTGGTTTTGTTTTCTTCCTGTTGTAAATTCCATGTGACCCTTCGTAGCTTATGCGGATTGGTTTACGCATTCGATGATTTTTCTTAAGATTGCAACTGTTTTGATCATTGCCGTTCTTTGTATAATTTCAATGATCCCTATGTTTCCAATTTCTCCCAGTATTTTCTCCAGGTTTTTTGGGGATTGTTTCTACTGCTCCAACGATTATTGGTATTATACTGACTTTCTTCATGCTCCATATTCCTTTCAGTTCTCTGGCTAGTTCTGTGTATTTGCTTCGTTTTTCCGTTTCTTTGATCTTCACTCTGTGGACTGCTGAAACGGCGAAGTCTACGATTTTGCAAGATTTTTCCTTCTTGTTGATTATTATAACATCCGGTTTCCTTGCTTGTATGATTTTGTCTTTGTATATCCATATCCCAGATGATTTTGTGTTTTTTGTTTTTCAGTACTGTTTCTGGTTTATGTTTGTACCATTTGTCTGCATATTCAAAATGCAATTGTTTGCACAGTTCCCAGTGTACTGGTTTCCCCACACAGTCATGTCTGTTCTTGTATTTTTGGGGGCTAGTTTTCTACATTTACTTATTATATGATTTACTGTTTCGTCTCTTTGTCCACACAGTCTGCATTTACTGTTTTCATGGGTATTATCTATTTTAGCTTTAATGTAGTTTGCCTTAATTGCATTGTTCTGTCTAGCCATCAGTAAGGATTCCGTTTCTCTGTTCAAGTGTCCTTTTCTTAGCCATGTCTAGCTATTTTCTTGTCAGTCTTCTGAAGCGTCCATGTAATTGTTTTTCTCCCCACTTTTCTTTTCTTGTCGTTTTGTTTCTGGTTTCGGTGCTTCCTGAGTTGCTCGTTGGAACGGTGTCTCTTGCTGCGGTGATAAAGATTTCCGTGTGTTGAGTTATGTATTTCTCCAGCTCTTTTATTATTATTATTATTATTATTATTATTATTATTATTATTATTATTATTATTATTTGTACTCACTAGGAGTTCTCACACAAGTCATCGTCAGTGATTGCTCAGTGATAATAACCGATGGTGTTCTCTGGAGTCTGAGTGACAACAAGCCTCCCCAGATTTCCAGTACTCTCCACCTCTTTTCGATAACGATTGCAAATGACTCTGCAGTATTGCAACAGCCGCTTACCATTGATTTCTCGCTGGTAACGAATATTGGTCTCCTCTGGGATATGGGTGGCAATAAGCTTCCCCAAGGTCCCAGTACTCTCCGCACTCATTCCAGTGAAGGTCAGTTTAGTGCTCTCCCTCCTCGTCTTCCCATCCTATTTGACCCTTCACGACTATTTTGTGTGGTATCAGCCGAGGCTGATGCCATCACTTTTTTTCGGGTATGGGTGGGGGGTAGTTTATGAAATGTCTTGCAGTTTCTGTTCCTTGGGTTCATGTGGTGTTCTTCCTGTGGTTTTCTTCGTATTGCAACTTCCATGTGACTGGTTACCGTTCGTAACTTATACTGATCATTTTTATATGGAACTAAAAAGACTTATTATTTTGACATCTTATTTACATACATTTTTTTGGTGTGTATAGACATACGTATGTAAATTAGATGCAAATAATGAAGAAAAGCGGGTCCCTCTTTCTCTAAACAGAGACATTAAGAAATATTAGAGAGTGGTTGAATCAATATAGAGTGAGAAGAGAAGGAAAAATACATTAATGGCTAAGAGAAAGATGGATGATTTGTTCAGCTTATTGTAAATTACGGCTTATTAGAGCAATTCAAACAGATTTATTTCAAACATAACTCAATCCCAGAAACGAAGGTATATTTTGATCATGTATTTTGTGTTATCAAAATATATAGGAAAAATTCCTACTTATACTGCGATTTATGTCAAAAAGTTAGACTTTGCCATATTCTCTTACTGAGTAATGTGAGATAAAAAAAAATGGTCTCATACGTAATAGATTTGAAACTTTCAGACGTAAAATACGCCCACTTTTATTTCATTGCTCTGCTCAGATATTAATCCTTTTTGCTGTCATGTTTTGAAGACTTTTAATTCGCTACAAGATTTCTACATTTACTTCCTTCGATTAATACAGCCCATGGGGTTTATTGAAAAGTGTCGAGTGAACATGTCCTCTCTGAAATTGTAACTAGTAACTCAGCCGATCAACCATTTGCGTTAAACTTCAAGCTGATATTTCTACGATTGAACATATCACCACCTCCCCATACCAACCTAGATTTAATAGGCAGCCAAAAGGTTCACAGATTTATTCAAGACTGTCCTTACATAAAAAATCAGGATCTCTACCAGATACCAGCACGAACGAGTGAAGTTTTGATCAAAGCAATGTATCATAGGGTCAGCTGATTTGGAGGAAGTATTCTCAGACAATGGCCCACATTTTCATCAGCAGAATACACATAATTCGCTGTTGTGTGGGACTTAAAAGCACAACATCATAATATTACAGAAGCTTCATAATAACGGAAGGTACATACAACTACCAAAGATTACCGTTTGGGATGTCGTCAGCTCCAGAAATATACGATAGAACGATATAGCAAATGATATGCAGAATGTAGAGACTTACATGAACGATAATGTGGGGGAACTGTTTCAAAATCACATTTGCATACTGTAAATGAAGTGTTCATATCTGCAAAACAAACAATATAACTCTCAAGAAAGAAAAAATATCAAATTGCTGTGAGAGAGCTAACATCCCTGAGCGATCGACTCACAGCTAATAGTTTGAAGTGAGACCCAACCAAGGTGAAGGCGATATTTAAATGTACAACATCAAAGAGGCAAGCAGACATAGTGAGATTTTTAGGCATGGTTAACTCCCTTGCCAGATACACATAAACTCTTTCTGAACAGACATTTCACATCAAGAGTCTACTTGGATTTAACATAATCTTCACATTGAAGGGAAGGGGAGTGGGGGGGGGGCAGAACATGAGAAAGAGTTTAACGAATGAAGAAGAATGCTATCATCACAATTCCTGACACAGTTATTCAATTCGCAGCTACTTACAAAAATGTGCCACTCTCTCTCTTAACACTAGATCTAATTTTAACAATCAGAGAATTATTTGAGTTATCTCCCTTAGATTCATATCCGAGTTATCTTCTCTTGGAATTATCCTAGTCAACTTTAGAGAAGGCACTCTCCTAACATGAGAGTCTGTAATCTCGTTCCACCCACATGTGGAATTTAGTACAAGATCTTAGTGTCTTTCTAGTGCATTCTTTAAAGCGAACGGACGGTTCGTACAGCTCCTCCTAGGAGCATGCCTTCCCAAACGCTTTACATCTAGGTTATCTCTTTTGATAGCAGTCGCAGAAACTCTCAGAAACACATATGACACAAAGTAAGTAATATTTACTTATTCATTGTTCATTACAATATCAAACACACCCAGATTACATCTAACTTCTTGCCATTTATGATGACTAATAATAAGAACATATCCATAGAAAGCGGGTTCATGTTTCAGAAGAAAACATGTTAACCATGCATATCATAAATCATACATATTGTGGGGGTCGTCATACCTTTTTTTGGTGATAACTTCCTCCACAAATAAAAATAATAATAAGAAGATTTAACATGCAAAATCAACGGAAGTTTATTTACTGAAATAAACTATTAACAAATAGAATATATTTCTTTTTGTAATGAGTTCATGAGTCCTTTCTTTAGTTTCAGGGTAAGTAAAAAGAAGAATGTCTTTTCTTTTGTTGAATGTTCATTTGTTATAAAATATTAAAAGAGGCAATAGTGAATGTTCGCCTGTGAAATTGTATGAAGCGCGCGAAAGGGTGAAATGGAAGAGTGATAGTAAGATGCGTGTAACCTCCGGACGAAAAGTCAGTTGAAAGAGAAAGTTTGATGTTTGTGTGTGCTTAAATACTATTTGGATCGGCTCCAGCGAGCTTATGGAGAAAAGTTTAGAAAAATATGTCTTTGGAGAAATCTCATTGGACAGAAATATCACATGGTGTGCTCCCAATTACGTCCGCTCGTTTTGAGTTGATTTAATATATAAAGCCACATCGGAATTTGCGTGGGCGTTATTTTATATTTGTCACGCGCCAATACAACAATTTTCACTCTGCGCGCCTAAATTGTATTTATTCCAAACAACAATTTTTATTCGAATCTTAACCGTGTCAACTGGCACAATATTCATAGATATTAAAAATATAAAAATTTAAAATTCTTGGTACATCTGCAGTTTACTTTGACAGAGTTTGGGTGTTAATACAATTTGAGAGTCAAACTTTTGATTTTTTTTTTGTGCGCGTTTTCACCTTTCACTACTTAATTAAAAAAAGAAAATGTTGACCTAAGTCACAAAGTTTTCTTTTTTCAGTTCATTTTAATCGTAGTACAGTAGATTAATAATCTTAACGATGAATCTTTACGTTTCTTAAGGATATTTTAAAGATGTTTTACGCGTTTTTCAACTGATCCATTTGTGACTATAATGGTGATGATGTCCTTTTTAAGTCCCATGCAGCTGCGAATTGTATGTATTCTGTTAATGAAAAACATGGGCCATTGTCTGAGAATACTTCCTCAGCAGCTTCAAATCAGCTGAACCTATTATGCAATGCTTTAGTCAGAACTTCACTCGTTCGTGCTGGTATCTCGTAGAGATCCTGATAGTTTGAGCAGCTCTCCACTATTTTTAGGTAATCTTAGATTACCATTTCTACACAGGTCTATTGCAACTTTGTTCCACGGGAGTATTAATATTTGATGACGAATAATAATGAGATATTTTTGTTGTGCATCTCTGTAAGTAATACAATAGTCACAATTTGGAACAACCCCATCAAGATCTTGGATTCTATGACTCGTATTTACATTTTTATTGGCTTTGATGTCCAACGTTTTCCTTTTCAATGATATTAGTTTATAATAATGCTATAATTACAACGCGTTCCCCTTTTTAATATTATGTCGTCGAATAGTGTCAGATCGGTTCTATTTTTCAATGATATTAGTTTATAATAATGCTATAATTACAATGCGTTCCCCTTTTTAATATGTCGTCGAATAGTGTCAGATCGGTTCGATGATTAAAATAAGGTTGTGCTTCTATTTTTCAATATTTCATTGCATCTAGTCAAAGAAAGGTGTCCAATTATTGTATACCAGCTGACTTATAAGCGATAAAGCCTGTATTAGTCTTTACTTTTATTACCATCAATTTTTTCAGGTGTGTTTCAATATCAAGTTCCACTGGAAGTAGTGACAGACTTTTGTTATCTTGGAGATGTGCTGTCATCAGGTGGAGGCTGTGAACTCGCGGCAGCTACACGTTGCAAGTGGGCCTGGAAAAAGTTTAGAGAGCTGCTACCAATCCTGACAAACAAACACCTGCCAACAACTACGAGAGGGCGTGTATACTCCTCATGTGTCAGAAGTGTGCTGTTGTATGGCTCAGAAACTTGGGCTGTCTCTGCTGGCATACTAAGAAAGCTGGGCAATGGTCAGATGGATCTGTTTGGTGAGGCCTGAACAGTACGTTTCTTTTGAATCCCTGCTCTCACAGGTCGACTTGAAAAGCCTTACGGACATCATGCGGAAGAACAGACTGCGTTAGTTGGGTCACATTGAGCATAGCGATGGCTGGATTGCTAAAGTCCGAAAGTTGAATGTGCCAGCAGAGAACATCACCACTGGCAGACCCAAGTTGACTTGGGAGGACGTAGTCAAACGTGATAGGAAGGCCATGGGTATGGATTCCATCAAGCCTTGCCAAAGACAGGAGTGGAGAGGAAGACTTAGATTTCGAAACTAGACAATCAGGCCCCACCCTCATCAGAGGATTAATTGTGGCCTGATTCAACAAATAAACCGGTTGATGATGATGATGATTTTATCAGTATTAATTGTTTTTCCAGTTATTGCTGCACATGACAATGAATTTGCTGCATCCATAGATTTTCCTAGTGTGTAGTTGACGTATAAATCATATTGTTACATTTTAATTTTGATTTGGTGTAACTGTACTGGGCAATTATTCAGCGCTGTTTTAAATATGGCTACAAGTGGTTTGGTGTCAGTTTCAAGTTGCATTGGTCTCCCCTATATACAGAGCGTTCACAAGCAAACTGTATCATAAAGGCTTCTCTTTCTATCACGGCATATCTGCCTTGTGTATCCTTTAGTGCAATGGGGGCATATACGACAAGTAACCACTGGTCTCCGTATTGCTGTTCCAATATAGCACCCACTCCTTTTTTTACTTGCATCTTGGGACATTTTCGTAAGTAGCTGCAAATTGAAGAATTGTGTCAGAAATTGTGATGATGGCATTCTTCTACATTCGTTAAACTCTTTGTCATGTTCTGTCGCTCTTTTCCCCTTCCTTCCAATGTGAAGATTGTGTTAGATTTTAGTAAACTCTTGATGTGAAATGTCTGTTCAGAAAGAGTTTCCGTGTATACATTTTTTTCTTCTATTCTGTGACATATGAAGACTGGTGGATCTAGTCAATTCCATGTCTGATTACACTTAAGTGATTTAACCATGAAAGAAAAGTTATAAAAAAAAGAAGAATTCTCTAGCTAGTGAAAAATGAGGTAAACGAATGGGTCAAAGCAGGCATTGAAGTACATATCCCCATGCGAAAATTCTACACAATAGTTCACCTGGAACTATTCAGTGCTATTGCTCCTAGGCAGCAAGCATTCCGACAATTCGGTCACCATAAGTCAACTACAAATAGACAGAAACTTATAGCATCAAGAAATCATTGTAAGACTGTAATAGATGAAGCTAAGAGAAGGTATACAGAGATGACTAGAAAACGCATTCAGTCGCAGAAACAAGGTACTCGCGATTTTTGGAAAATCTTCAATAGTGTGGTGAATAATGTGCAATAAACAATTCCCCCGCTATCCAACCACAATGATGTCGTTTGCACGGCAACTGACAAGACTGAACTACTTGCCCAGCATTTCGCCTTAAACTCCACTTTTGACTCTGCAAACCACTTTCTCCCAAATTTCCCATTGCTGACTGAAGCCAATTCATTCTATTGTGGAGAGTGGGGCTTGTAGAATTTTCGCATAGGAGCATGTACTTCAATGCCTGCTTTGGTTAACTCATTTTCGCACTGATCAGCAGAGAGAGGAAAAGTTTTACTCCATGGGGCATCTTGTAGTTTTTAGTCACGGCTCATAAGCTTTGGGACGAGATTTTAGGGTGATATCAATTATTATCACAAGGTCATCGGCGTTCCCGAGCGGGCTATGGGCATTCGTCGCACAAGCCTCAGGCAGTGAGGTCAAGAACCAGTCAAGAAGTGAGGCTTGCTGGTTCACAAGATCAGGGAGGCAGGTCGGGAAAGTGACAGTCTGTAAGAGAGAGTGTGTTATGGAGAAACTATACGTGGAGTTACCAGTTGCGTCTGTATAGCTGGAGAATCCAAGCCAGTCACGGTGATGTGCATTGAAATCCCTAAATACATGTATTTGGGTTCTCAGCATTCCAGTGACAGCAGACGTTTTACTATCAACAAAAATATTGTGTATATATAATAAAATATCACAATGCAAATTACAAATGTATATTACAAAATATTAATTTATTAAAAGCTTTTTTTAAATAAATTTGCAAATTAGGAATACCTAAAACTGTTTGTGGATGTTTGCAAATAACTATATATACAGTATTTCAAAATCTTATGTTATATTACAGAGTATAAGCATAAGCCGTTTTGATGCTAATATAGTTAGGATAGGTGGAAAAAAACTTTTGCATTTATTCATTTCGATATACTAGACAAAAATGTGAACATTAAGTTACCTATTTAACTCGAGTTAGAATTTTTGAATCAAGAAAAAGTGAGTTTGCAAAGCCAGTTAAATTTTAAAATAAAATAAAAAGGCAGAATCCAAAACTAATCTCTCTCTCTCTCTCTAGCTATGGGTTAAATAGTATTAATACTGATATAATAATTTTTCATGTTGTTTGTAATGGACTATTCCAATCTTCTGTTTTATATGTAGTTTTATTAACTTTGACTGTTAATAAGGAAAGAAAGAGAGAAAGATATATAGGCGAAAGGGAGAATGATGGATACTGCCTAAAATAAGAGTGTGGGGTGGGGGTCAAACAACATTCAATGACAGGAGGTGAGAAGGGGAAGGGTGAAAGTAATAGACATAAACTTAATAAGAAATGAATGAGTTGATGAGTTAATTGCAAATTACGGCTAATGAGAAAAATTAAAATGGATATTTTTCCAAACATAACTTAATCCCGAAACCAAGGACTATTTTAACGTGTATTTTGTGTGATCAAATAATATAGGGAAAAGCCTTGGGGAGATAAACTTTCATTAACTCAGCTTTATTTCGTATAATTTGGATTATTTGGACAGACTACTGTTCTCATCTTGAGTGTTATTCTCACAACGTTTCGGCCGATGTAACCTCCGACCATTCTTCAGATGTATCTTGTAAAACTCAGGGATCTTTATGTCAAACTCGGAATCTTTCTGTCAAACTCGGGAATCTTTATGTCAAACTCGGGAATCTTTATGTCAAACTCGGGAATCTTTCTGTAAAACTCGGGAATCTTTCTGTCAAACTCGGTAATCTTTCTGTCAAACTCGGGAATCTTTATGTAAAACTCGGGAATCTTCTGTCAAACTCGGGAATCTTTATGTCAAACTCGGGAATCTTTCTGTCAAACTCGAGAATCTTTCTGTCAAACTCGAGAATCTTTATGTCAAACTCGGGAATCTTTCTGTCAAACTCGGGAATCTTTATGTCAAACTCGGGAATCTTTCTGTCAAACTCGGGAATCTTTATGTCAAACTCGGGAACCTTTCTGTCAAACTCGAGAATCTTTCTGTCAAACTCGGGAATCTGTACAGAATTTCGAACGGAACCTTTTATTTAATCCACAGGGGTAGCATGCTCTCATTCCATCAGCCATGACCAAGTAGAAGTCTTAAGTAATCCGCAATTGTATTCTTAGTATCGTCTGCACTGAGGATTGAACCTTCAACCACCAGAAGAGTGTCACAGATTCCCTAGTTCGACAGAAAGAGTCCCGAGTTCAACAAGATACACCTCATTGGGCGAAACGTTATGTGGATAACACTCAAGATGAGAACAGTAGTCCGAATAATCTAAATTATACAAATTATCAATCCTCATCTCAAAAATTCAAAAACATAACTTAGCTTTAGTAGAATAAGAGATATATTAATTTCTCAAGGTATTTCCAGAGTGTTAATGTGTAATCGCAGAGGAAAAAATATAAAATCTCAGTTTTATTTTCCCATTAAATGGTAAAATTTTATCGTAACTGCTCTGCAATGTTTTTATGTGTTTGTGAGCAATATATATTTTCTATATACTTTACAGTTATTTTAAAACTTTGGGAACTTTTTTTCAACCATGGATTGCCATGGCTAATAGCACCTAACTCAAGAGTTAAACATTCAAACTCTTTGGCCTAACATTCACAGGTAACATGAATTGGAACAAATACATAGAAGATAATGCCAAGGCTGCTGCAAAGAAAGTTGGCTCCCTCTACTGTGCTAGAAAACTTCTCACACCTGTCAGCATCCTATATCTCTACAAAGCCACCATCTGCCCACGCATGGAATATTGTTGTCACATCTGGGCTGGTGCACCAACCACTAGTCTCTTCCTCTTAGACAGGGTCCAAAAAAGACTCTAATCTAATAGATCTCGCACAGTCAGCCAAACTCCAGCCCCTGTCCCATTGCCACAATGTTGCATCCCTGTGCTTGTTTTACAAGTACTGCAATTGAATGTGCTCCAACGAACTTGCTGCTCTGGTGACCCCTCGACGTAAATACACCTGACAAACCCGACAATCAGCTAAATCTCATCTCCTCACTGTAGAGATCCCAGATTTCTACTCTAATAGCTCCTTTTCTTGAACCTGCTAGCATTTGGAATTTCCTCCCTGCTCACTGTTTGCCTGACTATATAACATGTAGAAATTTAAATATAATGTGAACAAACATCTCACTGCACAACTCCCCATTTAGGATGCCCCTATAGATATGTTCCCTGATTCAGAGTAGCCCCTTACATCTCAGTGGCTATATGTCTTGTTTGAGGTGAATACAAGTAAAAAAAAAGTTTGACTTATTCGTTTATTTTTATTTTTTATTTTTTCATTTGCCGTAAAAAGGGCATCAATTACCAACAAAAAACATGGTCGACAACGATTAAAATATTGAATGAAAGCTAGATTCTTAACACTGTAAAAAGTCAATTAAAATTTTATTTTACGTCGATAAGACAAATAATCGATTTTATCCAAAACGTTGGCGAAAATTGAGTGAAATTAGATCAAATATTTCAACGGTTCCTATAGTATAATTGATTCAAATATTTTATGGTCAAAGGGAAGTAACTCCAAATAATATCAATTTTGTTTACAAATTATGAAACTTGGATCCGTTTTATTAAAAAAAAATTTAAGTTAAAAGATTATCTATTATTATCTATTTAATTATCTATTAAACGTGATTTAATCAACGTTTGTTTCCCTAAAGTTTTTCCTACATATTTTAATAAAACAAAAACACATACCTTAATTCTGTGATTGATTTCTGTTTGAAAAAATTATGTTTTAACAATTGTTCTAATTAGTTATAATGTATGACTCTCTAAACATTTTTAATGTTTCTGTGAGCATTTAGAGAAAACGTTACTTTGTTTTTTCGTCATCTAATTTGCATACTTGTGTCTGTACACACCACAAACACGTATGTAAATTAGATAGCAAAATAATAATCTCTTTAATTCTATATAAGAATAATAAAGAATTATAATACTTTTAAATAATAATAATAATAATAATAATAATAATAATAATAATAATAATAATAATAATAATAATAATAATAATAATAATAATAATAATATAGAAGGAAAGAGACATATTATTTTAAAATATATGTCACAGTTTATGAATTTGGAATGAAATCAAAGTAGAATAAATAGGGTTAGTGGTTGTGACCTAATGGGTGACAAGTATGTCTAGTTTCTATTAAATTTCAACAGAGTGTTTTAGGAAGACTACGATGTTTTGTCCTAATTCAAAATTCCCTGTACAGACCAGCTTTTCAATTTAAGACGTATCCTCGAACACAGACATACATTCCAGCAAAAGTCAGTCATTGCATTTGTTGACTTCGCTGCCCGCATTCGACTCGGTTAACTGCTCCTGTCGATGGAAGATCCTTGAGCTGGGTGGAATCCACCCAGCTCAAGGATCTTCCATCGACAGGAGCAGTTAACCGAGTCGAATGCGGGCAGCGAAGTCAACAAATGCAATGACTGACTTTTGCTGGAATGTATGTCTGTGTTCGAGGATACGTCTTAAATTGAAAAGCTGGTCTGTACAGGGAATTTTGAATTAGGACAAATATTACTCCAACACCCATGCGATAGATAGACGTATCAACCGCGCATGCTCAGCCTTATGGAGTCGGCATGATATCTGTATCAGTACAAAGATATGTATCCATCAGACACTGATTCAGAGCATTCTGCTATACCTGGTCCTTTCGAGCCGTGAATATTCACTGAATTGATGTTTTTGACCGCTGGTGTCTGCACGAGATCCTGCGACTCACCCTGCTGGACCGAGTTCCCAATGCTATCATCCATTCGCGATGAAACATTCAACCTATTGAAAATGGTTCTGAAACAAAACCGCCTGTGATGGTTTGGGCACGTTTGCAGACGTCCTGACGAAACTATGCTAAGGAATGTTCTCAATCTTCAACCCCTTCAACATTGGCGCCACCGTCATGGTGGGCATATGAAGACTTGGTTAGACACAGTCAAGGCCAATCTCACTTCCCTCGTTGGCCTTCAAGTCTGCAGTGTATGTCGATGGAAGAAGGAGTGGCTCAACTTATCTGTGGACCGGACGCACAACCGAACACAATGGGCAGGATTCATCCATGACAGTGCAAATCAAAGGGTCGCCTCAACCTTAAAGGTACAAGCCGAAACAAGTTCAAGTAAAAATGCCTTTTTTGGGGAGCTGGATTTCCTCTACATTAAAAACTGACCTTGTGTTGAAATTTTTTAATTATTTGACAAATAATCAGGATGTTACCAAGGTTACTGATTTCAACTTGCAAACTTTCTTTTAGGTCTCACAAATTAGCTATGATGCACTAAAAATAAAATAAATGCAACAGAAAAAGGTGAATTATAAATCAGTTTTGCAACAAATAAACAAACAAAACAAACAAACAAACAAACAAAACAGTGGCTGTTTTGGAGTTTTTGAGATGAGGATTGATAATTTGTATTATTATGACTACTGTTCTCAACTTGGATGTTATTCTCACAATGTTTTGAAACAGTAGTCCGAATAATACAAATAATACAAAACATTATTTGCGTGAAAACAGCTTACCGGACAAAAGTTGAAAAAAGAATAAAAACTAACAACAATAAGATATACATTAAAATTATATTTTGACGATTAAAAAAATCGCTAATTCAGAATTTGTACTTTGTTTAATAAAGTAAAATAGATGTAAAAATAAAATGAGAAACATTTTTAAGATTAAAATTATATTTTGACGATTAAAAAAATCGCTAATTCAGAATTTGTACTTTGTTTAATAAAGAAAAATAGATGTAAAAATAAAATGAGAAACATTTTTAAGATTCAAATTATATTTTGACTATTAAAAAAAATCGCTAATTCAGAATTTGTACTTTGTTTAATAAAGAAAAATAGATGTAAAAATAAAATGAGAAACATTTTTAAGATTAAAATTATATTTTGACTATTCAAAAAAATCGCTAATTCAGAATTTGTACTTTGTTTAATAAAGAAAAATAGATGTAAAAATTAAATGAGAAACATTTTTAAGATTAAAATAACAAAAAATGACGAACTATTTTGGAACTATTTCTTTGTGGGAAGAGTTTTTGATATTGAGCTGATTTTGGTCAAATATTAACCAATCAGGCGACTCGGCATAATAAAAACCCAAGCTAACCTTTTACAGCTGTTACAGATGTCCAATTACCAGCAATGAAATAAAACTGTCCTTCCACTTCCTGTCATCAGACCAGGCTAGTCTGCTAGTATCTTGCATGCACAAGATATTGTCACACTCAGCCTTCGTTAGGGACTGATCAAATCAGTGGCTCCTAAAATCTTAACCTGCTTACTAGCCATATGTGACAATATTCTCACAGAGAAACTGCTATCATACAGTGTCATGCACATACATGGCTAACTAGACAGACCCATTAAGCTCTCCCAACAAAAAAAAAGACTGGACTAGTAAGAAACTAATTTCTGACTTGATTCACGTTTATAGCAGTAACGAATGCTTTGTGCGGAGAATTATTATACTGGTTTAAGTTTGTGTCATGTGTAGACCAATCAGGGGAGTTGGCGTATTAACCTGCTAGTGCACTTTTTACAACGTTTTGCCGACAGAAGAAGAACACAGATGTCTAATTTTCAGAAACGAGACAACGCCTTCCTTTCCCACTATCTGCCGTCAAGTAGTAGCCAGCAAGGATAGACATCATACAGTGTAACCTATGTGACACACAATGTATTCTCACGGAGAAACTGCTATCATACAGTGTCACGCACAAACACATGGCTCACAGATAATCTAACCTTCTGCCTTTTCACAAATGAACGACTTATGCTCCGGACATTTGTATATGTAACAGAACTTTTGTAGCAGTCACCAATAAGGACTACTTTTGAATGCGTATTCACTGTCCCTGTGAGCTGGCTTGTCCAATCAAATCACAGAGCGCAGTAATATCGTTAGTTCCCTAAGGGACTACTTATGTTCCCTTAGGGTTCGAGGAAAAAGATCAGACCGCCTCCTGGCACCAGCTTGGATACATCGCAGAGAGCACCAGCGAGGAACGAGGAAACGCTCTCTCTCTCCTGCCGCCGTCCCCTCACTCGAAGACTACTACCATCTTCACCTGAAGAAACCCCACGGGCAGCCCTAAGAACTTTTATATCCTTCCTCTTCCTCAGACGGACACCGTCCCACTCTCTTCTACCTATACCAAACAGTATAGGTAACCTTGAGTTAATAAAACCCCTTTTTGTTATAGTTACAGAAATACTTTTCGTTGTTTCGTTTCATCATCACCTTACACTTTTGCGTATTTAGTGATATATAAATATTTATATAAATGGTTTTCTTCTGTTAAGTCTTATTTCTTTCTTTCTTTTTTTTTTCATTATCGGACGGGTCTTGTAATTAATATCAAGATTTGTCCCAATAGTTCTGTGTGACTATAACAAATAGACAGATGACAAACATAATAATCTAAATGAATAAATGCAAAAGTTTTTTTTCGTTTATCCGAACTATATTAATATCAAAACACCTTATCTCTTCCTAATTCAATTACATTAAAATATTTTCACACACCATATATATATATAGTCACAGAAAACCTGACTAAACACTCTCAAGGCTATAAATTATTTGCAAATTTATTTTTTAAACATTGTCTAATAAATTCATATTCAATACTATTTACTTATAATTTGATTCTGATATTTTATAATTTATACGAAAAACATTTCTGAATATCAATTAATTAATTATTATCAGTAGTAATATTATTTTAAACGATTTAATGAATTAAGTTTTAAATTTAAAATCATAACTTACGTTTCATTATTTGTTTTTTTGTTACACTTTCGCACACGTATATTTACACATTGCAACAACCGCGATAACTTTCGAATAATTACTTTTTTAAAATAAAATTTGCATTAAACGCAATAATTAACAAAGGTTTTCTGTTAATAAATAAATACATGCGTTTATTATTTTTTTGAAAAAATTTGTTGTTGTTGTTGTTGTTGTTATTGTTGTTGTTGTTGTTGTTGTTGTTCCTATTTACTTCCTCCCACGAGAGCAGAGTTAGGTACAATGTCAATATTTAACGTGGGGAAAATCCAGCTCCCCCAAAATGGGCACTCTGAATTGGAACAAAAATTTCAATTGCCTCGATCTAAAAGGATTTCTCCTCCAGTGACAGAGAACATAAAAACTAAGTGCAGATTCAGTACAACTACTACATTTTGCTCCTAGCCAATGATGATGATGATGATGATGATGATGATGATGATGATGATGATGATGATGATGACGACTTAAAAATTTGTCATAGAAAAAGAAAAAACTCCTCTAATCTTTCTAAATTACAAAAAAAAGTATTTTTCTTTAATATTACTTAAATATTTTCTGTCTTTTATGATAAAGGTGAAAAGTACAAAGTACCCATTTTGAATTGTCAGTAATATAAAATCGTTTTATTTGACCAATCGACGTTCCACCCTTATGTTTATTCATTTCATTATATAACCAGTTTTAATGGGATATTCGATTTTAATTTTTATGCTGAAACAAAATAAAATTTATCAACGTTGCATATCTTAAAGACCATATCAATTAACCTTTTTGTTGTTCTTTCTTAAAAAAACAAAATTTGATGATGTTCATGTACAGTACATTTCCCCACCTTGGAATATATCAAATAACACTACGACAATCATCATTTTGTTGTATTCCTCTAAATTATCAAAATGTCAAATGAAAATTATTTCTTTGGTTTCTGTAAAGAAGACTGCAGCTGGAGGTCGAGTAGTTTTTGCTAGTGTTTTCATAAAGCAAATATAAGTATATAAAAATAGAAGCGTATTTACATACATTCAAATAATGAACAGAATTGTTTTGTAAAAACAGAATATGTTTGGGGGTTTTTTTCGGGGGGGGGGGGGGGTATCCCCTGCCAGCCATAATGACAAAAGCATTACCCTGAACAATCACCACCAGTGAGACTTACTGTAACAGCCACTCAATTTTGCAAAGACCATGTTTTAACCAAGATGCAATATCGCCAATCATTGAAGTAGCAGGTGGGAGGAAGGGCGAATAAAGTAAATAAAGGGGGGGGAATGATTGGAGAAGTAGTGGGAAGAAGCAAATGAGGGAGAAAAAGAAGAGAGAAGAGAAGAGAGAGATAGTGAGAGGGGAGAGAAAGAAGAAAGAGAGAGAGAGAGGAAGAGAGAATGTCGATTATGACATCATAAGAGTTTCATAAATATTTTAAAATTTCAAGAATCTCTTCTCATTCTTCTAAAGTTCGCTTGTCTTTTATAAGATTGAGTTGAAAATATTGTTGCATCATTTTGCCATTATTTCGTTATTGAGACGATTCTATTTTGTAATATTTCCTCATTTGGAATCGTCCATCTTTTAAAGTTAAAGTTTCCCTTTAAAAGATGCAATGGACTATTTCAAAATAACACGAGGCTATTCATATCTATAACAGGAGAACCAAGAACAAGAAGAATGACTTTACAATATTTCCAACTCAATCTTATAGAAGGCAAGCAGTCTTTGGGAAAATGAGGAGGTAGAAAATAGTTGAATATTCCAAAAAATGTTCATAATTATTTAATATACATAATGAATACTGACCCAATCTAGTAGAAATTAAAATAACCAGGCTGAAAGTTTAGCAAATAAAGAAATGTGACTGTTAATAATTACTGTGTTAGTGACTAGATAAGGTTTCTCCCCACTATTCTTAGAGAGAGACTTATATAGGCTCTTTCTTACTCTTATGCTAATTAGGTATACTGAATTATATAGGTTCTTTCTTACTCTTATGCTAATTAGGTATACTGAATTATATAGGTTCTTTCTTACTCTTATGCTAATTAGGTATACTGAATAATATAGGTTCTTTCTTACTCTTATGCTAATTAGGAATACTGAATTACATAGGTTCTTTCTTACTTTATGCTAATTAGGTATACTGAATTATATAGGTTCTTTCTTACTCTTATGCTAATTAGGTATACTGAATTATATAGGTTCTTTCTTACTCTTATGCTAATTAGGTATACTGAATTATATAGGTTCTTTCTTACTCTTATGCTAATTAGATTTACTGAATTATATAGGTTCTTTCTTACTCTTATGCTAATTAGGTATACTGAATAATATAGGTTCTTTCTTACTCTTATGCTAATTAGGTATACTGAATTATATAGGTTCTTTCTTACTCTTATGCTAATTAGGTATACTGAATTATATAGGTTCTTTCTTACTCTTATGCTAATTAGGTATACTGAATTATATAGGTTCTTTCTTACTCTTATGCTAATTAGGTATACTGAATTATATAGGTTCTTTCTTACTCTTATGCTAATTAGGTATACTGAATTATATAGGTTCTTTCTCACTTTTATGCTAATTAGGTATACTGAATTATATAGGTTCTTTCTTACTCTTATGCTAATTAGGTATACTGAATTATATAAGTTCTTTCTTACTCTTATGCTAATTAGGTATACTGAATTATATAGGTTCTTTCTTACTCTTATGCTAATTATGTATAATGAATTATATAAGTTCTTTCTTACTCTTATGCTAATTAGGTATACTGAATTATATAGGTTCTTTCTTACTCTTATGCTAATTATGTATACTGAATTATATAAGTTCTTTCTTACTCTTATGCTAATTAGGTATACTGAATTATATAGGTTCTTTCTTACTCTTATGCTAATTAGGTATACTGAATTATA
Source organism: Sepiola atlantica (assembly GCA_963556195.1). Lineage (NCBI taxonomy): Eukaryota > Metazoa > Mollusca > Cephalopoda > Sepiida > Sepiolidae > Sepiola > Sepiola atlantica. The sequence continues at coordinate 12,392,945 of OY744515.1, forward strand.
TAGGTTCTTTCTTACTCTTATGCTAATTAGGTATACTGAATTATATAAGTTCTTTCTTACTCTTATGCTAATTAGGTATACTGAATTATATAGGCTCTTTCTTACTCTTATGCTAATTAGGTGTACTGAATTATATAGGTTCTTTCTTACTCTTATGCTAATTATGTATACTGAATTATATAGGTTCTTTCTTACTCTTATGCTAATTAGGTATACTGAATTATATAGGTTCTTTCTTACTCTTATGCTAATTAGGTATACTGAATTATATAGGCTCTTTCTTACTCTTATGCTAATTAGGTATACTGAATTATATAGGTTCTTTCTTACTCTTATGCTAATTATGTATACTGAATTATATAGGTTCTTTCTTACTCTTATGCTAATTAGGTATACTGAATTATATAGGTTCTTTCTTACTCTTATGCTAATTAGGTATACTGAATTATATAGGCTCTTTCTTACTCTTATGCTAATTAGGTATACTGAATTATATAGGTTCTTTCTTACTCTTATGCTAATTAGGTATACTGAATTATATAGGTTCTTTCTTACTCTTATGCTAATTAGGTATACTGAATTATATAGGTTCTTTCTTACTCTTATGCTAATTAGGTATACTGAATTATATAGGTTCTTTCTTACTCTTATGCTAATTAGGTATACTGAATTATATAGGTTCTTTCTGACTCTTATGCTAATTAGGTATACTGAATTATATAGGTTCTTTCTTACTCTTATGCTAATTAGGTATACTGAATTATATAGGTTCTTTCATACTCTTATGCTAATTATGTATACTGAATTATATAAGTTCTTTCTTACTCTTATGCTAATTAGGTATACTGAATTATATAGGTTCTTTCTTACTCTTATGCAAATTATGTATACTGAATTGTATAAGTTCTTTCTTACTCTTATGCTAATTAGGTATACTGAATTATATAGGTTCTTTCTTACTCTTATGCTAATTAGGTATACTGAATTATATAGGTTCTTTCTTACTCTTATGCTAATTAGGTATACTGAATTATATAGGTTCTTTCTTACTCTTATGCTAATTAGGTATACTGAATTATATAGGTTCTTTCTTACTCTTATGCTAATTAGGTATACTGAATTATATAGTTTCTTTCTTACTCTTATGCTAATTAGGTATACTGAATTATATAGGTTCTTTCTTACTCTTATGCTAATTAGGTATACTGAATTATATAGGTTCTTTCTTACTCTTATGCTAATTAGGTATACTGAATTATATAGGTTCTTTCTTACTCTTATGCTAATTAGGTATACTGAATTATATAGGTTCTTTCTTACTCTTATGCTAATTAGGTATACTGAATTATATAGGTTCTTTCTTACTCTTATGCTAATTAGGTATACTGAATTATATAGGTTCTTTCTTACTCTTATGCTAATTAGGTATACTGAATTATATAGGTTCTTTCTTACTCTTATGCTAATTAGGTATACTGAATTATATAGGTTCTTTCTTACTCTTATGCTAATTAGGTATACTGAATTATATAGGTTCTTTCTGACTCTTATGCTAATTAGGTATACTGAATTATATAGGTTCTTTCTTACTCTTATGCTAATTAGGTATACTGAATTATATAGGTTCTTTCTTACTCTTATGCTAATTAGGTATACTGAATTATATAAGTTCTTTCTTACTCTTATGCTAATTAGGTATACTGAATTATATAAGTTCTTTCTTACTCTTATGCTAATTATGTATACTGAATTATATAGGTTCTTTCTTACTCTTATGCTAATTATGTATACTGAATTATATAAGTTCTTTCTTACTCTTATGCTAATTAGGTATACTGAATTATATAGGTTCTTTCTTACTCTTATGCTAATTATGTATACTGAATTATATAAGTTCTTTCTTACTCTTATGCTAATTAGGTATACTGAATTATATAGGTTCTTTCTTACTCTTATGCTAATTATGTATACTGAATTATATAAGTTCTTTCTTACTCTTATGCTAATTAGGTATACTGAATTATATAGGTTCTTTCTTACTCTTATGCTAATTAGGTATACTGAATTATATAGGTTCTTTCTTACTCTTATGCTAATTAGGTATACTGAATTATATAGGTTCTTTCTTACTCTTATGCTAATTAGGTATACTGAATTAAATAGGCTCTTTCCTACTCTTATGCTAATTAGGTATACTGAATTATATAGGTTCTTTCTTACTCTTATGCTAATTAGGTATACTGAATTATATAAGTTCTTTCTTACTCTTATGCTAATTAGGTATACTGAATTATATAGGTTCTTTCTTACTCTTATGCTAATTATGTATACTGAATTATATAGGTTCTTTCTTACTCTTATGCTAATTATGTATACTGAATTATATAGGTTCTTTCTTACTCTTATGCTAATTAGGTATACTGAATTATATAGGTTCTTTCTTACTCTTATGCTAATTAGGTATACTGAATTATATAGGTTCTTTCTTACTCTTATGCTAATTAGGTATACTGAATAATATAGGTTCTTTCTTATTCTTATGCTAATTAGGTATACTGAATTATATAGGTTCTTTCTTACTCTTATGCTAATTAGGTATACTGAATTATATAGGTTCTTTCTTACTCTTATGCTAATTAGGTATACTGAATTATATAGGTTCTTTCTTACTCTTGCATTATTTGATCTTCATCCGAATTTTCAAACTTATTCTGATCTGCTTGGTCATGCATTATTTCGTCTTCTGACGTCATTCTGTAAAGGTTGTTCTAATAAATCAGTACTGGAAGGACTCGTACAGATTTCTTCATCATTTTGCTCTTTATATTCGCCTTGGGGCCTTATTTGATCTGCATGGTCTAATATACTGTCTCCCTTTTCTCTATTTAATAGAGCTGTATTGTGGCCTTTTTGCATGATAAATTCTGCTTTTTCTGAATTTGATTCTTTGTTCCTTTTGTACTACATTTTTTCAGTTGTGGAATAGGACTTCCCATTAAAACTGATGGGCTTTTTAGTCTTCCTGTGTGGGGTATTGTGCAATAGCTTAAAAGCGGCTTTGGTAGAAAAAACATTCAATTGAGAGTGAATCTGCAACATTCTTTCCGCTAATCCATTCGATTGAGGGTGATATGACAATGTCTTATACGGTTTACACTCTATTTTTCCAACCATAAACTAAGATCATCGCAAAACTCTGGTGCACTCATACCAAGGTTTTTGGTATGTCGTTTCTGAAAAATACGACCCTTAGAATCTGTTTTATCATCGACCTTTTCTGGCACACTTTTTACTTTAGGCAGGTCTGAAAAAGAATGTACTAGTATTAATAAAAGTCCCACTCCAGTAATGTACGCATGATCCATATGTACACGACTCAATTGCTCCACTTCTCTGGGCCATGAATGTAAAGTAGTCTGTGTAAAATTTTTAAATTCTTTACATGTTTTGAGCTTTTTTATATATTCTTCTAAATCTCATGAATATCTCGGCTACCATGCATCATCTAATTTTATCCTTTTTTGTACGGCCTCTACTCCAGTGTATCTTGGTACTATTTGGCCTTTTGGCTAAGATCAAAGTGTAGTATCTGTTCTGATGGATACTACACCCCATAAACTGGTATTGTCTTGGCCTTCGGGGCTTGATTTACGCCAGTCTATGGGTCTCGCCTCCCCTCTTTGAGGAGGAGTAAGTTTATTTCTTACTGCCTGAGGCGCCCCTACCGGGGAATGCCGACGAGGCTGCCCAGGCAATTTTTAAACCCCACTTTCCCGACCCGACCTTGGGTCACATCTTACTTGTGGGAGTAAGATAAAAACTGGCCTTGTGCCTAACTCCTGGAGAGGAGTAAATCAATACTCCAGTGTATCTTGGCCTTTTGGCTAAGATCAAAGTGTAGTATCTGTTCCTATGGATACTGCACCCCATAGACTGGTATTGTCTTGGTCTTTGGGGCTTGATTTACGCCAGTCTGTGGGTCTGTCCTGTGCAGTTCTAGGAGGTCCACCCTCCCAGGCTTCGCCTCCCCTCTTTGGGGAGGAGTAAGTTTATTGCTTACTGCCTGAGGCGCCCCGACGGGGCTGCCCAGGCAATTTTTAAACCCCACTTTCCCGACCCGACCTTGGGTCACATCTTACTTGTGGGAGTAAGATAAAAACTGGCCTTGTGCCTAACTCCTGGAGAGGAGTAAATCAATACTCCAGTGTATATCGTCATATACACTTTTTATCACCAATTTTCTTCGTGTTTCTGGGGGAATTATCAGATCCCCATTACATATTTTCTTTCGTTTATTTATGTTTTATTTCTTTGTAGAGTCTTTCCACCCTGGAACAATTTCCCCATGTGTTTTTCTTATTATTCTAGATATTATCCTACTTAGTACTGGATCATGACTAGTTTCCGCAGCCATTCTATCTAAAGACAAAACCAGTTTCTACCCAATCTAAGAATGTATCTTCAAATTCTTCTTCATTTTTAGTTTTTGAATCCTTGTAAAATCGCAACCTTGATAGTGCATCAACGTGTGGAATTGAATTTCTTTTTACATATTCTATATTGCATTCAGTTGCTAAAAATTACGTACTCCCGATTTCTGGAAAATCTTCAATAGTGTGGTAGAACAATGGTCAATCAACAATTCCTCCACTATCAAACCACAATGATGTCGTTTACACGACAACTGATAAGGCTAAACTACTTGCACAGCGTTTTGCCTTAAACTCCACTTTGTACTCTGCAAACTACCCCCTCCCTAAATTCCTATTGCGGACTGAAGCCACACTTGATGACCTGGTTATCACCCCATCTCATGTCCGGGACATCATTAAAAAAAACGGGCCTGATCTTATACCAGTAATAGTAATAAAGAAATGCTTTGCTGAACTAGCCCCTGTCCTCTTCAAACTCTACAACAAATGCCTTGCTGAATCTTGCTGACAGCCTCTGTAGTACCAGTCTTCAAGAATTCTGGAGATAGAACTAACCCTCAGAATTATCGCCCCATCAGTCTACTTCCGCTCTTCGCTAAAATCTTTGAATTCTTAATCAATCTAGTGATAGTCCGGTACCTTGTTAATGCTAAACTTCTTTCTGACCATCAGTATGGATTTAGGCAAGTACGGTTATCTCTGAACGCATATACTATACACTAGACAAGGCAGGTGAAGCTAAGGTGGTAGCGCTTGATATATCCAAAGCCTTTGACAAGGTTTGGCATAAAGGGGTTCTCATGAAAATTAATTCATTTGGTATTACTGGACGAATATTTAATATAGTTAGATCTTTCCTAACCAAAAGAAAGATCCAGATTGTCCTCGATGGCCGTTCATCCAAACAAGATGACATAAATGCAGTTGTGCCCCAAGGATCGATCCTTGGACCTTTATTGTTCCTGATTTTCATAAACTACCTTGCTGATGAAATTGTGTCAGAGATGGGTATATTTGCTGATGACACCATGCTCTACTCTCATCATGCAGGCAAAACGGACGTGCACATATACGAGGCAATGGCTGAATCCTTAGAAAGCGACCTCCAGTCTGTAGTGAAATGGGGTCATAAATGGATGGTAACATTTAATGCTGCTAAGACAAAGCTCCTTTCCTTCAACAACTACAAGAAACCTCTTCGACCACCGATTAGCATGGCAAATAACACCTTACCTGAGAGTTCAACATTTAAACTCCTTCGCCTAACATTTACGGGTAGCATGAATTGGAACAAATACATAGAAGACATTGCCAAGGCTGCTGCAAAGAAAGTGGGCTCCCTCTACCATGCTAGAAAACTCTACACACCTGACATTATCCTGTATCTCTACAAAGCAACCATCCGCCCATGCATGGAGTATTGTTGCCACATCTGGGCTGGTGCACCATTCACTAGTCTCTCCCTCTTAGACAAGGTCCAAAAAAGAGTATGTAATCTAATAGGTCTCTCACTATCCACCAACTCCATCCCCTGTTCCATCGCCGCAATGTTGCATCCTTGTGCTTGTTTTATAAGTACTTTAATGGAATGTGCCCTGATGAACTTGCTGCTCCGGTGCGTCCTCAACGTAAATACACTAGACCAACCCGACAATCAGCTAAATCCCATCCATTCACTGTGGAGGTCCTCAGATGCTTGAGATCCTCCTACTCAAATAGCATCTTTCCTCGTACTGCCGGCCTTTGAAACTCCCTCCCTGTTCCCTGTTTCCCCAACTGTATCGACATGCAGAAATTTAAAACTAATATGAACAAGCATCTCGCTGCACAGCTCCCAATTTAGGATGACCCCCAAAAGTTTCACCCTAATCGTCTACATTGGCAACTTGCCTTGTGGTGTGTGAACTATGTTTTTAAAAAAAGTATCACTACAAACATGAAATTAAAATAAGGATAGATAAGAAATTCGAATGTGAGTTTGCAAAATGGATTGGTTTAGTTTTTCCTCCAATAAGAAAAGAATCTTACTTCCCTAAAATTTGGATAGGTATCTCTTCATTGGTTGCATCTGTTAAATATAGAAGACAGCATATGTATCAGCGTGGGTTTGAACGTGGATGTGGCATCACATATGGTTAGAGGCGCTGACTGTGGGCTATTGGAACTACTGTATGAATGTCATTAATATCTATGGATTAAATAGTAGGATACACTAGTCTCTCAAGCTATGGTTGTGCAACTAATCTGAAAGAACAGCAGTCTTCCTCTGCTTATCCCGGCATTGTTTCCAGTCATCCTAAACTTCTGCTTGCCACTAAACTCAAGCAATGCAGGTTCAGGAGAGGTGCGGTAGGGTATTGTGCAACCCTTGCTTCACTATAGATTCCTCATGCAGGAATCCTTAGAGTGGGTATCTATTGTCTCTTAATACTGAAAGGATGCCTTTAAGTTTAAATGTAGATTTATACTTGTTGGCACTGAAAGTAAATCAGGTTTGTCTGAATTCCCATAATCTTACATAACCCCCTTCCCCCACCCCCCAAAAAATGGTGCCACAGAAGGAATAAAAGAGCAAGAACACCATCCAGACCTCCACTGGTAGAGCACAGGGAATACTGGAATCCTGCAGAAATTTATTTCCATTTAAATTTCAGACATCAACAAGAAATCAATTTGCGATAACAATTTGTTAGGGTTATCGAAGAGGCAGAGAGTGCTGGAAATTTGGAAAAACTTGTCACTCAGACTCCAGGGAACACTACTTGGTATTACCATTGAGCAATCACTTGCAATAACTTGTACGAAAATTTCTAGTGGGTAAATAATAATAACATGGCACTGATGAAGACAACTGAAATATTAAGAAAAATAGCGAATGTAACTCGCTAGAACAAAAGGGATATAAAAATAGATATGACTGGGTTGGAAAGGTAGTCCACTGGGAACTGTGCAAATGACTGCAATTTGAACACAACACAAACACAAATGGTACAAACACAAACCGGAGCAAGTATTGGAAAACAAAAAACATAAAATCCTTTGGAACATGGAAATACAAACAGACAAACTCATCCAAGCAATAAAACCATACATGATAGAAGAAAAAAACAAATAGTAGAATTTGCCGTCCCAGCTGATCACAAGGTGAGTATGAACGACATAAGAATCTAAGTAAATACATAGAACTTGCAAGAGAACTGAAATTAATATCGAATTTGAAAACTACCGTGATACCAATAATTGTAGGAGCACTCGGAACAGTAGTGAAAGTAGAATGTAAGGGAGGACTGACATCATACAAAACACAGCACTGATGAAAACAGCAGAAATATTAAGAAAAATTTTAGAATGTGTAAACCAATCCACATCACCACATGACACTGATCAACTATAGGTAGTTGAAATAAAATCGTGCTTTTTAAGCACAACTAGAACTATAGATGGAACATATTAAGACCAATCCAAGGGAATGGAAAAATAATCTGTGACCTTCCCCTTCTCCAAATTCAGTAGCTTCAACATCAGTTGGTACCACAGAAAATGGTCATGAAGGGTCTGAGAGAATGGAAATACCCAGATTGGATAGCACTATGGTGCTGTGGCTAAAGAAAGTGAGGCTAGTGGAGAGCCTTTAGCAGGAAGATCATGTGGCGAGCCTCCTGCCATTGTATCTGAAGGTGGATGCATTGGTCATTTATTTGGATATGGACATAGGCTGTTTGTCGAATTGGTTGGTTTTGAGGGAGTTGGGCTGAAAAGGTTCATTAAACTGGTTTTCATTGTAGGGATCTCCGATGTTATCTTCATCTTACTCCAACAGGTGCTAGGCCAAACAGTGAGACCCTGAATATAAGGAGGGTTGGCTCATAGCAAGAGCAATAGCACTGATAATGATAGGAGACCAAAGCCAATATGTGGTTGCAACCATACACTTATCTTGCAGTAATGCCGCAGTTCATACCGAGAGCAATGCCATCGCTAGCATACGTTGCTACAGATGCAGCAGCAAGAGTCACACGGCAAAGGACTGACAAACCCATGGAATACCGAGACTGGGACTTTTCAGGAAATGAGTCCCAATAAAATGTAAATCCGATGCACCTGGAAACAAGTGTTGATATGTTGATAGGATGCTCTATTTGGTGCTGATTGAGACCGTCTTCTTATCAACAACATCAGAGGCAACAACACAACAGGCAACACAAACAACAGAGGCAACAGCCCCCCCCTCCTTAAAGGCAGTGGCAAGGTGGCAGTGTCAGGGTTACATGGCTAACAAGGCTCTAGTGAAAATCCAACTTCTTCTCAGATTGAGGAAGTGAACATCTCACAGCTTCTGGCTCAAGCGAAAGCTATTTTGAAAGATGGCCCACCCAGACCCACATTAATTACGGCAGCTGTGCAGCCACTGCACGCCAGGAAGGCCTGACAAAAAACGCCAGGATAAAGTATTTTGAATGTGATAGAAATAACCATTTAGCAAGGGATTGTCTCATTTGGTGTGACAAATGGAGATCTTAGGATCCCCAGCTGCGTAGAAGTGGTGCACGTTGCTCTCAATGTGTGGGACTATTCTACACTTCTCTGGACTGTCCGGAAAAAGAGTTAGGTGATGAAAGATATGTACCGGCTTCTTCCCCAGACAAGATGTGAACTTGGTGTAAGAATAGCTGTGAGCAGAAGACTATTCGATAAAGAACTGGAGCAATGGATCAAGAAAGGCTGGGTTGCTCACTATGATGAACAAAAGCTTGAACCCCCCCCCCCCCCCCCGAGTGGGCTGTCCTCGATGCTGATATTTACACCAGCAAATTGAGGGAATAGAGACAGAGAGGACTAAATGTAACGTTATTGGATCTCCAAGTGTGCATCGAAAATCCACTCTGGCCATATCAGATCATTGTTTTCCAAGGTAGAAGGTACTGCTTAACAAGGTTGGGATTTTGACTGAATGTGGCTCGGCAAATAATGAGGTCCATTATGAACGCAGTCTTATCACAGGACGACCAAATCAAGAAGGCAACCTCAGCTTACATCGACGTGGATGAAAGTGTCGCATCCAAAACCAGTATTGCTGAACATTTGTCACATTTTGGAATGGCCAGCAAAACTCTGGAGTGACCAAAGGATGCAGCCTGGGTGCGTGGCTTGACTGTCTGGAGAGTGGACGATGACCTGCTTTGGAAATGTGAGAACAAGTTACTGAATGTCCCAGACAATATTATCAGAAAAAGGTGTTCACTTTCTGTGTAAGGCTTGTTGGACAATTTCCAGTGTGCGGCTGGATGCAATTAGCAACTAGCAGCATCAAACGAAGGGCAAGCATGGATGCAATTAGCAACTAGCATGATCAAACGAAGGGCAAGCATGGATGCAATTAGCAACTAGCAGCATCAAACGAAGGGCAAGCATGGATGCAATTAGCAACTAGCAGCATCAAACGAAATGCAAGCATGGATGCAATTAGCAACTAGCAGCATCAAACGAAGGGCAAGCATGGATGCAATTAGCAACTAGCAGCATCAAACGAAGGGCAAGCATGGATGCAATTAGCAACTAGCAGCATCAAACGAAGGGCAAGCATGGATGCAATTAGCAACTAGCAGCATCAAACGAAGGGCAAGCATGGATGCAATTAGCAACTAGCATCATCAAACGAAGGGCAAGCATGGATGCAATTAGCAACTAGCAGCATCAAACGAAGGGCAAGTCAAGGGTGACAGAAGGATGGAGTAATCGGATCGACGATGCTCCACTAAGACGTATCCTAACAGAGACCGTTAACAGAGTGAGTTAAGCCAACCGATGTAAAGGCAAATGGTGTGTCAATGGCGAGCCACTTGACGTGTGGGTTGATACTAGTTCCCTGGTCACAGGTATTCTGCTTGAATCGCATGGCACTCTGATTAAAGATGCATGTAGAATGCGGCCAGAAGCGGACACATGATACATCAACCTTACGGAGTTGGATGGGAGTAAATCTTGCTGGTTGGCCAAATCTCAACACCTAAAGACTGACTCTTTGCGCATTTACCAATGGCTCACCAACACGTTGACAAACAAATTCAGAATGAGTACTAAGGCTGATTATTGATCCTGTACCAATACGATGGTAACATGGGAAACTTGAATCCTCAAGTGCATGGAAAATTTTTGCCATGAATGTCACCCACTATGGAGGTGTTCATTACATGATCCTTAGCGATTGTGGGTTTGCCATCTGGTTACTCTTGTAGTGAGAAGATTCTGTCGCTGTTGTACAGTGTCTCAGCTGTATTTTCTTTAAGAAGGACATGCCCGAAGAAATCTTGACCAACAATAGAACGACATTTAGAAGCAAGAGCTTCAGATTTTTTGCTGAGAGCTAGGGTGTCTGACTGTGTTTCCGGCATGCATATGCACTGTCAGGGTATGGTATTATTGAGAGGTCCCACAAATCAATAAAGCGGATTGCTGCTAGTAAACTATGCACTGCCGAAGAGACAGTTTATTGGTACAATGTAACGGTAAAAGATGGTGTCCATAGTACGACAGATCTGGCGAATGCACTGTACCAGATGATGGCCAGATGAAATGCATTGATGAGACTCTTCCACGGCTACCAGATCACAAGTATAGAATCTATGAAAAGTGGGATGTTGTGCTGATAGGGGCCCGACTAAAAAGGTGCATTATTGAATGGATGACAGAAACTGTGATGGAAGTAGTGATCCTCAAACCGTATGTGTAGATGGAGTGCTTTGCCATGTAAGAGACTTTCGCCTATATCCTCAGATGGGGATCAATTCTGAAGATAACAAAGCTGCAGTGTCAAGCGATGACAAAGCTGAGAGCCTGGTCGATGATGGCTTTAATTGTTCAACAGTGACAGTGAAGGCAGAGAACAACAGGTCTCACTAGAACCACCACAAGAAGCGACCGAACCCGCTGCGACACGTATCTGAAGAAGCCACAGACAAAGGAGACTGCCTCGCAGCTGCTACGTGTCTCGATGAAAACAGGAGAGAGTATAATTGTCAAAGCCGGTCTCTCTAAAGTAAACAACAAAGAATCGTGTGAGCCGTACATAAAAACCATCAAACAAAAAAGTGAGATGCAATGAAGCTGATTCGAACTGTCGACTTAAGAGTCATAAATGATTCATCATATGTGACTCCATATAAGATTCGCCTATTTGAGAAAGAGAAAACTCAGAACGTCTCTAATGTTGCAAGAGAGATTTAATGATAACAGGTGTTTGTTCGAAGTGATGTCACTTGGAAATATGAAGATTTTGCTTGTTGGATGACTAAACATATTTCACTTGAGTACCATAAAGCGCAAATCCAAAAATCAGAATAAAAGCAGTATCCTGTTAAAAATTTCTCACTACAAAGTCCATCCTTATCACTTTCTTCCATTATTTTTTGGGCTTTTCCCTGCCAACTAACTCTGCTACATCAACTGTTCTATATCTCTCATCCAATCTTTCAATGTAACCAAACCAGTAAAGTCTCTTGTTCTAGACACTTCTCTCTATACTAATCTTCCTCTGAGATCATCAGATCTAATCTTGTATTTAAAGCTCACATTATATACTCATCATACCATTTTCATATCATTTCTCTCCATTCAACACAGATCTTCAATCCTCAATAGCCAGGTTTCACTTACATACATCAAACTGCACACACATGCCTACTAGACTCTTCCCTTGGTCAACAGTGGTAACGCTTTGTTGGTTGGTAATGGCATAAGTTCCCTGAACTTACTCCATCAACTCCTAACTCTTCATAGCACATCAGTACCAGCTCCTTCCTGTACTGGACAATGGTATCACAAAGATAACAAAACTTCTGAACAACCCCAATAGCCTTCTCATCCAAATATACTTTCTCTACACCTTAGTTCTCATCTGTCTTACACTTCTTGCACATTGCACAAACCGGTTATCATCTCTCAACTTACCTGTAATTCCATTGCACTTCATGTATACCTTATGCTTACAAGTATCACAAACAAATTGAGTTGCTCCTTTTCCACAAAATGAGCAGGAGAACTTTCCTCTTTCTGGGAGCTTTCCAACACTACAACCACTGATCATCACTTTTGCTTCAGTAACATTCTTTGGTCTTGGGAACATTCACTCTCATGTCTTTACTTTCCATGTCTTACTTCCAAGTCTTTACTTAACAAGTAGACCTTCCATTGTTTCATAGACAAGCAGTAAATCATCAGCATAAAGTAAAACTGTAAAATTGAAAATTGATGTGGAGTCCACTTATACTTTAACGCAACTGGAAATATAAAACTTAAATAAAAGTCTTTTATAGTTTCGTCAGAATATTGAGAAGAGAAATCTCAACTTAAAGGAAAGCAATCTCTCCCAACTGACAGCAGACGAAAATAGCAGAAAGAAAGATTTACTCAGAACTTAAACACATATTACACTGTGAAAACACTTTCTCATTAACTTGTCCATTATTCATGTCGGGAAGTGTGAAAGACCAGTGGAAGAAGTTGAAAGATACTCTGTTGAAGGTAACAGACCAGACTTGTAGGTAGACAAAAGGGCCTCCAAGTCATAGGGTGACATGGTGGTGGAATGAGGAAACTGAGAAGTGTATCAAAGAAAAGGGGAAATGATGGAGTGAGTGAGAAAATGGTTAGTGAATAAGGATATGTATCTAGTGGCAAAAGGAACAGCAAGAAGATCAATCTACAACACCAAGGTGGAGGCTGAGCAAGCTAAGCTTTCAGATAAAATACATAGGGATGACAAGAAGAATGAAGTATGCGGATAGCTAAACAGATGGCTAAGACAAATTGGTATTTTTGGAGAGAAGTGCAACAAAATAACAGAGCCAGGTTAGGGTTAGGGTTAGAGGGATTAGGGTTAGGGTTAGAGGGATTAAGGTTAGGGTTATAGGATTAGGGTTAGGGTTAGAGAGATTAAGGTTAGAGGGGTTAGAATTAGAGGGGTTAGGGTTAGGGTTATAGGGATTAGGGTTAGGGTTAGTGTTAGAGAGATTAAGGTTAGAGGGGTTAGGGTTAGAGGGGTAAGGGTTAGGGTTAGAGGGATTAGGGTTAGGGTTAGAGAGATTAAGGTTAGAGGGGTTAGGGTTAGAGGGGTTAGGGTTAGAGGGATTAGGGTTAGGGTTAGTGTTAGAGAGATTAAGGTTAGAGGGGTTAGGGTTAGAGGGGTTAGGGTTAGGTTTAGTGTTAGAGGGATTAGGGTTAGAGGGATTAGGGTTAGTGTGACAAAGTATCCGAGGCCCCATGGGGATCAGGTACCCTGGTTACGTGCTAGTATGCATCTTGGTGGTGATGCTAGGCCTTGCGTAGAGACAAAGTGGAGATATAAAACTAGTATATATTTGACGTGGAAACGGACTTATTCAGACGACAGGAAAGAGGCGCCGGTTTGTCTGGTTGAGTCGTGTTTTTCAGTCAAAATCCATTCCCTTCCCAGGTAAGGAGACGGTTGCCAGATGGGAAGTTACAGATGATGTAAATCCATGATCTTATAGTTAATTCCAATAATATCAATAAAACGATGTCGTTCTGTTTAACTTAGCAGATAGCCGCGCGCCGATGATGGTGGGCGCCGAAGAAAAGAAAACTGAACGAACTCCCCATCGTCACCTTAGACAGTTAATTTGTGACTAAACAACTACTTGTGAAACGAATTCGCACACAGGGAGAACCAGCCAAATAACTTAGAGAAACCAACTTTTACGAGTACGGTAGACATTAATCTAATGTAAAATCAATTCTTTTATTTTATTAATAATTACTCTTCTATACAAAAAACCCCGACCGAGTTGTTGAACATTGTTCTTTTCCTTTTGTTCTGCTTTGAATAATCTTTCACCCTCATGGAGCCAACCGATTGCTGTTCGCCCAGTGATCGCTCGCTGATATAAACAGTTTCAACGTGGGAGTTGGACGAGACAACAGGATCGGTGACGTCATCATCATCATCGTCGCCATCCCAGTCTAGAGGAATTTCGATCTACATATATTTTTTTATTGCCACTACGACGATCGGGTGCCCGTGTGAGGTCGACAAGACAACCGTGCACGCATGTGGGGTTCATATTTGGCACCGCGACCAGAATATCATACACCTGTGTGTGCGGTTGACTACGATCCCCACGAGTGGGGTTCATATTAGTGTTAGGGTTAGAAGGATTAGGGTTAGGGTTAGAGGGGTTAGGGTTAGGGTTAGGGTTAGAGGGATTAAGGTTAGGGTTAGAGAGATTAGGGTTAGGGTTAGAGATTAAGGTTAGAGGGGTTAGGATTAGGATTAGGGTTAGAGGGATGCTTGGAAATACTATTATGCGAAATTGTTGAATACTGAGTTTTCATGGGACCTAGAAAATATAGAACTTGTAGAATCAGTATCTAGACCAGCTAAAAGAATTGAGAAAGAAATGGTATAAGATGAAGAATGGTAAAGCTGCAGGACCCTCAGGTGTTGCAGAAATGTTGAAGGCTGCGGGTGAAACAAGCATTGAAATGATCACCAACTTGACAAATCAAATTATAAAAGAATAGGTTATCCCAAAAGACTGGGATTTTAGTACAATTGTGAATTGTTGCAAAATGAAGGAGGAGCTCTGATTAGCAGTTTGGAAATCAATTTCTTAAAGCCGTTCAATGGATGTTAAACCGAACATGAAGAAGAAAAAGAAGAAGAAGAAGAAGAAGAAGAAGAAGAAGAAGAAGAAAAAGAAGAAGAAGAAGAAGACGGATCAAGTTCTGAAAGTGGTTGAAAGAATAATTGAGAAGCAAATAAGAAGTCAGATAAGCATAGATGAAATGCAGTTTGATTTTATGTAAGTATCACTGATGCTATATTTATCCTGAGATAAATGCAAGAGAAGTATCTTGGTAAGAAGAAGAACCTGTATTTTGTTTTTGTTGATTTGGAGAAAGCTTTTAGTAGAGTGCTAAGAGATGTTGTTTGGTGGACTTTGTGCAAGTGAGTGGTTAGTCGAGGTTATTCAAGCAATGTACAGAAATGCCCAAAGTTGTGTTAGAATTAATAGCACATTTAGTGACAGCTTTAATGTTAAAGTGGGACTACATCAGGAATCTCTACTGATCCGTTGCTATTGACTTGTGTCTTAGAAGGGTTGTTGTAATGGAAATGGGTGTGAACGAAAGAAAAAACTCAACATAAAATAAGTTTACCTCCAAATTTTACACAAACTACCCATACAAAATCAGGTAAAAATTACACTTCTCGTGCAGAACTTCGTATATTATTGACTTTATTCCTTTCCTTTTGCATATCTTTTTAAAGATTTTTGTCACTTTTTTACAGGAAGATCCCTGTCAGTATACACTTATTTTTCTTCCCTTGATGCAACTAATTATTTACGTCCTTTTTAGCTCAAGAATAGGGAAGTCAAATGAAGTGTGCATGAACAACCAAACAAACTGACAGTCGAATCTAGAACTTTGTACAGAGATGTCTACGAAAACACCGTTTTGGAGAGCAAGAGAAACAGATCAACCTAAGATGTCTACACGGCCACATAAAACTACAGCACTCTTCACTGGTATTTTCACGCCTCAAAAATTGCCCCCCTAAAATTGCAACACGTTTTCTGCCATCTGCCCAGAAGGATGTATTGTCATTTCAAACCACGAAAGCCTATAAAAACAACTAGCTTTGTACTCTCTCTCTTATATATATATATATATATATATATATATATATATATATATATATATATATATATATATATATATATATATATAGTCTCGGAAGTTTCTTTAACTATATTAAAAGAAAAACTTTTTAAAAAAACAAACCTTATAGTCCCAAGTCTTTCAGTGGAAAATCACTCATGTAAGTCAATTTATTTTTTACAGTTATTATATTAGTTTGTTTCTAACACTATTTTAAGAGATCATCAGTTGTTTACCATGAAAAACTGTTTCGGGAATTTAAAAACAAGACAGTATTTAATTTCATGGCTTCCCAGCAGAGTTGATCAGACCCCACTTCCCTTAAAAGACAAAAACATAAACGTTCCTTATACTAAATCTACGTTTTGTTCCATATAAATGTTTTGCTAACTTATATTAGTTATTAAAAAAAAAAAAAAAATTCTTTACCTGTGCTGTTCGTCTATATATATATAATTAATTAAGTTCAAATATTAACTAAATGAACAAAACCATTACTTTTCAAAAGTGCTCAATATATATTAGAGCTTTTATATTAAAATAAACATAGTTTGAGTATCCGACAATCGTTTCAGAACCTTCTCGGTTCCTCTTCAGGGATGTACTGGTGAACAAAGATTATACCCGCCAATACACAATCATAAGAAAGAAAGAAAAAGAAAATACAAGCAGACAAAATAATGTATTTTGTCGGCTTGTCTTTTCTTTTTCTTTCTTTCTCCCTGAAGAGGAACCGAGAAGGTTCTGAAACGATTGTCGGATACTCAAACTATGTTTATTTTAATATATATATATATATATATATAATTTGATGGCAGCACCAAATCATCATCAGTAGTTCGGATAGAATTGCTATACTCATGTAAGCTTTTCCTATTCTCATGCGAACTTATTCTTGTACATACAGCACTCATCAACATTACAACTATGTGTACTTACACTTTCACTTAACACTCAGATTAAATACCTACCGCAGCACACGCACTAAATACCTACCGCAACACACGCACTACAAGTTACAACACTTTCCACCTTTTTCCTCAAAAATAAATATTGATTATTTCGTTTTTTGTCGTGGTTTGAATAGGGCCCGCAACATTATGTTGCAAAATGACCAAGAAACTTAATTTTGATAAAAATCTAATTCACTTAAAATTTGAAATAAATTTTAAGAAAAATAAGTACAATAACACTAAATAAGAAAAAAAATAGTAAAAAAATAAAAACTGATTATAACAAATAAAATAGAATGTTTATGAAGAATCTTATATAATCCATCATTTACGACTGACTCCTGATGCATTCCCCTACCTGTATATACGTCTTAAGATAGTGTACTGCTGTCACATCTCGGGAGGTGCCGCTCAGAGCACTTGTAGAGTTGTGGCTGATATAAGATGCTTGTCGGAGATCTGTATTCATCTGACTGGCCTTGCTTGAGATGAAGGAAAAAAAGGGGTCACCAGGCTCCAGTTAAAAAGATTTACAATTCATATTAACTTTATTTAACAATTTCATCAACACAGGAACACAAAGAATATGAGACATATTGGTTCAGCCGGCATGTATTAAAGAAAAGGAATTGAGTCCAGGTCTTTAGTCTTGGTCTTTGGGTTCATCTCCTGCCTAAACTACGACGAGAGACAAGTCAGGAAATGCAACGTCTTGTCACGTTGGCATCTCAGCAGGAACTGTTTATATAGGCACAAAATAAGCTTTGGCCAAAAAACAAGAAACGGTACGCATGAGTAGTGATGCTCTAATCGCCTGTGTATCATTACGCGAGTTTTGATATGCCTGTTTTAGCCAACCAAACCACATACCAATCACTACGCAAGAGATTACATGTAAACACGAAAGGAACTGCTACACACTCTTTCCTGCCGTGACAGAGTACAAAAATAAGGGATGATCTCTTCTGTTCTTTACAGCTCCATTCTCACAGAAGAGACGTTGCTTGTCTTTTTCTACTCTATTGTTATTTCTGTGGGATTTTCTCAACTGAGCTCCAATATCTAGTTCCTTCTGGTAAGATATTCATAACAAGAACTCGACTCTTTACCACAACTGAAAAGAACTTGCCTTTCTTCCTCCGTGTGCCCAGCATCAGGCAGAATTTCCATGAACAGTTTCTTTCCAAGAAATTTCCGTCTATGGAACAGATTACAATGGAACTGCTTCCCCACAGACTACAACATGGTCGTCTTCAACTCTAATGTCAACAAATACTTCTCATAAACCACCCCATAAGAAATCAAACTTTGTTCATTCCATTCACCATTTTCAATCCTCTCATAATATTCTTCATCATTCAGCTGACAATCCATCCATCTCGTTAACCCTTATCCTCGAGTGGCATTTTGACCTTGATAAGTGGTGACCTATTAGTAAAAAAAATAAATAAAAGAATAAAATATTCATCATCATTTATAATTTAAAATTTAATGAAAATATATCGTAGCTAATTGTATATCCCCGACGTTACCCGGGTGAAGACATATTGCCGGCTTGAAGAGAAAAAGAATAAAAAATCTGTTTGATGTTTGTTTACAATTTTTCTTAAATAGGATTTTTCTTAATTCGTTTTAGTTTTCCCGTATTTCGTCTTTGATATCAATAAATATTCGATAAATAGTAAATCATTTTTTTTTTTTAAATGTAACGTATATTTAAGAAAGTTACAATATCCGGTCTAATAGTTTTATCAATACAGAGATGATTGCAAATGATTTGCTGATGGAAGCTATTTGACGGAAAGAAATATTCAGGGGAGATAATTGTTGCTTGAGAATGCTTACGGTCGCAAGCAACAATTATCTCCCCTTAATGCAATCGTCCCACACCTCTTCATTCCTCCTACCTTCTCTGTAGTTGTTACCTCTTACCCGTACCCTTCCTTTTCGCAGCAGTCAACGTGAAAGCTCTTCCTTTACTGGAATTGTATTTTGTGGTGTTGTGTGTAGCGGTCACCGCTCTCACTGCATTCAAAAAATAACAAAAATGACGACTAGACATGATAAAGAACGCCAGAGAGCGGCACAGGAGAAATACCAAGCTGTTCTTTCGCAATTACTTAAGGACGAAGACAACAAATATTGCGTTGATTGCGATGCAAAAGGTTAGAAACGATGCAATGGTTGTATATACATTCTTCTCAAGCGCCTTCCGTCATTCTTTAAAGTATACGCCCCCTTTGATGTAATCACGTTTATTTAGTTTATTCGTTTTAATTTTTAAGTAATTGATACCAAAAATATACAGTTGGCACATGCATATATATTTCTCATTACTTACATGTATCGTTCCGTATACCAGAGTAATGTCAAGCTATTATGAATTATACGGAAATCTAATTGGTTTACTACGGATGATCAAAAGTGTCACTATAATTATTTTTTTTTTTCTGTGTGTGTGGAAAACCATTTTTTATTTTTTTATTTATGTATTTTACTACGGTCATTCGTGTATACTTTTTTGTTTGTAATCTGATTTATTTATTTGTGAAATTACTTTTTATTTAATTTGAAATATCGAAAAAAATAAACTATATATCCGATCTTCACTTTACTCCAATAATTGCATATTGTTTCACCAATGGTCATCCATAGCATGAACAAACTAATTTAGGCTTTTAATAAATAAATCTTGTAAAAAAAAAATGTAAAGGTGTTTTAGCTTTTAGTCGAATCGTGGGGTTTGAGCAATTTTATGAAAATGCAGTTTTGAACGATTGTTCTAATTTGGCGTTAAATCTCTCTCTGTATATAGATGTATATTTGTCGGTAGCTGCTTTAATGTGTCTAAAACTGTCATTATTTTTTAGTTTCTTTTCTTTCTCTTCCCCGGTTCATTTTGCTAATATTTTGCCACGTCTTTCAGGTTTTGTCAAAAATAAATAAAATAAAATACGCGATTAAGGTTTTCTAAATTACATAACAAAGAATTATTGTTTTTTTGTCTTCTAATTTATAAAATTCATGCGAACAATTTTGTTTTATCTTCCTTCAATGCAGAATTTATTTAAACATAGCATGTGTGATTATCACTGTATGATATCATCGTAAAAGTGTAGCGGTTACCGGTGCGAACTGGAGTCTCTGAGTTCCGGGTTCGAGTTGTCGGGTGCACTGCATTATTGATACTTTTTTAGAAATGGTATGGATCCGTACCCTCTTCCAGCTATAAGTTGAATAGAAGGGTAGACTATAGACTCTCAAGTCTTGTTTGTGAAACTAGTCTAGGAGAAGGAAAACTCCGAAATAACGTTAGTCTTTCTTTGCGTAATGTAGTTTCAGAATATAGTTATGGAGGTTTATCTCCAAGATCAGAGGGGACATTCGTTATTTTTATTTTGTTGATGGGGCGTGAACTGAGAGCACACTATTTACCCCCCCCCCCCTTTTTTAGGTGTTGCTTGTGTAATAAGACCCCCTCTCCCTTTTTATATTCATTGTTCTTGGTCAACACGACATACCTCTGCACAAAATGACTTATAAGGTTGATATGCCGTAAAACAAACCATTATATGTATTCCCTCTGACTTGTTTCCGGTGTGGTCGTCCTGGACTCTAGCAACACCAGTTCAGGAACGGACGGCCGTGATTCAGGAGAGATGCGATTGGAGATTGCGCAAGCCTTGCTTCACTATAGATCCCGCACAGACACCTTTACAAAGGGTATCCATTGTCTCTCTAAACTGAAAAGTGGCACTTTTTTTTCTTTTAAGTTGCAGAACACCTCCCCTCTCTGTCTTTTATTAATATAAGTGTTAATTTTATCCTTCGCCCTCCCCCTTTTTTTAATCTCCAAATATTATTAGTCCTTTTTTTTGCAGATTTGAATTAAAACTAGTGTCTTCTTCATGTGTTTCAAGTACTATTTACTTTTTCAGTTATAAAATATTTGTTTCACTGTTTTTTGTTGGCAGTTTTAAGGCATTTCATGAAAAGAAATGGCTTTTTATCATTTGGGGTTTTAAAATTGTGTCCTTTTGTATATAAAAAAAAAATCCGCTGAAAACAAACAACTGTCACCGTTTATGGGAAACTCCACTTTTTTTTATTTTTGACTTCCGTAAAATTCCGAGCTACTCCCTTTATTTTACAAAAAGGAGGGTAAATTTTTGCCCTCCCCCCCCCCCTTCCAGCTGTCAACGAAAAAATAAGATAATTTTTGTTCTCGTGTGATTACACATAAACACCGTAGAAATACCTGGACAAAATTTAAGAGTAAACAAAATATTTTAGAGTGAGAGTTCACTTTACCATATAAATTTAACGTAAAATGATCACTCAGTTCTTGACCACATGGCAACCATATTTGGAAATACACACAAAATAAAATGATTACTCGTTCTGTCGAGTTGACCAATAACGTTTTCTCGTAAGTGAGTGATCATTTTATGTTATATTAAGTGAATCCCTATTTTAGAGTCTTTTTCTTTCTTTTTTTAATTTTCCAAGTATTTCCAGAGTGTTGACGTGTAATCGCACGAAAAAAATCTTTTTATTTTTTCGTTAACATTGTAGGGGCAAAGAGTAAAAATTTTACCATTTTCAATCTTCAATTTTTTCTTTAATTAAATTAAAGAAAAAATTGAAGATTGAAAATAGTAAAAATTTTACTCTTAAAAACAAAATTTGATATTTTACATTATTTTATAAAAATTGATAAACTGATGACATTTTTTTTTTCTTTTAAAAATTTAATTTAATAACTTGAATTCATTTTTAGCTTTTATTTGCGATTTCGATATTAAACACAATAACGTGACTACTGTACTGTGACAGCATGACAATTTAAATCGAATGTGATAATCAATTAATTTGGGCCCCTTCAATGAACGTCACCATTAATAATGGGCAGACATTGATTAAAATTACATCCGTGAATTTAATTAAGTCGATTCATTTGCTGCGATTGAACGACATTAAATTGCAATTTTTTTAAATATATTTTATTTTACTTTGTGAATGGAAACAACTCGAAATCTTGATTTTTTTTTTTTTTTTTTTTTTTTTTTTTTTTTTTTTTTTAAATTGTTATGTTGATAATGTAAAGTTATTTTTAAGTGCCTATTTATTTACCTCCCCTCGAGAGCAAAATTAGACACCAAGTCGGTTTTTAATGTAGAAGGATATATCTCCCCAAAACGGGGCCACTCGGGATTGAAATAAAAATAAACAAATTGGTCCCGCTCTAGAAGGGTTTCTCCTCCCCTGACTAAGGACATAGTAGACACACCAATAATTGATGTGGTGACAAGAGATCCGTTTAACGCGTGTTTTTTTTTGGGGGGGGGGGTGCAGCGCTCTGAATGTTGCAAAATTTGCCGTGGCCAATCTCGTCGGCCCTCAGTGGTGGAGCGCATCAGGCGATCAGTAATAAAAACTAATCCCTCCTCCCAAAGACGAAGGTAATGCCTGGGAAGATGGCCTCCTGAGTGGTTTTTTAAAGTTGAATAATTTAACTTTGCGCTTACGAGTTGAATTTTTTTTCTGTTTTTTTTCCATGACCTTCTTTTTCTTCCGAACGTACTTCCCATACGTATCCTTCCCTTTCCTTGATGATCAGTCGAAATATGTTTCAACCATTGTTTCCCCCTTTTCACATTCTCACAGTTACTGACGTCAGGTATTTTGAAATCCTTCATCATCGGACATGTTTGCTAAAAAAGCTGCAATTCAGGAGATCGATTTCATTTTTATACACCCTTCCCCCAACTCTCACACACCAGTATTCTTGTACGAATAACTAAATCACGCGTGTTAGTTAAATAAATAAAATGTTATATTCCCCTTCATGGATTCATTCAAAATGTAATTTTTAAAAAAGCTAGAAATTGCATAATTCAAAAAATCCCAAACTATTGCCAATAATCGATTTGAATCAAATCTTATAATCCTACATTGTACTTATATGACTAGAGACAGATTGCTATGAGACTCGCTACTCGCAAATACATCGGCATTCCTTCCCTTTAATTAGGGGTGAGACGTAATGGGTGTAAATTTCAGATTCATGCGAGTAGTATTTTTTTGTGTTCATTTATACATAAATAACACTAAACAATCAAACATTTTGAAAATTTTGCAAAATTCAGAAGGCCAAAAATAGCCGTTAGGGCTCCACGGGACTCAAAATCCATCATTTTTCGGTGAAAAAGTGGTTTCATGCGACATTGCAGGTCCTAAAACATCCTCAAAAGCTATGAATGGATATAGATGGTTAAATCTGATATAGTACTGTAATTTAGGACCATTTTCAGGCTGTGAAAGGGTTTTCATGAATGTAAAATAGCCAAAAACTAGTGGCCTGCACCTTCTGAATTTTGCAAAATTTTCAAAATGTTTGATTGTTTAGTGTTATTTATGTATAAATGAACACAAAAAAATACTACTCGCATGAATCTGAAATTTTCACCCATTACGTCTCACCCCTACTTTAATGATGAAAAAAGAAGCCAGTCATTCATTAAAATAATGAGCTAAAACAATTACAAATGTTTCGTTTGTTTTTAATTTTGGGAATTCATTGGTACACTATTATTTCCTAGATTATAGGACGTACAAAAGATTGGCCTCTATTCCGAACATCTGTTGAAATTTTTGTTTAATCAGAAAATATTCAGGCTTAATCATTTTTGAAATTAAAAAAACAAACTTTTATTCACCCAAAACAAAGCACATTGTCGCTGAGATGTAAGGGATTACTATAGTTAGAAGCCATATTTATAGGGCATCCTAAGTGGGGAGTTAAGCAACAAGATGCTTGTTAACATTACATTTGAATTTCTGCATATTGGTACAGTCGGGGAAACTGGGAGCAGAGACGGAATTCCAAAGTTTTCCAACATCTGGGAACTTCTACATTGAAAGGATGGGATTTTGGTGCTAGTCAAGTTTGTCGGGGTATTTATATGTTGAGGGGGTACAAATGCATTAAGTTCATCGGAGTACGTTCCGTGGAAGTACTTGTAAAACAAGCACAGGGATGCAATATTGCGGCGATGAGACAGGGGATGGAGCTTGGTAGACAGTGTGGTACCTATTAGGTAAGAGACTCTTTTTTTATAACCTGTCCAAGAAGGAGAGACTAGTGGTTTGTGCAACAATACTCCATGCATGGGCGAATAGTGGCTTTGTAGAGATATCGGATACTGGCAGGTGTGAGATGTTTACTAGCATGGTAGAGTGAGCCCATCTTCTTTGCAGCAGACTTGGCAGTATCTTCTATGTATTTATTGCAATTCATGTTACCTGTGAATGTTCAGTCAAGGAGTTTGAATATTAGACTCTTAGGAAGGATGCTATCATCCATGGCAATCGGTGGTTAGAAAGGTTTCTTATAATTGTTAAAGGAAAGGTGCCTATGACTTGGTAGAATTAAGTGTAAACATCCATTTATGCCCCGCATTCTATTATAGACTGGAGGTCATTTTCTTAGGATTCAGTCATTGTTTCGAATATGTGTGTGTTTGCTTTACTCATGTCTAGAATAGAGCATCATGTCATCAGTAAATGTACCCATCTCAGACACAATTGAATCGGGGATATCGTTTATGAAGATCAGGAATAATAAAGGTGCAAGTCTCGAGCCCTGAGGCGCACCCGCTTAATTTGATGTTTAGATGAACAGCCATCAAGAACGACGTGGATCTTTCTTTAAGCTAAGAATGATCTGATTATATTAAATATTCGTCCAGTAATACCGTAGGAATTAATTTTCCTGAGAAGATCTTCATGCCAGACCTTGTCAAAGGCCATGGACATTTCAAGCGCTACTGCCCTAGCTTCATCTAGACATTTCAAGCGCTACTGCCCTAGCTTCATCTACCCTATTTCGATATGTGTGATATATGCATTTAGAAATGACCGGTAGATATCTGCAATAAAGCGGAGTTGCCTAAATCGATTCTGTTTTTCAGAAAGAAGTTTAACCTTTTCAGATAGTGAACAAGATTGATTAGTGATTCAATGATTTTAGCGAAAAGTGGGAGGAAACTTATGGGGAGATAATTTTGCAGGTTAGTTCCTTCACTAGAGTTCCTGAAAACTGGTAACACAGGGGCAATTTTCCAGCTAGCAAGGAAGCAAGATTCAGCAGGCGTTTGTTATAGAGCAGGAGCGGGCAACCTTTTCAGAGTGAGGGCCAGATGAGACTTTTGGAAGGAGATCGCGAGCGGGAGTGAAAAACGAAATCTCAGAATTACTGTATTTTGTTTACATGAATAAATTGTACAAAAATTGCATTGAACACTATACAAATCTGATATGTTTTATCAAGAGACTTCTGTATGTCATGTTATAAAAGGCTCGACGAAGAGCCATTTTGGAATCATAAAAAATAATGACGGGGGAAGTAGCAAGTTGATCCAGCATTCGTTTTGACACACCTCACATAAGTTCTCTGTTTTATGCCCTTTCCTCGTCTCACGTTTCCTCTTTGCCTCTCTCTTTCTCTTTTTCTATTTTTATCTCCGGCCAAGGATTTGAAATTTGAAATTAATAGTTAAAGAAAAATGAAATATACATGCATCATCGCTCGCTGATATTCATACATTTTTATCCCACTGTAAATCTTAATTGAAACTTACTTTTACGTCTATGTCACAAAATGATATGAGTTTTACTGGGAGGTCTGCGGGCCGGATTGCAATAATAAAGCATAGCAGGGTGGCGAGCCGGATGTTAAGCCTTCGCGGGCCGGAGGTTGCCCACCCCTGTTATAGAGCTTTGTTACTATGGCAGGGATAAGATCAGGTCCACATGCTTTCCAGATATCAAGGTTTTTTTTTATGATATCCAGGGATTTCGATAATAATCGGAAGAGTTTTTTCAAAATAATTAGTGAGTGGCACCATCGCTTTGCTATTTTAATGCCTGACTCCTGAAACCTGTTTCTACGATACCACGTGCGCGCGTGTTTTTTTTTTCTCTTTGATTCCAGCTATACTACCATGAGTTTTAATTAAGAAATCGAATCTACTGAATATAATTTTATTTATTTTTGAAATTACATGCCGTCTCGATTTCACACCCACAAACTATGATATTACCTCACGATTATTATTTTTTTTTTTTTTTTTTTCTTTCATAAAACTGTATTTACCTAGCGTTGCCCGGGTGGAGGGCTGAGAGGGGGGAAAATTCAAAATAAAGTCATGTTTACATTAAAAAAAATTAATTTTCTTTTTACATAGAATTCGAAAAAATTGATTTTAGTTTTTCCTTTTAAATATTCGATTCATAGTAACTAATAAAAATAATAATTCAAGAAAGATGCAAACGCACGAGATGTCTTGTTTATTTTTTTAAATGTTCATTTCCATTACTGCAAGTGTGTGTGTGTGTGTGTGTGTGTGTGTGTGTGTGTGTGTGTGTGTGTGTGAACAAGTTCTAAACTAATAGCCAGCTGCTGTTGGTGTCATTCGACTTTTGTTAACAACAACACACAATTGACATTATTCACTGTTGTTGTTAAACTTGTTGGTTTCATTTGGAATTAAAACCAAAGAAAGGGCCATTATTCTTGCTATTTCAAAATGAGAGTTGCTGAGGCACTTTTTATTATTTTCATGCACTTTCTCTTACTAGCAAGGCTACCCGGCGTTGCTCAGGGCGATGGCTAACAAAATAGAACTTGGAAGAGTAAAAAAAAAAAAAGTGTAATATTTTTTTGTTTTAACCCCTCTCCCTTCCTCTCTCATTTATGCGCAAACTTTTGCAACTGGTTCAATGTAATAAAAAGAAAAATCAGCAGCAGCTGACTGTTTACCCAGTTATAAAATAATTTTTCTGCCCCCCCCCCTGCTCCTCATGCACTAATTTGTTGTCAGGTGACAGGAAGTGAATAAATATTACAATGTTGTTTTAACCGTAACTAACTTGAGATCCTACTGAATTGGAATATATAAGATTTGTAAGCTTATTTTTGGTAATTAATTTAGACGGACATACAGACAGAAATACTACTTTGCTTTATATAATAGATTTTTTTTTTTTTGCCAGTGAAGGTTGAGAAGATATGCATTGCATGGAGAGAAATAATTTGAGAATGATACGATAGATGTGTAATGTGAGTCTTAAAGACATGATGACCTCAGAGGAAGATTAAATCTAGACAGTATAGGGACGCATGTGTGCATCATTTGATTTATATGAATAGTTGGATATATTTTGAAAACAAAGTAGCCATAAAATTTGAAAAGAACATAAGGAAACTAAATTTCCTTAAATCTATTTTGATCACCCCGAAAGTCGGAGGAGGACCTGTGCTTTTAGAAACTTACTTCCAAACTGACCTATGACTGACCAGGTCTTTATTTATCCCCCTTTCTCTCAAATCCATCCTTATTAGTTTCTCCCATGTTTTCCTTGACCTGCCAACTGATCCTGCTACCTCAACTGTTCTACATCTACTAACCAGCAAACTCTCATCCATTCTTTCAGTGTCAAAGTTTCCTGTTCTCCCCACATCTTTCTATATTGTCCAGATTTAATTTTCTTTGAGGTCATCTGAACAAAGCCTGTTTTTCAAACTCACATTACACATCCATCGCATCATCCTCATATCATTTCTCTCCAACCAACACATTTCCTCAACCTGGCCAGGTTTCACTTCCATACATCATCACACTGCATACACATGCCTGATAGACTCTTTACTTGGTCAACAGTGGTAACGCTCTGCTGGTTAGTAATGGCAGAAGCTCCCTGAACTTACTCCATCCACTCCTAACTTTTACTATCATAACAGCACCAGCTCCTCCCTGTGCTCCAATGGTATCACCAAAATACTTCTGAACAACTTTAATAGCCTCTCCATCCAAATATACTTTCTCCACATCTTAGCTCTCATCCGTCTCCATTGTCTTACACTCAAACTGGTTGTCATCTCTTAACCAATATGTAATTCCACTGCAGTTCTTTTATAGCCGATGCTTACATGTACCATAAACAAGATTGAGTTGCTCCCAACTCGCCTTTCACAAACTAAGCCGGGAAACTTTACTTCCATCTTTTTCCAACTTAACAAGTAGACCTTCCATTGTTTCACATCCAAACACTAAATCATCAGCATAAAGCATTTCTTCCGGACAAACCGTACACAATTCCCTGGAAAAGTTTCTAAGACACAATTAAAAAGCAATGCACTCTGTACAGATCCCTGATGCACTCCCACTTTAAAATTAACACTGTCATAGTACTGTTAATTCTAACAGACTTTGAGTATTTCTGTACATTTCTTGAACAACCTTCATCAACTACTCGTTTGCCCCTAATTTGTGCAAAGCCCACCAGACAACATCTTTTGGCACTCTGTCATAAGCTTTCACCGAATCCACAAAAGCAAAATACAGGTTCTTCTTCTTACCAAGGTACTTCTCTTACATTTGTCTTTGGATAAATATAGCATCAATGGTAGTTTGCTCTTGCATCTAAAAAAGATTCCTTCATTTGTTTTTGTCCCAAATCAGACAATTAGTTATCAATGATTTTTTTTTTTTTAAGTTATGCTTACCAACAAACTTTGGCTGAAAATGTCACAATTGCCAAAAGGTTATAGTGCTCAATTCCTATGAAAAATTGCTGTCAGACACATTTTTAGTTACTGAACACAAAAATAACACTTTTAAAAGAGGGGGAAAATCCTCCAAGTTTGTCAAAAGGGGCCCCTTTTATTTATGTATATTTTTTTCAAATATTTTTAAATCCCTCCATTAGTTTTGGCCGAAATTCACCAAAATTACTGTGAGGGTCTTTTACATGACTCAGGTACTGGTGACTCCAGTAAAAAGTTTGGTTTGTTCCAGGGTTGCGAGTCAAAGGTTTTGGAAGGAGTTGAACTCGTAAAAATGCTAGGGGTTGGATATTTTGAAATTCTAGGAGTCGGAATCAGAATTTTTTAAATCCTAGGAGTCTAAGTCAGGCTTTATGCCTTCCAACTCCGCTACCCTGGTTTGTCTAGGAAAATCTTTATGGCATCATAAATGTTAAAGTAACAAAAGAATGATGTCATCCTTTAAAACAGAACATAGACAACCCGTGTTCCTTTGTAATACAGGTTGTCTATCAGGACAGTGACTGTGTGTGAATGTATAATATATATATATATATATCATCAACAAGAAAAAACTATTTTTCTTTACAGAACAATTTATATTCCTACATGTCAAAAAATAAATAAATAAAAAAATAAATAATAAAAAGTTATAACACAATATAAACTTTTTTTTCACATTATTTTTTTATATACATA
Source organism: Sepiola atlantica (assembly GCA_963556195.1). Classification (NCBI taxonomy): domain Eukaryota; kingdom Metazoa; phylum Mollusca; class Cephalopoda; order Sepiida; family Sepiolidae; genus Sepiola; species Sepiola atlantica. The sequence goes on from OY744515.1 coordinate 12,422,320, forward strand.
CTTATATATATATCTATATATATATATATATATAAATATTTTAGTAGACAAACTGTCTATACTCAGTCAAGTATACTACTAAAACTCTGATCTTGCGTGCTTGTTTGTTTGTCACCATGCACTTGAGATGACATCATAAAGGATGATGAACATAAAGCTACCATTCCTTCTTTATGATGTCATCCTTTTATTATATTTTTTTTAATGTTTAAATTTATCTAAAACAAAAGGTATGTAAACAAATAATAGACTTGGAGTAGATGCTGCCTCTTCCATTCACTCCTATTTCATTGTAAAATTTGCTTAATTTAACTAAATGAGAAAATTAAGTAAATAACACAATTATATTTATTTCATTTTCTTTTATTTCCTTTTCAGATTTATCCAAAATTATTTTTAATATATATAAAACCAAATACTTTGAAATTATTTATTGAAATCATTATATAAATTAAACATCCCATTCACTTTGTGAACCACGATTCTGTTGTGTATATAAATTGAATTGGATATTAAAAGAAAGTAGATTTTATCAATGGTGTAAATCAGTGAAATTAAAAATAATCTAAAATAAAGCATTAAAAAAAACTTTAAGAAAAAGTAATTGTGACATAGACGGGGGGGGCAAACTTTAGCTCAATTATAAAATACATTTTCTTTCTTTTCTTAATTGGAAATTAAATCTCACCAATGTCTGCAATTGTGTCAATAGTTAATTGACATGTTTATATTTTAAGTACGAAATATGCTAATAGTTTTCTCTTTTTTTTTGTGGTCAGCAAACAAAATATAATTGATATTTTATTTCAACTTTGTCTTATTTGTCTAAGTGATTTTAAATGTTACAAGTATTAACTTGTATGGTAAGATAATAATCAGTGTGTGTGTAAGTGTGTGTGTGTGTGTGTGTGTGTAAGTGAAAGATACTTTTCATTCTGTTTTTTTTTTTTTTTTTTCAATATTTCTTTCTTTATAAATTCTATGCACATCTGATTTTAATCAATAATCTCATGTCAACTTTAAAAGGAAAAAAATCTCACAGAATAAATATGAATATACAAATCAATTTTTTCCAAATATTTAATCAGATAGACTCCAAAAATGTCACTGTAGATTCATTTTTGGTTAACATTAATTTAGGGAAATCCTACTCGTCACTATTTCAAAATGATTTATTGGATAAAACCACTATATTTACTACTAGCAGGACCAGTGCCCCAGCGTTGCCTGGGAGAGATAAATTTAAAAAAATAGAAGTCTTACAGTATAAATTCATAAAAAAGAAGTTAAGAAGAACCCTGTAAGTAATTTAGGTGATTGAAATAGGATTTATGCATGTTTTTACTCAAACAAAATAGATTTCTCTGTTTGGATGCCCCCACGATTGTAAGTAGTGGGTTATTCATAAAAAGGAAAACCACTGTCCCCCCTCAAAAAAAAAAAAAGTAAATGTTATCCAAGAATATGCATGAAGCTTTCCAAGGTCAGTGAACTTGACTTTTCAATGAAAAGTTAGTCCAATTGATACACTTTTTTATGCCATCCATAAGGATGGCACCACGCTATGAAAATTAATTGGTGACCCAAATTAACTCTGTGCCCCAACAACCTCTGAGTTCCCTAATATGTAGTTAGCAAATGATTATTTTTGTATTGCCCATTAAAGAAAATGTAGAAATCTGTTCGGGTTTTTTTTTGGGGGGGGGGGGGATATATATAAAAAAAATAAAAATAGGTTTTCTCATGTGAATATCCAATTTCTTTTGCGAATACAAGAAATAAAAAAGAAAACTTTGAGTTTCCGTACCAAAACGATATTGTAAGAATTTTTTTTTTAAAGTTGAAGAATTTTCATTTTTAGCTTTAAAAAAAAAAATTCTTATATCTTTTTGTATTTTTAAAAAAAAATAATCATGATTATTATATTATGTTTATATGTAATGTTCAATAAGTGTGAAGCGTAAGTTAACTCTGTGATGCAAATAACTCCTGTGTTCCGTAATAATGTTGAATAAGCTATTGGTAATTTTGTATAGGCCAAGAAATAAAAAGGTAGAAATCATTTGTTTTTGTGTGGGGGGAGGGGCGAGTTAAAAAAATGTTTAAAATCATTGAATAAGTGCGAAGCAAATGTTATTTAAAGAAATCTATTTTTAATGCTGACGAATGAAACGTATTAGTTGGTTTAAATAAAAATATTACTATAATTCTTATAATGTAATGTTTATTTTTAATGTGATAAATTTAAGAAGTGTACTTACTACGTGTGGAAGTGTGCTTGTGTTATTTTGTAATGCAGCGCATGATGTGTTTGTTTTAACGTAATCCGTTATTCCATAACGTATAGATGTTATATGTTCGGAATAGCGGAATGATATTTCTGTAATTGGTGGTGTTTCTGTTTAACAGTTCCAAATGAAATATATCTGGCGATGTTTTGAGTGGTGGGTAGAGTAGATAATTTGCAATAAGTAAGTATAGTGACCACTGTCTATGTGGATGTTGTATTTGAGAGAGTAAGTGATCTAGGAATAAATATAGTAATTATTATATGTTGAAGAAATTATACGAAAGTTGCTGCAAACATGCTTGAGTGAATACAAGTATTTCAATGAGTATCTTAGTAGTGTATGATGCATGTGGTGATTTTCTTACTCTCGCCAATGGTACCAGGGAAAGAACCAGTTCACTTTTTATATATATATATATCTATATATATATATTGGGGGGGGGGGGCAAACTGTAATATAATTTAATTTTTAACAAATGACCAGTGATTTTTTTTTTTTTTTTTTTTTTTTTTAGCCTTTTCACCATTTTCAAAATGGTGGACGTGTCTAAGGCATCAGTAAGATATCTTGTATCAGTAAAAGTGTAAACAAGACACATCCACCATAAAAAAAAAATATTAAATGGCTTAAAAAATCACAGATGGTCATTTTTTTTTTGTGTGATTCTAAATAAAGTGGTTTTATCCAATAGGTTGTTTTAAAATACTTGCCGAGTGGCATTTTGTAAGATTTTCATAAAGTTAATGTTAACCAAAAATTGAGGTCTATTTGAATAAAATATTGAGCTGTATATTCATATTATATATTCTGTTAGATTTCTTTCAGCTTAACTTCATTTTTTATCATTATTTCTAAAGTCATCAAGTTCATTTTTAAAATGATTTCCATTAGTTATTTTTAATAGACGCAAGCAGTTGAGGAAGTCCCACATGGCAGGATCAATCGCTCCACTTCTCTCCATGGCGATTAGTTGGAATAAAAATCTGTTGAGAAAGTTCGGCATATTTTGGTCATTTGCAGTCCTCCGCTGACACTGCTACATGTCCAGTTGATTCTTAAAATGGTTTACGTTAATTATTTTTAGCCTGATTAGGCAATTTTTTTCCAAAAGTTTATTGCTCTATTAGTAATAAAGAAAATCTAATTGTAGTAGATTTAGATTTTGACATCTTTCGTCTTAATAAATTTCCAGTGTGAAGAATAATATTTAAAAAGAAGTGTTCCATATTTAGAAATCGCATTAATTTGGAGGTTAACCGAAAAGGGAAAAAGAATTTGAAAATTTATTTTCAAGCAGAAATTAAAAGATTTTCCAGTTTTAGATAAGAATTGTTTCCAGTTTCTTAATACAAGTAACAGTAAAAAACTGGGACCGATTCTTAAATTGAAAAATCTGACTCTGAACAGATGACAAAGATCTGGATTCACAAGGAACAACAGAGGGCAGCTGAAAAAGTGGATAATATGCCAACGAGTTCCAGTTTGACAGTGTTGTCTGTTTGTTACAATGGTGTTGGCCTGCACAACATCTTGAGCCATGGCGCCCCATGCACGGCAGTTCTGAGCAAGGTCGCATGAGATGGTTAACGATCGCAATTCCACCATCGAAAGACCGACCACTTGTGGACCAGAAAGCTCGGCCAAGTCCTTCCTGATAATTGTCACCCAGATCTTCAGCTGCTCACCGATACGCTTGCGCCACCTAGGCAAACAGGTAGGGAGGATTATATCGAAAATAAAATCCTCCTCTAGGTGACAAGCCGAAGATGTCACTGAGAAAAGACTTCAGGTTGAGGCATTGACGCAGAACAGCAACCGGGACAGTGTTGTCTCTTTGGGGATTAGAAACATAGAAAACCTCAATTGAGTGGCGGGGCGGAGGTGGGAGCAGGCATCTTTTCTACTGCCACTGGTTACTGCGATAGTTACATGAACCATAATTTTATTTTTTTCCAAAGTCGTCATTAAACTAGTTTTAATGAAATTTTTGTGTAAGCAAAAATAAAACTGAAATAAACAGATTAAAATTCACATTCTTTAATTTGAAGGTTTTAAAATGTGCTATGTTCAAGGCAAGACTTATAATGGTTCTGCAATTAGAGTTCATGACTGAGGGGAGGGGGCATCGTATATTTTATAGTAAAATAAGCATTTTCATAATTTTTTTTATTTTTTATCTTTTTGTAAAACAAAGGCAAACATCTGCACATGTGACAAAGTTGTAATTCTGTGTATGTCTGGCTAAAAGTCAGAAACTACACAAGATACTCTAACAAACCTTACATCATCAGATTCAGTTTTACACCAATCCGGTTATGATAAAAAAATACTATAATATTCATTTCATTGGGATTATCAAGGACCAGATTAGTGTATAGTGGGTAAAAATTACTTTTTTTTTTTTGTACATTCTTACTGTTGTTTCAATAACAGCACTGAAACTAGGTCAGACAGTCAGCTTTCTTTTTCTTTTTTGCTTTCATTCTATTATATTGGATCAGTAGAAAAGGAAAGAAAGGTTTTTTAAGAAAAAGATGCTATACACAACTTTTTAAAAACTTTTATTTTGTTATTCATGCCCTAAGCAACACCGGGTAGCCCTGCTAGTTTATCTTCAAATAAGACATATTTTGTTGAGTCATGATTTTATAAAATGTTGAACTTACTTTCTGGTCATATTCTACAATTTGCTTTAAATCAATAAATATCAAACAATTGACTGATTATTTCTGAAAGATCATTTAAAAATGGTCTTAATTTCATCATATTCGATTTAACATCTGTTTTACATACTGGCTGGCGATGGACAATAAACCAGCTTTCATCAGTGGGCTCATCCAAGATTTGAACCTGGGACCTCTCGTACTCAATACAGACTCATTCCCTTAGACGAACACACACATAAGCACTGGCGAATAAAGTGATTTTTGTGGGTTTAGTTATTTCATATATGCCCTCAAGCACTTCTGATCTGCAACGACTTCGGCATAATGATCATGCGGTGATTAAGTAGATGTGTGGCTGCAAACTCTAAGAAAGGATCTCATTAACCGTGCTTCATCAAAAACTTGGTATTGGTGGGGTTATGGATGCCTTACGTGCTCGGTGTCTCGGGGTGTTTGGCCTAGTACAGCGTGCCACCTTTTTATATTAACTCCATAACTTGTCTGGATATCCATGACACTAGGGAGCATAGTAGATTGATGAAGACATGGTTTGAGTGTGTAAGAAGCGATATGATTGCATGAAACCTGACTGATGTCAACTCTTTCGATCGGACCGCAGAGCAAGCGATAGACATTACCTGGTTTCCAGGACAATCGCAGCACCCTAAATACTAAAACCGGATGAAGAAGATGAGGGAGGGAGATATTTTAGTTATTTATTTGTACATTTGCATCTGTCAACAATTTTACAAAATGCAGGGATCCCATTGTATGCAAGAGTAGCAGCATATAACACGCATGTTAAATATGTACTTTTGTATAGCTGTGAAACATGGTCAACGTCAGAATGACACGATCCTGGCTGCAGCGAATCGGACGGAGAAAATTGCCAGTCTTACTCTACCGGCCTCCATGAGAAAGTATGTCTTACAATGACATTTTTTGCCCCATAACTTTTTATCCATTCAATTTCTCTGAAACTTGGCCAAAATGTGGAGGCAATTGTTCCTAATAGAAAATAAGTATCGCTGATCTTGGAAAAAATCTGGTTCGTGCCCCCAGGGGGTCAAAACCCCCCAAAATGGCAAAAAATGACCCTTTTCTCCCATAACGTTTGATCCATCCATTCAGTTTTTTTAAAACTTGGCCAAAATGTAGAAGCAATTGTTCTGGATATAAAATGAGCATCCTTGACCTGAGAAAAATTCTGGTTCATGCCCCCAGGGGGTCAAAGGGGGGTCAAAAATGCCCCAAATTGCCCAAATTTATTGCATTTTACACTCGTCACATACAGAGGGGGACCACGCACGTGCGGCTTGTTTGAACTACTTTCACTTTTCTTTTTAATCACATAAATTATTAATAAAAGAAAAAATAATCCTGAGTAGGGGCAACTTTATCAATACAGAATTGCCCATCAATCTTTTTTACTTTCATTTTTGTTTCAATTTTTTAAATTGTCTTTTTTTTTTTTAAATAGGTTTTGGAAGGTTACATTTAATTATTAATTGAATCAAATTGTCGTAGAACTAATATTTTATGATAATATTGTTTTAATCTCTATAAACTTGGTGAATATAAATAGATTTCAAAACTTTTAATCTTTTAGTACATAAGGATTTGCTAAAGATTTTAAATTCAGAAAAGACTTTCTTTTCAACAGTTTAAAAGCCTCAAAATGTCTTTAAAATTTCAAAGGGTCACAAAGTAATTTATTCCGTTTTTTTCTTTTTTTTTCAACTAATTAACAAAAGATTAAAATGGCTGACTTGTTTGAGAAGAAACGAAATACACTGGTGGATCTAATTTCATAATCTTTTATGTTCGTTTTAGTACTTTATGGTATTGTATTTTTGATTCCAATATCTAATCGATTAATAGTAAAAACAAATGTCTAAGTTGTTTAAAGGATAAACTAAAATTAAATTCTATTTCAAGCTTCATTAATATTTATTGTCTTCTTTCCTTCGCTCGAACACAAGGCTGATACTATATAGTCAGTTGCCTCCTCCCTGCATTTGTCACATAATCAGTACCTCCCCTCTCTGTATTGGCCTGCTTGCTGATTGAAAACCTATTACTCAGCTTATCTAATATGTAAAGAAAAGTCAGATTTTCAAACTTACACCGCTATAGCATTGCATCTGACAAATCGATTTTTGATTCTGACTAGCCACTTTGAAAGAAAATAATATAATTCACGTCAGTTTCTTTTAAAAAATACTTATTCTGGCTAGAAAGATTTTAAGAATGAAGGCATTTTTCATTTATGACTTAAACAGCAATGGGCGCTTACTAAATTAATAAACAGAAATTTCTGTGTCTGATTTCAGATAAACAATTGTATTTGTAAAAAATAAATATATTTAGAGAAGAGTTCCCTTTTCATGCTCTTCAGAAAAAAAACAAAAAATTAATTAATACAACAATAAATGATTTCATCTGAAAAAACAAAACAAAAAATCATGACATAAATATAAATAAAATGAGGTGTACATCGTTTCCGGTCTCCCCCCCCCCCCAACACCTGTTTCATATATTTGCACATGACCATTTTTCGTTAGGATGCAAAAATTGAAAATAACTTTTTAAACATTAAACTGTCAATTTGAATTCATTGCTGTCTTTATTTACATTTTATTTTCCACCCATTTCATATATTTATACATGGTTATTTGTTAGTTATGATGCAGAAATCGAAAATGCATTTTATGCCTTGAAACCTGTCAATTACAATTCATTCCGGCCTTGAAATAACATTTAATTGAAAGGTACACATAACACGTTATGCTACATTAAAACTCTTGTAAAAAGGACAAAAACGAGGTTGTTTTGGAGAAGGTAAACTAGTTTAGAGTCGGATAAATCTGCTGTAATAATTTCAAGCCTTTATATGGTTCGATTCAATCGATATATCAGGCCGCGAGCGTTTTTGCCTGTTTTATTTTGACTTCGCTCAATCTTTCATGACAAGAACACATATCTTTTTAAGATAGGTATCGCAAACCAAAATTAAATTTTCATTATATCTAAAACCTTTTAATGTGGGCACATAGGTCTTTACAAAACAGAAACAATGGTACAAAATGTATTTTGGTAGCTCAATTAATGACCGAATTATGACCGTTCAAAGTTTGTTAGAAATGAGAAATGTTGATGTCTTGTGTGCTATTGGTCCAGAAGCCAAATGCGACGGTGTATAATTAAAAATGCAGGCGTCAAAAAAGTGAAAAATCCTTACAAAATGAAATGTCATCTTGTGGTAAATGAGAATTAATCATAATGGAAGCAGTAATTATTAGATCAAACCAACCTAAACATTGGGCAAAATTTCATTACACCCCAAAAAATCGGGCAAAGATGACACGGAAGCATAATTTTGTCTGTTCATATTAGTTTCATTTCAACATCTAACACATTGAATCTTCTTAATATGATTCATAGCACGTTAGAAATCGAGCTAAATTTTTTAAAATAGTAAATCAATAAAAAAAATTAAAAAACATCAAATTTGGACCATGTAAAAATAAACAAAAAGACAATTTGATAATGGGACAAAAAATGAATTTTAAAAGAGTTATACTTTACTGAAATTGCTGTAGAAAAAGTATCCATTGGTGGTACAAGCTTGGAACTTTGCCACTTTATAAATTTTTTGATGAAGAATTCAAGAAAATGTGTATCTTTGTAATATCAGAACTTTTTGTTATAGATATATTTTAATTTTGGTGAATTTATTCAGTTTTTAACTCCCAAGAAAAGGTCTGACAAAATTTAGAATTAGAAATTTGTTGTATAAAAAGAATCGCAAGCTTTTTCTTTTTTTTTTTTTTAAACAAAACTTTAAACTTCAAAAATTTGAAATGAGTAAAAATATTTTTATCTCAACTGATGGAATATTTTCTAAGCCGATTTAATTGTCCTCCTTCAGTGATTTGCAAGTCAGAAGGTTTTTTTTTATAAGTTTCTACCATAATAAATACATCTGGAACATTCCAAGTCCTACCATTCCTTAAAATGAGCATTACATTAAAATACCATCTGTATAAAAATGTTGACTTCACCTGTGCAATATCACCGGAAAAAGACCATTGGAAATAATTATTTCTACCTTTTGGTTGGAGATAAAAATTTGATTACTGCACTGGATGGAGATATAACATCAATAACTTAACCAATGTAAAAGTTGATATCATAATATATACAGTAACCCATTATCCTTGGTGCTGGTAAGTAAAAAATATCCCAGGATAGTTTTTTTTTTATCACAACTGTTCAGCAGGTTCACTGAATGGCTTCTCCTCTTTCTTTTGTTGCTTTTAGAGGTGGAGATGAATTGACTGGTTTTATTCTTGTCAAGTAGTGATAATGAGCAGCTTCCAGCTGAACTTTATTTTCACTGGTATTGATTTTAACACCTAAGACAACCTTAAGATGTCTCAGTACAGTTGGTCTTTCAGCACTTTCAAGCTACTTCCTGAACCCAGTTGTATTTTTATAACGGACATCATAGGACCACCATGCTTGATAAGAGTTGATGATTCTCAGCAATAGCTTGACATTCTTTTTCCTTCTTATTTTGTATAATTCTTTCTTGGATACAGTTTCACAAGGACTTATTGTTGGGTATGTGTTTGTCACAGATGTTTTGCACGTTTTCCTGAGATGCTAAGAAAAGATTGTCGCTCAGTTGATGATATATTCTGTTCAACCAAGAAAATGACCTCCAGGCTGTAGTGGATTGCGGTCATAAATGGTTGGTTACTTTTAATGCCGCAAAGACAAAGCTCCTTTCCTTCAACAACTACAAGAAGCCTCTCCAACCACCGATTGCCATGGCAAATAACACCCTACCTGAGAGTTCATCATTCAAACTCCTCGGCCTAACCTTCACAGGTAACATGAATTGGAACAAATACATTGAAAACATTGCCAAGGCTGCCGCAAAGAAGGTTGGCTCCCTCTACCGTGCTAGTAAACTCCTCACACCTGACATTATCCTGTATCTCTACAAAGCTACCATCCGCCCATGCATGGAGTATTGTTGCCACATCTGGGCTGGTGCATCATCTACTAGTCTCTCCCTTCTTGACAAGGTCCAAAAAAGAGTCGCCAATCTAATAGGTCCCTCACTGTCAACCAAGCTCCAGTCCCTGTCCCATCGCCGCAATGTAGCATCCTTGTGTTTGTTTTACAAATACTTCAATGGATTGTGCTCCGATGAATTGGCTACTTTTGTGCCCCCTCGACGTAAATTCACTAGACTAACTCGACAATCAACTGAATCTCAGTCATTCACTGTGGAGGTCCCCAGATGCCGGAGAGCTTACTACTCAAATAGCTTCTTTCCTCAGGCTGCTGGCCTCTGGAACTCCCTCCCTGCCTCCTGTTTCCCCGACAGTACTGACATGCAGAAATTTAAAACTAATGTGAACAGACATCTCGCTGCGCAGATCCCAATTTAGGCTGACCCCCAACCCCCCCAACCTTCTCCCCTTTCTTTTTTTCTCAGTAGCCCCTTACGTCTACAGTGGCGGCCTGCCTTGTATGGGGTGAACCATGTTAAAAAAAAAATAATCCAGTTGTGCTTGTGTATATTTAAGGGTGATCGATTGTGTAGCGATGCATTTCGTTTTTGCATGCTGAAATCTAAATTTCCAAAGGCATGCTCACCCGACAGATTTATTAGGGGGCAGATTTTCAAGACAGCTCGTCTTCTGATCCACATCTCTTCCAAAAACAACTCCTTCCAAAAAGTCATGCAACTGCTGCTTAGTGACAATGAGGAACTTGCTGAGTATCTTGTACAAACATACCAAAAGTATTTCAGGGTCCTTGAGCCCAACACAGAGAGATGCATTACCTTCCTCAGAGAATTCACCACTAAGTGCAACTTTACAATCAAACATCCACTTTTATTTAGTGCACACCTTGATTTAATAGCGTAGTAATATGATAATAACAGATTATTAAAGATGAGATATTTCTCTATAAAAAGATGTCATTTTCAGGATTTTTTAATTGAATTTCTTTAGTATTTCATTGATTAAAGTTTTCAACTTTTTTTTTTGTGAAAAAGTAATTCCAAACCCTATTTTAACCCCAGCATATTGATGATGAGCTCTTTTTTGTAAAAGTGGGATTTCTTTTATACGTATAAACAGACACTATCGTGTGTACCAAATTTGAAAAACACCAACATTTTTTTCACATAAAAACAAAAAATCTCTCGTCACAGAAAATAGTGACCTAACTTTAAGTAGCCTGGAAAAAAAAAAAGCTATTAATGACACAAGAGAAAGAATTGTACATTTATAAATAGAAATAATTAAATTGTTTAACATTCAAATTGGATCAAAATACCCCCCCCCCCCCCAAAAAAAAAAAAAACAGCAAGGTATCGCAAGTTGAAATTGAAGGTAATTTCACTATATTTACCTGTTTTCGCAATTTAATCTACGCTGGTTTGTGATACTCACTATGAGCAAAACATGTCTGAAAATCAAAATTATGGCCAGATTCTATTTTTTACCATCAACATTGGATATTGGATTTAGATCTTATCTACCTCGACGTTAAGCTTCTCAAAAACAGCAAATACAGTTGACAGCTTGAGCTTAAGTGATGGATTTTTATAGTCCTACCAATTCAGAGAATTAATGTCTAGATTTTCATAGGCTGCAATATAATCTTTTCCACCAGTGGCCTATCCCAAGATATGATTTCAACATATTATTTCGTACTAGCTTCACCGACCCGGTGTTGCCCGAGAGTGTTTTTTTTACTTTAATTTTTGGTTTTCTTTTAAAATCTTATAAATACTTTTGATTTTTTTTTTAATATATTCTCAAATTTATAAATAAGAAGTTAAGAGCTAGAGGTGCCCAATCAGCTAGAGACGATGCAGGGAGTGTAAAACTGACTACGTAGTGTCGGCCTGAAAAATGAAATTTAAAAAATTTATTTAGCTACATCCAAACTTAAAATTATGTTATCCTATTTGTAAGCATTCATAACGTATATTTATAAAATTATGAAACAACTTCACGTGTGGTTGTAACATGTAACATTGAATTATTTTTTTTAATTACTATTAATCAGTTATTTATTGAAATGAAAAAGGCAATAACATAAAATAAAACAGAATTTTTTTATATCCTATTCCTACTTATAAAGAAGTAATCTAATTGCGGAATTAAATCCAATAGAATGCATTTAGGTTTCTTTGTAAACAAGCCAGACATTTTAATCTTTTGTTAATAGTTGAAAAAAAAAAGGATGAATTACTTCATAACTTTTCAAAATTTGAAAAGAACTTGGAAGCCTTTAAACTGTCAAAGAAATTCTCATGTATTAAAAGATTTAAAATTTTGGAAGCGATTTACATCCAATAATTTTATAGAGATTAAAACAACATTAGCTTAACAAAATTATTTATAGTTTTATAATAATTTGGTTCAAATTAATAATTTAATGATCAAATGATAATGTAATAATTAAATTTTAATTTCAAAATCCTATTTAAAAAAAAAAATATGAAGTAAAAATACTCCCAGGTAACGCCAAGTAGGTACAGCTAGTTACTAATACATTTTTAAATTTTATCATAAAAATTTAAGTTAATTTTTTTTTTTTTTTAATGGAAATCACTCCAGATAAAGTATGAAGCCACTTGATGTAAGGAGCTAACAAGAACAAATATGATTATCACAAAGACAGTTGATGCCTGTTGACCTTAGTCTTGAAAAGACCAAGGTTATAGGTAGGAGGAAAACAGTTAGCAGGAAGAGAGTTCCACAAGCCTGCGGTTCTTGGAAATAAGCTACTGGAATGGGAAGCTGTATTACAATGAGGTATCAAAACAGCGACTAGATGGAGACCACTAGACCAACGAGTCAAACGAGCTGCAACAAAAGAAGCAGGGAATAGATCACATAATTCTGAAGAACACATGCCATAATATTATTTATAGAAAAGACTGAGACTAGCAACATCACGTCTGTGAGAGAGAGAGTGCAGAGAAGAAGGGTAGGGCCAATCAAATTACAGACACATTTCTGCACCTTATCAAGAACCCTCAAATGGGACAGAAATTCACCAGTCCAAATATGACAACAGTACTTGTTTAATTGTGATTATTTCTGAAATCGAGATATCTGGCGAGAGATGAGCACCACTCACTTGGATGTGCCAAAGGTATCATTAAGGGAAATGACTTTGCATGACACGCAGATGATTGAAATGACTTTGCATGACACGCAGATGATTGAAATGACTTCCGAGTTTTTAACAAATATTTTCTCCTGCGAAATAATTGAAGGATCTGTAAGTAAAAAAAATTCTAAAAAAATCGTCTGGTCTTTTTATCACTGTATGTTGAAAACATTAGAAGTATTAATCGACTAAAACCAATTACGAAAAAACTTTGATATTAAAATTAATTAATATCAAATATTTCAATGGTTGTTTTAATCTCTTTTTAGCTTCCAAAACTTTCAATGTTTTCATACACAGGTATTTGCTAAGAATTTTAAAACCATTTTTATTTTACAGTTGAAAATGCTTCCAAATTTCTTTCAAACTTCAAAGTAATTAATCTTTTTCTTTTTTTTTTTTTTGTTCAACTATTAACAAGATTAAAATGGCTGGATTGTTTATGAAGAAACTGAAAGGCATCATGTTGGATTTAATTTCGTAATTAAATTACTTTTTTTAGATAAGATTTCTAAATTGAAAACGAAAAAGTAGAGAGGAAGTTTTCTAGAATTTTTTTTTTTTTACTTAATTAAAATGATTTCTCTCCACATCTTCACATTTTAAAATTGTCTATTCTTTCCGATGTGACAGAAGATATCATTAAAAGAATAAACTATATTGAACATCAATTTTATGACTGACATTGGTTTGTATTCAAACAAAATCATTTACATACAAAAACTGATAAAATTTAAGCTCACTTGAACTATAGTCTTATGTCCCCTTTACAACGATTAAAATCAATATATATGCTACTAAACCTTATGTATAGAATACTTATAATGATTTTGATCAAAATCCATTAAATGATTTTGATCAAAATCCATTAAATGATTTTGATTCTAAAAAAAAAAGATGTCTAAAACTTAGAGCTTAAAAATAAAGGGTCTTAATTTGTAATTGAATTTCAGGGAATTTTGCTTAATTGGTGTCCAATAAGTATGGATCAAATTTAATGCAAATCAGAAATATTTTGATTTTTTAAGTGGGAGATTGTGCCCATATTATTCCCTTTAACAACCTTTTAAAATACTTGAAAAAATGTTTATTAATAGATGCCTAATAATACCTATGGTTACAATTTCATCAACATCCGAGATATTTCAATTTTCACAAACGGTTTCCAGCCACTCTTTCTCCCCTTTTGCACAAAAGTAAATTAAACTAAATATAGTCCACATTGCCTACCCTTACTCTTAGTAGTTGTGTTCCAGAATTTATAATAATCAGTTAAGTAGTTTGGGAGTTTATCCAACAAATATATATATAACTAACAACCTAATTTTTATGTAGTGAATATCTCATATTGGTAGGAAAAATAAACTAGAGGGCTCAATTGTAAGGCAAGAACATGATATGTAGTTATGTATATACAATCATAATTTCATTGGATGGTACCTGGGTTTCGCGAATTGACCATCAACTAGTCAAGAGGCTAGAAGAGAAGGGTCAACTCGGTCATTGGCCATGGATGAAAAGGCGCACATTTTTCTTCCATGACCGATTTGACCCTTCCCTTCTGGTCTTCTGACTAGTTGATAATCAATTTGCGAAACCCAGGTCCCATACGATTAAACTATGATTGTATAATATATAAATAAAATATAACTTTATATACATACAAATAATGAACTTCCTTAATGACTAGATATCGACAATTAACTAAATCAACTTGAAAATCCTTCTACTTATAAGTAATTATTTGAATGTTTGACTTCAAGTAATAAAATTTAGAGGATCTTTTTTGATTGTTCATCCTAGTAAATAAAACTGAAAGGAATGTTCATTGTAGGTTCCAACCAGTTTTGTTTTACATGCATAATGCCAAAGCAAGCCGTGTCTCTATATCTCATGTCTATTTCTCATGTCAATATAACTTTAATAATCACACATTGAATTATTATCTCTTATTTACTAGTAATCGATTGAAATCAAAAATGCAATGACATGAAAATTAAACGAAATTTAAAAAATCCTATTTAAAAAAAAAAAATTAATTATAAAATTAAATCCACTAGAATTTATTTCTGTTTCTTCATAAAAAGCTTTTGTCAATAGTTGAAAAAAGAGAATACATTACTTCATGACCCTTTGAAATTTGAAAGGGATTTGGAAGCATTTAAACTGCCAAATAGAAAGTCACTTCTGGCTTTAAAATTCTTTGAAAATCCTAAAAGCACTACCTTTGACAAAATTAGTTATAGTTTTATAATAATTTGGTTCAATTATTAATTTCATAAACAAGGATACCATAAGAATTCTATTTAAATTTCGTATTTTTTTTTTAATTCTTTATTATTTATTTTTTTAATTTTTTTTTCATACATAGTTAAAATCGAAATGCAAGTAATATGATTCCCGGACAACCAGTAAACATCTACTTTATAATAAATCCTATTTCAATAAGTACAAATGTTAATTATACACATTGGTTGAATAAGTACTGCATGATATAAATATAGTAGTATGTTCTGTAAGCCTCGTCATTCAAATGATAGGTTATTGACTTAGTCTACCACTGCTGCTGAATGTCACTTGAGATTGCAGTCAGACGAAATTTTAACTTTAATGCTATTTTGTTTTTCGACTTATAAAACAATTCTGTTCAACTATTTAACTTTCCTATCTTGTGAAATTCTGTTTTCTTTTTCTTTCATTATCTGTGTATTGAACAATTCACTTAACACTTTGACTAATAAGCACTTAAAAAGTATAAGTTAATTTAATTTTTTTTTTTATCTACAATAGAACTTCTCATATACAGACTTAGCTAGAAGTCCGGATATGAGGAGTTGGTCAAAAAGTCTAAATATGAGGGGGTTATATCACAAATTAGAATAAATAACATTAAAATGAAATTTGACATTTAACACTGAACACAATAACACCAAATATAAGAAAAGAACATAATTTTAATTGCAATTGGATATTCCTAATAAAGAATATATATTTAGTATGCTATGATACTTTGATATTTCAATTTAACTATGACGGATGCGATTCAAATAAATTCCATCCGATGTTCTAATGTCATTCGTAATTTATCATTTCATTATTCGTTTTTTGGGGGTTTTTTTTTCGAATTATTTATCGGTAAAATGATTTTGTATCATACTTATTCTTGCCCTCATCATGGCCACATGTTAGCCTTTTTTCCATAAAACTAGCAACTTTTTTAAAATCTTCTATGTGAGGCTAGGTTTCCTCGTTACGATCTATTTCTTCAATGTCACTGAATTTGGCGTTTTTTTAGATTTTTATGTCAACGTGGCTTCCGGTTAAATTGATGGCGTCACGTTCGTTACGGATGACCATAAATAAAAAAAATTAAAAAACCGTTGTTGTTAGACTTTCTTGTTTATGCAATTTATAAGTACTGTTCCTTCGAATTATAGTTTAATAATAACAATACATTTGTTTAATTATTTTCTTTTTTCTTTTACCGTCATTTTTAAGAAGTCGTGCTAATTCAATTAATAGAACATTTTTCGAAGAAATAACAATTTGAGAAAATCAACAGTATATTGATAGAACATTTATTGAAGAAAATAGAATTTGGGAAAATCAGTATATTTTTTCATTTCAAATTCAATATTATTATTATTATTAAACTATAATTCGAAGTAACAATACTAATAAAAAAAAATCGCATAAACAAAACTAATTTATGAAAATCGCATAAACAAAAACTTTTTTTTTTCAATTAGGGTCATCCGTAGCGGACGTGACGTCATAAATTTAACCGGAAGCCACGTTGACATAAAAATCTAAAAAAGCACCCTGAATTTTATATAAACAAAGGAGACATTTCTTAATATTACAACGATCCACATTAAGAGTCCTGATATGCGGAACTCCGGATATGTGGTAGTCTGGGTCTGAGGAATTTTACTGTATTTGCAATGGTCAATAAGTTTTTTAATTCTTTTTGTCTTACTATTTTGATTTGTTTATATGGTTCTGTTTTCTTTTCTCATTTGTCTAGTTTATTCTATAAGTACCAAAGAATGCGCGGTTCTAACAGGTGTTTACTTGTTTTGCACTGCCAAAGCAAGATGTGGTACAAGGCTGGAAGGTGATGAAAACTAGCTGCCCTGAAGAGGCACTCTGGCTGCGAACCGTTGACATTCTCTGATCAGACGATCAGCAATAAGCCAACCCCTTCTGTCGAAGGAGGAGCTAATGCCTGAGCGGGTGCACCACCTAGGAACAAACAAAACAAACCATACTTTACTCAAACAAAGAAGGGTTAGTTGGTTTAGGACCGTCCCTAAATTGTCCGAATGATTTCCAAAGCAAACTCTGGCTGGTATGAGAAACTGTCTGGAACCAATCAGCTAGTGTATCAGTGATTGCCCTCCTTTACTATAAGTTTTTTATCTTTTTTCTCGATGCTCACAAAAATGGCCCAATATTATGTTATCATCAATCTTTTTCTTTTCGACTTTAATTTTTACCTGTGCGTGTGAAATCGGACAGAAAGTCTGATCTTTTTCTTTCGATTCCGTTTTTGTATTTTTAAATGCAAATCCCAAAATGTTACCTTAAAGTATATCAAAAGTTTAAAATAAGAAAAACACATACAATCTTATTTTATTTTTATAACAGTGAATTCTTTTTACAAACCCGTTTTTCACTTGTGGCCACTCGATTATTCAAATTTCAATCTTATGTTTGTCTACTTAAGAATTCCAAATGCATTTGAATATTCAGAATTTCATAGTTATAACTCAAATAAATGTAACATGTTGCAGTCTTGAGTTTATAAGATTGTTTACATATGCCTTTTATACTGTGTATCTTGCTGCGTTTTTGTTGACACTGTTTGCGTGGGTAAATATTAGGTATTACAAACAATCCTAGTTGAGAGTGCAAAAACTGGTAAATATAGTGAAATTTCCTTCAATTTTAAGTTGCGATATCTTACAATTTGGATGTAAATAATTTATCCTTTTCTCTTTAAAAATGTAAAAGATTTTTCTCCTGTACCATTAATAGTTGTTTTTTCGGGTGACTTCAAGTCGGGTCACTATTTTTGGTGAATGGCGATTTATTTTTTATGTGAGAAATATGTTGGTGTTTTTTCAAATTTGCTTTATGTGAAATTATGTATCTCTATGCATAAAGAAAAAGGGGAATTAATCAATCTTTCACAAAATATCCAAGTTGAACACTTTAGTGAATGAAATACTAAAGAAAGTTTTGCCATAGTATCAAATTGTGTTTCCGTCTATTTTTACATCAAATCTGAATTAAAAAAAATTTTTTTTTTAAATTGATTTACTATAAGTAAAAATCTAGCTTGATCTGTAATGTGCTATGAATCATTTTAAGAAGAATCAGTGTGTTATCTGTTGAAATAATACTTATATGAACACAAAGTTGCATTTCCGTTTAATTTTTTTCACTTTCTTGAGGGAAGGCGGGAGATTTGCCAATGTTTAGGTTAGTTTCAGCTAATAATTATTGCTTCCATTATGATTAATTTTCATTTACCACAAGATGACATTATATTTGAAAGGATTTTTCATTTGTTTGAAGTCTGCATTCTTAGCTATACACTGAAAATTGGCTTCTGGACCAATAGTACAGAGACAGTAAATTTTCTAATTTCCAACAAACTTTGAATGGTCATAATTCAGTGGCTAATTGTGCTACAAAATAAATCTGGTAGCATTGTTTGTTTCACACAGATCTGCATGGCCACGTTAAAAGCTTTTAGATACAATGAAAATAAAATTTTGGTTTGGGATACATGATTGAATATTCATAAAAATTCAGGATAAAGAATGAAATCTAAATGAATAAATGCAAAAGTTTTTTTTATTTATCATATCTATATTACCATCAAAAAGGCTCTGTTATTTAACTCAACAATATACAATATTTCTTGGAAATACTGTATATATACTAGAGAGTAAAGATCCAAACAAAAGTATTTGTACAACTGATTTATATAATTCGTTTCCAAACAGTTTATAATAAATTTGGTGTTATTCATTTATAATTTTATTGTCCTATTTTCTCTCTGTATATATATATGAAATAGTTTTGCCGATATTAACAGTAATTAAAGTGATTTAATAATAAAAAGGATAAATTACTAAAACTTTTCTTAAAATATTTTCATTCATTTTCAAGGGACGTAATTAAAATGACAACTATTTTTTAACAATTATCTTTGTTAACAGTACAACATCAAAAAAATGCGCATAGTAATATTTTTCTAATGATATCTATAAATGGAAAAATCTCTACTAAGTTCTAATTGTAAATTAAAAAATTGGTGACTAATTTACAAATTAAATTCATTTTTTATTTTATTTACTTTTTAATGGTGTGTATGTTTTCAGCATCCTAAATTCTCTTTAAAAGGCTGTCATACTATACAATTATTCATTTTGTAGGTTTCAAATTGCATTGCAATTTAAAATGTAGTTACAAAGTAAAGAATATTCATAAAGATTTATTTTCTTTCATATATTTTGCATATATGTTTTTTATCGTCCGTCCCTGTATGTGAGTTAAGAATTTTTTTTCTAATATTAAAGTTAGAAAAACAAAATACTAAGTTCTCTCAAAAAGAGAATCTATATTAAATTAAATCTTTATTAATATTTGTTATTACATCTTAAATTGAAATGTAATTTTGAAACTACAAATCAAATAATCTTATAGAATGTAGGCTTTTTTGAAAAGAGAATTTGAGACGCTGAAAATGTACAGAATTTCAAAAAAAGACCCTTTTTAAACATGTTGGTTTCCAATACATTTTAAATAGGTTTTATATTTTTATTAGAATTATCACAATACGATTTTTAAAAGAAAGTTAAAGTTGATTTAATTTTAAACGTTTTGCTATCTTTTAGCTTAGTTTTACTTAAAAGAAAATTGATTTTTAAAAATCACTTTGCTCTCCGAAAAAATTTTTTTTTAAACACACACACACGGTGAAGCAAAGAGTCATGTAAGACAAGTTCTTAGCAAAACGAAAACTGTTGTTGTTCAATGTGCTTCTGATTTTGCCGAAATTTGCCAAGATGTAATGTCTGGTGTAACTGTTCACCTCATAACACAAAATTATCTTGTGTTTGAAGATCAGCCTGAGCAACCAATCAGCATGACAGTAAGCAACATTAAGGTTGGAGATTTCGTCAAGGCGATCAAAGGGGGGGGACTATTATGGGTATTATGCAGTTATAACTGGGGAGAGCTATGATGATGAAATTGACCATCAATTATTTTCAGAAAAAGGAAAAGGACTTTGTCATGAAGGAAAATGATTTCAACTCTCGATTGACCATAAAGTTAAAGTGTGTAAGCAAATCTGGTAAATACAAGACGACATTACAGCTTTGAAAAACTTTTTGTTTGTTGGCCTTTTGGCCAAGATCAAAGTGTAGTATCTGTTCCGATGGATACTGCACGCTATCCTGTGCAGTTCTAGGAGGTCCACCCTCCCAGGCTTTGCCTTCTCACCCTTTGAGAAGGGGTTAGTTTATTGCTAATCGCCTGAGGCGCCCCTACCGGGGAATGCCGACGGGGCTGCCCAGGCAATTTTAAATTGCCAGAGTGCTCACCTCTCGAGCGCTGGCTTATCTAATCCCACTTTCCCGACCTTGTGTCACATCTTACCTTGTGGGAGGTAGATAAATCAATACAGCTTTGAAAAATAGTTATGATTTCTAAACTTTGTCATAATGAAGAAATAAGTGTTATTCATTATGATTTCAGTATTTCATAAGATTTAGTTTCTATGGAAAATATCAAGTCGTTGTTGTTTTGATTTTTCTCCCTTGCAGCTGTCACGTATGTGATACTTATAATACCATAATTCCATGTTCTTTAATTCTATGGAAATGCCCTTGTAAACCCAACTTAGACATCCTCTCCCTCCTTTCAAAACTACAGAAGACTCTTGGAAGAGCATCACAAAACTTTTTTTTGTCTGAAATGTGACGTAGGTGGCATTGCAGTCTAACCAAAATTTGAAGACAATTTTCTTCCTGAGAAAGTGCAATATTAAACAATCAGAGTGAATGAGGATTCCATTGACCATTTAATGAGAGTTTTAAGTGAAATTTATTTGACTTATTTAAATTTTATATGAAAACTTCGCTAGTTTTTATTTTCCAAAAATGTTTGGCTAACTGCCATAGCTAAAGTTTTCAAAGATCTTGGTCTGATATGATTTTCAATTGAGGAATCTCAAACTTTAATCAATACTCTACCGATATAAGCTGATTTGGGGGCATAATTAGAGAATTGTTTTGGACCCTTACAGGTTGACATTTCATGAAAATGCTCCTACTCATTATAGTTATTTCTTCTGAAAACAAATGTAACATCACTTTTCATCAGTGGAGTTTGTTTTAAATTGGTAAACCCAACAAAATATTCTATTTTTAAGCCAACTTCATAATGCTATCTTTTAAGCACTTTTTATCTTCATCAGAAAAGCACTTTTTTTAAATGCTTTCTGTCGCAAAAATCTCTCAATTTTTTGTATTCTGATCTGGGGGATACAGGGAAGGGGTCCGCTTTTCACTTTCTGGTATAATTTTTTTTTATTTAATGAAATATTTTTCTTAAATAGAAAATGATTAAACAGAAATAACATTCATTATTTTTTTGTTTCTTTATACCAAACATTTGATTGACCTACTTAACAAATCTAATACAAAAGATTTTTAACATCTAATATTTTAGTATCTTGTTGACAATATCCTCTATTTCATAAAGTAATGATTCTTTTTGTCATTCCAATTATTTGATTATTCACTTTAACTCGTCTTTCCGATCATAAAACATTGTTTAACATAAAAACTGTGCAAAATCTTTTTCACACATTTCAGTGATTCACCAACATTTTTCTTTTTGTTCCCTAATCCTTTTGTCCTTCCCATATGCAAAAATATATGCCTAAATTGTCGCTTTTAACTTCATCAAAGAACATTTGCCAATTCTGACTTTCAAACTAAATGACATCTGCCACAGTAATCCTTATGAATGAAGTCAATTCAAACTAAGTTAACAAAAACAATACTTAAAACTCTCTTTATAAACTATTTTAATTAGTTTCTTTCTGCAAAAAAAATGAATTCAGAACTCTGCCAACAGGCCTGGCCAGAAACAAAGTGAATGAGGAACATAATATCGAACAGTTATATTGGCAATCTATACAGCTGATTGACTGCTATTTATTTATTTAATCTAAATAACTCTTCCATGACAAAAATCTTTTGTTTCGCAATTTTTTAGATGAGGATTGATAATTTGTATTATTCAGACTACTATTCTCATCTTGGTTGTTATATTTACAAAGTTTCGTCTGGTGTAACTTCTCACCTTCTTCAGGGGCATCTTTTTGAACTCGGGGGAAACTTTGAGTCAAATTTTTCATACAGATTTCTGAGTTTGAAAAGATGCACGTGAAGAAGGCTGGAGGTTATATCGGACGAAACTTTGTGAATATAACAACCAAGATGAGAATAGTAGTCAAAACAATCGAAATAAAACTTTTCGTTAACTCTGAATAAGCAGACCCTGTAATATTTGTAGTTTCATCAAGTGTGATAGAATATGTTTCAATATCTTATGCAGTGGTAGTCAATCTCGGATTGTATGGATTGATAAATCGCTGATACAGTTGATATGCTGATGCTTTTAAATATTTTCATTTTTTCGGCAAAAAGAATTTCACTCGCTTTTAAAAGGAAATCGTTGATGAAATGTCTCACAATGAATTGTCATAAAGATTTTCTGATCATCATTTCGCTAAGAGTACAAGTTACTCTTCTTACAGCATTTTTACTTGTTTTTACCGAAAACAGGTTTTTCTTTGTTGAAATTTCAGTTTATTTAACAATCTTCCCTCAAACCTCCTAACATGATTTTCTGTTTGTATTAATTCTAACTCCACCCACCACAATATGAGATCAAATTTATTCCTCCTCCTCTTCTTATGAGAAAGAATGTTCAACATTTGCCCTTGTTATGAAATCCATCTTAAGTCACTTCTTTCTATGCTAAACCTCCATGTCAGTATGAGTAAGAAATTTTATTTTCATCTTCTGAAAATAAAATTTTTTAAAAAAAGAATTTCCATTTCTGTTTGTTTGAATTGTGTAGCATTTCATTCCTGAAACAAGTCCTAACCATTTCACATTTCACTAAATGTTCAGGGCTGGCCATAAGTCTCGCCGAAGATAATTACTTCACTTGGAAATAAAAAAGAATAACTAAGAAAACTTTTATTGATTATATCGTAACAAACAATGAAGGTTTCTGTTAAAGTGATAATAAATATTTGAAAGTTGCCTCATCTTCCTCTAAGAATAATTCAGTACATTTAATCAGATTCGAAACAGCCTTGGTTAATTCATCTGCTGTAATTAGGGGTGGGACGTAATGGGTGAAAATTTCATTAGGGGTGGGACATAATGGGTGAAAATTTCAGATTCATGCGAGTAGTATTTTTTTGTGTTCATACATAAATAACACTAAACAATCAAACATTTTGAAAATTTTGCAAAATTCAGAAGGTGCAGGCCACTAGTTTTTGGCTATTTTACATTCATGAAAACCCTTTCACAACCTGAAAATGGTCCTAAATTAAAGTACTATATCAGATTTAACCATCTATATCCATTCATAGCTTTTGAGGATGTTTTAGAACCTGCAATGTCGCATGAAACCACTTTTTCACCGAAAAATGATGGATTTTGAGTCCCGTGGAGCCCTAACGGCTATTTTTGGCCTGCACCTTCTGAATTTTGCAAAATTTTCAAAATTTTTGTTTAGTGTTATTTATGTATAAATGAACACAAAAAAATACTACTCGCATGAATCTGAAATTTTCACCCATTACGTCCCACCCCTACTGTAATGGCATTTTTCTCTTCTTAGATATGAGCTTGTAGGTTAGGTAGATTGTTGGGTTTATCGTGAGGATAAACACAAACCCTTAGAAGCCCCCACAACCGATAGTCTTCACAAGTCAATTTACAGAGGAGCTACTTATACTGAAAGATGTTGGACAGCTATGGCCACCATGTTCACCTGACCGTGGTCCCACACGGCCGTTGAATATCATTATAAATGTTATGAAATGATCTATCAATTAAGTTTTATCGAAAAAAGTAAGAAAAAATCCTTCAGTTAAATTTGTTTTAATTTTATATTATCTCAGTTTTATGTTTTTACTCCATGATTGCATTTCTACCCTTTAATTATATGTAGATTCTCTATTCCGTTACTAACCCTTGAAAATGTATTCAGTGCTGGAAAAAAATGGCCACCAAAATGTCCAACAACTATTTCTTCAGTCTATTTTTTCTTTCCTTCTTTGGCTGGATAAGTTTGAGAATGTTTATGCCGACTTTCAAAATAGGTCCTGAACTGGTGGTGCTAAAAAAAACAACTTTACATTTCAAATTGTAACTGAAAATCTGATCATGTGAAAATCATTAACCCCCATATAATTAAATAATCATTAACCCCCTCCATATATTATTCTCATACTTTTCAAATAGGAAATCGGCTGAACCCTGTGTCTCCTACTTGTTGTTCAACTCTTCATGTACTGCCAAAAACCTAAATATATTTCAGTTTGTCTGCTCTTCATTATTTAATATATTATATGTAATTTTTTGTTTAATCATTTAATATTAAAATAAATTATTTAATATGTTGATAACTTTAAACTTTTCTTTTTTTTTTTTTGAGAAGTGACATATGTATACAGATACCCATTATTTTTATTTTCTTATAGGTCCACGATGGGCATCCTGGAACTTAGGCATTTTTTTATGTATCCGCTGTGCGGGTATTCATCGGAACCTCGGAGTGCATATATCCAAGGTAAAATCTGTAAACTTAGATACCTGGACCGCTGAACAGTTAGCTGTAAGTATAACTTAAATATTTTCACGAAAAAAAAAAAAAATGTCATGTTTTCAGAATTTTTGAGATGATTAATAATTTGGATTATTCGAACTACTTGTCTTGTTTTTTTATGTTCACAATGTTTCAGACGATGTTACCTCCTACCCTTTTTTTTCAGGTGCATCTTTTAAAACTTGGGAACCTTCTGGTCACCCTATTTTATTAAGGGTTCCGTTTGAAATTCTGTACAGGTTCCCAAGTTCAAAAAGGTGCACCTGAAAAAGGTGAGAGATTACATCGGTTGAAACATAAATATAACAACCAAGATATGAACAGTGGATTGAATAGTCTAAATAATACAAATTGTTTCTTCTTATTAGTATAATATCGATAGTCAATCGAATTTCTTTAAAGAAGCATATTTGTATCAACCCTTTCGTTTTTTTCTTAGTTTTGTTAGTTTTATCAAACTGTACCTTCTAAAAAAAAATACTCATGCCTATAAAAGGTAAAGGTAAAGGTCGCATAGCCTGGACGCGCACGAGTGTCGTTGCCGACATCGCACACTGCCCATGGCCGTAGCGGCGGTGATTTGTTAAGAATCACCATGTCTAGGGCACAGCATATGGAAGGCGGAGTCCATCCCTCTCCTTCCGCTGCCTTGAATCTTCCCTGAGTTTTAGTCAGGTACCCATTTACTGGAGGGAGTTTTTAGACCCGAAAATTTGCATGCCGTGAGTGGGATCGAACCCGGGTCGTCCAGCCCAAAGACAAGTGCTATAACCACTCGTCCACCGGCCCTCCCTATAATCATGGCTAAACTTCCTAAATGCTGTTTTGTTACAGGAGCCATGGTATTGGCTAGATAGACAAAAGATATCGTCTAATGTACCATGACTCATGCAAAAAGTAAAAGGAGTGAACGTGACTACAATGAAAGCAACTATTCTGAACTACAAGGAACTCTTTTTATAGGCCGTAAAAAAAGTTCCTTGTAGTTCAGAATTGAACAGACAAGACTGAGGATCGCATCATAGTTTGTTTGAATGGTGTAATCGTAAAACCGACCAAAATCATTTACTCTCTAGTTAATTGAGAATAATTTTTGTCCTGAAAAGGACAGCATATGGCATGTAGCAATCTATAATAAAATTCAATTATAGCTGTTGGGATGAAGATGTCTCACTGTGTTGACAAGCCGAGTGCCGCTGCTGGTTTCAAAGTTGTCCGAAATGAGTCGATCCTACCTCAATAAATTAAAATCAACATACATCCCGTTTTAAATAATTTATCAACGCTTCACGTCTGTAGTTGTGTTTTACTGGTAAAAATTCTTCCATGGTACTGTAGGTAATGACTTGGACATTTTAATACAAAAGAACTCTGGACATTTTCTTTAGTACGAAATGAATGTCTGGAAGTAATTGCTAGTGGCACTTTTGATGGAGAAGACTCATGATGCTGAAAATTTGAGCGAACTGTACGGTGAGGCATTTTGTAGTATTGAGTCTGACTTTTCTACTTAAGATAGTAAGTCATGACTTGGTATTGTTGACGCTCATTTCGGTAGGGTCTTCGTTCGAAGTTATGGTGGGTCTGGTTTGGTTATTTTTATATTCATATTGTACACAGATTTATCTACATAATTCTTGTGTTACGCACATTGGGGGGGGGGGGGGTCACCAATTTATAACCATGGTACTGATGAGATAAATGGAGATGTTTAATGTATGATGACTTTGTTAGCAAGTAAAAATAAAGAGTATTGATTTACTCCTCTCCAGGAGTTAGGCACAAGGCCAGTTTTTATCTTACTCCCACAAGTAAGATGTGCCCATGGTCGGGTTGGGAAAGTGGGGTTTAAAAATTGCTTGGGCAGCCCCGTCGGCATTCCCCGGTAGGGGCGCCTCAGGCAGTAAGCAATAAACTTACTCCTCCCCAAAGAGGGGAGGCGAAGCCTGGGAGGGTGGACCTCCTAGAACTGCACAGGACAGACCCATATACCGGCGTAAATCAAGCCCCGAAGGTCAAGACAATACCAGTCTATGGGGTGCAGTATCCATCGGAACAGATACTACACTTTGATCTTAGCCAAAAGGCCAAGAAAAGTAAAAATAAAGAGTAAACATCAAGAAAAAGGAGATGATTCGTGTGTACATTGCTTGTATTTTAGGATTCTGTAGAAGAACTAAATATCACATCAGCTTTTGGGTGACTGGATAGCGATGGAGAAAGTGAGCTGAGAAAAAAGCGGATATGGCCAGTCCCAGTAGTGAGCTGAAAAAAGACCGGGCATTTAGGATTTCCAATCAAAAGTAGATATATTTAGGAGACAGAGCAAACAAGGGGGTGTTAGAGTTGTTGGAGAAGAGGAAGCAGACCTGGTTGAGCAGACGAGTAGATGACTTTGAGCAGACGACAATAATTGGTCTCAACAGGCAAATGATCTCAGTTAGGGCTTAACTGATATTCTGGACTTTGGAGATGGGAGACTTAGCTAAGAAAAGTGGACGCCAATGTCTGTTGTTCTTGCTTCTCGCTCTTTTTGAAGATTTAACGCTCCCTCGTTTGTTCCCCGGTTTTGTGTAAGCCAATCCTTGAAGTGATCAGATCAAAAGGCCCCGATTCAATGGACATTTGAAGCAATACACATGAAAAAATTGAAAGGGCTTAAAATATCTCAATAATGGCATATATAAGAAAGAGCTTGATGATCTAAGAAAAAAATTTAAATCTGACTAAAAATAAAGAAGTTATGATTATTTTTGTGCCTTGCACAGTTGGATATTTTTCCCTCTTTATGACAATATGCGTTTCGTCACATTTTTTACACTACTTTTTCAGTAAAAATGTTATATCTTTGTTAAAACACAAGATTAAGCAATGAAATTTGCTATATAAATGTATTTTTGTGCAAGGCATCAGAATATGCTACTGAAAATCTCCAGGAATTAACGGTTTCCAAGTAATCTTCAGTAAATACACCTACATATGCTACAATACTATAAAAATACCATGTATCCATAAAAAAACCTAGTTAGAGAACTCAAAGTTTAATTGTAATGCATTTTATGTACAAGAAACTGAAATCTAGTAGTAGAACTGTTAGAAAATGAATGTATTGCAAGGTTTTTTTGGTATCATTTAGATTAACACCTTCCGCTAAATCGTCCCCCTTTGTCTCCCCAAAATATGAGATTCTACCTTTTTTGGCAATTACGTGTGAACACCCTGAAAAACTTGGCAGAAAGAAAAAAACAAAAGCAATTAATTTAGAATTTAGAGTGGGGGATTAGTTTTACATATAAATTTAATGTAAAATAATCCACCATTTACAGGCAATTCTAGCGTTTTAAGGCAGTTATCAATTTTTTTTCATGGCCGTTCAATCCTGTGCGTTTTTCGTGGGGGGGGGGGGGGGTCTGCTTTAAAAAAAAATTATTTTTAGTCTATTGTGTATAGTTTTAAGAGGGTTTTTGTAGGGTGTGGCTTGCCACTCGGACTTAGGGGTAAGGTTATGGAAGGGTTTTTGTCTTGGAGGGGTCACTCAAATCTAGGTTAATGGTGCGACACGTTCAAGGGAAGGCATTTTTAGGAGGTGGGCTTGTCACTCAAACCTAGAGTTAGTGGTAGGGTAATTATTTTTTTTATACTAACTTTTCAGCTTTAAAAAGTATCAAAAGAATTTGAAGTGTTCACTGCTCTAAAACGAAAGAATGGCCGGGAAATGGGGGATCATTTTACATTAAATTTATATGCGAAACTGATCCTCTCTCTTTAAATTCTAAATTGTTTTAGTTTTTTTTTTCTCTTTTACGCCATAATTTTTAGGGTGTTCACATGTAATTGCTTAAAAAAAGTACTCTTATTTATGTTTTTAAATTAGTGGCTAGAAAGTAATTTATTACTAGAATTAAAGTTACAAAGTTGAGTATATTTGAAAAACAGTATTTCTCGAGGAAGCAACTATTTTATAAAAGAACCACAAACCGCATTAATTTTAATTTTAAATATTTTCTTTTTCTTTTGAAAATAAGCCTATAAACTATGTTTACAAAACTAACGATTTTTATAAACTGCTGCTGATAGCATCATCAGCAAAACAGTCAAATTGTTGACTTTCGCTGAAAAAGGGGACAATATTTTTTTGGAAAGGGTAATTAAAAATTGCTACTAGGAAAAGAGAAAACAATATGCAATTATAATTTGTATGCAAAAAAGAGTAAAATGATTGATTGACTTTCTAGTTAGGTATGAAAAATATTTTTAAATAAATGTTCGATACTCATGTTGAGTTCTTATTTTTAAGACAACAAAAAAAGAAATAGGCCAGTTTATTTCATACCCTGACAATAATTTGGATTAATTTTTTCCTGATTGGCTTCCAAATTTTCTGACGGAGTGGTAACAAACTTTTAAAAGAACATTAAATGGCGTTAAGATTATCACTTTATTTGCTCAAAACTCTTCCAATATATTATGTAGATTATTATTTAGTAATGTATGTGAAAGATATTCATGTCAAAACAAAATGGTAGTATTTTGATAACTTAAAAGTGTTTTGGTTTTTAAAATATGACTATTTTAGTCGACCTCCCTTAAAATCTGTGTCTATCCAAAGCATTTGAACACTTGATAACCTAATTTGATGATGTCAGTATTTTGTAAACTTTGATATTTCTTAATGGGATGAAAGTCAGTTTATCTGAGGTCACTCTTTTTTGTTATCTTTGCTTAATTTGTATGGCTGTTTCGCCAATTGTGGCTTCATTATGGAACGAACTCGGAATGAAAATAACTCTTGTATGATTTGTTAGTAAACTATTTGATATATGTGTGGCCATAAAATCCACAGAGTATTATTGTGTTGCTTTAATTTATAACAAATTGAAAATACTTGTAATTGCAGATTATTTATCTATTATTAGGGGTGGGACGTAATGGGTGAAAATTTCATTAGGGGTGGGACGTAATGTGTGAAAATTTCAGATTCATGCGAGTAGTATTTTTTTGTGTTCATTTATACATAAATAATACTAAACAATCAAACATTTTGAAAATTTTGCAAAATTCAGAAGGTGCAGGCCAAAAATAGCCGTTAGGGCTCCACGGGACTCAAAATCCATCATTTTTCGGTGAAAAAGTGGTTTCATTGCAGGTCCTAAAACATCCTCAAAAGCTATGAATGGATATAGATGGTTAAATCTGATATAGTACTTTAATTTAGGACCATTTTCAGGTTGTGAAAGGGTTTTCATGAATGTAAAATAGCCAAAAACTAGTGGCCTGCACCTTCTGAATTTTGCAAAATTTTCAAAATATTTTATTGTTTAGTATTATTTATGTATAAATGAACACAAAAAATACTACTTGCATGAATCTGAAATTTTCACCCAGTACTTCAATGGAATGCGCTCCGATGAACTTTCTGCACTTGTGTCCCCGCAATGTAAATACCTCCGACCAACCCAACAATCAGCAAAATCCCACCCCTTCATTGTAGAGGTCCAGATGCTGGAAAGCTTTCTATTCTAATAGCTTCTTTCCTCGAACTGCTTGTCTTTGGAATTTCCTCCCTGCTCCCTGTTTCACCGACTGTACTAACATGTAGAAATTTAAATGTAATCCCCCACTTAGTATCCCCCTATAAATCTGATCCCTAATTCACGGTAGTCCATTATGTCTAAATGTCTTGTTTAGGGTGAAATCAAGTAAAAAAAAAAATAATAATAATGTTACATTGGTGCATGCTCAAGTGGAAACCACATCAGCCCTAGTTAGATGGGAATGGTGGAAAATCTGTCTTAAGTCCCCTTCTATTCATCATTGTACTCTAGGCTCTATCACTGGGATTTTGTACCGGCTGCCCATGGGAGTTCCTGTATGCCGACGACCTGGCGATCATTGATACTTCACTTAAATCACTCAAGGAACGTAGCAAGACCAATAGATGGCAGACCACTGACGGAGGTGGATATTGGTGCCGATAAGCATGAAGTAGTGACGGAATTCTGTTAGCTTGGAGACGTGCTGTCATCGGGTGGAGGCTGTGAACTTGCGGCAGCTACACGTTGTAAGTCTATTTGGAGACATTTTAGAGAGCTGCTACCAATTCGGACAGACACCTGCCAGCAGCTACGAAAGGTTATATATACTTCTCATGTGTCAGAAGTGTGCTGGTGTATGGCTCTGAAACCTGGGCTGTCTCTGCCGGCACACTAAAGAAACTGCCCCGTAATGACAAGACGATGGTCAGATGGATCTGTATGATGAGGCCTTTTATGTTTCTGCTCACGCAGGTCAACTTGAAAAGCCTCGCGGGTGTCATACACAAGAGCAGACTACATGTTGAACACAGCAATGGCTGGATTGCTAAAGCTCGATAGTTGAACGTGTCAGCAGAGAAGACCCCCCTCTGGCAGACCCAAGTTGTCTTGGGAGGACGTGATCAAACGTGATAGGAGAGCCTTGGGTATGGATTCCGTCGGGCCTCATCAAAGACAAGAATGGAGGGGAAGACTTAGATCTAGACTAGACAATCAGGCCCCACCCTCTTCAGAGGATAAATTGTGGCCTGATTCAACAAATAAATGGTTGACGATGATGATGAACTTTATTCCAAACAACACAAACCTAATGCTATAGGTCTATGGTTTGGGTGATTGTCGGAGTCTTTTTCCAGCTTGGGGGTGAGTATTCTCAAGGAGCAATGTTTTCAAAGATTTTCAATGTATTCTAGAAATATAAATAATTATCCTACCTATAGAATTATATTTGATAACTTTATTCGGCATTAAATAACCCACAGATGGTTGATATGCCGTAAACCAAACCAAACTAATCAACTGACAAATCATCCATCTCATTAACTCTGATCCTCAAATGGCTTTTGACCTTAATTAGTGGTGACTCATCAAAAAAAAAAAAAAGTGATTTTACATTTGATTTTCTGTAGAATCCCAGCAGGTATCTGTTTTTACCTAATAACTCCTTGCTATCATCGCTGTGTGTAATAAACCCAATGTTTTTATACCTTTAACAATTGGACATGCACATTTTTCTCAATCTTCTTTCCTTTTTATTTAGATGTTAATGGAAATGGGCAACAGTCGTGCACGAGCAGTTTATGAAGCGAATCTACCTGATAACTTCCGTAGACCACAGACAGATTCGTATCCTTTTTCGAGTTCATGACAACCCCCTCGACTGATTTTTATATTCTTTTATATGTCTGTACTCTATCTCAGTCACTTTTCTAACTTGTGATTTGCTTTTTCCTTGACTACTCGGTGGTAGTGCTTTGGAGGCCTTCATCCGCGCAAAATATGAGCATAAGCGTTACATTGCTCGTGAATGGGTACAACCAAAGCCATCAGTGCCAAGACAGGTAAGAACTGCTTCTCTGCAAATTCCTTGTTTCCATTTTCTGTCGATGTTTTCTATGTTTGCATGAAGCAAATACATTTTTGTAGCCTTTTGCTTTCGGCCTATTTGTGAAATCTTGTGCAGATGGAAATTTTATTTTTTCATTTCTCTTAAATTTTTCACTGTTTTCTTTTTTTCGTTTTTTCTTTTTTTTTTTTGTCTATACTTGATATTTTTCTATATTCGATTGTTTTTATGGCTGCACATTTTGTCGTTTATGTAAAGGACATGATTTATCAAAGTTATGGTTTCTACATGTTATTAAACTGAAAATATCTGTTTTCTTCACTCGAATCCATTTGAACTTTATACACTTCATGAAAAAGGAAGAGAATCACAGCAAACTACCCTTTTCAGGACATCCTAGTTACTCGCACAGAATAAAGATGGGGTTGTCTGGATTCCATAGTTCTAAACAATCTTGTGATACAGGGTAACCCCCCCCCCCCCCCGGTCCTTCACACACACACACACACACACACACACACACACACACACACACACACACACAAAAAAGAATGTCACCCATGGAATCGTTAATAAATTTCACAATCCTTCCTGCAAACCAACCATATTTGGTACAAAAAAATTTCAGTCTATATCTGACTTGTCCACCAAGTTTCAGCCATAAATGTCTAACAGTCTTTGCTTTATCGTCTCATCAATAGGAGGTGTGATCCTGAATGAGCTTTACAATCACTAGATTTTTATCTGTAGGGTCATCTCAAAGATAATGTCTTTCAAAACAATCCCCAGAATATTCCTGGACTGAAGGGGGTCATCATAACCAAAATCAGGCCGGTGCCAAGAGAGGAGTGTGCCAGTTATTGATGGTTTCTTACCTACCCTTTCTTCTTAGCATAAAAATACTTGCCA
Organism: Sepiola atlantica; assembly: GCA_963556195.1. Taxonomy (NCBI): domain Eukaryota; kingdom Metazoa; phylum Mollusca; class Cephalopoda; order Sepiida; family Sepiolidae; genus Sepiola; species Sepiola atlantica. Next base: position 12,455,720 of record OY744515.1, read on the forward strand.
ACAAAATATTTTTTAAAGAAATGCAACTAACGTTTAATTTATTTATTGCAACAATTTCAATCTTTAAAGAATGAAGTCTTTCTCTTGAAAATAATTGTCAGCTAAATATCCTTTCAATAAATATAATGAATGTCACTTTTAAGTCAACGATGATGACAGAATTTTACTTATGACATCTTATTTGATTTTGGAGCAATTCATTTTGTAAAATCTAAACTTTTGGCACTAGATAATTAGTTAATTTTTTGCATTTCATCTTTGGCGAAAGGATGATCTTATTTTGTAAAAGGGGTGTAGAAGGTGACACTGTACATGCAAACCAAGATACAAGCATATTATTATGCAGATTATTACTCTTTTATTAATATTTCTGCCATTCACCTTTTCTTGATTCTTCCATTTTATTATTTTTCGGTACTGGTCCAGATTAGGAGTCAAGCGAAAATCGACTTGGCGTGTTTAGTTTCTGGATGTTTACGTAGACAGACAGAAAATCCTAAGGGCTTATCCAATCAGAATGCGAGAAAATAAGCAGATGACAAGTTAACATTTTAATTGATGTAATCGCAAAATTCTACTAATTGGAAATAAAAATTGATCAAAGCAATAATGAATTTTAACAAACTTTAACACCGTTTTAACACTTGTTCAATGATATTTTTCTTCAAAAAATAGATTTTACGTGTAAAAAAAACATTTTTTTCAGTTGTACATCCAGACTCATTTTGGAATTTTTGGACGCAGGCAACTGACTTTTCATTCGGGATTTTGCTGTCCGTCTACGTAAATATCCGGAAACTACCGACGCCAAGTTTAGCTTGGGTCTTAATCTGGACCAGTACCTATTTTTCTATAAATAATATACATTCATTTAAATATAAAAAAAGAAACTACTTAACATATGTGCTTGTCCTTTTCAGATTTCCATAGTTTTTTATAAATTTGTATCAAATTTCTATTAGTATTGCAATGTATCAACATAGTCAAAGAAAGGTTTGAAAGTATGATAAATTGTTTATCACTGATAAACTTTATATGTTCAAAGATATTGTTTAATATTATTTACTTAAAATGGTTTTACTATGCAGGACTTTCATAGGTACAAAAGTAAATCCAATAAATGTCCTGGTGATACCAGATCAGGCTGCCCTGTGGCTCCCTGAGACAAAATTCACCTACATTGACGTTTTTTTTTTTTTTTTTTTTTTTTTGTAAAACTTATGTTCTACAAAACCAAAAACAAAAACAACAGCCCCTCTCCCTTTCTCCCTCCCCTTTTTTATTTTTATTTTTCCTACCCTACTCCCGGTCCTGGATATGACCTTAAACTACATCCGATGGTGAGATCCGGCTTACGGACTTTGGGGAATGTGGAGCCTCCTCTTAATTACCATTGCTCCCAGGTCCACCCTGACCCGGAGTGGTAGTACCTGTTAGGGTCCCAACTATGGGTTAAATAGAAACAGATATTAAAAGGGGAAAGAAACAAGAAAGAGAAGAAAACAAGACCAGATTCGGCATTAAATAACCCAAAAAGGGTTGATATGCCATAAAACAAAACTACCAAACCAAAAACCATGATTAAACATTTGAAGATATAAAGAACTTGAAGCATAAAAACTTTCACTATAATGACCAGATTCGGCATTAAATAACCCAAAAAGGGTTGATATGCCGTAAAACAAAACTACCAAACCAAAAACCATGATTAAACATTTGAAGATATAAAGAACTTGAAGCATAAAAACTTTCACTATAATGACCAGATTCGGCATTAAATAACCCAAAAAGGGTTGATATGCCGTAAAACAAAACTACCAAACCAAAAACCATGATTAAACATTTGAAGATATAAAGAACTTGAAGCATAAAAACTTTCACTATAATGACCAGATTCGGCATTAAATAACCCAAAAAGGGTTGATATGCCGTAAAACAAAATTACCAATAAATGTCTGCTAGGTGTGTTTATGTTGTTCTCTTCACCTTCTCTTCAAAAAAACACCTTGAATGATTTAATCAAAATTAATGGCAATGCAAAGGTTTTTCTTTGTCTGAGTTAACACTGAAGAAACGTCCTTTTGTAACGTCATTAGTTTTAATTATAGCATTCAACACATTGTTTTAGGAGAGGAGCAACAGACACACACCTACCGGAAATTGGTTTTACTTTTGAAAAAGGAAAATTCTTACAGATTTAGCTTTAAATTTCGTTTGAACTTGAAGTGATCCTTATTTTCTATTTTTAAAATTATGGTTTTTACTTGTAATCTCCTTTTCAACACGAATGAAATAACAATTTTTGTAGTGATCAGAGTGTTGTAGTTTGATTGAAGCATTGCGATTATATAGAAAAAAAGAATATATACAAATTAATAACAGATTAAGAATTCTACACAGAATGCTTATTTTAACACACATACATAACTGTTACATGCATACAACATTTATGCTCCAATTCGAATAAATTATTTTTATCAGTTTCACACCTATGATGACATTCTGAGGATATTTTTAACCAACAGTTACATACAGCATCTCCATTAAAAAAATATATTAGTTTGAAATGACGTATCCAATAACAGATATACACAAAAAAAAACCCTGATCACAATTCTTCATTTTCCTTTGAAGAAGAGATTTATCTTGAAATATTAGTTAAAAGCTGTAAGAGAAAGACAGAAATAAACACAATTTACATCTAATTCTGAATTAATGAATTGTGACAGCCTCTAACACAAATATTCTAATTTATTTCGTTTTTTTTTTTTTACTTAAAAAAAACTTTAAAATGGTGATATGAATAAAAAAGACATCATTTACTTGTCTCGAAAATGTCACAACTTTTTTTTTCTTTTGTCATCACCAGCAAATTATTTAGAAATCGTAGCATTTGTATTTCAAGGTTAATTTATTTACTGTTAATGTAAATGTTTAATATTTTTTAAATTCAAGCCTATGTCAATAATTTACGTTTTGTGTATTTTTTTTTTTTTTTTTAATAATTGAGGGATTTTTTTTATGAAACATAAATAAAAATTCTGCTGATTGAAATAACATTTTGTTGAAATGTTTTTACTATTTTAAAGAAATCTAAAAATATGAGACCATTTAAAAAAATAAAAAATTCTGAAATGTGGGGGAGGGGTAGAATGTGTCATTTTATTTGTTCCATTGGTTTGATTTTAATGGCTGTTTCATCATCATCATCATCCATTTAACCTATGTTAACAAAACAATGCACATGTTATTTTAAAACTTTGTGGTGCTTCTTAGCTAATTCTAATCCAATGTTTAATGACTTTTATTTCAAAATGATCCATGTCTCATAGAGAATGAGAATATCAACTAAACATGACAACTAATCGTATTCAATTTTGAGATGATTAGATTTGAAGAATTCAAAATGATCTGGTGCTAACAATCTTTGAAATTGCAACTTCCCATATAGTCACTCCGGATTTATTCTAAACTTCATTACCATACTAAGATTGTTAATCTAGAGTCATAAAATTGTGCTATATCTAACAAAAAATGTTTAAAATGTTGTATTAATAGCAAATCTTCATAATTAAAAGAAACATTGCTTTCAGTGTGTATACAATAAGAGATGAGAAAAGAGTATATCTTTAGTTTGCTATTAAAATGTTTAAAATGAATGAAAATTTGATTTTTATTTTTATTTTTTTTTTTTTTTATTTTTTTTTTTTTAGTATGTCACTCACTTTTAGAAAAAATCGTTATATAAACTGAAAATACAAACATTAAATATTGTAATTATTTTGCAACTTTCTTGAGATAATGTTTTGGAATTTTTTAGATGCAGATTGATAGTTTGGATTATTTGGATTACTGCTCTCATCTTCGTTGTTATTTTCTTGCTATAACCTTTTATTATTGGTCCCCCGATTTATAAAATCGGGGGACTTATGTTTTGAGGCATGTCCGTCCGTCCGGATTTTTCTCCGCAACCATCCATTGAATTTCTCTGAAATTTTGCATGAAGTTGTAACTTTGGTCAGGTGAGAAAGTGACATTCTCCGATTTTTGAAAAAAAAATCTGGTTAGCCCCCCAGTGGGTCAAAAGGCCCTGAAATGCAAAAAATGACATTTTTTGCCCCATAACTTTTCATCCATCCATTCAATTTCTCTGAAACTTGGCCAAAATGTGGAGGCAATTGTTCCTAATAGAAAATAAGTATCGCTGACCTTGGAAAAAATCTGGTTCGCGCCCCCAGGGGGTAAAAAGCCCCCAAAATGGCAAAAAATTACCCTTTTCTCCCATAACGTTTGATCCATCTATTCAATTTTTCTGAAACTTGGCCAAAATGTAGAGGCAATTGTTCTGGATATAAAATGAGCATCCTTGACCTCAGAAAAATTCTGGTTCGTGCCCCCAGGGGGTCAAAGGGGGGTCAAAAATGCCCCAAATTGCCCAAATTTATTGCATTTTACACTCGCCACATCGAGTCACATACAGAGGGGGACCACGCACGCGCGGCTTGTTGTTTTTGCTTTTTAATTTGTAAGTATAAATATATCTACATGTTTCCATATCTGTTGAATAAAACAATACATTGAGACAGATTCGAACATGCATATCCTGTTATAGATTTGTTATCCTTTTCTTTATTCAGCTAATCTCTTGTTTATAGAAAATGGAATTTATTTGTAGCTTTATAAATTTAAAGAATGCATGGAAATTACATGATTTAATTAGACATGGCGACATATTAACAGGACGAGTTGGGAGATAATAAGATTGGGGGGAGGCTGTCACTCGTATGATATTTATAGAGGTGTACAGTAAACAAATATTTGATATTCAAGCTTTTACATTTTTAGCAACCATGTCTTTGACTATCTTTCTCTAACACAAGGCCGCCATTTTGTATGTTGTGTTAGCGGAGATAACACGGGATCGAACGAAGGAAAAGGGATAATAATGAAGAAACAGTTGGATTTAAATATATACACATTCCTTCTCAAATAAACAGTTTGTCGAAGAGAAATGGAAAAGGGAGATATGAAACATGTAAGGTAGTACTTATTATTATGATAAACAAAGGGAGAACAGACATTAGTATCAAATAAAGAATACATTAATGTCACAATACAATAGAAAGACACATGTGTTGCCATGGTCGTATATAGAGAAGGTATGTAGGCAATGGATAAGCAAATATTATTTACATTTGAGTTGGGCTGGTCTGGAGCGACTGCTACCAAAACCTGATGGACATATGAAAGCCATGAAGAGATAGCATGCCGATTGGAGTATGTCAGATGGCTTTGAAGGACAAACCAGAAAAAAATATTTCATTCTAAATTCCTTATTAGGTGAAATTAATTTTTTTTTTTTTACTTCCAAACAGGAGAGTGCATTTTCTAACGTTTGCAAGAATAATTAATGGGAGATAACTCTGGTATAATCCATAATTCTGCCATTACACAGGGTTATGGGGCTAGTAGTGGATATAAGTAAACAAATGCACGTACGAATACACGGCTGTATTGTATAGATGCACACATCAGAACAGCTAGCTGTTCTGATGTGTGCATCTATACAATTAGAAGATAACCTATATTGTGATTGTAATCATTCACTTCATGATCTTTCATTTATAAATCTAAGAAGTATACAGCTATGGTGCGACCACACTTAGAATTTGCATCATCAGTCTGGAACCCCTGTGTTGCTCAGAACATTGACCACCTGGAAACTCTTCAGAGACATGCAACCAAATGAATACCCTTCATCAGACATCTGCCATACCTCACCCCGTGCTTGGGTTCATCGAAACTCCAAACGTCTGATAACTTAGTGAACATCCGCAAAATTATTAATCATCTCGCCAACAACAACCCACACTTTCTATTTCCATCGACATGCCTACAAAATCAGAAAACAGCACAGCTATCATGACTCGGAAAAATTTTTTCATGCTCAGAATTGCTGAAGCCTGGAACAAACTGGCTGCAACAGTTGTTGGCTGCCGAGACACTGCACCCTTTAAAACCCTCATGCTTCCTGAAATTCATCAAAACTACACCTGATGTTCACCCCTCCATACACATGCACACATATGTATATCATGACTCATACATTGTTCATTTTCCTGATAATTATGCATATTCGTATGTACTATATATGTAGCTTTGATGAGATGTAGTGCACCTGAACACTGTACACAATGATTTCATTCATTATTATTATTATACACTCACTTAATAAGCATTTATGTTTCCGTGTCTATTGAAAATGGTTTAAAGTTGGACCTGAATAAAAGAGAGAAAATATTACCTTGTAAGTGTGCGATTGGATTTAAAATAATTGTTAAACAAAATTAACTAGTTATTGCTGCTGAAAAAGTGATAACATCTGACACATGAAGATATTTATACGCTTTAAATAATTATACCTGATTTTTATTTTTAAGTGATTATTTAAAAATGCTTCATATTGCAAGTCATCCGGGCCGGACTAAGTAATATTTGAAATAAATTGTAGTGCAGTACGTTATTATTTTTCCAATAACATGGTGCAACGATAACAAACAAAAATTGGCTAGTCAGAATCAAAGTTTGATTTGTCAGCTTAAATGCTATTTAGGTCCATCTTTTAAGATTCGGACACTTTTTCTATATATATTAGAAGACATTTTAATAGATATCTCACTACTGTTTAAAATCTATTTTTAAAATAATTATCGCAATATTATCCCCAAATTAAAAAAAAAAAAAGCCCTGTTTTAGTCTTGAGAGACAATGGATACCCTATGTAAGAGTGTCTGCGAGGAATATATAGTGAAGCAGGGGTACACAATTCCTCACCTCTTCTGAACAGACATTGCTTCAGTTCAGTAGCAAGGTGATGTCTTGGGATGACTGGAAAAAATGCGGGGATTAGCAGAGAAAGACTGGTGTTATTTTGGAGTTTTCCTTCTCCTCGACTAGTTGCACAATTAAAATAGTACAAAAAACAAACGACGTAGTTTTAAAAGAAAAAATGATTTAGGGTAGCAATTCTAATAACTTACTTTGAATAATCTTAATGCAAAAGAACATATTATTTCAAGAAATCCTTTAAAATCTCATTAGGATGATGTGTGTCTAATTTCTGACGACTAGGATTAACTTTTATTTGAGATATGATCATGGTAATATAATTGCTCCAATTTAGCGAGAGTATTTTGAGAAGTGGTGTAGTATAGTTTGTCGTGTAGCAAGATTGTCTAAAAATAAGGTTAAAAACGGAAACAGTGAAATTTAAATTAATTTTTCTTGCAAAATGAAATTTTAGAAAGTTAAATGTGTCCAAATACTCATATCTAACATGTAAAGTTGTCTTGTCAGATTTTCAAAATCAGACCTAGATAGCATTTAAGCTGATAAATCAAACTTTTTTTGACTAGCCAATTTTCATTTGTTATTGTTGTACCATGTTATTGGCAATATAATAATGTACTTTGCTACAATTTATTCAAAGAATTGCATTAATGTTGACCAAACAACTGCTAATATGGAACATATTTAAATAATCACCTAAAGATGAAAATCAGCAATGTAGATAATTTATATTTTAGATTGAAGAATATAATAGGAGTTGTCTACCTTATCTGTAAAAAACAAAAGGTTAACAAAGGTAACTTTGCAACTGAATGCAATTCAAAATATTCACTCGGCTTATATAGAAAAATGCCTAAATAAAAGAATGTACAGAAGATGGTTTAAAAAATTAAGAAATAGAAATTTCTCCCTTGAAGTGGAAGATCGATCAGGATGTCTAGTTGCGTTTGATGAAAATCCTACAGTATCAGTTGAAGAATTGGCAATGAATCATTTGTCAAACCATACAACTATTTATCATCATAATCTTCAATTACTTGAAATTAGCTGAAAAAATGCGTGTCTTGTGAATTTGCCTGAAGGCAACCATAAATCAGGAGTTGAGATCTGCAGAATTACCATTTTTTTTTCTTAACTGATAAAGCATTGTGTGTCTCAAATGCTCCTTGGATAATATCATCTTTTAATGCTATTCAACAATGAGATTTTAATTTTTCCTGGAAAATAACATTTTATACTTACATTTATGTATTTGGACACATTTATTATTATACTAAAGCGGAGTTAATCAATATTTGTTTCCCCAAGTTTGTTTTTATCCCTATATATTTTTAATCACACAAACTATATACTAAAATATTCCTCAGTTTTGAGATTGAGTTATTATGTTTGAAAAAACTTCTTTTTTAATTGTTTTAATTTAAAAATAAAATAATTTATTAAACAGAAAATTGAAATATATTATAAATGAAAAAAATTTATATAAAAAGGGAAAACGTCTAATGTCAGTAACATTTCAGGAATGTAAAAACAAATAATAATGAACTAATAGAATGTCCTTTCTCGAAACCGATATTCAAGTATCAGGAAGTTTCATCGGAGGTCCTGCTAGTTTTGCAGGCCGAGGGCAGGCTCAAGGCATTTCCACGAATAGTGACGATGGAGAGGCGCTCGTAAAACTAAGTCAATTCACGATGGTCCCCGGTGTGGCACGTCATTAACAGACTAAGGTTGTCAAGGAAGTCGCACCGAGTGGGGCCTATCGCTTCACTCATCTCCACGGTGATCGGCTGGAACACAAATTTGTCGAGAAGACTGGCATATTTTAATTGCTTGCGGTTCTCTGCTGACGCTGCTGCGTGTCCAGGGTTTGTTGCCGATTCTGTCATTGACGAGGGTGCAAAAGTGTCGACATAAGTCGCATCCCATATAAATGATTTGCCGTTTTAATTAGCCACAGTGTACAATGAATACACCAAGTGACCCATCTCTTAAGATCTATTTACAAGTAAGTACCTCCCTTCCCCCCGCCTCATGGAGTTCGAGGTCAGGTGATCTGGTACGCAAAACCTTCTTTGCCCATCTTTCTTTTAATTAAACTTTGAATATGAACTGGCTGATGTGTACCAAAAAGTGATCAAAAAATGATCGCTAACTTTGTGACAAGGTCCCTCGTGGACAAGTTGGAGCTCATCATCCATCGTCGTCTTTGCACTTTTCAGGACGTAATTTTATCCTAATGTCGGGAGACTTTTTCTTCCTCTTTTGTAAATCTTTAATTTTATTCCGTTTCCATTTCTGTGCATCAAACTTGGCCTTTTTATGGTAAACACTGCTTTAGGACACACTTCAATGAATCCTTGAAATTTCAATAGCGTTCCTGATGCGCGACACAATGTAGATAATTCTTTAGTGCGCACCACCTAGCCCCCCCCCCCCCCCCCCCAAAAAAAGTCTGTGTTAAGCTATAGAGAAAGCGGTCTTTTTTGGTGGACAAATCCTGCATTTGTCTCTAAGACGAACAAAGGAAAGTAATTATACAAGTGGGACGAGGTTATCCAATCAGCATTTACAAAAAACAATACGGATTAATTACACTTAAAACTGCTATTGTTTTAGTACAGTTTGAACAAAGTTGTAAGAAATTCTGCTAAAGTTTCTCTCAATTAATTTGATATTTGTGAAATTTAATTTCTTATTTTCATTGATGCCACTCTTTTTTTTCTTTATTCTTAAGAATAATTTCCCATAAATCCACAAAAGAATTAATCACTTGTAACATAGATCGATAATCGTGTCATTTCTGCTGGAGACTATTCGAGTTTTCTACTAAACATTATCTGAATTATCTTTTGCAAAAAATCGGGACACTAAAAACATATAAAAAGCCATTTTTGAGCTATTTATTAAATGTAACTTTAAGTATTCCTTTATGTGTACACATTCATTTGAACACAGTTACATTTGATCTAAAATTATGAATAAATTGGAATTGACACCTTGAATGCATTTGATAATTTTTTAAATAATGTTTTCTGAAGGAACTGTTTCAAAATGGTGGTTAATAGAAATTAAAAGTAAATTTTTAGTTAGCATTAGCATAATATGGATAACAAAATGGAAGAGTTAAAAAGTGTGTGTAATATCTTTTCAAACTTCTCTCTCTCTTTCTCTTTCTCTCCCTCTTTCTCTCCCTCTTTTTTCTCTCTCTTTCTAATGCAACTGGTTCAATATAACAAAGAAAAAGAAAACTGACTGTTTGACCTTAGTTACAGTGTTTTTTAAAACAATTACCAGTAAGAATGAAAAAAAAAAAAAATTTACACACCCTCCACCCCCCCCTTCCTATCTACACGTGCACACCTCATGTACGAATATGGGAATGAATTTTTATTTTTTATTTTTTTTTACCATAACCATGTCAGGGTCACACTGAATCCAATCATACATAATTTTTAAGTGTATCTTTTGTAGTTTCTGACTTTTAGCCAGGTACACACACAATTAGGATTTTACTTTATATATCTACCGGCCATGTTAATGCAAATTTGTTAGATAAATTAATCCAAGCAGGATAAAGTATCCTGCTCAAACTATAAAAACGAATTACAAGTTTTACTTCTTTACAACATGTATCAACACTAAAAAGAAAATGTCTATTCAGAATGAAATATTGCTAGGTTGGAAGCTATTAGGCTGTTACAAAAATAATGGCCGATTTCAGAAACGTACATTTATTCATGAAAATTGTTTCACCTTTCAAATACTCTGTAAATGATGCAAAACTGTTGTATCGCTGACAGCAAGTTTGAGTTTGGTTTTTGCTCAACAAGTGTTTGCAATTGTTCATTGTCAAGATTACACGGCCGTCCTCTACCTTCTTCATTTTCAAGGCTCTCATCTCTACGAGGGAATTTCTGGAACCACCTTCGTATTGCCTGATCGCTTGTGTATCCATCTCCCCATGCTCTATTGATATTGGCAGAGGTTTTGGAGGCACTGTGCCCAAGTTTGAACTTTTGCAACATAAGAAGGCAATGGTCATGTTTTGGCATGTTCATGATTGAGGGTCTTCTATGCTTCAAAAATACTTTCTATATGAAAAAAAGTGACAAATTATAATTGAGAACACATTATTATACATGTTAAAATTTACCAGAAATAAACTACAAATTCTGTGTTAAAATGACAGAATCATTCTCGGTGGCCGTCTGTCATCGACAAAAAAATTGCCAACTTGTCTAACATGTCATCCCGGCTCTTACTCATTGATAAGCATTCGGCACTTTTTATCTTGCGCAATTGCTTCTGTATCCAAAATTTTTATTTTTGCTATGTAGTGCGCCATGTTACCAGTTTCCGGTCGACCTGAGCAGGAATGGATTGCGTAATTCGAGACTGCAACTGCAATTTTGATGATGTAGGCTGGCGCCAGGCCACTCTTCCTATCTCTTTTGGCAGACTTGGTCTTAGATTAACGACCGACGTTGCATTGTCTGCTTACGCCTTCTTCATCTGTGCAAGTCAGGATCTCATTGAGAGTATTCAACATGAAGCATCCAAATCTTCTCTCGACCAACTGATCCATGACTTTTCCACCGACTGGAGGGGAGCTGGTCAAATCGTTCCGGAGCAGACAGGAAGACAGAAGAGCTGGGATACGATCAGGATGAAGACCAGTGTCGAATCCCTAAAATCATATGCGACCAACACCGTCTGGCTTGCCTTCAAGCTGCAAGTTCGCCACACAGCGGTGCATAGTTAACAGCCTTCCCATGATCGGCTGTTGATAACCTGGTTGATGACAGTTGCCTGAGATTCGCTGTAGCTCTGCGCACATCTTCTAAAGTTTGCAGCAGTCACAAGTGTCATTGTGGCCAGCCGGTTGACATATATGGACTCCATACCCTTTCATGTAGAAAGAGCGCCGGCAGATTTCCGAGGCACAGCACTAGACATCACTGGCTTCCTGTCGATCCTCGAACTGGTTGGCCTTGACAGAGGGGATGGCAAATGACCTGATGGCCTGACGGTGTTTCGCTTTACAAACGGTAAGTCACTGATATGGGATGCGACTTGTGTCAACACTTTTGTGCCCTTGTCAGTGATAGAATCGGCAACAAACCCTGGACATGCAGCAACGTCAGCAGAGAGCCGCAAGCAGTCAAAATATGCCAATCTTCTCGACAGATTTGTATTTCAACCGATCGCTGTGGAGACGAGTGGAGTGATTGGCTCTGCCACACGCGACTTCCTCGGCAGTCTGGGTCTATTACTGACGCGCAACACCGGAGACAATTGCGAATTGTCTTGGCTTTACGAGCGCCTCTCTATCGCCATTATTCGTGAAAACGCCTTGAGTCTGCTCTCGGCCTGCCAAGCCAGCCGGACATTCGAAGAAAACTATGGACTGTGATACAATTATATAAAAGGAATCAGGATTTCTCGATATTGTGTAAAAACAATTAACCGAGATTTACTTTTTAGAGCTTACAAATGGTACGCGCAGACTTGCAGCTGAAAGACTTTCGCGCGACCAACTCAAAAAATTAAGTGATTAACTTATTTTGCCCAAATTTTGAAATGACTCGTTAAAACCCAGCACTTCAGGTGGCCATTAATTTTGTAGCAACCTAATATTGTGGTCTGACTTTTTTTTTTATAAATATAGATAACTATTTTTGAGACACAAATTTAGATTCCCTTCCCACTTGTCCACAAACTTTAACAAATAACATATTTATAGGTATTACTTGAACCGTATCATTTCAAATAGCTTGGAGTACAAATAACAACATAAATTCGACTCTTATATATTGAAAAATACTTTATCTTGGAAAATAAAAGTATAACGAATTTAATGTCTTTTTCTTTTAATTCGTGCACTTGAATTTTCCATTGACTAAATAACCCTTATTTCTTCCAGCTTTTTCTTCTCTATTCTAAGTGTATTTACTCTATTAACTTCAGGTGAAAAAAGAGGTAAGCTATTTTCTTATCAATGGTGGTTTTTGGTGAACTTTATTCTCCTCGTCTCTTCATCTTCTTGCCAATAATAAGGTTATATTCTGGTTTCCCGGGTTACATCTTTGAATGTTGCTTTATCATTCTTGCTTTTATTTATCTTTTTTTCCCAAACAATGTCAAATAGACAACTTTTTAATGTAATTATTTTTAGAACGTTCCTGTTCTAAGAAAATCTTGAAATTTTGATCGAAACAATGGAAATGTATAAACTTAATTACTTTGATATTTGTTATCAAAATAAAATTTTGATCGAAACAATGGAAATGTATAAACTTAATTACTTTGATATTTGTTATCAAAATAAAATTTTGATCGAAACAATGGAAATGTATAAACTTAATTACTTTGATATTTGTTATCAAAATAAAATTTTGATCGAAACAATGGAAATGTATAAACTTAATTACTTTGATATTTGTTATCAAAATAAAATTTTGATCGAAACTATGGAAATGTATAAACTTAATTACTTTGATATTTGTTATCAAAATAAAATTTTGATCGAAACAATGGAAATGTATAAACTTAATTACTTTGATATTTGTTATCAAAATAAAATTTTGATCGAAACAATGGAAATGTATAAACTTAATTACTTTGATATTTATCAAAATAAAATTTTGATCGAAACAATGGAAATGTATAAACTTAATTACTTTGATATTTGTTATCAATAAAATTTTGATCGAAACAATGGAAATGTATAAACTTAATTACTTTGATATTTGTTATCAAAATAAAATTTTGATCGAAACAATGGAAATGTATAAACTTAATTACTTTGATATTTGTTATCAAAATAACATTTTGCAATGTTGTAAAATTCTTAAGAAAAAATAACGTTTTTGTAACATAGTATTGTGTGATCATTAGATTTAAGTACTAATTTATTGTAATTATTAAATTAATTATCAAATCAAGAAAATGTGGGAAGTTTTTAAAGTGAAAGTGTAAATTATTGTTCGGCTTTTTATTCCTCAATTTGCACTTTTGCTGGTGTGAAATTTAACTGAAGTTTGTTAATTACAGAAATCATTTTTATTTTTATTGGATATTTTAACTGTTAAAAATACTGAACATCATTCATTTGCATTTGAGTAAATGATGTAACTGTTAAAAATACTGAAAGTTTCAACTGTTAAAAATACTGAAAGTTTCAACTGTTAAAAATACTGAAAGTTTCAACTGTTAAAAATACTGAAAGTTTCAACTGTTAAAAATACTGAAAGTTTCAACTGTTAAAAATACTGAAAGTTTCAACTGTTAAAAATACTGAAAGTTTCAACTGTTAAAAATACTGAAAGTTTCAACTGTTAAAAATACTGAAAGTTTCAACTGTTAAAAATACTGAAAGTTTCAACTGTTAAAAATACTGAAAGTTTCAACTGTTAAAAATACTGAAAGTTTCAACTGTTAAAAATACTGAAAGTTTCAACTGTTAAAAATACTGAAAGTTTCAACTGTTAAAAATACTGAAAGTTTCAACTGTTAAAAATACTGAAAGTTTCAACTGTTAAAAATACTGAAAGTTTCAACTGTTAAAAATACTGAAAGTTTCAACTGTTGTAAATACTGGACGTTTCACTTTTAAATGAACTTGAGTTCCTAATGGTTTAGTTAAATGTTCAAACTCAAATCATCAGTATTCATTTTTGTTCTGTCTTTTAGACATTTTTATGACGATAATAAAACGAAAACAATTGTATAAGTCATGAATTCTTCAAGTAAAAAAAAAAAATGGTCCTTTCAAACATTTTATTCATTTCCTTAGTTATTCGCGTGTTTTGTATTTATAAGTTTACTTCAATTAATATCTTATATGTTTTCATGATTTTCACTATTCAATTCTCACTTGTACACATCGTCTCAGGTACTACGATTCATCAGTTTACATCATTCTTCTATATACTCATGCAAATTCTTATAGTTTTCTTTTAATACTTTAAACTTTCTTCATGTAAAAAATATTACATAAGAACTATACAGTATTATTCACCATGTTATCTGAACATACGTAGTAATCAGTAATGAAGCTATTGATATAAGATACCCACATTCATCCAATCATAATTCATCAAGTCCATGATGATTCATCAACTCAACTATCATGATCACAATAACGTCTCAATCATATTCAAATAAAATGTATTAAGATTTCGTTTTTAAATTCAAATCATTTTTCCAATTTGATATGAATATTAATGCTGCCTTGTAAATATTGTCTGTTACTTGAATTTGTTATTCAGCTGATTAATGGATGACTAACCAGAATATTCCCTTAAAAAGGATTCTCATCATTCATTTGCATGTTGTAGCATTTTGTAATGGCTGTATGTCAGTTAGTTTCCATTCTACTTGCTTTCTTATCTTTCTGTCTCTCTCTCTCTATATATATATTTATAATATATGTATGTATATATGTGTGTGTATTTGCTTAAATGCCATCGACAATTTTTGCCTACATATTTTGATAGAGATCCTGATGAAAGTCTTTGTTTCAGGTGGGAACTGGCTGATAGAATTATAACCATGATGAATTTAAATACTTTCGGTCTGATCGTAGACCATCCTTTGGGAGTTATGTGTATCACGAAGATAATCAACAATTTATATATTTGAGTAAATTATGTAACTTCGAAAGTTGTAATTAGTAGCAATAATATAGCAGTTTTAGACATTTTAGTATATCTGTATTAGATTCAATATTAATTTATTAATAGTAGGTATTTTAGTTTGTATATTTACAGCTAAAAGAATTTGTAGTTGATGTTTATTCGTTTCATATTCAAGTACTGTTGTGTTTTTGATGCGTATTTTCCAAAATTTATATGTGGAGCAAAAGTTGTTTTTATTTCTTTTCTTTTTTTTTTGATCTTCGACTATTGAGCTTGTTTCAGAAAGGTGCATAGTAAGTCGCCTTGAGAGGGTCGTCGTTGTAAGTCCTACATAACAATGATTAATTTATCAGCCAGTTTTCACCACAAACCAAGACTCATCAGGAAACTTCAAAATATGTAGACAAAAATTGTCCATAATATTTAAGAAATATGCCTAGACGAAGGAATGCTGCCAAAAATAATATATATATATATATGTGTATATATATATATATATATATATTCACAGGCACACATGCACAAATGTCTGTGTATGTATTCTGCATGACTCGTTCTCTCTGTTTATCTATTGTTCTGATAAGTCACATGAATTATCTCTGATTTCTACTTCAGTTGTCGGCCAAAATCCGTTTTCTTTCTGTAAGTGGTCATGTTATTGTGTTTTACGTACGATGATGAATTACATAGGTAGGTCAATTTACTGTGGTTGGACAGTGCTTGTACTGGTTGACTGTCATCTGACGACTATAAATGGTTTACTGGTTGTTTCTTTGATCGTCTGCCCTCCTCCACGCACGCGCACACACATGTGTGTATATTTTGGTTTCTGCTCAGTCAGCTGGCTTTAAATTTTTACTTTGAAAAAATGAAAAAGCAAGAAATTATTTGAATTTAAAATATGACATTGATAGTCCAAAGTATGCTTTGTACTAATTGCTGTAAACTTTAGTTTCAGTTCTGATTATTCCATGTGTAAGACAAGAGACTTAAAGGTGTATGTACACAGACAATGCTTATACTTATACCATTTTAGGCACTAGTCTATGCCACTGTTTCTCAGTCTTTCCTTAACCTCACTTTTATTTTATCCCCCCCCCCCCCCCAAAAAAAGAAGTTTCCACTACTATTCAGAAAAAAGTTAAATATTAAAACAAATATTTTAAACTAGTTGTACCTACCTGATGTTACTCCGGAGTCTTTACTTTCATTTTTGTCTCACTCATTGCTACCTCCACCCGGTCGTTTTTGTTGAAATTTAAATCCCATAAATAAGACAAACTATTTCTTGTTTTAGGCATTTTGAATGATCAATACATAGCTTATTTGAGAGATCAATATATAGCTTATTTTGAAGGATCAATGCATAGCTTATTTTGAAGGATCAATGATAGCTTATTTTGAGGGATCAATGCATAGCTTACTTTGAGGGATCAATATATAGCTTATTTTGAAGGAATCAATGCATAGCTTATTTTGAGGGATCAATGCATAGCTTACTTTGAGGGATCAATGCATAGCTTACTTTGAGGGATCAATGCATAGCTTAGTTTGAGGGATCAATGCATAGTTTACTTTGAGGGATCAATGCATAGTTTACTTTGAGGGATCAATGCATAGCTTACTTTGAGGGATCAATGCATAGTTTACTTTGAGGGATCAATGCATAGTTTACTTTGAGGGATCAATACATAGTTTACTTTGAGGGATCAATGCATAGTTTACTTTGAGGGATCAATGCATAGTTTACTTTGAGGGATCAATGCATAGCATATTTTGAGGGATCAATGCATAGCTTATTTTGAGGGATCAATGCATAATTTACTTTGAGGGATCAATGCATAGTTTACTTTGAGGGATCAATGCATAGTTTACTTTGAGGGATCAATGCATAGTTTACTTTGAGGGATCAATGCATAGTTTACTTTGAGGGATCAATGCATAGTTTACTTTGAGGGATCAATGCATAGTTTACTTTGAGGGATCAATGCATAGTTTACTTTGAGGGATCAATGCATAGTTTACTTTGAGGGATCAATGCATAGTTTACTTTGAGGGATCAATGCATAGTTTACTTTGAGGGATCAATGCAAAGCTTATTTTGAGGGATCAATGCATAGCTTATTTTGAGGGATCAATGCATAGCTTATTTTATTTTCTGAGAAATGTCACATTAAAAGTTTAGTTTATTTACATTTAATTTTTTAGACGGATGTTTTAAAATTAATAATTGTAAATTTAATTTCCCTGTTATTTATTGGAGGAGGCAAATAATGGTTGTCACAATCATTACCAGAAAAAAATCTAAAGTGATTTTGAAGTCTTTAAACTTTCATTTGTGCTGAGAATAAAATTTAAGAGTCAAGTGCATGCTGGTTATTATATTTACCAAATTACTTTTGTGAAAATTAATTTAATTTTATTAAAGTATCGTTTGGTCATTAAATTAATTGAATATAATTGTATGAATGTACGTCGGTGTGCTTTCACAGGCGATGATCGTCCGCTCATTGTGCCAGTTCAAAGTTGTTGCTCGATTCCGACACCGGTCGCAGTGTCAATTTGGTCTCAATCAGTGTTGCAACAGAAGAATTCTCCCTCCAAATAAAATCGCAACTCCCGTTTAAAACAATTAACAAAGTTTTATTCTTTTGGAGGTTACAATGATGCTCGTTTTCTTCCCATGAATAGCAGACTTGCAAATGAAAAATATTAGCCCGATCAAATCACAACACAAGTTCAAGGAACACAATTCATTAGCCAAGTCCAAGGGCCCATCTTGCTTGGAGAGCCATACAAACTTCAACGGACTGTCAGACCCCAGAAAACAAACTGTGTGACACCCAGAGGGCCAACTCTCTGACTCTTCTCCCCTGCCCATCTGCTGGAATATATGTATTTTAGCCCAGAAATCCTAGATGTCCGGTCCTTTTCTCAGTTGTTCTCAGCTGGTCACCAGAACTGACTACATTCGTTTCTCTTCTCGGCCCATCCCCATTCAACCACCCAGAAACTGACCACTTGAGATAATGGTCAGTCTTATCTCTGAACACACAAAAATCTACTGCCCAGGAATTCCCTATCTAAACAGCCTTTAAATTTGGAAGTCCATGAATGAGCCATAACCACAGCAGGGAACCTCTTATCTTTAAAAACATTATTTTCTCAAAGGCTTTATCTCTCAGCATGAATGTTCATTTAAGGAGACACTTACTTTTTCGGAGAGAAATCGAATTCTGGGTGGCCAAATTCAAATCAGAGATATTTTCAATTTCTTGTGTGGCCTCTTTTTCTCCTGGCCAAACGTCTCTCACCTGCAGCCAGCCTGTTATTTGCATGCACCACAAACATGCAACCCACTAAACATGCCGCTTTGTGCATGTTTACAATTGTTTAAAATTAAAACATTTTAGATAGTCATGTAGACACACAGGCACACATTATTTGGTCTGATAACTTTATATGTAGATTATTTATTGCAAGTGTATTTAAATGAAATTAATTTCTTGAAGAAATATTCTATGTTTAAGTATTCGTTATTATTTATGTACACCGTCTGGAACAAACATTATTTCAGTAGAAATTTGATTTGGGGAAAACATTAATTCTGTTAATATTTTTAAGTTCTAAACTCTGCCAAAAGATCATGAGATGGAGCATAATTTACATATGAGAAACTATCTGTGCTTATCCATGCACAGTGTGCTCAGAACTAAGAAATATGGGAAAAAATCCATAACTCTTCTTTCCTTCATTTACAGAAAGTGGTTGGAAGCATATTGATGAGACTGATCTGAAAATTTTAGGCCTAGTAATGGATTTCCTTATTTGGGCAAAATTGGTCCCCCCCCCCCCCCCCCCCCAAAAAAAATAGATGAGCATAACTTAGGTTTGAAACAGGATTTTTAATTAATTTATAGCTTGTTAAAAGCGTATTGATAAGATCTTTCTTTAAATTAAAAAAAAAAAAATTTCTTTCAAAATTTTGGATCTGGTAATGAATTTCCTTATTTGGGCAAAACTGGTCCCCCCAAAAAATAGATGAGCATAACTTAGGTTTGAAACAGGATTTTTCATTAATTTATAGCTTATTAGAAGCATATTGATAAGATCTTTTTTTAAATTAAAAAAAGAAAATTTCTTTCAAAATTTTAGATCTCAAAAAGACAGAAATGAGCAAAAATTTAGTCTGAAATAAGATTTTTCATTAACTTTTAGCTCATTAGGAGTGTATTCATCAGACTTTCCTTCACTCATTCATCTGTTATTGTATGAAACGTTTTTTCTTTGGTCATTCAATCAACAAAGATCAGTGGTAACACGAATACGGGTCCTATTGCTGATTGACGCCATTTGCAGTGTGATTTTTTAATCATCTGATAGGGAAGCCTTTTCAAAGCTTCTTTCCTATTTCGATATAAAATTGTTTATTACACAACAAAGTGATACTGCTAAAGTTGTCAAACTTAATTCTGTAAAAGATCTTGGACAAAGTCTTATGATTCACTACAAAGTGTCCACCAGATGTGCAGTCATTGTTGGGAACTTTTGGGGATGACTAATGGGAAACCCATAGCTATTTATGCTGAACAGTCTTTTGAAGCATGGAATAAACACATCAGGGCTTACGAATCTGGGAAAGCGGTAGGTTCTCGCTAGTGTTCTGTCTGCTCGAACCTACAAGATATTAGATTATGCCTTAAAAGATATTTTTACACAATCTTGGCACAACCATTAAAAAAAAAATGATATCGCCACAGATAAAATGGAATGCAAAAATGTATTGCAACTTAATTGGTGTCGCTAAAGTAAAAAAAGTACGACTTTATCCATTTTAATATGAATTGTTACAAAATCGAATTCTGTCTTCCCGTCGGCTTAACCTACTCTTTGTATTCGTTTTTATTTTAATGTGATTTTAATACATCTAATTGTTACAATTTTAAATAAATTTTAACAGTGACACTCGTTTTATTTCTATAAAGAATATTTAGCTGACAATCATTTTTACAATAAGAAAAAAGAGACTATTTTAAAACGATTTAATTTGCTACAATAAAGTAAAAGGTTAAAATGGCGTTTCATTTCCTCAAAAAATATTTAGCTGACAATTATTTTATCGTAAGAAAATATATTTTAAGATTAAAATTGTTACTTCTTTAAATAAATAAAAGACATACCCGTTTTATTTATTTAAAGAATATTTTACTGACAATAACAATATTTATGAAAGTGGGTTTTTTGTGGGTTCTTTTAATATAATTAAACCTTATTTGTAATTTATTAATTCAATAAAAATTTTATAAAAAGTAAATTATACATGATGTAATCGTTAATTTCCATTTAGTTCATTAAAATTTGTCGTCTACTCTGACTTTTCAATATCTGATAATTTTAAAAGCTATTAGGGCTGTATAATACCGTTCCTATCACCACGATGGTACGGTGCCAGTGTGCGATGGCGAAATCTCCAGATGGTTCTTATCATTTTTATCATTCTTTGCGTTTTTGTTTTCGTTGTCTCCTCTTCCTCCTCTGAAAGTTTCTCTTTAATCTTTTTTATCCATTTTGAATTGAAGAGAATGCTAATTAGTTCCTTTCTCATTTTAATTATTCTTTCTCTCTTTTCTACGATTTTTGATCTTACTCTTCTAAATGGGCGGGAGGGGGGGGGGGCAGTGATATTGCTCTCGTGAATCTAATTACATTTGGAGGCTCTAGTAAATGGTGTATTTTATACAAAATGGCTTTTAAATATTCTACGCTAGATTCTTTGAAAGATGAGCAAGATGAAGTTAAAAAATCTGTCAAATTTGGATTCTCTCTCTTTAATAAATCGACGGTAAGATACTAATTTGTTAAATATATAATTCTTTTTTTTTTAAGCACCTAGCGTTAAGATTGCTTCCCTGAAGGGTACAACATGGTCATCTTCAAATCCAATGTCAAACACTTGTTATAAACTGTTATCAGAATTTATACATTCTATTCATTATTTTCAATCCTCTCATAACATTCATCATCATTTAACTGACAGTCTATCCATCTCATTAACTCTTATCCTCGAATGACTTTTAGCCTTGATAAGTGGGGACTCATGAGTAAATTTTTAAAAAGTTAACAAAACAAGTTTTTCCATTAAATTTAGTTCATTTAAGTAATCTTCTTGTAGACATTTAGGAGTGATCAAATCTCTACATTAATAAAAATTATGTAACCATTTCTCATATGTCTGTGTATGTGCGCGTTCCTCTACATGACTTACATTATTATTTTTTTAATTACTATCAATCAAATATTCATTGAAATGAAAAATTTAATAGTGTAAAGTACTAAAACAAGTTTTTTTTTTTTTTAAATCACATTTTAAAAAAATAATGGAATCACGAAATTAACTCCACCGGAATGCATTTTGGTTTCTTTGTAAACAAATCCGCTATTTTAGTATTTTGTTAATAGTTGAAAAACCTTTCAAAATTTCAAAGCAATTTATTAGAGCTTTATTATTTTATCTAGTATTATACTAAATGTGAGTCAATCAATGTTTGTTTCCTCTAAGGCTTTTACCTATATATTTTAATAACACAAAATACATTTTCAAATGTTGCTTAGTTCTGGGATTGGATTATGTTTTTTAAAAAAAAGAATCGATTTTAATTCGTCTATTAAGCCGTAATTTGTAATTAACTGAACAAAGTCACCCACCTTACACTTAGCTATCTATGTATTTCTCTCACCCTCTTTTACTGTATGTTCATTCAACCACTCTTCAATAGGTTTTAATGTCTCTGTGAGCACTTACAGAAAGAGTGACTCTTTTTTTTTCAGCATTGCTTCTTAATTGTTTTATTTTGCTATCTAATTTACAGAATGGGTCCGTACACATCGTCAACACGTATGTAAATTAGATAGCAAAATAATAAGTCTCTTATAAGAATAATATAGAATTATTATTTTTAGCTATGCAAGAAGAATGTCTTAACAGATATGTCACATGAATTAGTTGTTGTGACCCGTTGGGTCATAGGTGCATCTGTTATAAAAAAATGAAACATTTGTTGATATTTAAATTACTTTTATAGAATTTATGTATAAATCATACACATGGTATCTGTATACAGTGTTTGGAAAATTGATGACATAACTTTAGGATTATGTTCTATACGTGTAAAGAAGCCTCTTTGTGTGTGTGTGTGTGGGGGGGGGGGGCTTTTGTAATAGCACTCCATTACTAGTTTAATTTCCTTTGTTGTCCATTTTTTTTCTCTGTGGTTTTTGGTTTGTGCTGATCAGATTTATTTATCTGTATTTGGTCTGTTGTATTCTATTACCTGAAATAAGAAGGGAGGGGTTTTTACCCCGCCTAATGGACCGGTATCGTCCGGGCCTTTGGGTCTGGATTTATGCCGGTCTATTGGGGGTTGCCGGTCCTGTGCAGTTCTAGGAGGTGCACTCTCCCAGGCTTTGCCTCCCCTCTTTGGAGAGGAGTAAGTTAATTGCTTACTGTCTGAGGCGCCCCTACCGGGGAATGCCGACGGGGCTGCCCAGGCAATTTTTAAACAGCCAGAGTGCTCAAATTCTCGAGCGCTGGTTCTTTCCCACTTTCCCGACCTTGTCACATCTTACCTTGTGGGAGGAAGATAAATAGAAGAAGGGCCAACATTCACAGAAGTCTGAACGGGCCCCCTCTGTTGGCTATCAAAGGAATCTCTGCCGACCATGACGTCCAGATTTTTCTTCTGAGTCCCACAGCTTTTATATTTGTTTGGTGTCATGTTTTCATGGTTTTGTGGGTGTATGTGGCAACACCAAGCCCAGGCTTATTTTACCTGTGATTCTGCCACAGGGATAGTGTTTATCTCTTCCATATGCAGAAATAACAGTGCATTATCACGCACATTGTACGTGTTAGAGGTTTACAATAAAGAATGTTAATAGGTATTTGTCTCAATGGCCTATGACTCGGAAACCACTCGTTTCTGCACCTATATAGAATATAATCCAAAGTTATTCCATCGATTTTCCAAACACCCTGAATATTGAAAACTAATATTAGATTGAGCTAGAAACGTATTTTGTCTTACTGTTTTAGAAAGCTTTTACCGTTTCTAATTGATTTTCTATTTGTATGAAGTTTTTATATTTCAAGTTGATAAAATTACTTTTGTTTGTGCTCAAAATGCTGTTTTTTGGGGGGGTTTTTTTCATTTGTTTTCGTGTTACTTACTCAAAATTATTGATCGCATTTTTTTTATTAAACTGAATTTCTGACCCAAGAAAATGTTATTCATCTCTTTTCACTTATTCTAGTTCGTTCCAATACAATTGAAGTCACCATTAATAATTTTGCTCAGGTTTTTCAATCATCAGAACAAACAAAAAAGTTTAATTTTAATGAAATACAAGTGCTATTCACATGGTGTTGCCGACATAGAAATATGTTGCCGGTCGGAAATAATTTAAAATATAGTCATGTTTACAATTTTTGCCTTGAAAGAAAAGTGAAAAAAAAAAAACATTTTCAATATGAGGTCAAGTAATAAAATAAATAAATAAATCTTTTTAAAAAGCTGTTAGCGCAGTGGTGTTTTCTTATATAAAAAAACTACTTGTTGACAGACAGCTGTAAAACGGAAAATAACTTTAACAAATCAAAACAAATTCCAATTATTTTCAATCTTTAAAAAAATAACAAAAGAAAATAATTATTTAAATGTTTAAAGCTTTTTTAAATACATTCTTCACGGCGATATTCTTTGTTTGATTTTAATTTTGTTTTATGAAACTTAAGAAAATCTATTTAAAAAAAAAAATGAATTTCGTTTCTTTACATTCTAAGATATGTCAGTTATTTTATGGACCTAACTGATAATTGCCCCTAATGACCCGAGATGGAGTCGAAGGAAAATTTCAATGGTGTCTTTAGATTCCGTGAAAAATGTAACCCTTATTGAAACTTATTTGAATGTTTTAACTGTTAACGTACCGGTTTCTTTAAGCCACAAACTTTAACTTTTATATATATACTAGCAGGGGTAACCAGTGTTGTCTGGGGCCACAAAATAGAAGAGGTTAAAAAGTGTGTGTAACATCTCTATATTAAAACTTCTATCTTTCAATCCATCTCTCTATCTTTCTCTCTTTTCTCCTTCCCTGTTTTTCCACCCCTCTTTCACCTCCACCCAGCCCATTCCTCCCTATTGAAAATAATAATGTAAGTCATTCACCTCTCTTTTATATAATAGATAACATTGG
Source organism: Sepiola atlantica (assembly GCA_963556195.1). Classification (NCBI taxonomy): domain Eukaryota; kingdom Metazoa; phylum Mollusca; class Cephalopoda; order Sepiida; family Sepiolidae; genus Sepiola; species Sepiola atlantica. The sequence goes on from OY744515.1 coordinate 12,480,466, forward strand.
AAATAGCTAAAAAAAAAAAAAAACGCCCTCTTCCTGACGAAACCTGGCTTAGTTGAACCTCAAAGAATGAATATTTTTTTAATTTTAGATATTCATCCAGGGCAACGCCGATCAAGAACATACCAACTTTGTGGATATTTGTTTTGTAGATTTTTACTTTTAGCTGGACATACACACATACAACTGCTCTTTATGTAATAGATAAGATTATTGACTATAATAAGATCAACTATTAGACAAAAACACTTCAGAAACTTTGATGTTGGTGAAAGTTTCTTTTCTCAGATTTATTTCAAAGTCATTTCCATAATACAGGAAGCAGTCATTCCTACACGCGATCTCCCAAAGATAACATTTTGCAAGAATAAATATTGATATATTTAAAAAGTGTTTTAAGGTTCATATTTTTTTTTAAGAAGCATCTATTTGAAATTTAATAAGGAATAGGTAAAATAAATACCTTTTGAAGCATTAAAGATGCAATATCAATTTTAAAAGAAAAATAAATCGAAACCGATTTTTTTTTTTTTTAATCGGTTTCGATTTATTTTTCTTTTAAAATTGATATCGCATCTTTAATGCTTCAAAAGGTATTTATTTTACCTATTCCTTATTAAATTGATATATTTGTTTGCCTCATCATTATAACATTTTACCTTTGCGTATAAGTAAAGTATGTTTTTAATTTCTATACTTCCGAGTATTATTTCTCATTTGCATGATTGCTATGTCAGATGTTTTTATATATATATATATATATATATATATATATATATAGTAGGTTGTTGTCCTTAATTAGAAAGCATTGTTTATATGGAAATATTAGTTATTAAAAATAACAAGCAATTTGAACGCCATACAATGCATTTAAGTTTTATTAACTTTTTTTTTTTTCAATTGAATTTTCGAAGATATACTTCTTCATCAGAATTACTAAATTTCAAATAAAGATATATAAAGATACCTTTCATTGTTTTTTTTCTTTTAGATCTCATCTTGTTTTTTTGGTGTTATCATTTCGATGTAAATGAACGAATGAGAGTCTTTTTTTTTTCCGGACGGCACATGGCAGTGCAATTTGAATAGTAGGTTGTTGTCCTTAATTAGAAAGCATTGTTTATATGGAAATATTAGTTATTAAAAATAACAAGCAATTTGAACGCCATACAATGCATTTAAGTTTTATTAACTTTTTTTTTTTCAATTGAATTTTCGAAGATATACTTCTTCATCAGAATTACTAAATTTCATATATATATATATATATATCCATAAACAAATTACTGAAATAGGTTTCATACATCATTTTGCATTTAAGATGCTTGTTGGTCTAAACATTTTGTGTCGTGTTAATTTCTATTTTCTACCGATTTTATGCTTTTAACTTTAAGCTGTTGATTCCGATATATGAATACAAATATAAATTTCTTTATGCTAAAATATTTTCATTAAACGGTTTTTATCCTTTATAATTAATATTTTGTTGTTTTTAAAAAGAAAACAAAAAAATATCTTATAAATCAACGGAGGTGTATCAATGCAAAGTTCTAGTCTTGTCTCTCTTAGTTGTCCTATTTCTTCTCTTTGCCTCAACTCTTCTTCCAACTGGTCATCCACATCTCGAGGTAGAGAACAAATAAAAAAATTAAAAAAAAATTTTTTTTTAAATGGGGAGAAAGATTAACAGGCAATACCCCATTTTGAAGTTTGGCAACCAAGTTCACATTATTGATCCATGCGACTATATCTCCCTCTCCACTAAACTGGTATATCATCTTCCTATCCAGTGTCACTCTTCCAGGCATCATAATGCCGAAATAGCTTGTAGTTTGAAAGAAAAAAACAAATCTTATAAATCAACAGAGGTGTATCAATACTAAGAGGTGGATTAGGGTTGGTAGTTCTAGTCTCGCCTATACAGATCTCATTTGACCATCCCTCTTCTTCTTTTCTCTTTCTCAACTGTCCTTTTCTTTTTTTTCTACTTTTTTTCTTCTCTTCTTTCTCAACTATCACCTAGCTTGTTAGTTTGCTAAAATCAACAATTCGCATACTCCTCTTATTTCTTGAGTTTTATTCTCTCTCTCTCTCTCAACATTGTCTCCATGAAATAAGATGCCTATCACCGCTTCCTCTTCTCACGTGGGATGCTGTGTTTCTTGTCATTCATTTCAACCACTGTTTTCATTTTCATTGCAGTTATTGGAAGATGATCAAAAGGACAAAAAAAAAAACCGGCCAAGACCATCCTCAATGATTCAGCTGAATGCTGTACGTATCATTCTTCACATGTATATTTTTATTTCTACTAGTTTAGTTCCAAAACCTTATTTATAATAAAATGATAATTTTCTAATGCAATCATGTAAAATTGGAATAAGTTTATCAGCTGACATATTTATTAGAAATGGTTTGAGCGATTTTTATCTCAGTTTTGAAAATCGCTATTTGCTAATGTGCAAATATTGATATTTATACCATTTAAGTTTCTGACGTTACTATTTGATTTGTTTTCACTCCTAAGCAGAAGATCTGTTATATAATTTCACTAAAGTTTGTATGTCTGCCAATCCATACCTTCTTGGGATTGAACCTTAAAATCTTTGCTTTCAAACTAAATCTCCTAAACAACTGTACCACGGAAATGTTATTAAAAATGCAGTCGTTTTTTAAACTATATAAAGAAATTTCTGACATTTTTTTTAATATGCATAAAAATATTTATAGCTGAGTATTTTATTCCATTGTATGAATTTAAAAATAATTTTATTGATATAGAAATAGAGATTGGTTTTATAGTTAATAAAACGTCTTTTTTCAAAAATCAATATGCAAATATCAGGCAGTTTCATCGGATGTCCTGTTGCTTGACAGGCTGAGAGCAGGCTCACGACGTTTCCACGAATAGTGGTGATAAAGAGGCGCTTGTAAAGTCAAGTCAATTCATGATGGTCCTCTGTGTGGCGCGGCATTAAGAGAGCAAAACTATTGAGGAAGTCGTGCATCGCAGCACCTATTGCACTTCTCGTCTCCATAGTGATCGGTTGATGGAACACAAATAGGTCGAGAAGACTATTTTTATTGTTTGCCGTCCTCTGCTGACTCTACTGCATATCCAAGGTTTGTTTCCTATTCTGTTACTGATGAACTGCAAAAGTGTCGACACAAGTCACATCCCATATTAGCGATTTGCCGTTTGCAAAGGGAAACACCATTAGGCCATCCCCTTTCTCGAGGCCAACTGGTTTGAGGATCGACGGGAAGCCACCAATGTCTAAGGCCTATCGAACAATATCATCGAGAGCGCTGTGTCTCGGTAATCTGCCGCTGCTCCTACATGAAAGACTAGAACTGCCAAGCCATGTATATTATAATTAAAAGCTATTTTATTTAACCGTGTTATCTTATATATAAAGCCACTCTATTCACTGTTTCTTTGATATTAATAACTTTTTACTACAAAGTACATACTTAATTCTGTTTCGATATTCATCTGGGTACTATGTTCTTAAAAAAAAATTATTTCCAATCGATTTTAATATTTGATCCTGATCAATATTTTATTTTTTATTAGTCATATTAAAAGGAGTGAGAAAATAATACTTCACTACTTATTAATAATTGGTGGATTTTTTTAGTACGACACATATTTTTGCAGCACCGTTATTAATGCACATTTCAATCTAGCTTGAAATATGAATCGTAAGTTAAATCCTCTATATTAATAAAATTGTGGGTGCTTGTGCATATCAACCCTGACATGTTAGACCGCTCTTAAAAATAAAATAGCTAAAGAAATGTATAAACTTTATGTACTTACGTGGTAGATAAAAAAAAGACTTTACACTAAAAATTATGCAAATTCATCCAGTATTTAATTATAAATAAAAAACGATTTTATCACTCGGTAGATATTTCCACCATTTTGTATCTTAGATTTTCCAGTGGTCAAGGACGATAACTCATATTTTCACTATTTCGGGGTTTGGGGTCTCGATTGTTTACAAAAATGTCAAAATGTACGTAAAATCATTTTTTTCCTTTTTCTCATAATTTAATAACTACTGGATGAATTTGCGTCATTTTTTCTGCACAATCTTATTTTCAGCTACCACGTAAGTACATAATAAAGTTTATAGATTCTTTAAATATTTCAATGTCAGGGTTGATATGCACAAGCACCAAATTGTGTTACTACTTCTGGTTGTGAACACAAAAAAATAATTAATCGTCTCTAATAAATGTTATTAGTGAAATCAGTGATATGAAATACTCTACGCTCCCTATGAAAATAGCACGCATTCGTTGTCACTCCACTACCCCTAAAAATAACCTGGACATTTCACTAATAACGTACGTTAATCTCTTTATAAGTATGAAGTCTAAAATTTTCAGAAATTCATTTTAAACTCTTCTTAAAACAAAAATGACGGTAAAAAATGCTCCTCGCCAACACAGTATGTACAACTTGTTCCATTTGTGAAGAGGTTATGTTTTACATAAATAGCTTAATTTTCACGCTCTCTTCATTTGTCATTTTGTGCAATGGTTAAGATTATCATCGAAATCTGATTTGATTATTTAATAAATACATGTGTTAAATTATACCAGATTTTACATTATTTTATTTTTTTATGGATTTTTTTATTACATGGTTTAATTAACTAAAGAAGTTTTTCTTTATTAAAAATATGAAGTTTTAAAAAAAAGTCATTGAATTTTACAAAAAAAAAGACTATTTTAAAACTGACATATTTTTTTTAAGATTAAATTTTTAAATTAATTTTTGGTACTTCTGTAGTATATATGAAGCAGCAGATTTTCTGTCCTTCTACTGAAAATAAAGGGAGGTAATTCAACCGAAAGTGATTTTTTTACAACATAAAAAAAAAATGCAAGACTGGTTTGTTTTTGGGTAACAATTAACAATTTCTTTTTTTTATTATATGAAGTAAAATAATTTTAAATAAAAAACCCTAACCCCTAAACCCTAACCCTAACCCTAACCCTAAATCCTAACCCTAACATTAAGAAATCAGGCGGTGTGCCTGTAAAAAATCTATTGTTTTTTGCGGCTGGTTCATTAAATTACCAATGTCTCGAAGATTAATCTCATTTAACTCCATTTTCTAAATACTAAATTCGGTGAATTCTGAATGAATGGTACTTGGAGAAAAAAAAAACGGAACTCTTTAATTTCGATTTCTTAATCGGCAGCTGCTTCATATATACTACAGAAGTGCCTAATTTTTTTTAAATTGAGTTTTATTAAATAAAAAGAATATTTTAAAAACAAATTATTTTTACATATTGATATAAGCTCTGAAGTAATGAGACATTTATTCGTAGTGACAGCTAACAATTTATAAACACGACTAAATACTATTTTACATGTTACGGCAGTCAAAAAAAAAAATGAAGAGGAGTAGTCAATATTGTCTTATTGCTGTTTTTATCAGAATGCAAAAAATTGGATTTCTATTGACAAAGATACACAATTGTTGTGGGAGGTCAGTTAATAACCGGATTAGATAGAAATATTGTTGAAAGCTGAATAGAATTAAATGTTAGGAATTGTTTGTAAATATTTCGATTTTTTTTTTTCTTCTGCAGCCTTCCCAAAAACATGAAGCCAAAGAATTAGAAGCAAATCAACAATTAAAGGAAGTTGCTAAAGAAGCCAAGAAAACATCTCATGCTGATGATCTGCTTAACCTGAGTAAGGGCCACATCTTCATTTGTTTCACGCCTTCACTTAATCCACGCCTTTGTTTAATTCACATCTTAACTTATTTCAGGTTTTATTTTATATTCAAAGAAAATAAGTTGTTCATTTTCTTTTTTAATTAGTTTGAAATTATTAAAAATTTGACAAAAGTTCCCAAATATTTTATACTTTTATTTAATCTAGGGTAATATCTTAATGATGAATTGGAAATTATTTACAGTGGAATGGCTTTCGGCATTACTCTCAAACTCATTATTTTTTTTTATTAAAATCGCTTCAGACAAGGCAGGAAGCCACTTGATATAAAGAGCTAAAAAAAAAAAAAAAATACTACTTCAAGATCAAAAACTATCCAACAATAAGTGTCAGCTTACCCCCCCCCCAAAACAGCAATTCTTCCCCCTTTGTCAGAAACATTGTTCATGGAATGTGAGGACTGAAGGACAGAATAAGGGAGGCGAGAGTTACAAGGCTTCCGAAAGTAAACCAGAAGTTCACTTTCTACTCTCCTTGCAGCTACCCTTTTGCATGAGTTATGTCTTTTTCTTGAGTAAAAATCAATATTTTACAAATATTAGCTATTAGCATATTTGTGTGAAAATTAAACTGAAAATAAACATGGCTACACATCTAAGATAAAAGTGTAGTATCTGTTCCGATGGATACTGCACCCCATAGACTGGTATTGTCTTGGCCTTCGGGGCTTGATTTATGCCGGTCTATGGGTCTGTCCTGTGCAGTTCTAGGAGGTCAACCCTCCCAGGCTTCGCCTCCCCTCTTTGGGGAGAAGTAAGTTTATTGCTTACTGGGGAATACCGACGGGGCTGCCCAGGCAATTTTTAAACCCCACTTTCTCGACCCGACCTTGGATCACATATTACTTGTGGGAGTAAGATAAAAACTGGCCTTGTGCCTAACTCCTGGAGAGGAGTAAATCAATACACATCTTCTCCAGAAAAATGCACAGATAAAAAGAAAATGAGTTAAGATCTTTTTTTTTAATTATAGGACATTAATTCTTGTGGAATTTAGATCAAAATTATTGTGTGAAACAAAATATATTTCTACTTATCATACATTTTCTTAAAGTGGTCGAAAGGTTAACGTCTTTGCTCTTTTTTAAAGGAAATTATATTCCAAACTGATGGCCTGTATTGGTTTCTTGCATGCCGTCTATCCAAAGTATTATTTGTAGTTAGTATAATTAATTCAAGTTGGACACGTTTGTGCTTTTTAAAATATTTTTTGTGATATTTTAAAAATTAAAATCCTATTTTGGAGATAATCTAAGAGATAATCAAATATCATTAATAAATTATTTTGATAAATGAAAGATATAATTCTTTGAATGTGTAGTAAATCTCTATTTATAAAATTTATTTATATTGAGATACATGCGAAATATGGCAGTTCAAAATAAAATAACAGGAAAACTTATGGCTATACTTACTTATCAGTAGAAAAATATTAGTGTACACCAAAAATTACGGAAAATTATTGAGTAGAATTTTAATAAAAAAAATAAAATTAATTTACTATTCGTAGTCCATGAACTCAGGACAACATTCGTGTCAAACCAGATTATCTCCCTTCTTCTAATATAAAGATGCCATGCAGTCTTGTCGTTCGGAGTTTGTTGACTCTGAATAGTAAATTAATTTTATTTTTTAATTAAAATTCTACTCACTTATTTTCCGGAATTTTTGGTGTACACTAATATTTTTCACTGATAAGTATATTCATAAGTTTTCCTGTTATTTTATTTTGAACTGCTATATTTTGTATGTATCTCCATATAAATAAGCACCCAATTATCTCATCGGATATATCTTGCATGTAAATACGAACAAGTGTGATTTGTAAAATTTTAAAAATAAAAATCAATTATTTAAAATAGTTAATTAAAAAGAAAAATGTAATGAATAGAATTAAGTTATAAAATGCTTTTAAAAAAAAAAAAAAAAAAGTAATTTTGGCAAAATTAACCAGCATGCACTTTTAGTTTATTTTTATGTATAAATTTTAGAATTAAAAATAAAACTTGGAAGTATTTATACGATTTAAATGTCAACATTTGATAAGACATCCGATTGATTTTATTGTAAAACCTGATTTTTTTTTTAATGCAAATATTCCTTCATTAAATCCTTTCTAATTATTAATTTTAAACCCCCCCCCCCCTCAAAAAAAAAATTAAATGTAAATAAATTAAACTTTTCATCTTCCTGAAGATGTGGTGCATTATGGGAAGGATTATTGTACAATTAATGTGTTTCCTTGGTTTAGAAGCACAGAGGATTCATATATTTTACTTTTGTCTTTAAATTTTGAATCGAGACAGAAATTACTTTCCGTCAATTTAAAGACTTCAAAAGTATTATCAGACTTCGAAGAATGAATTACTTTGTAACCTTTCGAGATTTTAAAAACATTTGGAAGCATTTAAACTGTTGAATAAAAAGTTATGTCTGACTTTAAAATTCTTAGCAAATCCTAATGTATTAAAAGATTAAAACTTTTGAAAGCTATTTGCATCCAATCATTTTATAAATGGAGATTAAACCGACATTACTTTAACAAAATTAGTTATGGTTTTGTTACACAATCAGTGGCAATATCTTATTCCGATTTAAGTTTTTCTCCTAACTAATAGATAACACCTCACTGATTAAAACCCTGTTTCTAGCGAACAAAAAACAATAAAAATAGCAGCAGCAAACAACAACAAAAACAGCAGAAACAGAAAAAACGTTTTCTCAAAAATACTCAATTTTGATTGGTTAAATACTTAAGTTTTGATTGGGAACTTTTAAAATCCTTTTTTTCTTTTTAATAAAATGATTTGTTAAAAAAAGGTGAAACTAAAATTAAAGTAAAAAGACTTCCGGGTAATAAATTTGAATAAATTTATATAAAAACAATGCGAAGTAAATGGCTTTCATTGATAAAAACAATAATTTTAAAAAAAATTATCTGAACATTTTGTAGTTGTTTGAAATGATCAAAAATTTCTTGAAGAATTGAACTCTGGATAAAAAATGTATTTATTATTTGGAAGTGAAAGAAAAGTTATTTACTCATTCTATTGTACCTTTCCTAAACTATGATTATTTATTGAACAAATCTTAAAAATTCTTTCTCGCAATTTAATCATAGAGCTTGTATATTTACTATACTATTAAAGCTGAGCCAATTCACATTTTTAAAGGCTTTTTTCCTATATATTTTAATGAAACAAAATACACGCAAAATATATTCGGTATGTTTGAAGGAAAAATCGCATTTGAATTCTAATTTGCTGTAATTCGCAATTGATTAAGTAAGTGAGGCATCTCTTACGTTTAAGTTTAGGTCTATCACTCTCACTATGTTGTTTGATCCCCTCTTCTTTTATACGGTGTCTATAACTCTCGCTTTCATTACTCTCTTTCCTTTTTTATTAAGTCAAAGGTAATAAAACTCAAGATAGAAATAGTCTATTGTTTACATCAACAAAAAATAACACTACAGGTAATAATACTATTTAATCTCTACCTTCAGAGAGAACAAGAGAGAAGGTTGGGGGTATAGGGAGCAGAAAGAGATTTTTTTAAACTGGCATTGCAAACTCACTTTTTCCTAATTCAAACAATTTAGACAGAGCTCAATAAGTGATCCAACATGCCGCATTTTCTTTTCTAGTTCTTTATTAAAGTGAGACATCTATTTATTTTCTCCGAAATTTCCCAGAATTGATTATAGTGAGGTTTAAAAACAGAAGTTCTTAGGATCAGGAGGATTAGGAGGATCATCATCATCAGTTACATGAAGGCCTCTGTAATTTCAATATTTATTCATTTGATTTCTGTACTTTTTTTTTTGTTTGTTACGAATGGCTAAATACAATATCAAAGTTAATTTCAGTTCTCTCCTTACATGTCTAGGTTCTCCTGGTGAATGCGGTGGTGGAAAAAATACTAGTTTGCTTGATGACTTTCTTGGCGGCAGTAGTACCCCGACTGCAAATGTCACACCTACTCCAGCTGCACAGAATCAGAGCAACGGACAGACAAACACGACTAGCAGCAGTTCAAACCAGCAAACATTCCAGCAAGTAAGACAAGTTCACTCAATAACTTTGCTTTTACAATAAAATTCTATTTGTTTACAGTTTTTGTGTATTCGTTCGACTCCATTGCACGTCTTTTCGCCTTTTCCTTGTCGCCTCTACTGCTCCCCTCACACTCTAACTTCTCAGTCTTGAGACTCCACCACTCTTGGTAATTTCATTTGTCGCTTTCAAACAATCTTATACCGTTCTGGTGATACCAGATCAGGCTGCCCTGTGGCTCCCTGAGACGAAATTGACCTACATTGACGTTTTTTTTTTTTTTTTTTTTTTTTTTTGTAAAACTTAATTATGTTCTACAAAACCTAAAACAAAAACAACAGCCCCTCTCCCTTTCTCCCTCCCCTTTTTTATTTTATTTTTAGAACTTGAAGCATAAATCTTTTACTATAATGACCAGATTCGGCATTAAATAACCCAAAAAGGGTTGATGTGCCGTAAAGCAAAACTACCAAACCAGAAACGATGATTAAACGTTTGAAGATGTAAGGAACTTGAAGCATAAGAACTTTTACTATGGTGGCCGGATTCGGCATTGAATAGCCCGGAAGGGGTTGATATGCCGTAAAACAAAACTACCAAACCAAAAACGATGATTAAACATTTGAAGATATAAAGAACTTGAAGCATAAAAACTTTTACTATAATGACCAGATTCGGCATTAAATAACCCAAAAAGGGTTGATATGCCGTAAAACAAAACTACCGAATACCCTTATACCGTTGTACTAATCGCAATCTGTACGCACGTTTTGATGAGGTAAAAAAACACACGCACCTTGTAGTGGAGATAAATGTGTGTTCAGTGAATAAACGGATGCAAAGAACAAAGAACTTTATTCACATGGGAAGACGCATCTTGTTGGAATTAGTGTTTCTCTGAAAGAGAAAAACTCACTGTATACGCAACATGATGAGTGAGTGTGTGTGTGTGTGTGTGTGTGTGCATTTATGATGAATAAACTAATGTGTGTGAGTCATTGACTGCTGCCTGTATCAGTAAAAACAGTAAGTCAGTGGTAGTTGCTTTCTCTCACACTTGATGTGTGAGTGTGTTTATGATTCACAGATGAATGTGTGAGTTTGTAATCATGCTAGTGAGCTGAATGAGATATCTTAACTGATTGTCTTCCTCAAAAACTTGCTTTTTATTTTTGTTTTATGGAAATCGCTCCAGACAAGGCATGAAGCCGCTTGATGTAAGGAACTAACAAGAACGAAAGATTATTATCGCAAATACAGGAGATGTCTATTGGCCTTAGTCTTGAAAAGACCAAGGCTATAGGTAGGAGGAAAACAGTCAGCAGGAAGAGAGTTCTACAAGCCTGCAGTTCTTGGAAAGAAGCTACTGGAATAGGAAGCTGTATTACAATGAGGTATCAAAACAGCGAATTGATGAAGACCACTAGACCAACGAGTCAAACGAGCTGGAACAAAAGAAGCAGGGAATAGATCACACAATTTCGAAGAACACATGGTTTGGAATCAGTTCCAGACAGTCTTAGTGCCTTTTCTCAACAGTTATTTTGATTGTATTGGATGGAAAAAATCCTGGCTCTACGAGTACTTAAAAAAATATATAATAAATATTTAAATCTTGAGCTGATTTTTGTACGAAAAATTATCACTGAATTAAGTGACTACACACTCTATGAATATTTCCTTTGTTATATATACACAGAGGGAAACCAAATTCTGCATACGTGCAACTTGTATGCGAGAATCACACAGAACATAAGATCTTTTCCTATAAGTTCTTGCTCCGAAAGCAACCGTGTTTTTTCTTTCAGAATATTTTGCGTACGCACTTGTTTTGTAAGTCAATGCTCTCGGTACAAAATGCTTCCTAAGTATATTAAAATAGCCTCCATTTGAAGAACTATTCAAGAACATTAAGAAATGTCGGTAAAACCCAATCTTATATTGCAAGTTGGGAGACTACTATCTTTCAATCTCTAAATGTTTCTTTTAGGTATCTGTCGCATAAAAAATAGCAAATGATTTTTGTTAATATTAACCTTAAGGGAATCCTAAAAAATGCTGTTTGGTATTACTTTAAAATCCTTCATGTATAAAACCATTATATTTGATTTTTTTTTTTTTTTTTTTTTTTTAATAAAGAAATGTGTAATATAATTTAATAAAAAACATTACTATTTCTGTTTGACTAACTGTGAGAGTTTTTTTTTTTTAAATGGCTGCATCTTGTTTATATGCATAATGATCAAATTTTTTTTTTTCATGGGGAGGCAAGTAAAATTGACTAAAATTGACTAAAAATACAATTTACGACCAACAATCAATTGTATGTAAAATATGTGTAAAATAGATCCATTTTGAGACAAAGTTCTCAAAAAAAATTTAAAATAAAATATTCAACCATAGTGCATCAGTAACCATGTAAACAATATGCAGCCATCTTAAGAAATGGCCTCTCATGGTCAGTCAAACAGCGATAGTGATGCTTTTTGTTAAATTATATTAGAAAAAAACAATTAAATATAATGGTTTTATGCAATAATGAGGTGTTTTGAAATAGTGCTGAGCAGTATTTTTGGGATTACCTAAAAGTCAATGTTAACTCTGATTGTTGCAACGATGAAGACTTGTTATTCAATCCTTAAATATTCTTATTGGAAAACGTTTTTTTCTAAACAAAAAAGATATTGTTTATATTATTCAGTTGTTTTGTTTTTCTTCATAACAACACCACAATGAATGCGATTTGATCAAAGTATCTAATTTGGCAATTGGTTTGTATACAATTCTTCCAGCTAATATTATTGTTCTTTGTAAATAAAGTATTTTTTTATATATTTTTAAAATTCAGAATGGAGCATTTGATGACTCCCTGTTCACAAGCGCTAATACGGAAGTAAAGAGCGATAAGACCACAAAGGAATCAATTATGGCCTTGTATGGTTCTTCCAACCAGCAGCAGGGCATGTATGGTGTTCCCGGTAAGTAAAACTTCTCCAATCTATCCCCTTCCCAATCTCAAATATTGAATACTACTAACGCTCTCCATATGTCTGCTTTCATTTGTTTACATTTTTGTAGCTGTTGTTGTAAATGTTTCTAAAACATAACTTGATCAATACTGTTTCATCATTAATTTAGTTTTAGAGATAAAACTCATTTCTTTTCACATTTTATTACTTCAACTTGATAAATGTATAACACTCTTCTTTATTCAATATCCATTAAAAAAATGTATATTTATTAATTAATATATAAATTTAGATAAATTTCCTGTGTGAAATTTTCAAAGGAGTTGAGTTGCTTGTTTTTTTTTTGTTTTTTTTTTGTTTTTTTTTTAGATTTCAGCAATTTATAACTAAAATTAAATTAGACTAAATTTGTAGCTTGAAAAGCCAATTTTCCCGCTAAAAAACATAAATGGAATGCCTCTTTCAATCCTTAATTATTTCTCCGTGCTTTTGCTTGATTTCTGTCTTGTTGCTTTCTTCAAAAGAAATTGTTCTATCATCTTTCTTCCGACCCACTCAAGTCCTGCTTTTTAGAGTTCCAAGATTTTTTATTAATATAACTCCTGCCATTTATAACAACTGGGAAGAGTTTTTATGGGAATACTAATCGAAGAGTGAGTTAACATTTTTAGAAATTCTACTCTTAATCAAACTCAATCTGTCGTAACTCAATCTGAGACGTGTCGTAACTAAATCTATTTTGCTTGATAAAACTATAATTTGACTTTCAAAATTTAATACTTTGTAATTATTTTATTTATATTTCATATTCTTGCAATTTTAAATTTGCTGGTGAACTAATGCTGTGATTTGAATTTATTGACTGATATATATATATATATATATATATATTATATACACACACACACACAGGGTTTTTGGAAAAGTGATTACATAACTTTGGGATTCTGTTCTATATGTGCAAAGGAGCCTCTTTGAGTGGGTGTTGCTTTTGTAATAGCACTCCATTACTAGTTTAATTTCCTTTTTTTTTTCTTTTTTTTTTTTCTCTGGTCTTTCGATTGTGCTGACTAGTTTTCTTTTTATTTGGTCTGTCATATTCTGTTACCTGAAATAAGGAGGGCTATCATTCGCAGGATGCCAATCGGGTGGCTATCAAAGGAGTCCCTGCCGATCACGACGCTCAGATCTTCTGTTTTCCCTGTGATCCTGTCACAGGGATAGTGTTTATCTATCCCAGATGTAGAAGTAATAGTGCACTATCACACAAATTGTATGTGTTAAATGTTTATAATAAATAATGTTGATCAATATTTGTTTCAATGGCTAAGCATTTCTGGACCTATATACATATAGAACATTATCCTGAAATCATTGCAATCGATTTTTCAAACACTCTGTGTGTGTGTGTGTGTGTGTGTGTATGTATAATCCGAGAAGATCAAATATATGCACACATATATATACCTGACATTAGATCATATAGAGAACCTGCAATGTATAATCTTCAACTTGCAAATACAAGTAGCTCAATATTCCATGGAATAGAGCTATATATATATATATGTGTCTTTTGACCATTTAAATCATCAAATCAAGTTCCAAATAAAGAACATACACAAAGGTATTATAGTTGTTTCAAAGCAGTGTCTTTGTGTATGCTCTTTATTTGGAACTTGATTTGAAAAATTATTTAAATCGTCAAAATACATATGTATATATATATGAGATATAGTTATCCATATGCGTGTGTTGTCATCTCTACGACTCATCAGTGTGGCTAGGCCTAGTGAGATAAGTTAAAAATTAAGACAAGAAATGATATGCGTTCACTAGATTATTTTAATTTGTCCATATTTAAATTATTACGTTTATTTCATGTACTTGTCAAACTCTACTTCCTTAAAGATTAAAGAGTGATTAGTTTGAAATGTATAATCTTAATGATTGACTTCCAACAAAAGACTCTAAAGTTGACGATTATTGTCATCAAATTAAAAAAATTAATTAAAAAAAATTTGTTTTTCCTTTTTTATTAACAATTAAAGTGATCAAAAAAAAATGTTATATTCATGAGATGTTTAATTTTAGTATTTTATTTGATTCAGTTTAAAAAAATTGAAAATAAACTTAGGGTAGAACGTAATTGGTATGTATTTTAATGGCGTAGGTATCAAATGGGAAGCATTTTTGAAAAAGGCAAAAATGTCCCTTGAACTTGTTGCCGTCTTCCTCCTCCCCCCCCCTTCCCACCAACTCTTTTTTTGTCCACCCTTTTTTGCTTGTGTTGATTGGTTGGTGCTTAACCCAACTTTGCAGGCGGACAGTCATCATCATCATCATCATCATCTCTGATGACCTCACTTGCTGGAACTATGCCTCAATCCTACTGCAACATGAACTCTCAGGGCCTCCTGTACGTGGCTCCACACCAGATACAAGCTGACCCCTCAGCTATGTACAAGTTTTTATACACAGATACAACCACAGCAGGTACACTTCTTTCTTTAGGTTCAACTGGGGAATTCTTGGGCTCATGACATTTTTTCTTTTTCTCTTTTTTTTAAAAAAACTCTCTTCCACTCTGAACACCCAAACCCTAACCCAACTCTCAACCCTTTTTCCAAGCTTTTCATTTTCTCCTGTTAGAAGTATTGTTTTGTCCACCTACTCCCCCTTTTTCCTCTTCCTCCAATCTCTTTGGTCAATCCTGCTTCATCCGCAGTGTGGCCAACAGTCGTTTTGTTTGTTGCCCGTTTCCACAATAATGAATAACTTTTTCACCAAAAAATGTGATACATGGAACAATAAGTTGGAAAGACTCAAGTCATAAATATTCATTTCTATTCTAAATTTGATTGGTGAAAAATGTCATGATCAGTAGGAAATGAGTTAGTCACAAAATTTTGTCTGATATTTTTTTGTTTTTTTTGTTTAACTTCTTCACATTTTGGTAATATTTTAATGATTAGTTAGTAATTATTTAATATCATTAATATTAAAGAAACACTAATTATAATGTGTAAGTGAATTATGTTGGTTATTTTCTAGAGTAGTAGCTCCCTAATAAATACTACTGTGTTTCTGTTTTGTGTTAGGTTTGAAGACTTAAAAGCAGTGAGACACCATTCGCATTCATGGCTGTGTACAACATTGGAGTAAAACAGCACTCTAAACATATTGGTATAAATGAAAAATAATTACCCAGCAGTATGAGAAGTAATTTTTAGAAAGCAATATGCTAATATTTATGTTAGAAAAGAAATGTAATTGTTTATCTGATAGCAAGAATACATTGTAAAATGATGAAATGCGTTATTTATAGTAAAATGGGTTTCAGCATTTGACTCCCAAACAACTTACTTTATACTAAAATCATGATTGATGTTATTTTCTTGAGTAAAATAATACTTAACTAATATTAGCTGTTTATTATATTTAACGTGAAAATTAAACTGCAAAAATATAACTTGTCTAACAATGCAGCATGTAAAACTGATGTCAAACTGAATATAATGATAATGACGCAGCGTCATCTCCAGAAAATTTCGCAGATTAAGATAAAAAGTAGTCCGCCCCGGTACATCCTTCTGGGAAGGCACATCACAGCTATGTTTACTTTCAATTAAATTTTTATGCTAAGTCCGTTAACGGTTAATATTTTGTTAAGTATCGATATGAATCATGATTTTAGTTACAAAATAAGTTGTTTGGGTGTCAAATGCCTTTTGGCTAAGATCAAAGTGTAGTATCTGTTCCGATGGATACTGCACCCCATACTGGTGTTGTCTTGGCCTTCAGGTCTTGATTTACGCCGGTCAATGGGTCTGTCCTGCGCAGTTCTGGGAGGTCCACCATCCCAGGCTTTGCCTCCCTTCTTTGGGGAGGAGTAAGTTTATTGCTTACTGCCTGAGGCGCCCCTACCGGGGAATGCCGACGGGGCTGCCCAGGCAATTTTTAAACCCCACTTTCCCGACCCGACCTTGGGTCACATCTTGCTTGTGGGAGTAAGATAAAAACTGGCCTTGTGCCTAACTCCTGGAGAGGAGTAAATCAATACACTTAACACATTGTTTCATTAGAAGAGAAAAACTGTTTTCTTTATTAACCAGAAAGAAACTTATTTTGTTTTTAATTATATGGGATTAAATTTTTAGATAGAAAATATCTTTTATGTACTAAGTTTTAACAGACTCAAAAGTAATGGTGAACGCAATAATTAAAGTACTGAATTCACTCGCTTGTTAGTGAGTTTTTTTACGATGCTAAGTGCTTTTTTTTTTTTTTTTTTTGTAAAAGCAATTAAAATAGTTTATTTTGCCTCGTTGTCGGATGGTTCTATTCATAAAGATGGTTCTCTAAATTAAATGAGATAATTACGTGTTAAAAGCCATCTAATAGAAATACAAATAACTTGATAGCTTCTACACATGAGAACAGTATAGAAACATGTTTCTCAAGCGCGAACAAATGAGATAAGCTAATGCACTTTTGACTTTTTATTTAATTTCTTATGCGTAATATTACTAAACACGCACAATATATTCGTGATTATTATAATAGTGTTATCATATCTAACCTATTATGTTATTAAAAATTTTGACAACCATTGTGAATATATTTAGTGATGTCTGTACGGCAGTAGTGTGAAACCGCTTTCACTAGTCAGTGCCCACTCGGAAATTGTTGTTTTAACATATTCACCAAATGTTTTGATTTAAAAAAAAAAAAAAAAAACGCAGACAACTTATTCCCCAACCCAATACAACCACATGAATCACGATGAAAATAAACTGAGAAAGATATAGTGTATAATTCTGGCTTTTGTGCTAAAAACATGTAATTTATTGAGACGTAAAATTTATTTTAAGGGCTACGCAAGGGTAAAAAGGTTGATAAACGCTGTTATCAAACATGTTACATAAAAAATTGTAATCAAATCAGATTGAGAATGGAAAGCTTCGTTTATGTATGGAGCATTCTGATTTTACTGTTCAAATATTTGAGACTTGTTTAATTCTTTGAATCTTCACTAAGTTGTTAATTATGATCATTGCATATTCATCCAAGAACTAGTTCACTCGTCTTAACATGAAAACATGCTTGCAGATTTTTAGATTTAAAATTGTTGAATTCATTAATGCATCTTTTTTATTTCTTTTTCTTTTTTTTTTTCCATTTCTTTATCTGAACTTGACTTTTTCAGTGGGACTTTTTATTTTATTATTTTATTTATTTTTTGGTGTCTTTAATTTTAGGGGTTTTTTGTTTGTTTTTTTGTTTTTTTGTTTTTTCATTTCTGCTTTGACAATTTTAGACATTTTGGTGTTCTCTGACTGCTTTTCTTTTCCATTTTTTTAATTTTTTATTTCTGATCAAAACACTTGATTTGTCTTTTTTTATAGTTAGGAAAAACTGTACTTTTTAAAAATTTTATTTACCCTACATTTTCATTCATGTTTTCTTTTTTTGTTTGTTTTCTTGTTTTTTTCTAAATTCTTTATACTATTTTATAGAATTCTTTGATTCTTTTATATTTGTAAAATTGAAAGAACTGCAAAACAAAGTTTAGTAGAATTTTAATTTTTGTCACTTAAAATTCATTAAATATCATTTGTCAAATACAATTATTTTATTTTTTATCAATTTCTTTTTAATAAATTGCTTTTAGACTATATTTTTACTCTACCTTCCATTAGAGGCAATGTTACAATTTCTGTTTGTTGCATATAAAAGTAAATTTAATGCCAGTTTGAATCTAGTGGTAAGTAACCAAACCAACAACTTTGTCAGTTAACATTCATTAGATTTTTTAAATTTATTTTTATTATTGTGTTTTTTTAATTTGATTAAATATCCGAATAATATTAAAGATTTTTTTAATTTATTTTTATTATTGTGTTTTTTTAATTTGATTAAATATCCGAATAATATTAAAGATTTTTTTAATTTATTTTTATTATTGTGTTTTTTTAATTTGATTAAATATCCGAATAATATCAAAGATTTTTTAAATTTATTTTTATTATTGTGTTTTTTTAATTTGATTAAATATCCGAATAATATTAAAGATTTTTTTAATTTATTTTTATTATTGTGTTTTTTTAATTTGATTAAATATCCGAATAATATTAAAGATTTTTTTAATTTATTTTTATTATTGTGTTTTTTTAATTTGATTAAATATCCGAATAATATTAAAGAAACACTTAATAATAATGTGTACGTCCCACATGAACGTCTCTCTCTGAAACGTATGAAGCAAAACAAATGTTTTTGATGTTAAAAGGTTTTCTGTACGAAATTCGTAAACGCAATTCTATTGAAAACAAATTGTTATAAAAGTGAATTGTGTTCGTTATTTTCTAGAATAGTAGTTCGCAAAGAAATACTACTGCGTTTCTGTTTTGTATTAAGTGCACAAATACAGAAATTAGTTTTGAATGTACATTTTGAAGACTTAAAAGCAAAGAGATGCCATTCACATTCATGGCTGTGTACAGCATTGGAGTAAAACAGCATGGTGAACAGATCGTATAAATGAAAAATAATTACAACTTCATACTTGATGCAATCATATCTATATTAATCAAATATGAGACAACTTCATGCATGTCTATGTATTTCTCGTGTTAACATAACTTTGATAATCACACATTGAATTATTATTTACTTCTATTTACTACAGGGTGGGCAAAAATAAGGGTCCTATTTTTAAAAATTCATAACTTTTTTATTTATTGATTTTTTTTTTTTTTTTTTTTTTTTTTTTTTTTTTAGAATAAGTAAAGGACCCCTTCCGAAGCAAGCATGAGCCGTATTAGCCCTAAGGAACGTACCCTCATTTAGAAAACATTATTTTTGCTTAAAAAACTCAAAACAGTGTAAAAAACAATACTTTAGTTTTTGTAAGTTTTAAGAAGTGTTTTTCGGCTAAAATTTGTTTTGTTTATTTCAAAAAATCTCGGAAGGGTCAGTCTACACACACATAAAGTTTGGTGAGTTTAACTTTTATTTTGTGGAAGTTATTCAAATTCAAGTTATTCAAATTTAAAGATAGGACCCTTATTTTGGCCCACCCTGTAGTAGCTGTATCTACCCGGTGTTGCCTGGAAGTCTTTATTTTCGTTTTTGCTTCACTTTTCTTTATTTTAAATGTAATTTTATTTTTTTTTTTAAATGAGATGTTGACATTTAAATTTAATTATCACGGTATCGTTTGGTCAGGTAATTATTAATTAAACCAACTAGTTATTAAAAAAACTATAATTTTTTTATGGTAATGTTGTTTTAATCTCTATTTGGATGTAAATAGCTCCCAAAACTTTCAATCCACGTTTAATACATGAAGATTTGCTAAAGCAAGAAATTACTTTTCTATTTGAAAGTTTAAATGCTATCACATTTGGAAAGGTTATAAAAGTAATTCAACCTTTTTTCTTTTTTTTCTTTTTTAACTATTAACAAAAAATTAAAATGCTGACTTGTTTACAAAGAAACAGAAAGACATTCTGGTGGATTTAATTTTGTAATTCTTTTTAATAGGATTTAAAAAAATTCGTTTTATTTTACACTATTACATCTTAATCAAAAAAAGTAATAGCTTAATAGTAAATAAAAGAAATAATAATTTGGTACTCTTATGGAGAACACACCACGTTTCCGTGATTTCGCGTCGTCAACGTTCGGGCAGGTCTCGGAAGCGCTCGAAAACTGACTAACGATAAAATGAAGACTGGCAAAGTAAAATACATATATAAAAATAAAGAACGAACAAATCATAGATAAACAACTGTTATTAATTAGATGTTTTTTTTTTTCGTCAAAGAAACCATTGTTAATCAAATGTTCTTAAATAAAATGTTTGTTTTTTTTGTGCACCAAAAAGTTTCAAAAGATGATTTTTTTTTTTTATATAACAAACAACAAAACCACTGTTTTTAACCAATTTCTTGTTTGTTTGTTTGTTTGTTTGTTTTTTTGTTTTTTTTATTTCCTTTTTCAATGTTTATTTTCTTTTTAACATTTTCTAGGTTAGGGTTTAGAGTTAGTCTTTCGCTAGAAGTGACCGTTGCTGACAGAACTCAATGAGTCGTTCGGGAGATTCAACGTGCTGAGACAGATTGTAGAAATTCATTTTTTTTTTTTAACGCGCTGCAGATTGTAGAAATTAATTTCTTCCAAAAGTTATCGTCTGCTTGGAACATGATTGTCTAATGCCTGCTGCAACCTGATTGGTTAATAGTTTCATCAACTCTCGGGTGATTCTGAGACCTACCTGAATGTTGACGACATGAAGTCACGGAAACGCGGTGCATTCTCTATAAAAGTACCAATAATTCAATGTGACCTTGATGTGATAAATACACACAGAGACACCCATGAAGTTGTCTCATAATTTTATTAATGTAAAGATGTGCATGAATATTTAATAATTATTTGTCATTCATTTTCAGATTCAAATCTACATTTAAAAAGCAAATGTTTCGTTTATGTGAAACCATGTTTGTTTGTGTCACACATTACTGCTTCTTCTCTCCCGTCTTGAATGATCATTGTTCAGAAGTGACAGCTTGACTGCCTCTCCTTGCTCGTACAACTAATAGATAGAAACTAATGATATTCTCTCAGGACAACTTTTTTTATCAATTATATTTAATTAATTTCTTCATTATACCCATCTCTACTGCTGTTACCTTCAATAAAAATCCGGTATCCATTTTTTCCAGATGATTTTTTAATATTTATTAGCATAATAGCTGTACTGACCCGTCGTTGCCCGGGATCTATTAAGTTAAAATTTGTTATGTAAACATTTCAATGTTCTATAACCACAACGTTGTTGTTCTTAGGTTTAGTATCTAAGCTAAAAAGGCAAATAAGGAATGCTAAAAGAATAAGAGTTAGCTGATTTTTCTTTTTAGGTGTTTATTTAAGAATGTCTCCATATTAGCAAACTGCTGAAGCAGGTAGTATTTTTTTAAATAAATTGTAATGAAGTATGTTGGTTAATTGCCAATAACATAGTACAACAATAACAAATGAAAATTGGCTCACTGTAATCAAAGTTTAATTTGTCAATTTAAATGTTATTTATGTTCAACTTTTAAAATCCGACCAACATAATTTTATATATGAGAAAACATACAGAACAGGGTTAAATCTGTGGAGGGAGATTAACACTTTGATTTGTCCTATCTTAATCTTAATCTAAACTAGAATTGTTTGCCATTAGAAATCTTTTGTTTTAACAAACCGGATATTGCCCAGGAGCAATAACTTCAACCTTGAAAGTTTTAGACAATATTTCTGCTTTATCGAATATTTCTTTCTTTCTTTAGAGGAGGTGGGAGGAGACTCCAGTTAAGAAATATTTTTTAATTTCTAACTTGCTTTCCTTTCGTGAATAATTAAACTTTCTTTCTATATAAAGCCTTTCCTCCTTAAGGCTTCACGCACGGACATTGCTTGAAAACTTCCAAGACATTATTATTGTGTTTTCATGAAACAGTGTCTGGTCTTATCCTAAAAAGGCAAACGTATTCAATGAAGTCTTCTAACAATATCAGCATCAATGGCAATAAAGGCTGTAGGACTGGTTGCTAAAAATATATAAGATTAAATATACAAGTGTGACAACAAAATAAAAAAAAAATAAAAGGGGGACAATCATAAAAAAAAAAGAAAAGGGGGACAATCATAAAAAAAAACGTATTGCTTATTCTTACTATAAACACTATATAATGTATCACATTGACAACATTCTAAATTGTTCAAGGCAAGCGAAACTATTCATGATAATAATTACTTAAAAGAAAAAAGGTATTTAAAAAAAATAAGTTATTTAAGAGTTTTTTGTTTCTTTTTTCAATTGATATCTGGTAATTAAAACCAAAATTGTTAAATTGGTTTATTGTCAAGGTTTTTACACACACACCTTTTAGACGTACAGGGTGCGGCAAAATTATCTGACACGTTTAATAAAAGCAAAATAGAATAAAAAATGAATAACGTATTTTTACTTTCGAAATATTTTGTTTTTTGTTTTAAATATTACATCAAACAAATGGCCATGGTTTATTGTCCACACAATTCGCGAAAGTTGGCCATGACTTAACGAGTCATTTCATGTGAAATGGCAGTAATTAGTTGACTAATGGCATCTTTTAATCTATGCCAAGGGCATTTGTGTAACTCATGGGGATTGTTTCTGTGCCAATATTTGAAGTTTTGCTTATTCACACTTTAAAAACAGGCGTCATCACTTAAAAGCACAACAACGGCACATGGGACGTTTTGTTGAATTTCCAGACATTATTTCTGCGATTCTGATGGTCTCTTTTACCGAGTTCCTGTACTGATAACATTTTGTATGGATCCATTTGCAGATGTATGTAAGACATTCTTCTCAAACTTCTATCGAAACGCCTAAAAGTAAAGGCGTCTTCCCGTGCTAAACATTTTGGAGAATGTTCAATTGAATCTTTTACCGCCGCCACATTTTCCGGATCTCTGGCACTCGACAGCCAGTGAGTTGAATTTTTTTCTTTCAATGCCGATCCAGTAGCTCTGAAGTTGATAATAAACTCTTGTTTCGAGTCGGTATAAGATCTACCAAGACTTAAGTGCACACCGAACATTATTTGCATTTTTGTTACGGATTCATTGTTCATGATAAACATTTTCGCAATGAAAACATGAAGCTCACCCGTCTAATCCATTTGTGTAACCTGAAAGAAAATAAAGAAAAGTTGAACCTAAATAGCATTGAAGGTGACAAATTAAACTTTGATTCTGACTAGCCAATTTTTATTTGTTATTGGTGTACCATGTTATTGGCAATAAACTAATGTACTTTGCTACAATTTTTTTTTTTAATACTTAATCTGGTTTGGTAATTTGCTAATATGGAGATATTCTTATATGAACACCTAAAAAGAAAAATCAGCTAATAACTCTTATTCTTTTAGTAAGACTTAGCGTTCTTTATGTGCTTTTTAGCTTAGATACTGAACCTAACAACAAAGACGTTGTTATAGCACATAGAAATATTTACAAAACAAATTTGGATGTAATGGATCCCAGACAACGCAGAGTCAGTACAGCTAGTTACTAAAATAAAAATACTTCATTTTTTACTAAAATAAAAATACTTCATTTTTTACTAAAATAAAAATACTTCATTTTTTACTAAAATAAAAATATTTCATTTTTTACTAAAATAAAAATACTTCATTTTTATTCCATGTACAAATGTGTCAGATCATTTTGCCACATTCTGTATTTCTTAAATGTTCGGCGCAAACAAAAACCTCACATTATCATAAAAGTTATTCCATTTGATCTAACATCCAGTCCCAGCTTTTTAGGGTTGCCCATAATATTTTATCCGAAAACTTTTGATTAGAGACCCACTTCCATTCAGAAAGATTTCTTTAACTTTAATTCTGATCTTTAGGATTCGAATAAGTAAATTTTACATAGCATATATGCGTGCCAAGTTTAGTTTAGATCCAATCACTAGTTTCTGAGTTTATAACAGATAAACAGTCAGACGCTTCATTTTATTTGTTTTATTTTTTAAAGATATTGAAGTGCTAGTTTTTTTTTTGGGGGGGGGGGGGGGGGGGGCTTTTGTTTTTAACATTGCTTAAGAGTAAAATCAATGTGATGGTTCCTATCTACTTGTCTCTCTCTACGAGGGTAGAGTTAGACACAAGGTCGGATTTTAAAGTGGGGAAAAATCTGGCTCCCCAAAAAAGGGAACTCTAGATTCAGGCAAAAATAAAAATTGCTTCAATCTAGAAGAATTTCTCCTTCACTGAGGACAGAAAAGAGGAAGTTTAGTATCAGAACAGATACTACACTTTGCTCCTAAAGGCCCCAAAATGGTGGCCGAATGATCACTCGCGCAGTCTGCTGTTGAGTTCTTTTCACCCATACCCTAACCTTAATCCATACCCTTATGAAAAGCAGCAATATATCTCTTCTCACCCACCCATACATTTAACTATCATTTAAATTGTAGAATCTTGAGCCTTTGGAAGAGGGGGGGGGGGGGGGCTAATCTAGAAAAAGAAAACTCTAAAATACCATAAAGAAGTATGGCACCCCTAAAGTGGTGGGATGATGCATACACCGGAAATCTAGCTGGTTCCAATATGGCATGGTGGGCTTTCTTTGGATCTCATCAGGGAGTCTGAGATTGGAATTATAACAATACCTAGATCCTGGATCGCCATAGTTTAACCCACAGATTGAGAGGTGCTTTCAACATAAGCTCCTCAATACCTGAGAAAAGCCAATGAAGACATTTCATTCGACTTTTTCTTTTCATCGGACTTTGTTGATTATATTGTTTTATAAAGAAAATATTCGTTTAAAAGTTGTTGTTTTTTTCCTTGATAAGTATTTCTTGCAAGATTGTCACAGTTGACTGGTTTGATTTGTTTTACAACACATCAACCCTTTTTTAGGTTATTTAATAACCATGCACAGTTCCTTGTATATGATTATTTGAACACAAGTTGCTATTTTTTCCATAACTGCAGGGAAATTGTGTCTTCACAGTCAGTATTGCCTAAATGACAACAATGGCTCCACAAGGGTTTGAACTTAGCATCTGCGATGATGTTACATTTTAAGTCTACCTTACAAGTGACATACTTGTACAACTTGGATGCACTCTAGAAGTTTTGTAAAACCGAGAGAAATCACTCAACAGTAGGAAACATAGAATAAGAAAGCTTCTTCATCTTTTTATGCAATGTCGAAAAACATGAATTTTACTCTCACCCCCCCTTTTATTAAATGTATGAAGGCCATCTGACAATAACATAAAAGTAGGCCGGATCTGTACTCGACTGGGGAATATAATAAAGTATAGTCAGTTGTCTTTTTTGACTCGTCTTGGACAGCTTCTATGTTGTTACCATGTAGTTAGATGGCTATGACCATTTGGGAATGGTGGGTGCTTTATGGGAAATATGATCCTAGTGGCCTTGCAAGCCGAGATACCAATCTGAAAATACAATGAACATAACAGTCAGTCCTGGACTGTTCATTCTGGTCTGGCCCGATCACATGCAGACCATCAATCTGACAAAAGAACATATGTTCTTCTTGATGGGAATCCATCATATGAAATGATAACTGGTAAAAAGCAGTCACACGTTGAAAGGTGAAAAGATGGTTATATTACAAATTACAATAAAAACATTTAAAACTCAATGGTTTGTGAAATAATTTTTTCTGGAAGTAGTGAGATATATTTTCATTCTGGAACAATTTTTATGATGTGGAAAAAAAAAATGAAATATAAAATGCAGGGCATTTGATTACTTAATAAAACATATATATGTGCCCCCCTCCCTCCCCAAATAAACAATCTATTCATTAAAATGTGTGCATAAGTAGATTTATACAGGTTTTTTTTTTGGGGGGGGGGGGGGGGGTTCAATATAAGCATCCTCAAATTGAATGAGTATCGCAGTAGAGGACGGGAAGTGTTAAAATACACTAATAAAATTGTCCTTATTCATTTTTGACTACAGTGACAATCAGTGTTGTATGGATTCTCATTTAATCTCCCTTTCATCAACACTCCACATGTAGTAATCGGAAGAGATTTTTATTTCTTTTACTAATAAGTCACCATGTATCAAGGCTAAAAGCCACTCGAGGATAAGAGTTAATGAGATGGCTAGATTGACAGTTGAATGATGACGAATATTATGAGAGGATTGAAAATAATGAATGGAATTTGAGGACGGTCTATGACAAGTATTTATTGACATTGGATTTGAAGATGACCATGTTGTAGCCCGCAGGGAAGCAATCCTGTGTCCCCGTGTTCCGTAGATGGGAAATTCTTGGAAAGAAACTCTGTTCATGGAAATTTCAATTGATAGACACACGAAGGAAGAAAAGAAGTTCTTTGTAGTTGTCGAAGAAAGGCGGGTTCTTGCTGTGAATGAGAAATCAGAGATTGGGGCTCAGTCTAGCGCCTTCCATGGGAATAATGATAGAGGAGAGGAGATATACATTTTGCGAGTGTAATGGCTGTAGTTGATACAAATGGGGTTTCAATAAATAAAAAGGGCTCTAAATAACATGGAAAAAACAGCACGTCTGTGGTACTTGCTTTCTCTCACTTGATGTGTTTATGGTGTGCAGATTAATGTGTGAGTCGGCAATCATGCTCGCAAGCTGAATGATGTATTTATATTGACTGATTGTCTTGCTCAAAAACTTGCTTTATATAGTTTGGAATAGGCTCCAGGCAGTTTTTGGTGCCTTTTTGTCAATGGTTATTTTTAAATGTATTAGATTTTTAAAAAATCCCGGTTCTGTGATTGGTTGAAAAATATCTTAATAAATATTTAAATCTTGAGCTGATAGACACAACTATTAACAAATATAAACATTGTTTACGATATGGCAAACAAATTGTTAAAAATGAATTGGGGACTAAAAACAAGTTTTTCTAAAAAGTAAACATTTCAAAAATAATTTAATTTCTGAATAAGTTCTTTAAGTTTCATTAAAATCAAAATTATATGATTCTTTTGAAAGCGAAAAAATCCGCCTCAAATTTCACATTAATATCATCGTCAACAGTGGCCAAGTGGTTAACGATACGGACTGAGGACCCGGGTATGCCGGGTTCAAATCCAGTTTGTTCCACAGAAACACTTTCATCAAAACCCACACCTGACCTTGTGTCTAACCTCCTGGAGAGGAGATAAATGAAATATAATCGTCAATTTTGATGTTAGTTCAGTATATTGTAACATTATTCTCATTTATTTACTATTTTTTGTGTTTTTGTTGAATGGGTTTTTTTCTTTTTTTGTTTTTTTTTTCATGATCAAAAATAATGAAGAGGCCAACATTTAACAAATTTATTCATTCTACTTTTGTGCATACAATTGCTTCGGCACATTCACACCTGAGTGCATCTCAGGTGTGAATTCAATCAGTTTTACTTTTTAATATTGTAAATGTAATGTGTCAGAGATCCCCTATTTTCATAACAGAAAAGTATTCTTGTACACTGAGTAAAAAATATGAAAATTCAGTGATTCTCCAGGTTAATATTGCTCTTAAAAAGAAAATAGCACAAAAATGTTATGTACTTACTTGTTAGGAAAAAAAAACCAGTACACCAAAATTTACAAAAATTCATCCAGTATTTTTGTTTTAAAAAAATAAATTCAAGTTTTATCGGCAATAACTTTCTGGCTGCCATTTTCGGCATTAATTAAGGTCAAGGGAGATAATTCAGACTTTAATTCAAGCAAATTGTTTTTCTTTTCTTTTTTAACAACCCATTTTAAAAACAATTTGCTTGAATTAAAGTTTGAATTATCTCCCTTGACCGTAATAATGCTGAAAATGGCAGCCATGAAACGTTTGTCGATAAAATTTGAATTTATTTTTTTTAAACAAAAATCCTGGATGAATTTCCATAAATTTTGGTGTACTGTCTTTTTTACCCTAACAGGTAAGTAAATAAAAGTTTTTGTGCTATTTTCTTTTTAAGAGCAATATTCCATATAGGGGTTAACCTGGAGAATCAGCAGAAATTCAATTGATCAAAAATTTAAATATTTTCTTTGAATATAAAAGACAATCTATCTTAACCAAAAATGGTGGTTATTCACTTTTCCGTTTTTGTGAAGAAGAATCAATCTTATATACGTGTCGATTCTGCTTTATCTAGGAAGAAAGTCTGGCTTCTGCCAGCAGAGAAACTATGCACCCAATTTGGCGTCAGGTTCTTTTTCTTTTCCATTTTTTAGTTTTATATAATTTTAACTGGATTTACTTTAGAAACTCGTTTTGAAACAACATATATATAGTGAACAACATATTGAAGAAAAAGGTTTGAGAATAAAATGGAAAGCATTATATTCAATAAAAATCGTGTTTCATTTTAATACGATTTTCAGTTGCTTTGAAATGATTCTAAGTTGAATAGAAAGTTTCAAAGGAATGTTGTTTCTTTCATTAAAAAATTCAAATGAAAATTGAAAAATGGAATAAAAGTATTTTGTTTGAATTTTAGTGAAATAACGGAGATATTATTTGGTTATGATTTTTTTTTCTTCAGTGATTGACTTTCTTTAGCACATTTCTCTGATTAAACACAATTGTTCAGTTGAACACATTTAACCAATTAATGAAGAAAAATCATCAAAATTCCACAGGGATTAGAAATAATCTTTGTATTTTAATATGTTGTTAGTTTCTTGCATATCTACATCTTTGTTGATGACTCAAATATAATTTAGAAATAAGTCAGGTTTACTATTCATCCATTGTTTGAAGGTATTGAACTTTAGTTTCTTTGAAACCTATTTTTATCATCTTTTTTATAAAAACTAAAACTTTGCAGCAGTCAGTTGTTTGATTTGTTGTTTCTGACATTTGAAGAATTTCTAAATGACTTATTCCTTGCAGGAGGAATGTATATGCCAGCGCAAGCTCTAAATATGCAGGGTGTGCCTTCTGGTAACCCGATGGCTGTTCAGCAAGGAATGCCAGGAATGATACCTCAGGGAATGATGGTAATGCAGGTAGGACCAAACTCAAATTGCCTGGGAACTCGGCCATTATTTCTATTTAGTTGCTGAAAATTATCTCTCTTCTCATTGGAAGGGAGGACAGTGTGAAACTGAGATTCTTGGATTCTCACAATTCTTGACAGAATGAAAATTCAATTAAAAATAAACTTTTAAATGACGTCAACTTCTACCCCCCTCCCCCAAAAAACAATTCAATACTTTTAAATTGTTCAGTCTATCAAAAAGATATTTCTCTAATTCTTTTGTAATTTAAAATAAAAACGCTAATTCTTTTATTTAATTAATTATTTATTTAATTTATAATTAAAAGGAAATTTTAATGAATGGCATGTTGTACAATCCACCTTGTAGATGCTTCAGGGTCAGTTGTCAGTGATGAACTGGTTTACAGGGAAGTTTGCGATTTTAAATCATTAGACTCGCTCCACCAGCAACACGGTCATTTCTTTTAGAAATTCATTATAATAAATGATTTAGCATAAAAATTGTAAACCAAACTAAATGCAAGTACTTAAATAATAAAGCAATATTTTTGTGTTCTATAAACATGTTTACATTACAGAAATAATGTGATTTGGGGAATATTTTTTAATTACGTTAATTTAATGAAATCCTCAAGAAAAAATTATTTTATTGATAAAAAGATGTAAATTAGACTTAAAACATTTTTTACCTGCATTTATTTGATAAATTTTATTTGAATTATTTAATATAAAATTACTTTAGATTTACAGAATAAAATTCTAGTTTGAGATTTTGGATCAAGACTAGAATAAGGACCCCAGATCATTAACACAAGATGCGGGACATGTTTTGGAAGTCACCGGTTGACCTCGCAATACACGTGGTCTCTATTTACAAAACACTTGTAAATAAAACTTTTATTTATTTTAATAAATACAGTATATTTCGGAATTTTTTTTTCTTTTTCTTTTAACATGTGAATATTTATTTTAAGGCAGAGAGTCCATAAATAAAACAAATAAAATATTAACATGTTTTCTTTTAAAACATGTTTTTGTGTCACTATTTACTTGCCTCCCCACGAGGGCAGAAATGGGGGGGGGGTATGAAATATTTATCACCGTACTTAAGTAATCTTTCGTTTTATAGGGTAAATCAAGCTTCCCAAAATGGGGCACTCTGGATCTTACCTCAGTTTAGAAGGATTTTTCCATACTACACTTTGCTCCTAGCCCGAGGAGGCAAAACGGAAGATTACGCAAGTTATTTTAATAAATAAACGAAATATATACGCTTTTTTAAAAATCGGCTGACTTGTAATCTTTCGTTTTGCCTCCCCACGAGGGCGGAGTTAGACTTCAAAAATCAGTTTCTAAACGGAAGCAATTTAAAGTTTATGAAGTTTTTGTCCTTTTTTTCTGTAAAAATGAAATAAGATTTAACAAATACATAATTTTATTTACAAATCTTTTTATAACTTATTTGTTATTAAAAAACAAAACTTCGCTATTTACTCGCCTCCCTACAAGGGCAAAGGTAGACACAAGGTAGGTTAAAATTACCTCGGAATGAAAATTAAAGTTACCTCAGTTTAGAAGGATTTCTCTATCACTGACCGCAGATAGGAATGATGAAGTGTAGTATCAAAAAAATAGATACTACACTTTTGCTTCCCCATGAGGGTGGAGTTAGACTTCAAAAATCAGTTTATGAAGTTTTTTCCTTTTTTTTCCTGTAAGCAACAATTATAAATAAAACTTTGTGTTTGTTAAATCTTATTTCATTTGTTGCTTAGAGAAAAAAAAAGGACAAAAACTTCATAAACTTTAAATTGCTTCCGTTTAGAAACTGATTTTTGAAGTCTAACTCCGCCCTCGTGGGGAGGCAAAACGAAAGATTACAAGTCAGCCGATTTTTAAAAAAGCGTATATATTTCGTTTATTTATTAAAATAACTTGCGTAATCTTCCGTTTTGCCTCCTCGGGCTAGGAGCAAAGTGTAGTATGGAAAATCCTTCTAAACTGAGGTAAGATCCAGAATGCCCCTTTTTGGGAAGCTTGATTTTTCCCTACAAAACGAAAGATTACTTAAGTACGATGATAAATATTTCATACCCCCCCCCCATTTCTGCCCTCGTGGGGAGGCAAGTAAATAGTGACACAAAAACATGTTTTAAAAGAAAACATGTTAATATTTTATTTGTTTTATTTATGGACTCTCTGCCTTAAAATAAATATTAACATGTTAAAAGAAAAAAAAATTCCGAAATATACTGCATTTATTCAAATAAATAAAAGATTTATTTACAAGTGTTTTGTAAATAGAGACCACGTGTATTGCGAGGTCAACCGGTGACTTCCAAAACATGTCCCGCGTCTTGTGTTAATGATCTGGGGTCCTTATTCTAGTCTTGGTCCGAGATTTTTGAGTATATGTAATTTCAATGTTGACAAATTTAAATCACTCCTCAAATATTTTTTTTTTAAAATGTGTAAGTTTATTTGTATGAATTTCAATTATTCCTTTTGCGTTTTGTGCTCTTATTTCATTATACAAGTAACTCAAATAAAATTTTGTACACATTTTCTTCAACTATGTATGCAAAACAAAAAAGAAAATGATACTTAGCACATCACTCAATAAGTCCCAGGCCTAGCTAATAAACCAACAACTTTTGGTCCAAATTCGATTTTATTCAACAACATAGTCTTCTTCTAGGGTGATACCAACGCTTCTCTAATAATTCAATGCCTTTTTTCTTTCTTTAGAACGATTTTTCTTTGGCCTCAAAATATGCCTGAGTTTCTGATATCTCTTTCCCTAAACATTCTTCTGACGTCAGCAAACAGCCAATAGTCGCTTGGGTCCAGATCTGGAGAATAGGGTGGGTGCAGAAGCATTGCGAACAATGATTAATGTAGTTTTGTCACCGTTGCGATCAACTTGTGACACGGTGCTTTATCTTCATGAAAAAGCCGTTTTTCTTTATTTGTGACCATTATTTTTTTTTGCAATTTCTTCTTTCAAATGTACCAATAATATTTGAAGATGACCATGTTGTAGCCAGCAGTGAAGCAATGCTTTATAATATTCACTATTGTTCTTCGTTTCTCAAGATAAGCGATGAACAAAATACCTTACGCATCCCAAAATACAGAGGCCAAAACCTTGCCTGTTGATGTTTGTGTCTTTGGTTGCTTTGAAACGGTTGCAAACAACGCTCTGAATCGTTGACGCATTGTTGTTGTTTATTTTGATCAACTGTGAGCAAATGCGGCACCCACTTTGAACACAGCTTTCTCATTGATAAATTTTTATGCAAAATGGTGAATACACTGCTTTTGATATCTTCAACCCCTCTGCTATATCACGCAACTTCAATTTACAATTTGTGGATTTTCAGGACAATTACCAAATTTGGATAACGTGAACATTCAGCATTATTTGTGGCTGTATGACTGCATCTAGAGTCAGCATAACACCTCTAAACCATTCTTTCCGACAGTCCAAATAACACTTATGAAGCCATTGCTTTGTTTGAACAGTATTTTTTCTCATCAGAAAGCAATGCTTTATCAACACACGAAATTCAGATATTTCCATTATTTTGAAAATTTAAAACGGTAGCTTCACTTAAATAACTGTAACTGATTGGGCTCAAATTTGCAATATACTGTTTGAAGGTTAGTACTTTAAAAAAAATCATATGGATTTTTTTTATTAGTGGCGCAATCTATATGTCAGGATGGGGACTTATTGAGTGATGTGTTAACAAAATGGATTCATTTTCTTAAAAATCCAACAATAATTTATAGATTATTGTACTTGCTTAATATATTTGTTAATCTGTTAAGCTTGTGCGTTTATTTTTTATTTATTTATTTATCTATCAATATAATAATTACATTTACTTAATCAGTTCTGACAGATAAGGTATATTTCCAAGTTCAGTTTTAACTGATATAATATATTAATATTTCTCTGGCTCTTTTTCTTTTTATCTTTTTTTTACTTTCTATTTTATTTATTTATTTATTTTTTATTTTGTAATGGCGCTACTATTAATTTTTTTTTTTTTTGCTACTATTAATTGGCAAATATGTTTTTGCAATTTCAGCAGGGCAATATGTACCACCAGATGGCTGCTGGAGGTATGATTCCTGCAGCTGCTGTCGGTAATCCCATGGCCCCAGGATCAGGAATGATGGTACAACAGCCTCAAGTAGGGATGTATGCAACTGCATCTCCACCTCAGCCTCAGATGAACATGCAACAGGTCAATCAATGTTTCTTAATCTTTTATTCTAATTCTGTTATTCTGAAATTGAAATTCTTTATTTCAATTATTTAACACACGGCATGTTACATTAAAGCTCGGTCACAATTGCTCATAATACGATGTGTATCATGATACATGTAATAGAAAGAGAAAAAACAACTGATTCTGTTAAATACAAAATATCTGTATCGTAGTAAAACTGTAGAAGTAAAAAGGAATCCCATTATTTCGGATTAGTTTTTTGTGATTAGATTTGAAAATTCTGCCCCGTTTGGACAACCATATTTTCATTTCGATTTTACAATTACATTTTTAAATTGTTCATGTCAATATAATTTTTTCCCCTTAATTTTGATTTTTTTCTCATTCTTTTGGAAAATTAAATATTAGATTTTTTACATAATTTCACACTTTCTAAAAACATTTATTCACAATACGATCCATTATTTTTATTTTTCAAATTATATTCAAAATATTAAAATACATTCTTAAACTGGATGTAAAAAAAATATTTTTTAAATATTGTGAAACTTTTAGACATTTCAGTTTTCTATAGAAATTTGATTTAAATGGTTCGTTTCATTATTTGATTTTTAGATATAAAAAAATTACTGTTTACAAATCTATTTTCAGAATTTCAAGATCATTTTTACATTAAACTTTTATAATGAACTGAACATCTAAAAATTTCAAAAGAAAAGATTTAGTCGGGTGGGGGGAGAAGGCCTCTGGGGAATATGAGGTCATTTTACTTATATAACAAAATAAACTAAAATTTTTAAATTGAACAAGTAATTTTTTTAATTTATGTTCATTTTTTTTTTTTTAACTGAAAATTAAGTTCTTAATCGATAATATTCTGATTTTTTTAAAAAGAAACTAATTTAAGTTTTAAAAAAATAAACGTTAGCAAACATGTTCAATGCCCCACCCCAATCCATATAATTAATTAATATTGTTTTTTATCTTGTAATTTCTCAATCCTTTCAAGTATTTTTCCAATAAGAAAATTAAAAAAAAAAAATGGAAAGAAAAAACTGCATTATGAAAGGAAGTTTTACACTAGCATAGCTACCGGGTGTTGAAGAGTTAACATAAAAGTCTGTGTCATATTTTCCTTTTTAAAACTTCAAGTCCAAAATAATTCCAAACATTTATACTGCGTCCCTTGCAGTCCTTCCTAAAATTATAGATTCTGATATATTTTCTCTCACTTGAAATTAATGTCATACTGTTTTATATTATCTTAATTGAGCGATCAAGAAAACTATTTAGGGTTTACTAAAAAACGTTAATCTGGCCTGACGTTAAGGATGGACGAACTTGTTACAACTTCAACTAAACAAAAAACGTTTCCATGTATAAGCCCCCCCCCCCCCCCCCCCCAAAAAAAAAAAAAAACTACAGTATTTTTAAAAAAAATTACAAGTATTTAAAGAAACAGAAAAAAAAGATTTCATTTGTGGCTGGAAAAGGAAGATTTAAAAGTTTTCATTAAATTGTTGAGGTGTATCTTGATGTTTTTTCGTGTATGCATCACAATATTTTCACTGACGATATTTTATTAAAAGATAAATTTTGTAAGGGAAATGGATACTTGAGGGAGGAAGGGGGCTTTGCATCTGTGTGAGTCCTTTAAAAAAAATCAAGGATTCAGTAAAACCATAAATCGATTTTCATCAGTTTTAATTATTTCTCTTGGGCCAAAATGTCCAGATAAATATTCATACTTTATATAGAGCGACATTTATTATTGCGTAAAGTGATGCAGGTTTTATTTTCTAAATAGTTTTCAACCTTTTTAGAAGTTCTTTATTATAATGGATCTATTACTGCTTCTACTAATAATATTGATTTCTGATTAGGACAAGAAAAAATATGAAAAATATTACTACTACTATATAATAACAATAATAGTCATATACGTAAATTCACTAGACCAACCCCCAACCTTCTCCCCTTTTCTTTCTTCTCAATAGCCCCTTACGTCTACAGTGGCGGCCTGCCTTGTTTGGGGTGAACTACGTTAAAAAAAATAAATAAAATAAAAACACTTATGAGATCCAAAAGAATTTAAGACTTTGCTAATCTCATTCGGAATTAAATAAACAGGATATTGCATTCGGTGGCTACAACAAAGCAAAGATGACACCTGCATAAAACTGAAGCAAATACATCCGCTTGCTGAATAAAGTATATGCAACTAGAGGGAGGCATGGCTACAGGAAGTTGCATAGACGACATGCCGGAAATGGCGTAGCCACATTAGGGTGCGTTAATCAGTCCAAGTAGAAAGCAACTGATGACAGTTATCTCCCGTCAATTCCTGATCGCGCACTCCAAACCTCTTGCGCTCTCATCCACTCTTCCCATTTATTGCAACTGAAACAATAAAAATAAACCAAACGCAAATGTTCATCGTCTTTCAAACATAACAGCACCAAACTCCATGGGGATTGACTACTCTCGCTCACCATTTTCAATTGGGTAACTTTCACAAGAGTTGACTTTTGCTTTGGTGCATTTAATGTAAACCGCAAATGAAAACTGTGGTCCATCATCATCGCAAGATAAATTGGAGTGACTGCATAGGATTGAAGGGGATTCTTTATTATGCGTTACAAATAGAACCTGTTTTCTTGACTAATTGAAGACATTTTCCTTTAATGATCAAAGTTTACGATTTTCTGTCAAATTCCACTGAAATTAAACAGCTTATTCTTTTAATAGAGTGATTGGCAATTTTTGTATGTCTATTAAAATGATTAAAAAGTAAAATTGTTTTAATTCACGTGTATTTTCTCTTCTCGGCTATATTGAAACGTGACTATAAGATGAGAATAATAGTCCGAATAATTCAAATTTCGAACCAAAAATTGTTTATGAATGACATCATAAATTAAAAAGGGTTTCCCGATTTGGAAAAGATGTAAAAATCTTTAGAATTTCATCTGAATTAGAACTCTTTAATTTATAATCTTATGATGGAATTTCGTTGGAAACAAATCCATTTTCTAAAGACCTTGTAGATAGAATCTTATCATCTCTTATAGTCTTATAGTCACGTTTCAGCCAATGTAACCGCCGACTTTCTTCAGGTTCATCTTTTCAAACTTGGGAACCTTTTAGTTGAATTTGGGAACCTATACGGAATTTCAAACTGAACCTTTTATTTAATCCATGGGGGGCAGATTGTTCTCATTCTATCAACCATGATCAGGTAGAAGTGTTAATTTGTTATTCTTAGTTATTATTGTCTGTAGTAAGGATTGAACCTTCAACCCACAGAAGACTGATTGATAACTATTAGCCCATATGTCTATATGGACAATTCTAGTATGAATTTTGGGAGCCTTAAACCTGATCTTGTCTAGATGTGGCGTATTACTTCTCTATTACTATTCGAGAATTATTTTTTTTTTTACCGTCACTCATATTTCAATTTTCTTACTGGTGTTCTAATCTATTATTTATGATTATTAATTTCAATATTGTATTCAATTCTATACTAGGTCTACTTAGGAGGTTGAAGGTTCGATTCTTACTCCGGGCAATAATAACTAATGGCTGATAGAATGAGAACAATCTAACCCCGTGGATTAAATAAAGAGCTCAGTTCAACATTCTGTATAGATTCCCGAGTTCGAAAAGGTGAACCTGAAGAAGGTCAGAGGTTACATCGGACGAAACGTTGTGGATATAGCAACCAAGATGAGAATCGCATAGCCTGGACGCGCACGAGTGTCGTTGCCGACATCGCACACTGCCCATGGCCGTAGCGGCGGTGATTTGTTAAGAATCACTGTGTCTAGGGCACAGCAATTCCTCTCCTTCCGCTGCCTTGAACCTTCCCTGAGTTTTAGTCAGGTACCCATTTACTGCTGGGTGACAGAGGGAGTTTTCAGACCCGAAAATTTGCATGCGTGAGTGGGATCGAACCCGGGTCGTCCAGCCCAAAGACAAGTGTTATAACCACTCGTCCACAGGCCCTCCCCAGATAAAGCGTGCCGACAAACAAAATGCCCAAGATTCTCTGAGTTTTAGTGGTATGATAGAATACTCAACCATGTTTATTCATAAATTCACAGAATGAATTTCGAATAACGAGATGACACCTCAAAAAAAATTTCTAAACAAAACATATCAGTCGTCGTCTTAAATTAATCATAACGGATCTACTCCGCACCACCACCCACTCTATCTCTGGTTTGGTCGATGATGTCATTCAGTGTGCACAGGAACAAACAAGAAAGATTCACAGACTTTTAGTCATATATAGATTTTGTGTATACTATATAATTTCAAACTTGACAAATCTTTAGTCAAAACTGTTTTCATTTTTTCTTCGACAGATGCAACATCAGATGTCCGCTATGCGATTGACTCAACCCGGTACTATGGCCGCCCCAGGCAGCCAAATGGCAATTCGACCTCAAGCTGGACCTCCTGGTGCCACGCCTGCTAATCCATGGGGCATGCAATCATCCTCAGGACAGACACTTTCCACTAACTTGTGGCAGTGATACTTCTTTTCTTAACCTTAGCAATAGTCTACAAGTCAACTCATGTGAATTGCCGAATCGCAAAATACGGAGGTTGACCAACCTAGTGGAGGGGGTGGGGGTGGGTAGACAAATGGATGCATTGTGACTGAGAAACCTTTTTTTGAGTGCGAGAAAAACAGACATGGAATTAATAAACAAACAATAAAATCCATTGATCTGTCCTCTTCTTCGGATATATAAGAATCGTAATCACTTGTCCACCTTCGACTACAGGAAAGGGGGGAAAGGACATGATTATGACCTTGTCGTTGTGACTTTTTATTTTTCCACTCGCTTGTCACCGACTCTTTTTGTCTCCCACCATTTATTCTCTTTCCTTCACCGACAGAAGAAAAAAAAAAGTTTAGAAATTCTGGAATGTTATTTTCCAGTTTGCTCCGCAGATAAGTTATGATTTTTTTTTTTTTTTTAAATTTTTAATTTACCACAGCAAGGCGCTCTTTCACAAAATGGAAACATTTTAAATATAAAACAATTTATTAAAACACAAAAGCCAAAACAAAAAGCTACATTACAACCAATAAATTTTAAAACAAAAGCCAAAAAAAAAAAGATTAAAGTATAACCTAGCAACAAAGAAAACAAACTCTTTCGGTTGGATGGGAATTTTATTGCCCCCCCCCCCCCCTCTTGTTTTTGGTTCTTCCTCCTTTATCCAACCAATTCTTTTTACATGTATC
The DNA here is from genome assembly GCA_963556195.1 of Sepiola atlantica. Classification (NCBI taxonomy): domain Eukaryota; kingdom Metazoa; phylum Mollusca; class Cephalopoda; order Sepiida; family Sepiolidae; genus Sepiola; species Sepiola atlantica. The sequence continues at coordinate 12,519,330 of OY744515.1, forward strand.
GTAATTTATTTACAGTAAAATGGGTTTGGGCATCACGGCCAAGCAACTTATTTTTACTTATCATGTTTAATAAATAAGAAAATTAAATGAGATAGTTATAACAAGTTAAATTGTACACGTGAAACTGAATAAAAACTGGTCATATTTTTTTAAAATCCAATATGTAATCCTGAAATTTCAGAGATTTACAAGGAAGATAAGTATGAAATCAATTCTAACAAGGGGAGATAACCTAACCTTGGTTAAATAAGAATTTCGTACTTATCTCCCTTGCAATTTTTTATTTTTTTTATTTCAGGATTCCATATTGGATTTTTTGAATATGACCGTTTCACATGTCCAATTCAACTTGCTGTAACTATCTTATTCATTTTTTTTTTTTTGCTAAAATGTGATTTATGTAAAAAAAAAGAAAGTTGCTTGGTAGTAATGCTGAAACCCATTTCATTGTAAATAATAAACAGCCGGTAAGAAATAAATTTTATTTCCTACCGAAATGATGGTGAATAGGTGTGTATATATGTGTGTGCGTATTGTATCAATAACATGTACCAGTTGGTGGTGAGTCCTTTGCAGTGGCAGCAGTGATTGGGATAATTTCCAGTAGATTGTAGTTATAGAAAGTCAGCAGAGTATTTTTATTCCTCTTGTAAAAACACTGGAATGGAAGTTTCACATCTACCCCCCCCCCCCCCCCATCCGTTTTTAGATTCTCCAACTCTCACCGTACTTATGCTTTTCTCTTTAAGGCTTGCTGCACGATTTACGTGTCTGTTTACTTGAGAAATAAGGTGTCCCTTTTTTTTGTCTCTTAAATCTTTTTCTATGCATTCATACACATTTACATCAGAAATTAATCTTTTCAAACGTCACCTATTTGCTAGGGTTGGTTGATTTTTCAACTTTTTTTTTTTTAAATATCAAATATGTACGTGCGGAGCATTTAGCTTTAAAGATTGTTTAATAAATAAAAAAAAATCACTGGTAAAACAATGGCAATTTTTAAAACAAAATTTTTTTTTATAAATAACATTTTGGGGTATTTTCAATACAAAATTTAGACACATCCAGGACTAAAATAGCAATCGATACACCAATTTCCAGAAGTTCAGACTTTGTAGTTTCAAAGATATTTGCATTCATACAAAGATGTTTCAAAAACAAGTATTTCAGTGCTTCTTATTAGACAATCTTTAAAACTAATTGCTCAAAAATAGGTACGAATTAGAAATTTAGTTTTTTATGTCAGGATTCATCGTTGACCAAATTTCTCTGCATGGACAGATTTCATATTAAAAAAAAAAAAAAAAAAAAGTTGAAAATCACTTTTTGGCAAGGAGAAAAGTGTAGTATCTCTTCTGATACTACACTTCCATCTTTTCTGTCATCGGTAAGCATTTATTTTTGTTTGAATTCAGAGTGTCCCTTTTGGGAGCTGTATTTTTCCTACATGAAAAAACGTGGAGAGGCAAGTAAATAGGGACTTCTAATGTTTGATAAAAAAAAAAACTGAAACATCTGGTTGCATTCTAAAAGAATGCGTGTCTTCGGTGCACATTTACTAAAATAGTTAATAGCTTTATATTAATGTTGATGCATCAGTTATTGACTATGCTCGTACAATTGTATTATGTGCATCTTTGTAAAAGTAATTTTTGAATGTATATTTAATCTATTTAGATCTGTTCAAAATTAGAAAGTTGAGATAGAAAAAAAATTCTAGCTTATTTCAAGAAAATCAATTTGTATGAAAAATAATTTTTACATTTAAAGTAACTTGTCTGAAATAATTCTTACTCATACATTGACGAGCTGTAGCTTGAACCAAATTCTAACATTTGATCTTTTGACAAGTTTATAAAATTAAAATGAACTTATCTTTTGCTTTCTTTTCTCGTCTGCTTGATTTAATTTTTTTTTTTTTTTTTTTTTTTTTTTTTTTTGCTTTATTGCTAGTGACTTTCAATCTTTAAAATGAAGAAATATTCTGTGCAAAGAGTAACATATCTAGTTTTGTTGTATGTTTTTGCGACATTTCGTTTCTATCACTCATTCTATTGGATCTTGTAAGGAACTCCCCCCCCCCCCAATATTCAAGTGGTTTCACGATCTTCTTTTGACTATTGAATGCCACATGTAAAAAAAAAAAAAAATCGTTTGTCTACATAAAAAATGCAGACAAACGAATTTTTTTTTTCTCACCATTCTTACAAAACAAGGACTATAACATTCTTTTGTTTTTTTTTTTACTTATTTTTAAAAATCACTTTTTCTTTCCGTTAGAAAAGAAATGCGACCATTTATAATACCCCTATCCCCCCCCCCCCACCACCATTCTGGCAACTTTGTGTACACACAGGACATTAAATACTCTTGGACCAATCCGATTATTTACTCTCCCAATCGCTGCTATTGGAAATGTATGACTAGACAAACTGCTCTACCATCGACTTCTACCGTACGTTGATTCGTATGCAATTTCATTTAATTACTAATGAATGTTCCTTGTTTGGAGGGGGGGGGGGGTCGTTGTTATTTGCGTTTTTTTCTTGGAGAAAAAGTGCAAAGATTGCATGTGTTTCCGTCTCCCAAACTCAGTTTGTTTTGTTTGTTTTTCACTCAGTGCAAGCTTGTTTGTTTGGTTTGTTAAATATTGTGGGTTTAAGGATGCAAGGGGGGGGGATGGGGATGGGGGGGGGCCCAAAAAATAAATAAATAAATTTAAATGATCAAAATGTATACATGCAAAGCATTTTTTTTTTTTTTTCTTTCAAAAATTGGGTTTGTATAAATAAAGTAAGATTTTTGCTTAAAAATGCATGAATTTCACATGTATTTCCTGTCTTCTTTTTCCTTGTTGATACTCAACTCGTTGCAATTACATTAACAATTTTTCTAGGAAAACGGGAAACTATTAAGACAGAAGAACATCCCAAAATAGAAAACTGCAAATATTCATGTCTGCATCTCATCTCCATCTTCTCAACTCAATAGCAGCTTCCATTTTGTTTTCTCCTTTAACCCGAGCTCTTGTCCATTTTTCTATCTTTCCTTTCTCAGAATATGATCACTTTAAAACTTTTAGAAGATACAAAAGAATGGATTTAAAGAATTTGCTTGGATCATATGATTAGACCAACGCCTGGATTATGTTCGTATACCTAGAAACTTGAATTCAATGAAAAGTGAGGCAATAATCTAAGTTTTGTTCATACGGGCTTAAAAAGAAGTATTTTTAGATTGTATTTATTGATTCAGAATGTTTTCCCAAATACGAAATAAATTTTTAAAAATCACTTTTTTTTTTAAATCACGGAACAAAAAATTTTAATCCGATTCTATAGATTTTATTTTAGTCTCTTTCCAAAATTTCAGCTTCACAAATGAAGAATCAGCTGAATACTTGGAACATTCCAAGACAAATGTCAAACCTTTCAAACTTTAGTTCTGAAGATGAGAATCTGCAGTTCATGTTTTTTTTCTTCTTTCTTTTGATTGGAATAATCTGCGATTTCCCAGCAACAGTGATTCTGAAATTGTTTTCATAAGAGAACTGAGTTTAAATTCACTGTCTTCTAATGCAGACATTTTGGCCCCAGTTTTTTGATGAAACTAATGCAAAGGAAATTGACAATTTTGACTGAGAACCCAGATTTTATTTTGTTTGGGTTTTTTTTTTTTTAGGAATTCTGGATGGAGAATTCTTGGGTATCTCAATATATTTCCTTTAAATTGTGTTAATTGTCTGTTATAAATTTCAAGATAATAATAATAAAGCTGATATACAAAATGCTTTCTTTCTTTGTGTTTTAGTTTAAACCAAATGACAATTTAATACGTTTTTGCTTTTCCAGAATAAAAAAGAAATTGGCAAAATGTGGAGTGAGATTAAAATTTTTTTTTTTTTTTTTTTTTTAAATAAAGTAAATCACCTTGATTATTCATTTTCCTTAAAAAAAATTTTTTTTAACTAAACTAATTTCGTTTTTAATAAAATTGTCTAACCCTTTCTTGTGTGGCTGTAAGTGGTTTTTGCCCCTGACTCACTTTTTTTTTATTTACCGAAAATTAAAAATGTAAAGCATTAAACCAATTTTTTAATTTTATGGTGAAAGTAAATCCATCAGAATACTTTTCGGTTTCTTTGTAAATTAAATATTTAGTCATTTTAATCTTAGTAGTTCAACAAACATAGATCACTTTATAACCCTTCAAACTGGCTTTAAGAAACTATTTACATCAAGATTAAAACGAGTTTTATAACAATGTTGTTCATTTAATGATACTGTAACAAAATTTAAATGTTAAAATTCTATTAAATTTTTAAAAAGAATGAAAGTAAACCCACATTTTTCTTTCCCTTAGAAATGAATAATTTAAAACAAGATTTTGTTTTTGATGGTCAAGACCTGCCGAGAGTAAAGAAAGGCTGGAAAATCAATTTACAAATGACTGGGATTTAATTTTAGTTGTTAAATATTTAAAAAAAAAAAAAAAAAAAAAAAAAAAAGGCGTTTTGATATTTATTATTGTGTGATATCTACTCCCTACATAGAAAGAAATTAAAGGCTTCATCATCAAGCCAAAGCTCCTCCCAGTTGCACATGATTTTCTCAACCTTCTTTTACTCTTGTGAGGTTTGGGATTTATTTATATTCAACATTTACAGGCATCTCATGATATCGCTACAGACTTCAAGTTCCGATATATATGAGCGAATTCTCTCTGTTCTTTCAAGTGAGCCTCTTTGAAAGCGTCTTGGTTTAGTTTCTTTTCAATTTTTCTTTCCTGAAATACACAAACATTTGCATAATTAGTTTTCAAACTAAAATACTGATGTTAGGCAGAAACTATAACTTTACATACCTGTTTGTAGATGAACTCTCAGAAACTACATTAGTCAGAGTACTTGGATAATTATATTTCATTTTGATCAGGGGGGAGGGGGGGCTCAATATGTAGGGGTCTGCGTGGTCACCTGACATATGTAGAAAGTAAATACTTGAAAATTATAAAAATAAAATAGTTAATATGGGATTCAGCTTGGATAGTAGTACATAAGGGTCCTCTCATTCCCGAGAAATGCTGAATGTGCCTCAAACTTCATTTAAATAAATGTCACTTCTTCCCACTGAATCGATACTAAGCAGATCCTTGTGTAAAAATGCAGTAGGCTGCATTTTTTTTTTTTTTTTTTTAGTGATGCATATGAGTGGCAGACGTTGCAAATGTTAGATGCTCGCCCAAAGGAAAGAAAGTGAAAATATATTTGGTTTTATTTGGGCCACAAAAATGAAATAAAGAAAGTACCTCATAAAAGGCAGGGACTTGTGCTATGAGGTTCATGGATCGTCTCCCTGATAATCCTCTCTCTGACAGTTATCTTCAGAGATATCTCAAGTGGTCAGCGCTTGGGTGGTCTATGTCCAGTGAGAAAGACCCGGCCAGGAAGAAATAGATGGGAGAGGAGACCTGGCCGACTGGGCATGACAGGAAGTTTGTGTTCCTGAGCTACGCAAGATGGACCCATTTGGGGCTCTCAGCCAAAGGACAGCGTGGGACTTATATTTTTAATTTTTCTGATATAGAGAAATCTCATTTTGCAAGTCTGCCATTCAACTTAGAAAGACAAGTATCATTTATAACCAACAAATAAATCTGTTACTTGTTGATAAACTGAACTTGTGGTTGTTACTTGGCATGAGAGTTCTTTGTTGTAGCACTGCGATGAGATCGAACAACAATCTTTGGACCGGCACAACGTGTGGGTGCGATTACAGCTAGTGCAGTGAACACACGCATACATAGAGGGTCCCACCCCAAAAAGTGGAATGTTATGAAATGTAAAAAATAAGAAAAGTAATATGGTTGCAATTTATAAATAAGCAAAATTATGACATCCATTTATATGTATTCCAAGAATTCAACAAGTCAGTTTAGGTGTACGATCGTTTCTGAGATAAATGTTTTTTATTAATTCCAAGTTGTCCCTTCATCAGCACAGATTCCATTACACAAGTCGAATAAAACTTCAATATTATAAATCATCAAATATCAGATTGGAAAGAAAGTAATGTATTTTTTACTTCTTCACTTTGCAGCCTCCTAAGTTGTACATAGTTCTAGATTTTTTGGTGAATTGGTGTCTTAATATCTTGCTTTGCCCTTCAGATATAGTAATTAGTTGGAAAATATTATATTTAACGGTCTCAGCCGTCAAAAAATGGATATTAGTGAGGAGCATCTGAGACATTGCATGCTCTATGAATTCAAAAAAGGAAACTCAGCTGCAGAAGCTGCAAGGAATATTGGAACTGTCTATGGGATAAATGTTCTGAATGATCGAAAATGTCAACGGTGGTTTGCAAAATTTTCTTCTGGAGACTTTAACCTGTCAGATCGGCGACGTTCGGGAAGACCAAAATCAATTGATAAAGACGCCATTAAAGGACGCTGTGGAGGCCGATTTAAAGTTAACCAGCAGAGAATTAGCTCAACAATTCAATACAACCCATACAATTATTTCATGAGTTAGGAAAAGTTTCAAAACTTGGACTCTGGGTTCCCCACGATTTGACCGACGCTGAACGAAATCAAAGATTGACTGTTTGCACATCTTTGCTTTCCAGGAATCATCGAGAACCATTTTTGCAAAGAATTGTGACTGGAGATGAAAAATGGGTTTTTACAAGAATACCCAACGCAAAAGACAATGGTTAGACCGAAACCAAAGTCCACAGTTTTTTCCAAAACAAGGAATACACCCAAAGAAGGTTATGCTCTCTTTATGGTGGGACATGAGAGGACTGATTCATTATGAGTTACTAGGGCCTAATCAAACAATCACAGCAGTAAAATATTGTTCGTAGCTGGATGGTCTAAGAATTGCTCTATCAAAAAAAAACACCAGCATTACTCAATAGGAAGGGTGTAGTGCTTCAGCATGATAACACGAAACCTCACACAGCAAATCTCACTCAGGAAAAGGTAATGAGTTTCAATTGGGAAGTTTTGCCTTATCTGCCTTATTCACCTGACATTGCTCCATCCGACTACCATGTTTTCTTTACAACATCACTTAAACAATAACATTGATGAAAATGACGACCAACTCAAAAATGACCTAAATTTGTTTTTCTCTCAAAAATCAGAGAAATGTTTTGAAGAAGGCATCAAGAAGCTAGTTGATCGTTGGACAGAAGTCATAGAAAATGAGGGAAATTATTGTAAAAATTAAGAATGCCCTAAGGTGAATGTTTCAGATGAAATAAATGTGTTGGACAAAAACGACATTAATTTCTTTCCAAGCTGATACATAGTTATTATAGGAAAACATACATAAAATTAATGTATGTTCATTTGTATACTACCTAAGTCTATGCATTTGACTTCTATAATCCTATATATATATAGACACACACATGTGTGTTTTCATTAGAAGGTCATTTAAGTACACTTGAGAAAAGGAGGAAGTCAATCCAACTTCAGAGTTTCGCACGCTGCATTTTGAATGCTTATGAAAATTGCGCACCTTTTTTTGTTCTTTCACGGCCAATTTCCGTTTTTTCTTTTCTATTTTGGTTTCATTTTTGTCTCTCTGAGAAATGGTCGAAATAACTGATGAACCCATTGCATCCTCCAGATCCTTTTTAACCAATCCTTTTGGTCGGGAAAACCCTTCAGACGGAATACCCATACGATTCAGTTTTATCTTTCTTGGCTACGACGAAAAAAGAAAGCGAAAAATCAAAAAAAATAAAATAAAATCAGCATTTCGCAAACATTGAAAAAAAAAAACATTTGAAAAATTATTTAAAAAAAAAAGGATGGAAAACAGATTTATCGATCTGAAAATGAAGAAATGTGAATGAGAAACATTTTTGTTCAAATTAAATGCAAGAAATCAATAAAGATGTCATTTTGCCAACCCTCATCAGTAAACATTTAAAATATACAAAAGTTAATCAACGTTTGTGTCCTGAAAGCTTTTTTCATATATTTTTAATCACACAAAATACATGCTAAAATATTCCTCAGTTTTTAAGATCGAGTTATGTTTGAAAAGAAAACGAAACAAAAAAACTTCTATTTAATTGTTTTTATTAGCCGTAATTTGCAATTAACTCAGCAAGTGGCCCATTTTTTTCTAGGCTTCTATCACTCTCACCCTCTTTCAGTGTGTCTACCACTCTCTGTTTTTTAACAAAGGTAATAAAGAAAGGAAACAAAAAAATTGGAATAGTTTATTGTAATCAAAAGGGAATATCACCTCAAGTATTAATATTATTTAACCAGTAGCTTGAGAGAGAGGATATAGCAAGCAGAAAGAGACTAATTTTGGATGTTGTCTTTGAATCATGAAAAGTGAGTTTACAAGCATTCTAACCATAAAAATAAATCTGAGGAGGGATGAATTTATTGCCCGAGGCTCCCTCATTCGGAAAGGAGTGCTGACAAGACTTTACAGGTAGTTTTGTTCCCATCCAGAGTAACCCTTTTTGGGGATCTAGATTTCCCCACATTAAAAACTGAACTTATAGAAGATATTGTTCTGTGTGTTCTTGCATATCTCATAAAAAGGAAAATAGAAAGAAAAAAAAATTATAACTGGCAAGAAACTTTGACCTAAATAAAATATTCTTTAGAACAAATAAATATTCTAATAAAACATTATTTCTCAATAATTTCATGTAAATCGGAAATATTTGTAGTTCAGGGGGGTGCTTACCATCTGGTGTGTCTCAGAATAAATATTTAAATTTTCAAAGAAAGTGAGGATGACAACCCTAACCATATGTAGTCTCACATGCCCTTAAAATACTCAGATGGTCTTGAAATTTGGGGTATCTTTCTTAATTGGTCCCTAATACTCTAATTCAAATTTCATGCATTATTGAAGATATTTGAAGTGGGAACTAGAGACTTTTATGACAGCCCCACCCACATATATGCAAACTATGACCAGAATCCCCAGTAACCTGCTGATTACAAACATGGCATTGGCTTTGCTAAAAGATCAATTGTTGAAAACTAATGCCTAGACACACATCTTTGAGATTATGTGTGTCTCAAAACGCACACGTTAAAATGGGTCGAGCAGAAGTAGGCTGAGTCTTTGTATCCCTCCCCCACACACACACACGCACACACTCCGTGACCTGTAAACTGGCATAGTGCTGCAAACTTTAGTTAAAGTCATGGTCTCCAAGAGCACGCACATTAAAATGAGTTCTTCCAAAGGGGGCTAAAACCTTTTTCCCTTCTAAATTATATAAACTATATATGTATGCTAAACTATATATATATATATATATATATATATACATACATAAAATTAATTTTAAATATGAACTAGTCTTCTTGGAGTGTAAGCACGCAGTCTCTGCCCTCCACAACTGTATTCTCTCAGTCATAAAAATCGCACACATCAGGGTGGTCAAACTTCGAGCTCTGAATAAGAAAATGTAACTTTTTCAAAGTTTTCCTATTTTATACCATGTATTTACCCCCCTTTGTACCTACTATGAGAAGGAAACCTATCTTCAATTTTTTTTCTTCAGAAAAGACATAAAAAACATAAGAAACGGGCACAGAGATACCTTGCATAGTACACAGGTGTAGGATTCACCCTCTCGGTGTGATGGACCCATAGATATTGTCAGGTCATCTATCTAGGAGAAGGACAACTGATATAAAACCTGTGCTACTGACTTCATACGTCTTAGCATCGAACCACTAGGGGAGAGAGGCCTACTTAGTCCTGGTCGATAACCTCCCTAGAGCTGGAGATTAACAAAATATCCGGTTTGCCAGCCTAAAATTGCTTAAAGACTAGATACGTTCAGCCTATCGCACGGCCCTTTCCCCCCTTCTCTGTCTATTTGCCAAGCGCAGAGGTACCATCAAAGGGACACCGAATGCTTGGCCTTTTTTTCTGACTAAGACAATGAATGCCGTCACTATTTCTCACTATCTGGGAAACTTGGGGAAAATTTCTTGTCACTTAGTTTCACATGACTAATCTAGGCTGCGCTTGCTCTGACATGTTACGGGTACAGGTTGGACAGCTTGTTTGGTTGCTGTTTCCGTCTGGTAGTACAGGAGCCCTAACTCTTAGGTAGCGCTAAGAGCGGCTGCTCTATCAACAGTTGTATAATATTGGGGTAACTGTAGTGCCATGTCGTACATGAAAACGACCCCTGCATTTATCTCTGATGGGCTTTCCCGAGGCCACGACCCCACAGATGAAGACTCAGCTAATAGTCTACTTGCGTGAGCTTAGAGGCATCAAACAAACACCAGCTTTGCTCAACCCACTACATCCAAAAACTATAAAATGTCATTATAAAAAGAGCAACAAGTTCAAACCAGACGCCCACCTAAAACCAACACATTCACCTCCTCCCTTGAGGCTTGTATTCACAAATATCTGAGGGCTTAGAACCAACACCGATGACATAGAATCCTTTCTCCGAGTAAACTCCACGGATATTCTAGCATTAAGTGAAACTAAACTACACTCTTCAATCTCCTCTAATCGTTTTGACATGACTGGATACCTCCCACTCTACCGTAAGGACTCAGACAAACTTATGCACAGACTCAGGGTTTATATTCATAACACCCTCCTTGATTAGAGAACATAGTCTAGAATAAAATGATCAGGCCTACATGTGCTTTAGATTAACCTTACAACACAGCGTTAGTTACTTGTACTTCCTCGACTATGTCTCGGATAGTATTAATGCAGCACTCTCTTTAGATCCAAGTGGCCAAATACATGCATTTGGCTATTTTAATGTTCACCAGAGATTGGCTTGGGTTTTCAAGCTATACAAAAGCAGCTGATAACAGTACGCATAGTTTCTCTATTGCACATTCCCGACCCACCTCCCAGATTGTGAGGATCAGCAAGCCTCACTTTTCAATCTATTCTTGACTACACTGTCAGAGGCTTGTGTGACGAATGCTCATAGCACACTTGGGAACAGTGATCGGCAAGTGATAATGGTTGATATTACCCTAAACTTTCGATCTCAAGCTGAAGAGCTGTTGCTCAAAACGACGAGATACTACAAACAGGCTGATTGGGAATCCATCAGGGATCACATCAGAGACATAAAACCTTCTCTCTCCCTGCTGAACAGTGCACAAATGAGCTAACTAAACGGGTCAAGGCAAGCATTGAAACACATGTCCCCCATGCGGAAATTCTATAGCAAGCCACACTCTCCACAATGGTTCACTTCGACTTGTGCAGCTGCTATTGCGCAGAGGCAGCAAGCATTCTACCAATTCAACCGCCGTAAGTCTGCTGCAAATATAAAAATATATAGCATCACAAAATCAAGAGTGAAATAGCCGCAGCTCAGAGTCGGTATACTGAAATGACCAGAAAATGCATTGAGTCACAGAAATTAGGAACTTGCGATTTCTGGAAAATCTACAATAGTGGTGAATAATGAGCAATCAACAATCCCCCCCCCTGCAATCCAACCACCATGATGTCGTTTATATGTCAACTGATAAGTCGTCTGAACTGCTTACTCAGCAGTTTTCCTTGAACTTCACCTAGGACTCTACAAATCAGTCGTCCCAAACTTTCCCGTGCGAACTGAAGTAAAACTTGATGATCTGATCATCACCCCTTCCCAAGTTCGGGCTTGACACCTCGAAATCATGTGGGCCTGATCTTATCCCTGCTACAGCCTTAAAAAAATGTTCTGTTGAGCTGGCTCTTGTCCTCTCCAAACTCTATAACAAATGCCTTGCAGAATCTTGCTTCCCTGATAGCTGGAAAATTGCCTCTACGGCACCAGTGTTCAAGAATTCTGGTGAAAGAACTGACTTGCAAAAGTATTGCCCCATCAGTCTCCTTCCACTCTTCGCTAAAATCTTTGAATCGTTAATCAATCTAGCGAAAATGCTAAACTTTTTTCTGACCAATTCTACTGAACATCGTAACGGTCATCTCAGAACGCATTTACACTGGACAAAACTGGTTAAGTTACGATAGTAACGCTTGATATATCCAAAGCGTTTGACAAGGTCTGGCATGAAAATTAATTCATACGGTATTACTGAACGAATATTTAATATAATCAGATCCTTCTTAGCCAAAAGAAAGATCCAGGTTGTCCTCGATGGCACATCTAAACAACATGACATTAATGCAGGTGTGCCCCAGGGATCGATCCTTGGACCTCTGTTATTCCTGATATTTATAAACGACCTCCCTGATGAGATTGTGTCCAAAATCGGTATGTTTGCTGATGATACTACGCTCTATTCTAGACATGTGGGAAAAACTAACACTCACATTTCCAAGGCAATGGCCGAATCCTTAAAAAATGACCTCCAGTCTGTAGTGGAATGGGGAAATAAATGGATGTTATCATTTAATGCTACCAAGACAAAGCTCCTTTCCTTTAACAATTATAAGAAACCTTTTGAACCACTGATTGTCATGACTGATAGCACCCTACATGAGAGATCATCATTCAAACTCCTCGTCCTAACATTCACAGATAACATGAATTGAAACAAATACATAGAAGACATTGCCAAGGCTGCTGCAAAGAAGGTTGGCTCCCTCTACCGAGTTAGAAAACTTCTCACACCTGACATTATCCTATATCTCTACAAAGCCACCATTTGCCCATGCATGGAGTTGTCACATCTGGGTTGGAGCATCAACCACTAGTCTCTCCCTCTTAGACAAGGTTAAAAAAAGAGCCTCTAATCTAATAACTCTCCCTTGGCGTAAATAATCCAGACCAACCCGTCAGTCAGCAAAATCCCCCCCCCCCTTCACTGTAAAAGTCCCCAGATGCTGGAGGGCTTTCTACTCTAATAGTTTCTTTTCTTAACTCCTAGCCTTTGGAATTCCCTCTCTGTTTCCTGTTTCCCTGAATGTACCAACACACAGAAGCTGAAATGTAATGTGAACAAACATCTCACTGAACAACTTCCCACTTAGGATGCCCCTATGGATATGGCCCCTAATTCACAGTAGCCCCTTACGTTTCAGTGGCACTGTGCCTTGTTTAGGGTGAACAAAGGAAAAAATAAATAAATAATAAATATATCAATATATATATGATTGTATGGTTATGAAGAAACAGCTGTTATTTCATTTCTTCTTATGCACTTAAATTAATGTTTTATTTTTGCTGTATCAGTTACAGACTTTTTTTTAACTCTTTTCTTCTCGAGCAATGCTGGTTAGCTTTGCTAGTGAATGATAAGTGAGAAGTGCCACCTGTTAAACTTTTTCATGTTGTCTACACAAATATTGCTTGCTTTTTGATAGAGAATAGACACAGGTAAGAGCTCGACTTTCTCGTAAATAATAAACTTGCTGACATGAAGAAAAACAATATGGGAAGAAATTTTAAAAAAGTCGATAATACAGAAAAATGTCAAATTAAAAATAGATTTTGTTGCTTAGTTTTCATGGGAATGCGGGGGGAGGGGAGATCACTTTTAAATCTTCCTCCTGTAGATGGAGGAAGAGGGGGGGAGGGATCATAATCTTAATTAGTTACCACTTATAAGGTCAGAAGCCACTCGAGGATAAGGGTTAATGAGATAAAAAGAAATGAGCGTGCAAGTAAGATAATGTCGACAATAAAATTAAATCCTTTTTTGTGTTTTGAGTCTTCATTTGTGATCAAACCCGTGGAAGAAGAAAATACTTCTCGAAATGCTAGACAGAAAACAAATGCTGATTTTCAGTTTTATGTAATGTTGCATCCTCAACAAAGTTAATGGCTTCATAACACATAACCACGAGAAGCAATATCATGTATAACAATTTTAGGAACTTTACAGACTTTTGTATTTGCTGTTCATAACGAACATAGGAAGTCACATTACGTCTTTTATTCATTTTTTTTCTTCTTTTCTTTTTCTTTTTTCATATATGACCCAAATGGGTCATTAGATATTCCATCGTAAAATCTCACGTCATTGTGAGCTGACAATAAACTGAAAAATGCTTAACAGTTACAAATTATAAATCTATTATTCCTTAAACTAAAGTTTTAGCATTTTAAACAAACTACAAAAGTAGACGTACCTTTTTGTCTTCTAAAATTAATTTTGGATGATTGTACAGATTCGAATACGTACCTGAAATAAAAAGTGGATTTTATGACATTTGGAGATCATCTTTAGAGGAAAAATAATCACACAGAGAGATCTTTGTACTACTAAAACTATCTCGCCTATACGTAACTTTGATAAATATACATTCAATTATTTTTATTTATTATTAATCAAATATTTATTGACATCAAAACTAAAACGAATTTTTGAAATAAGAATATATTAAATTAACACTTCTTAACAAATCTGCGTCAACTAAGGGAATTACTTCCAAAGAAAATCGGTCGCATTTCAAGTTATGTAATTTTAAAAACTTAGTCAGAGATGGATAGTTTGGAAGTCAATTTCTAAAAGCCGTCCAACCAAATAATAATATGATGATGATGATGATGATGATTTTACCAAGTCATGGCAGATGGAATGAGAACAATCTACTCATATAGGTTAAATAAAAAGTTCAGTTTGAAATTCTGTACGGGTTTCCGAGTTCAAAAAGATGCACCTGAAGATGGTCGGAGTTTACAACAGGTGAAACGTTGTGAATAATATAACAACCAAGATGAGAATAGTAATCCAAATAATTAATCCTTATCTCAAAAATTCCGAAACAGAATCTTCATGCGTTGCATAAAATTGTTCAAGTTCTTTGTTTTTTAATGCGTGTTGTGTTTAACTTATCAGTTCATATTAAAACCATGAATTATTAGAATCACTTTGGAACCAGAAACAACTGATAACATTAAGCAAACAAGAACATAGGTCAGTCATGAAACTGCATACTTCTGCCTGACAACGTAAGGATGGGCCAAAGTCTTATATGGGCCTTACTTCTCCAAATTGTATAAAGCATTTTTTTTTTATGGAAATCACTCCAGACAAGACACTTGATGTAAGGAGCTTCTATTTATCTTCCTCCCACAAGGTAAGATGTGACACAAGGTCGGGAAAGTGGGATTTGAAAAACCAGCGCTCGAGAATTTGAGCACTCTGGCCATTTAAAAATTGCCTGGGCAGCCCTGTCAGCATTCCCTGATAGGGGCGCCTCAGGCAATTAGCAATAAACTAACTCCCTCTCAAAGGGTGAGAAGGCAAAGCCTGGGAGGGTGCACCTCCTAGAACTGCACAGGACGGACAACCGATAGACCGGCGTAAATCCAGACCCGAAGGCCCGGACAATACCGGTCTATTGGGTGGGGTAAGGAGCTAACAAGAAGGAAATATGATTATCGTAAAGACAGGAGATGCCTATTTGCCTTAGTCTTAGAAAAAAATCAAGGCTATAGGTAGAAGGAAAACAGTCAACAGGAAGAGAGTTCCACAAATTTACAGTTCTTGGAAAGAAGCTACTGAAATAGGAAGTTGTATTACAATGAGGTATCAAAACAGCAAATTGATGGCGACGACGAGTCAAACGAGTTGGAACAAAAGAAGCAGGGAATAGATCACACGATTCCGAAGAACACATGCCATAATAGTATTTATAGAAAAGACTGAGACTAGCAACACCACGTGTGTGTGAGTCAAGATGTAGAGAAAAAGAAGGGGGGGGGGGGGTCAAATTACAGATACGTTTCTGCACCTTATCAATGGAACAGAGATTCACCAGCCCAAGTATAACAACAGTACACTATACATGGTCTGATAGTAGATTTGTAGAGATAAAAGAATAGCCTATTTGGAGCGATAGAGAGAACCGACTTTACGAGAAGCAGAAAGAGAAATGGATTCCTGCCATGGAAACGTTGATAACTCAACGCAGAAATCGTGCATGGTGCTTACTGTTATTAAAGAGCATCAGATCGATACATCAAATTTGGAAAAATCGGAAATTGAAATTCCGTCAAAATTTTGAAATTGACCAAACTTTTCACGGCAAAAGTCATGTAAGATGCGAGACTTAATAAAGTCTTGCATCTTACATGACTTTTGCTGTGAAAAATTTGGTCAATTTCAAAATTTTGACGGAATTTCAATTTCCGATTTTTCCAAATTTGATGTATTGCTACAATATGGGCCAAGTAGCAAGTCTCTGCGATGGACAAAACCAAAATTATCACCAAAATGTGTAGCTTTGACCTTTCCCGTGACCTTGATATCCCAAAATTAAATCAGTTCTAAGTTAAACGATGACCAATATTTTGACCAAGTTTAGTGATGACTGATCAAGCGATATGGCTGCTAAGATGTACACAAACAAATTCGACCGAAAATATAACTTCCTTGGCGGCGGTAATAATCTGCAATCACATTTGTTTAAGAAACACAAATAATTCTAAATAAAAATCTTGTGTTGTCTGCTGTTTGTTTGCATCTGACATGTAATCGGATGCATTACGACTATTTCATTTTGATATTAATGGATGACAGAAAATATTATGGGATGTCTAGAACGATTTTCATTGGCTGATGTTGAGTGTCCATGTCACATGATCTGATCTGTTTTTCTATCATGTCATTTAGTTTGAAAAGTTTGTGGTTTGGTTTGGTTTGGTTTACGGCATAGCAACCAACTATGGGTTATGTAATGCCGGATAAAAATGCAATTCGAATTATTTCACATTGTCTTCAGAGACAATGAAACGTGAAAAGATGAACTTGCAATTAAATTTTTTGGTATAGTCCAATTTCCTTGATGAAGTCTAGAATTTTTGTTACATTTATGTTCTCAAACAAGTGTTTTAAATTTGGGGAGTCGAAATACTTGTTACGGGTTTGCTGCAGATCTTGACAGTCTATTAATGTGTGTTTGACTGTGTAGGCTTGTTGACACGCTATGCATATTGGAGACTCCTCTCCTTCCAATAAGTACTTATGAGTGATTTGCGTATGTCCTATTCGAAGTCTGGTTATTACAACCTCTGCTCTCCTTACTTTTCTAGACTCCAGGGGCCACTCATCTATAGTTGGCCAAATCTGATACAATTTCTTGGTTTGACACTCATCCCAACATTCCTGCCATTTTTGTTTAGTGATCTTGTTAATATTAGGCCGAAGATCTGTGTATGGGATCCTTGTATTTGTTGGTTTCATATTTAAGGATTCTTTTGCGGCTTTATCCGCTCTTTCATTGCCACGAATGCCAACATGGCTCGGTATCCAGCATAACTTAATTTTACATTTCTTTTTATTGTAAAGATTAGTAATCTTATTTAAGATTTTTACAATTAATGGGTTATCTTAATTTTTATTTTTCATGGCTGTGATTACAGATAGGGAGTCAGAGAAGATGATAAATCTATCAGTGCTACTACCTTCTATTATTTTTAAAGCCAAGTATATGGCTGCAGCTTCTGCGCTGAAAATTGACGCACTGTCAGTTATTCGGTATTGTATTTTTGTCTTATTTAAGACAGCCGCACACCCAACTCTATTTGATTCTTTAGATCCATCTGTATAGATGTATTTGTAGTCAGAATGTTGGTGTTTGATATATTCATATTCCTCTTTAAATATGATGGGGTTTGTTTGGCTCTTTGAAGCTGTTGCTAAATCGAGGATGTGGGTTGGTTGTTTTAATTCCCATGGTGGAATTTTTGAAATTATGGATTCGTGGATGAGACTTGAGTCCACTTCCAGTTTCATTCTTAACTCCTCGATGCGGTAACTGAAGGGTCTGATGGCACTGATTTTTCTCTCAAACAGAGTCTTATATTGAGAAGAAAATGTGCAGTCGTAGACAGGATTTGCTGGACATGACAATAATTTGGTCACATATTGTAGTGCCAATTTCTCTCGCCTTATATGCAAAGGACCTTCATTAGCCTCAATATATAGGCTTTCCACTGGAGACATATGAAATGCCCCTAATACAAGTCTTAGTCCTTGGTGATGGATAGTATCTAATTTTTTTAAATATGAATGTCTTGCTGCACCGTAAATGAAACTTCCATAGACAAGTTTCGACCTTACAATTGTTCGGTACAATTTAAGTAAGGATTTTTTGTCTGCTCCCCAGTCAGTGTGAGCTATCACTTTCAATAGATTCATTGCCTTGTTACATTTTTGACGGAGATACTTTATGTGGGGAATAAACGACAGCTTTTTGTCAAAAATAAGACCAAGGAACTTATATTCATCTGCCATTTGTATCTCCTTACCAGCCAGTTTAAGGCATGGATCATTATGCATTTTGTGTAAGTTGCAAAAATGGACACACCTCGTCTTTGACTCAGAGAATCTGAAGCCGTTCTCTTCAGTCCATTTGCTAATTTTATTTAATGTGAGTTGCAACTTACGTTCTACCAGATGCATATGTTTTGCCCGGCAGCAAATCAAAAAATCATCCACGTACAGCGAGCCTTTAACTGCAGTGTCAAGGTTTTTAACGATGTTATTCATCTTGACATTAAAAAGTGTCACTGATCGGATACTTCCTTGGGGTACCCCATTCTCCTGCTCTTTTACGTCGGAGAGTGTAGTTCCGACCCTCACTCGGAAGTTTCGGTTTTCCAAAAAGTTTTTATAAAGAGAGCCATTCTGCCTTTTAGCCCAAGATCACGAAGGTCTTTTAATATACCGTACTTCCAGGTGATATCGTACGCCTTCTCTATGTCGAAGAAGATGGCAATCAGATGTTCTTTTTTGATGAAGGCTTCTCTAATAAAGGTTTCCAATCTGATTAAATGGTCAGTGGTACTTCTTTTCTTTCTGAAACCGGATTGTAGGTTTGATATGAGATTGTTCCATTCCAGGTACCATGTGAATCTCGTTAATCATTCCCTCCATTACCTTACAGAGACAACTATCAGAATTTTTTCCCGTCTTGGGTATGGGAATTACTGTGGCTTGTCTCCAGAGATCTGGGATTTTCCCGCTCATCCACACCTCGTTATATATGTCTAGAGGGTATCTGGTGGACACCTGTGGTAAGTTTTTGAGAAATTCGTAGCATATATCGTCTGGACCGACCGCTGTATTGTGGATTTTAGCAAGTGATTCACTGAGCTTCGATGCCGTGAAGGGTTGATTATAATTTTCAGTGTTTTTGGAACTGAAATTGAGAATTTTCTTTTCTTCGGTTTTCTTAATTCTTTTGAACTTCAGAAATTTCTGAAAAGTTGTTTGTCAAGGCGTTAGAAATTTCTTTTTTGTCTGTGATCTTTACACCACCAGATATCAGGAGTTTAATTGGCAGACTGCTATTTTTCCCCACTATCTTTCGCATCATGGTCCATACTGTTTTAGAGTTGGTGTTTGAATTGATTTTCGATATATACTGTCGCCACGAATTTCTCTTGGAATCTCTTCCAGTCTGCTTTCTGCAGATTCCATCTTGGTAGTTTGTCTTCAATTTTAGGACCTGTGCTTTCCAAAATAATTGGAAAGTGGTCGCTACCACATGTCTCTTCATGTACTTTCCATGTATAGTTCATGAAAATTGTTGGATCACATATAGTTAAATCCAGTGCTGAATATGTTCCCGTTGCTGGGTGTAAATACGTGCTGGTTTTATCATTGTAGAGGCAAAGGCCATTCTGATCCAGAATTTTCCCAACAATTCGGCCTTTTTTATCGGTGGTTTTACTGCCCCACATTTCATTGTGGCTATTAAAATCATCCAACAGTATTAATGGTTTGGGTAGTTGGTTTATTAACTCATTCGACCTGTATTCAACTATGTTTTCACCTGGTGGCAGATAAAGGGAACAAATAGTGATTGTTTTATGTAATGTTACTGATACAGCAACCGCCTGCATGTTTGTGTCAAGTAGCACCTGACTCTGCAGAACTGTATTTTTAACCATTATAGTTGCCCCGCCAGAGGCTCTATCCGTTTCTTCTTTTATATAATTATATACATTATAGTTTTTAATTTTAAATGCACTACCTTGCCTGAGGAATGTTTCCTGTAGGCAAACAACTGCTGGGCACATTCTCATAAGAAGAACCAGCTCTTCATAATTAGTTTTAGCGCCTCTTATGTTCCATTGTATTATTTTATCTCCCATGGTTTAGATTTTGATTGTGGGGGGGGGGGGGGGGGGGTAGTTTTTGGTTTGGTTTTTCCCGTGTTTTCCTCCTCTGTCTCCATCATGTTGTCCAGAGCCTCGAATCGGTTTTGAGCCAAATTGACTTGGATTTTTGGCTTTGGCTTTCGAGGTGATTTTTCCTTTTTTTTCTCAGGTTCAGGATTTTTATCTGGAGACTTTTTTTGAGGATCTTTTCGGATCCCTTTCTCTTTCATCGTAGTTTCAGGTGTTTGGTTTGGTTTGATTTGATCTGTGGTGGGTCATCTGGAATGGGGTAACCCAGTTGAGAGGGTAGAAACCAGATGTTTTCTTCACTCAAATCTACCTGGGTAACCGGTTGAATAGGAGTTTGACTCCAAATATTTTCTTCATTGGGTTCTGCCTCTTTTTGAACGGCAACCGCAATCGGTTGAGTAGGAAGTCTGGGTTCCGCCTGTTGTTTTTTAGCGGCAACCGGTTAAGGAGGAGGTCTGGGTTCCACTTGTTTTTGAGCTCTAAATTTAGGTTCTTCGTACTCTTTTCTGAGTGTATTTTGAAAAGCTGGCCAGTCTCACGGTCCCAGCTGAAGTAACCGTTCTATCAGTTTTTTATATTTGTTTTCTTTTTTGTTTACTACTGGGGACACAACCTGAGAATATGTCTTCCCTCTAGTTATGTCAACCATCTTCCTTGCTTCCTGAAAAGAAATGCCTCTTGTATACTTGACAGTTAATAATTCCTTTTCTCTTTTCCACTTTTCGCAGATCTTTGCATAAACTGGGTGGTCACCACCACAGTTTGCACATGTGTGAGTTCCCTTACACTCATCCATAGAGTGGTCAGGGTCGTTCTCTCCACATTTCCCACATATTTGCCTGCCGTTGCATTTGGTTTCATGATGTCCATACTTCTGGCACCTGTAGCACCGAAGAGGATTAGGAATGTACTGCTCAACCTTTTCGATAGTATAGCCTATCTTGATTTTGGAGGTATGGTAGGTGTATCAAAAGTCATCACATAGGTATTCGTTTCTATGGTTTGGTTATCTCTTTTTATAGAGATTCTTTTAGCTTCGGTTACCCCTTGAGACTTCAGCTCCTTTTTGATTTCATCTAAAGTGCATAAGGAGAGTTCTTGGCTCCTTATCACTCCTTTCGAAACATTTAGGTATTGGTGTGCATAGGTTTTTATTTTTTGGTTATGGAACATTTTCATGCCCAGCAAAAAATCCGTATATCTTTTTTTTTCTACCTCGACCAGGTTATTACTGTTGGACAGTTTTTTTTTACATTTTTTGGCGTCATAGGAGACGAAATTATTTTTCCGATTATAAATGGAGATACTGTTGATAGTTTTGGTTCATCCAAAGCTTCCAGGACAATAAATCTCGGGAATTTATTCTGGTCACTTCTTTCTTCTTCTCTTTCTGAACTAGAGTCTCTATGGACTCGTTTTGTGGTTCTGTTAGGAGCCATAAGTTTGTTTGGTTTGGATTCACCATTCCTGCTCCCCACCCACCACGAAGCCCACTATGGGAATTGCCAAGGGGGAAACCCAATCGCCTTGACAAGACAGGGCTACAGGAATGGTATACTCAACCCAATCGTGATCACAAGCACCCGTGTTCCATCGATCTCTCTACCCACTAATAGTGAAACGTCCGGGGCACACAGCCATGTTGCGGTCATGTCTCTCACCGCCTTCTAGCAATTATAAACTGGAGTGGGCATTGATAACTTTATGTAGTTGATCAATTTTATTAGTGGAAACGATCGGGTAAGTTGGAAAAAAAATAATAAGTGCTAGGGCAAGACGTAACTAGCCGATTGATCGGATCGGGCCTCTCCGACCTCCCGTCTAGCCGAAGTAAGGGCCAAAGTAGAGTGTTGCAGGTCACGTGACCATTTTGGCAACCAGGATCCCGTCCTAAGACGTCACTAGTCGCCATCCACGGCAAACAGGAAAAAAAAAAAAGTTTGTGGTGTATGTATCGCCCAATGTCATGTGAGAAATGCTTGGATTGCTTATGAAGCGGTCTGATGATTTAAAACCCAGAAACCTGCAGTGAAATCCGTTCATCACCGATTACCGACCAAAGTATTTTATGGAACTGGTCATTATGTAAACAATGGAATAATATTTCCGACAATACGTCATGTTATTTCGTGATCAGAAGAAATTAATAATTGGGACCATACAGGGAATAAGGACCCCAAAACAATGGCCAAATGAAAGGAACGATTTTCTGTCTTCACCGGTGTCTTCCGGTTGACCTGGCCACACACACGTGCACTCTATTTACAACTTTTTAAAACACAAACGAAACATCGAAGCATCCAAAATACTTTTTTCTTTTAAAACATGTTAATATTTATCTTGGGGGGGGGGGGGGGGGGGGGGGAGATATATTATATATTTATTATTTAATGTAGGATGCGTTTATCTTTTTATTTACAAAACTTTTTAATTCTCGTTCTAAAATATTTTTGTGTCACTATTTACTTGCCTCCCCACGAGGGCATATAGATTAAAATAAATTCCCCATTAAAACTTGTTATATAATGAAATAAATAAACATAAGCGTGTAACATCAATTGGTCAAATAAAACTATTTGATATTAATTTTCGCATTTATTATAAAAGACAGAAAAATACTTAAGTAATATTAAAGAAAAATACTTTTTTTGTAATTTAGAAAGATTAGAGGAGGTTTTTTTTTTATATGACAATTTTTTAAGTCATCATCATCATCATCATCATCATTACCAACATGTTAACTGTTTTTTGGCGAGGAGCAAAATGTAGTATCTGTACTGAATCTGCACTTAGTTTTTATGTTCTCTATCAGTGAAGGAGAACTCCTTCTAGACGGAGGCAATTGAAATTTTTGTTCCAATTCAGGGTGGTTATTTTGAGGGAGCTCGATTCTCCCCACGTTAAATATTGACATTGTACCTTACTCTGCTTTCGTGGGAGGAAGTAAATAACAGCAACAGCAACAAATGTATTAAAAAAATAATAAACGCATGTATTTAATTATTAACAGATTAGAAAATATTAATTCATTAGAAACTTAAAAATAAATAAATATGCAAATGAGAGGCTGATATCATGATGAACGAACTACATACACTGACCCCCAAGGAGGGGTTAATGCCTGACAGGATGATATTATGACAACAGAATAGATAGTACACAACTCCCCACACACAAAACTGGTAATCGTGAGGAACGAATGTATATTGTACGGCCTTCCCCCCAAAGAGGAGGTAATGCCTGGGAAGAATGTATCATGATGACTGAAAATATACTACAGAGAATTAAATAAGCATAAACCGTTTTAATGTCAATATAGTTAGAATAGGTGGAAAAAACTTTTGCATTTATTTATTTAGACAACATTGAAAATCATGGCAAGTTTTATTGTCCAGGTGAAACGCCTAAATGAAAATTAGCTGGAAAAATATAGTCGCCATCTTTATAAACAAAGATGAATATGCTAGCTAAGGACGAACAATAACTTTCATAATTGTCTAGTTAAAAGAGACATGTTTATTTTAAATTTGAGTTATCGTTCTTCCTTAGCTAGTATGTTGGTGAACTACACGTCCCCCCCCCCCCCCCGACAGAGGATAATATCATGATGAACGAACACTACTTCCCTCCACTCAAAAAGGAGGAAATCATTCTTGCACGGTCTTATGAGAACAGAACCGATACTACACTACCCCCCCCCCCCCTCCATAAAAGATATTCTGACTAAATCGAGTCTTGGTTTTTTTTTTTTTCATTCTGGGAGGATCCCCCCCCCCACACACACACACACACATCCTTAAAAACGGAGGAGGTAATTCCTAAGAGGACAGTCTTATGACAACAGAACCGATACTACACCGTCCATTAAAAAATATTCCAATTTAATCAATTTTTTTTTTTTTTAATTTAAAAGTGCCTAGTCATAAAAAAATGTTTTTTATGGTTTCTTGGCCTTTTTGCTAAGATCAAAGTATAGTATCTGTTCTCGACATCTCAGTAACATTTGACACTTTACTAAAGCCGGAAGTAAATTATCTCCCTTGAAAATGAAATTCTGAATAAGTTTTTAAATTTCTTTTCTAAAATCTCTTTATTTTATTTATAATTATAATAATAGTACTATCGATAAAACGATTGCATATGTAGAAGAAAATGACAATACAAAGTAGAAAGGTATATTACAGAATATTAATATATTTATTAATTTATTAAAAACTTAAAAATAAATAAATAAGCAAAACAGCAAAATCGAGATTTGTTTGAGTTAGTTGGAGATGCCTATATATAGGGTATTTCAATATATAACTATATCATTAGAATTAAATAATTCTAACGTGTTTTGATGTTAATATAGTTAGGATAAATGGAAAAAACTTTCGCATTTATTCATTTAGATATATTGTTTTTAATAACTTTATCTTTCAATTTAAAAGCTGATAAATGAAATTATTTTTAATAACATTTTGATTCGTGATTTATGAAAATATTTAATTTTATCATTGATACAGGAATCCTAATTTATATTGAATAGTAGAAATAAAATGGCATTATACCATCCTTGCATCAATACAATATGTTGGTAAATATTTAATTGCTAATTAACGAATTCTTCAAAATTGTTTTATCTACCTTTGACTTGTATGAGTTTCTATCAAACAGTCTTCAACTGAATATCGTGTCGTCATTGCTTTCTTACATATTACTCACAATGCTTCAAGCAAACTACAACACCTTTTTATTTTTCATCTTCTGATTAGCAAGTCTTAATATAATAGTTTTTTGTTATCTTAACTCGTTAAATTTTTAGGAAAGGGTTTTCGTTTGCTATGTACATTAAATGAAAAATGAGATTACCGTAACTTCTTCATTACTTATGATTGATTCCAACAACTTACTGAGAATAGATTCACAATCCCATTTCTCTCCTTTCTCGTCAACTTCAACTTCAATTTCTTCTTCACTGCTTGAAGATAGATCACCCATATCAGATGCCTTTATTGAAACGGTCTTTAAAATGTCATCCATTTTTCTGAGAGGAAAACAAAACAATTTAAGAGACAATAGAAGAAATGAAAATAAATAAAAAGGCAAAGAAAAAAAATATATATTTTTTTTTTAATTACTAAAATTCTGCAGAGTTAAAATGACATTCAGATCAGAATTTGAAATTCAACAACAAATTCTGAGATTTTTTGTATTTACTAATTATTCATCACTTATCAAGGCCAACCGTCAGAATGTAGTGTTTGTTATTTTTTACAGAATTATCTCCCTTGCCTTCTTTTTAGCGCAAGTGTTAGATTTCAATTCTGACACATACACGGCATAATCACGTTGCACACAAGTTCTAATTAGACCACCAAAGTTAAGCGATGTTTAGCCTAGCCCGTACTAGATGGGTGACCATTTAGGAATACGAAACGCTGTATGTGAGAAGACAGCGAAACCTTCCTGCAAAAACTAATGCCATCCAAATCGAATTTTTTTTTTTTTTTTTTAACTTAGTTCACCCCAAACAAGGCAGGCCACCACTGTAGACGTAAGGGGATACTGAGAATTAGGGTGTAAGTTTTGGGGGTCATCCTAAGTTGGGAAATGTGCAACAAGATGTCTATTTACATTAGTTTTAAATTTCTGCATGTCGGTACAATCAGTGAAACAGGGAGCGAGTTCCAGAGGCCGACACCACGAGGAAAGAAGCTATTGGAGTAGAAGGCTCTCCAGCATCCGGGGACCTCCACAGTGAATGGATGGGACTTAGCTGATTGTCGGGTGGTCTAGTGTATTTATGTCGAGGGGGACCTAAAGCAGCAAGTTCATCAGAGCACAATCCATTGAAGTACTTCATAAAACAGGCACAAGGATGCAACATTGCTGCAATAGGACAGGGGCTGGAGATTGGTTGATAGTGACGGACCTATTAAGTTAGTGACTCTTTTTTGGATCTTGTCTAAGAGGGAGAGACTAGTGGATGATGCATCATCCCAGATGTGACAACAATACTCCATGCATGGGTGGATGGTGGCTTTGTAGAGATATTGGATAATGTCAGATGTAAGAAGTTTACTAGCACGGTAGAGGGAGCCCACCTTCTTTCCATGTCTTCAATGTATTTGTTCAATTTCATAGTGACAACCGCAAATCGAGGTTATCCTGTATTTGCACTTGTCTAGCATTCTCGTAATGCACAGCATAATGTCGTGATGCACAGCATGATGTCGTGATGCACAACATGATGTCGTGATGCACAACATGATGTCGTAACGCACAACATGATGTTGTAACGCACAACATGATGTTGTAATGCACAACAAACATGTAAAGAGACATTTACTTATAATTCTTATGGGAGATGTTGACATCGAATAGTTTTCAAAACGTTTTTATTAAAAAGATGCACAAATGCGATTTTTATGTTGATACAACAAGAGATAAAAGAACATGTTATGTTGTTCGACAAAGACAGAAGAGACAAAAATATTTGATTTGAAAACGTTTTGAAACAAGGAAAGTTTATTTTTTTCAAATCTTTAAAACAGCTAAAAAAAATCTATTAAAAATAGTTTTTTTTAAAAGTTCTATGCTTTCACAACCAACAATAATGTCCAACGATGCTGTAAGACCATGTGCGTCCCTCGACAATTTCCGCCAACCCAAACGTGTGTGCCGTGGTTTTCTTCTGCTTCATAGTCGTTCTCGTTTTGGCCATGTCATTTATTTCACTGACGAATCGTCGAGGGCACCAGCATAGGTTTACAAGAAAAACAAACAACGCAACTCACAAGAAAAACACAAACTCAGAAACATTGTGTATAAGTCAGTTGAAACTGAGTATGTGTGACACCGTCGCGGACTGTCGAGGCCCCTCATTGTCGGTAGTCGTCATCTCATCTCAGGTCTGCCTGATCTGCTCTCGCCTGAAGTTCACTTCAAACTGAATGTTTTCTCTCCGAGTCGCCAACTGTCCCATAAACTAACGTAGTCTCAATCATCAACAAGCCCTCGCCTTTGAACAATGGAAACTGACCACTCCTTGTTGATTACCCATCCTATTTCACAATTGTCTGTGTGTGAGTTGGTGAATCATTTAACCCCATTATCTTTCCACCATCCTACCTTCAAGTGCTTCCCCCTCTCCTGTGAATCATTTTCCATCACTGTTCGGGACTCCCCCCCCCCCCCCCCCATAGTATCAGAATGCAGAGTGAAAGTTTTTTGTGGTAAAACTGACAGAAAACAGTTTTTGGAAAAGGGAAGAGGGACTCAAACAATTACCTGTTTCAAAAGTATGAAAATAAAAGGGGGCTTGTCAGGATTTATCACATAATTACATGTTACAGTCAAAATTGAAAACCAAGTTATTGGGATTTTTTTTTAACTAATGATTCGCCACTCAAGGCTAAAAGTTAGGGTTAAGATTAGGGTTGATATGAATGGATTGTCAGTTTGATTACTTATGGGAACGGTTTATGACAAGTATTAGGGTTATTTCATGTCACATCATCCAGGGCTTGAAACCCATATCCTCAGATTTTGTTGTAATTTGCACCACAGATGGACATCATAAAAACTAAGAAATCCTGAAAATTTGAGGATGCAACTTCAAGCGGTTTCCGATTTAAAGCATTTTTCGTTTTGTGTAAATTGCGGAAGATGTCGGCCGGGCGACATTGTAATAATTACATTTTCTTGAATATTTTCAGTTTGGAACATGATGTGACGCTGAAAATTCACACAGGTATGTTCTTCAACCCGAAGAATCCATTAGTTGACATTGGATTTTAAGATGATCATGTTGTAGTTCGCAGGAAACATTCCTGTGGTAATGTGTTCCACATACCTCCACTCCAGCCTAAGGAAGTTAGGGAATCTTCCTCCACCATTGACCGACCAGAATAAGAAATGTGAATGAATAAAACAATCATGAAATCAGACAACTGTTGTTGGCCCTACCTTATTCCCACCAAACCTAAAAAAAAAATTCAGATATGATCTGCTATGTACCATTAATCTAATCTCAAGCGTTTTAATTTATTCAATTGGAGAAAAAAAAAGGCTTAAAAACAACTCACCCTTCCGCCTTGCTATCCTGATAGGCTTTTATAAGTTTATTCATCCGTTCACACGTCTCATCAACGTTGCCATCAATATTATCAAAATCCAAAGCACCAATTTCACTATCGTCGTATTGTTCGAAAAACTGGAAATTAAAAAAACTTATTTCACATCGGTTCTACTAACGAAAAATGTTTTGGACTTCATTTATTACAACAACAAAAATCCAGATTAAAAAAAGAATCTGTTTTCAATTTTTCAATCGAAAAAGCAAAAAAAGTGAAAGCGACAATTATTTACGTAATACTGCTGAGAGAATTAAAATATCTTATTGCAATTCTGCAAAGAATTTTTCAATTAGTTCAACCTATAAAATAATGTTGCCCAGATTTTCAAAGTTGGGCCTAAATAGCATTTAAGCTGACAAATAAAATTTTGATTCTGAATAGCCAATTTTCATTTGTTATTGTTGTACAATGTTAATTGAAATAGACTCATCATCAATTTTATCGTCTCATTTCCCTTGGTCAGGGGTCTGACATTTTCTGACAGCCTGCAATCTCAGTCTCCAAACTAACGTACAATTTTTTTTTTTTTATATACTTCATCTGATCTAGCAGTTTTCTAATATGTAAAAATTTTTAGTCAACTTAAAAAGAAAAATCAGCTAAGGGGAATAACTCTTATTCTTTTAGCAAGCGTCATCGGTCCATACTTGCTTTTTTATTCACGGTTTACTAACAGTTACGTTTTCTCATTTTTTTTCTTTATAAACAAAAGCAAAGTTCATTTGTAATTTAGACACTGATCGAGTATTGGCTTATTCATTCTTTTTTCTTACGACTTGATTCGTTCTGATTGAATCAAAACCAGGTTCACTATTAGCTTTGATACTGAACATAAAAAAGATATGGTTTAGAACAGACATATTTACAAAGGAAATTTGAATCTTAAGGATCCTGGGCAACGCTGGGTCGGTACAGCTAGTGCAAATATATAGATACAAGCAGAAGACTACAAAGAAATTTGAAAGAATCTTTTGCAGATTTTCCGAGGGCAACTTACTTTCTCAAACTGGTCGTCAAGATCCATGAGGGCTTCACTCCGAGTAACGACAGATGACGACATGGAATAATCTGTGAAATGTGATTTAGTTTCTTCCATGTAATATTCATCTAATTCTTCATCGGACCTTTCAGCAACATCCGAACCCACATCGGAGCTACAGTCAGATTCAGATTCTCTGCAGGCGAAGAAAAGAAAAAGAAAAATCTACCCATTTAAAACTTCTCAAAAAAGTTCAGAAAACACTGTATGAATATGAAATTGTGGTACAATTCCATAACTCTGCGACATGAACAACAAAAAAATAATAATAATCGCCGATCATCGTTTACCCATAAAATTTAATTTTCTTTTGTAAAAAAAAAAATACTTGATGAATTTACGTGATTTTGTTAATACGATATATGCTTTCCGCCATGGGTACGTACATCATAAAGCATTTAAAAAAAAAAATTTTTCCATGTCAGCAGAGTGATGGACTTGCACCACAATTGTTTCCGAAATGTTTGCACATCTTTCTAGAAATCGGATTATTGTTTTCATTTAAATACTGAATCTACTACAACTAAAGTCATCATACACACTGATAAAAAACAATGATTAACCTTTGAGAAAATGTATAATTTTATTACTTTTTAATATAAAAAACAACATTTTTAGAATATTTTAGCAATCTATCTAATAAATAAAGTAAAGTTGGTCTCTTTCTTGATTTTAGTCATCAATAGCTTTCTTCCTACAAAATCAATATTTTGAATCTGGTTCCAACAATAAAATTTAATTCGATTTAATTTCGTCCAGAAAATACTTTGACCAAATCGGAATTATTTTCATACAAACGCTATCTCAAAAAAAAATTTTAAAAAGATGTAGCTCCTTATTAGTCAATAGAGAGTTAATACCCTTTGTTTGGAACAAAAAACAGCATAGTTTTTTTGTTTTTTTTAATTGCATATGAAAACACTATCGAGCAATGCCAGTTAAGTATGGGTAGTGAATTCTAAAGATATGTGCTACTAAAAAACAAAAAAACTTGAGAAATTTTAAAAGTTTTTGTCTTTTCCTCTAAAAGATTTGTCAGTCAATTGATCACTAAGTAACAAAAAAACATGAAAAATCGATTTTAATGAGGGAAAAGCTCATTTGGTATCATGGGTAGAGTGTTCATACCAAAGAATCACAAAATAGTACTTGATTCCCCCTTGCTAAAATTTCAGAATCATAAGATGAAGGATAGGATAAGTGGACTAATCCAGGGAAAAGAGTGGCATCCTTCCCTACATTTTGGTGTAATAGCCTTCGCCTATGGTCGATAAATTTTTTTTAAAAAGACAATAAGTTCTCTGAACATTTTAAGAAATACTTTTTAATTAATTTTGATTTGAAAATGAATTCCTAAAAATAAAATACTAAAATAGTCTGCCTGGGTTTTCACACATTTCCCTGTACCCTACAGACCCCCGTGAATCATCATGTCACAAGAATGACATGATTTGAAAGAGAAAAAGATTGAAACTGACAAAGCTACCCAATGTTTTCCAATTTTTTTTACAATCAAGCAAATTTTTATAACAACAATTAAAACTTCGAAAAATTTAAATATTCATCATTTTCTTCTGCGTTTATCCTGAGCAACAGGGTCTGCATTAGATTTCAGGATGAAATATGGTTTCCTGGGATCTTGGCGTAAGGTATCAAACAACCTTTGTTTCAGCCTTTTCCCAGAGGTCTCCATATTGGATCCCAATTTTGCGACGGTGCTGCTGTTTGCACACAGTACAAGTCTATATCAGTGCAGACGATCTCTATCATTTTGTCTGATGTAACATTCAAAATTTAGATATTAATCCTTAAATGCTTTCAAACAAAATGCCTATTTTATATAATATTCAATGAAAATGTGTCAAACTGCAACTTGTTTCAGATCTGCAACAGGCCTGTTGACAAGTGTGAGTGGGTATTAGTATGATGTTACATCAGCACACCCACTAAATAGGTAATCAGTGTCTTCAATAATAATTTTTTTTTCAAACCAATATAAAAAATCAAGCATTTAAGGGTTAGAATGTTTTTCTATTTTTACTACTAAAATTTCGAAATTTGAATACTAAAAAAAAAAAATAGATTTACCATATTTTCTTTATAGGGTAAAAAAGAATCCCATGTTTATTTTTCATAAAATAAACACACTTAAGTTTAATGGGGCTAAATGTAAGGGATGTAATTTTTTAATGATTATATTTATGCCTTTTCATCCTGTGTACACAGCTACTTCAACTGGTATTTATACAAGATCTGTCACATAAATCATCCTAACCTTTCAAGATTTAAGTTTAATTAATTATTTGGTGACACCTGATCCATAATATCTTCTATGCGTGTGTGTGTCTGTCCATCAGTCACAATTTTTTAAGAAATATCTAAACTTCTTTTAGAAATGGAAAATATCGCATTAATACTAAATAATAAATTTCCAACAAATAAAATGGCTGCCATGACCGGAAACCGAAACCGTGATATTTTCAGTTTGATTTTTCTATGAACTGATCTAACAAAATAATTATAGCTTTGATGTGACATCATAATGATTTACGTCATGTTTCAAAACATTAATTGAAACATAAACGATAATAAAAATAAATGAATGGTTAAACATTATCAATAGCGTTGGATTCTTTTTAACTGTCCAAAACAATTTATTTTGCTTTAACTACCCACTGGCATTAAAAACTATTTAATATATAATACATACTACTATTTAGGCCCATATATATATATGAGAGAGAGAGAGATAGAGAGAGAGAAAAGAGGGTAGTGCAGTTCCAACGAGAGAAAAGTATATATGTAAAGGAGCAAGACTACCAATGTTTGTAAAATGTTTTTTTCGACATTTATTTATTATTTTGTTATTTTATCATTTTATATAACGTGTTTCAAGCGGTGGTCCGCTTTCATCAGATATGTAAATCCATTTGAAGAAATGTCTTTCGATTTCAAATCAAAAGACATTTCTTCAAATGGATTTACATATCTGATAAAAGCGGACCACTGCTTGAAACGCGTTATATAAAATGATAAAATAACAAAATAATAAATAAATGTTGAAAAAAACATTTTACAAATGTTGGTAGCCTTACTCCTTTACACACACACACACACATATATATATATATATATATATATATATATATATATATATATATATATATATATATATATACAGAAGATGAAAGATGAGAATTAAAAATTGTATAGATACAATATTTATTAAGATATCAGAAGTTCAAAAGTAAGGAGTTTCATTATCCTTAACCCATAGATTTTCAAAGACAAACTATTTTCATCAGAAGATAAAACTTGGTAATGTAACTAAATATTACCGATAACATTTAACTTTGAAAATTATATTATCATGATAGATTATTATTTAAAGATACATTGCTTATCTTTGATTTAGTATTAATATTATATATATATATATATATATATATATATATATACACACACTAGACAAATTGTCTAGACCCAGAGGGTCTAGTCTCATCAGTTATGCGTCACCTTATCTTATACATCTATTATATAAAGTAGAGCCGGTCAAAGTGGTCATATCGAAACACTTAATAGTTTTTGTTATATCTTGTATATCTTTAATTGTTTTATCAGTTTAGGGCAAATATCTGGCCAAATTATTTAAAAAACTGTATTTCCAATCAATTTATTAGTTAATACTATCGATATTTTCATTTTGCTTAGTGATATTTTAGAAGAGGGAGGAAGAGATTTTCTCTCACACTCAGAAGTCTTTCCACTATTATTCATTAAAAAACGAATTTTACTTAAGAAAAGTATATTTTGTATGCACCGGTTCTTGCTTAGGTTTTTCTGTCAGATGCATTTTGATTGGCTAATCAACATAATTTGTTATAGTTTTGGCCAATCGCTGTTTGTTACAAATAAGTGGTAACTTAAAACTGAAAATACATTTAACTTAATGTAGACAATTTTTTTTTTTTTTATCTCTTAAAATCAAACTTTTTTTGGCTTATTTATACAAATGGTTCATTCCAATGTGGACAAACAAACTTCAATGATTTTTAAGGAACTTAAATAAATTTATTATCAGTTCCCATTACATTACAGGCTAATTCCTATTTCAGTCACCTAAATTATTTAGAGTCAAATGGGTTTTGGCTTTTTTGTCCTTTCATTTATTTTGAGTGCATGGGTGTGTGTATAGGGGTGACCCAGAAAGAAACCATTTATAAAAGCCAAAATAAATATTTTACGCCACAATCCGGGCAACGTCGGGTATATAGAGCTAGTAGAGAATAAAGTGTAACGATACAATGAATTGAATAAAAGTTGCTTACGTCGATTCTTCTCCTTCAACGAGTTCATTTGCTTTGGTGAAGAAATCATCTTCCATTGTTCCTTCTGGGTCATCGTAATCAAAATCACCGTCGAGTGCAGCTACAATTTCAGGATCCCAATCAATCTTCGGACCTGTGCGGGGAGATGAGATAAGTGAAAAATAAAATACAAAGAAGACAATTGCAGAGAAGAGTAGATTTCAATTCAGACTAAACTTCTTTTCACTAAACATCAACGACACAAGCATTTCGATGTTCTATGTTATCTTACGTATATTTGGATGGCGAAGCTATTAAGGTTGCCGAGAAGTTCTGTTACCTTGGTGATACTATGGGAGCACAGGGTGGAGCAGACGTTAGGTGTGGACGGAGTAAGGTCAAGGAACTTCTGCCTTTATTAACCAGGAAAGCATTACCACTGTCGACCAAACGAAAAGTTTATCAGACATATGTATGCAGTGTGATGATGTATGGAAGTGATACCTGGCCAGTGAGGGTTGAGGACATACGTTGCATGAAGAGAAATGATATGAGAATCCTCATCGCAGATCTCCACTTTTGTTGATCCTGAGGGTCAGCGTTTAAGAGCCTCCAATCTCTGTGGTCTCTCTCTCTCTCTCTAAGACAACTTTGGCCGGCCAACTCCGCGCCTACCAGAGACTTATAGGTTTAGTACACAGTTGATTGCACCGCTGGATCTGTCCAAGTGGCCATACCAGCGGAGTCTTCTCTCCCTCAAGATGGGATCGATGTCTGCAAGACCAAGTTTCCCCAACAACTCACTTGTCTGCACGGTGGAAGTATCTTTTGGCCTGATGCTACAAATTTGTCTAACCAAAGAAGAAATTGCCCCTCTCCCCTCCATAATTTTAAAATGCCAGCATCTTTATGTGTGTATTTCAGAACAATTATTAGATAAAAAATATTTGTGTAGTTGACAGTAAATAAACTGAGAGTGTCATCGCTGCCCAGTTTCAAATGCACTGTATTCAAAACATTTAATATTAAACAAATAACTTATTTAGATCATATATTTTAATCTCTATATTAATAAAATTATGTGACTTTTTTTTTCTTTAATGAAAATCGCTCCAGACAAGACACAACACCACTTAATGTAAGGAGCTAAAAAAAAATACTACTTCAAGGTCAAAAACATCCAACAATAAGTGTTAGATGGATAGATTCCAACCCAGAAAACAGCAATTCTTCCCTCTTTGTCAGAAACATTGCTCACGGAATGTAAGGACTAAAGGACAAAATAATAGAAGCAAGAGTGACGAGACTGCCAAAAGTAAACCCAAGGTCCACTTTCTACTCTCTTCGTGTGTTTCTCGCCTTTATGTGACTTACACATTGTTTTTTTTTATTTACAATTGGTTATTTATTGAAATCATACAATATGAAGTATCAAAAATTACTTTTTAAAAATCCCATTTAAAAAAATAATTACATAATACATTCCAGCTTCTTTGTAAATACATCAGTCATTTGAATCTTTTATAGATAATTTAAAAATTGAATGAATTACTCTGTAACTCTTCAAACTTTGGAAGCATTTAAACTGTCGAATAGAAAGTCATTTAAATTGCCTTTAAAATTCTTAGTAAATCCTCATGTATTAAAAGATTGGAAGTTTTTGAAGCTTTTTACATCCAATAATTTCATAGATAGAGATTAAAACAACATTAACTTGATAAAATTACTGATATTTTTGTGACAACTGGGTTAATAATTTAATAACCAACCGATACCATGATAATAAAATTTAACTTTCAAAATCTTATTTTAAAACAAAACAATAATTTGAGGGAACAAAAGGAAAATGAAAAGACTCGGGTAGGTCTAGCCAGTGTGTGATAAAATGTGTGATCAATTCGATGTTCAATTTTGTTTTTATAAGAATAATAAAAATTACTCACCTGAATTTGGAGCTGCTTTGTTTAATAATCCGACATTTGTTTCAACTGCACTCGCAAATACCGTTGAAGGCAGTATTAATTTTTGGTCAGGTGTTGTTTTCTATAAAAGATTAAAACAGAACAAAAATATCTTGTGTTTAGGGATCGACGGTTGATAGAAAATAATCAAACTATGAAAATTATTCATTTTTTTTTAAAGAAGCAGTTTTTTTGTTAAATGTTTTGTGTAAAAATTTTATAAAATAGCATATCTTTCAAGTAACATTTTTCGGTTAACACTGATATTAAAATACAATATTTATGTCCGTCCATCATTCATGGTAGGATTTGAATTCACGACCTCTGGATTAGGAGTCGAGCGTGCTACAAACACTGCATAAATAAAAGCTGTACAATTGTCTTATTTAGTATTTTCAGAAATATGATGTCAATGAGAGTCTTATTTTTTTTGTAATTAATTAAATAAAATCAAATAAAACGTTTCTAGAGCAGAAGGCATCCCGTAATCATATTTATATTAATTTAGTGACCTCCTAATTAATTTATCGGGTGTGGTATGAGAAAAACAAAAAAGTGTCGCTTACTTCAATAAAAATAAATTCTAAAAATATGCAATGCGTCATATTTCTTTCTGATTTGTCGGCAGAAAAATGTACAAAATAAAATAATAATTTGAAATTTAAGAATAATTCTATGAGTTATATAAAGTTAAAAAAAACAACTTTCAATTTCTATAAATTCAAATAAATATTTGAATACAATAAAACAATGTTTAATTGTGCATTTAGCATAATAAAAAAAAGGTTTAATATTTATTTTACAGAAGAAAAGATATTGTATTCTAAGTAACAACAATTCACAAGATTTGGTGATTATTCAATTTTAATAATTAAAAAAAATTCAAACATATCAGGCATTTAATTGTTTGTTTAAAAAACTAAATATTTAGGCCATGAAACTTGTTATGCACACAAAAATATAAAATTTGAATTCCTTTAGAAAAATTAACAATGAGCCTGATCTTATCCTTGCTATATCAATAAAGAAACGATCTGCTGAGCTAGCCTCTGTTCTTTCTAAATTCTACAACAAATTTCTTGCTGAATCTTGCTTCCCGGAAAATTGCCTCTGTGGTACCAGTGTTCGAGAATTATGGTGAAAGAACTGACCTACTTAATTATCGTCCCATCAGTCTCTTCGCTAAAACCTTGTAATCGTTAATCAATCTAGCGATAGTCTATCACTTCGTAAATGCTCAACTTCTTTCTGACTGACAATATGGATTCAGACAAGCACGTTCTGCTGCGAATATCCTAATGATCATCTCCGAACGCATATACAATGCACTGGAAAAGTGAAATTAGGGTAGTAACTCTTGGTATATCCAAAGACTTTGACACGGTCTTCTCACGAAAATTAAATCATACACATATCCAACACAATGTCTGAATCCTTCAAAAATGACCTCCAGTCTATAATGGAATGGAGACATAAATGGATGGTAACATTTAATGCTACTACGATAAAGCTCCTTTCCTTTAACAATTATAAGAAACCTTTGCAACCACCAATTGCCATGGCTAATAGCACCCTACCTGAGAATTCCTTATTCAAACTCCTCGGCCTAACATTCACAGGCAACATGAATTGGAACAAATACATAGAAGACATTGCCAACGCTGCTACAAGGAAGGTGGGCTCCCTCTACCACACTTGAAAACTTCTCACACATAAAAAAAAAATTTTTTAAACACATATTTCACCCCAAAGAAGGCAGGCCGCCACTGTAGACATAAAGGGTTACTGAGAATTTGGGTGTGGGTTTTGGGTGTCACCCCAAGTTGGGAGCAGTGTAGCAAGATGTCTATTTACATTAGTTTTAGATCTCTGCATGTCGTTACTGGCGGGGAAACAGGGAGGTAGTTCCAGAGGCCAGCAACATGAGGAAAGAAGCTATTGGAGTAGAAGGCTCTCCAGCATCTGGGGACCTCCACAGTGAATGGATGGCAACAATACTCCATGCATGGGTGGATGGTGGCTTTGTAGAGATACCAGTATCCTATATTTTAGAAAGCCATCATTTGCCCATGCATAGTGTATTGTTGTCACATCTGGGCTGGTGCCTCAACCACGAGTCTCTCTATATTATATAGGGTCCAAAAGAGTTTACAATCTAATAGGTACCACACTGTCAACCAAGCTCCAATCTCTGTCCCATCGTTGCATCCCTGTGCTTGTTTTACAAATACTTCAATGGAATGTGCTCTGATGAACTCGCAGCACTAGTGCCCCCTCAACGTAAATACCCTGACCAATCTAACAAACAGCAAAATCCCACCCCTTCACTGTAGAGGTCCCCAGAAAGCTTTCTACTCTAATAGTTTCTTCCCTCGAACTGCTAGTCTTTGGAATTCCCTCTCTATTCCCTGCTATCCTGACTGTACTAACGTGCAGAAATTTAAATGTAATATGAACAGACATCTTGCTACTCAACTCCCTACTTAGGATGTCCCTGTAGGTATGGTCACTAGTTCACAGCAAGGGACTTACATCTCAATGTGTCTTGTTTGGGATGAATAAAAGTTAAAAAAATAAAAATTATTTCATACCTCAATATAATGTAATTTAAAAATCACAATTTACTTAACAAATTTCATCATTCACAATCTGTCAAAATAAACAAGCCTAGAATTCCAGATGCACCCAAATCTCACCACTCAAATTCCATTTGCCAACCCTGTTCCACATAACATACATTTATGGCAACCACAACCAACATATGCATTTCTTGTTACCAAATTAAATAGTTAAATTAATATGTTGGAAAAATTAAAATTGTAATAAACATTATTTTCAAATATAACATTCTCTTAAGCAAGGTTTCTTATCTCTTGGCTCTCAAGAGGGCCATATGGCCCTCTTGAGAGCCAAGAGATATTTTTAAGGGTCACAAGGGACTACAGAAATATTTTGTAATTAATAATTATTATTTAAAATTAAAATATCACATTAATCTAATAATCCATTTTGTTATTGTAATGTTTTGTGATCTATGCGAAATGGCTGTTTTGGGTTTTGCATTTCTTAAAATTTAAACTTCCTTTTTTTAAATTAAGGTAGTTTTTCACCAACCTTTTCTCATCTTTTTTTAATTGTTAATTTTCTGTAATTGTCACATTTTATTCAGCTATCTACTAGTAAATATTTAATTCGGTAAATAAGTGAGTTTATAAAATATTCTTTGATTTACAACTGTAATTTATGTTTTGATGCCAAAGTACTATTCAAACTACTTCCTGAGATGTGTTAAGTTGACAGACGAGTAGGGAAGCGGGTAAGAACTTAAGTTTGTTTTTTTGTTAGTTTTTTTTTTTACTTGATTCACCCCAAACTAGACAAGTTGCCACTGTAGACGTAAGGGGCTACTGAGAATTAGGGTGAAAATTTAGGGGTCATCCTAAATTGGGAGCGGTGCAGCGAGATGTCTGTTTACATTAGTTTTAAATTTCTGCGTGTCAGTACAGTCGGGGAAACAGGGAGCAAAGGCCCGCAGCACGAGGAAAGAAGCTATTGAAGTAGAAGGCTCTCAGGCATCTGGGGACTTCCACAGTGAATGGATGGGATTTAGCTGATTGTCGGGTTGGTCGAGGGTATTTACGTCGATGGGGACCTAGAGCAGCAAGTTTATCGTAGCACATTCCATTGAAGTACTTGTAAAACAAGCACAAGGATGCAACATTGCGGCGATGGGATAGGGGTTGAAGCTGGTTGGATAGTGAGGGACCTATTAGATTAGATACTCTTTTTTGTGACCTTGTCTAAGAGGGAGAGACTAGTGGATGGTGCATCAGCCCAGATGTGACAACAATACTCCATGCATGGGCGGATGGTGGCTTTGTAGAGATATAGGATACTGTCAGATGTTGACATATGTATTTGTTGATATGAAAGGGCCATAAAGAATTTGAATTGGATTGAAGAGGGCCACAACCAAAATAAGGTTGAGAAGAATTGCTCTAAGAAATGCTCTTAGGATAAAGTCATGAAAATCGGTCAGTTGGATTCATTGAAGCTCCAACATCCAGAAACAGACTTCGTAAACACTTACAAAGTCAGAAAACAGCACAACTCTCGTAACTTTTGGAAATATTTGTTATGCTTAGAATTGCTGAATCATAAAGCAAACTGTGTGCATCAGTTGTTTGCTGCTGAGACACTGCATTTTTTTAACACCCTCATGCTTTCCAAGATTTGCCAAAACTACACCTGATGCCCTCCTCCCCTTCATACACACATATCATGACTCATACACTCTTCATTTTCTTGACAATTGTACTTCATGCCATCGACTATACATTCACTTTTGATGAGTTGTTGTGCACCTGAGCACTGTGTCATTTTAAATATAAAAATACTTACCGTCGCTTGAGTTGAATTTACTTGAAATGTTTCCACTTCTTCCAAGACACACGTTTCATCCGCTTCTTTCAAATGTTGCAAATAATTATAATCGTCATCAAAATAAACGCCAAATTGTCTTTGCATTTCCAGTTGTTTTTCTTTCGAATTCTTTAATAAACAAAAGA
Source organism: Sepiola atlantica (assembly GCA_963556195.1). Classification (NCBI taxonomy): domain Eukaryota; kingdom Metazoa; phylum Mollusca; class Cephalopoda; order Sepiida; family Sepiolidae; genus Sepiola; species Sepiola atlantica. Next base: position 12,559,421 of record OY744515.1, read on the forward strand.
ATATTTAATAATTTTTTAGATTAAGATTGATAATTTGGATTATTTGGACTACAGTTCTCATCTTGATTGTTATTTTCCACATGAACCCGTGGCGTAACGGTTAATGGTGTTGATTCACAATCAGTTCTAAGTGACAGTCTTCTGGAGGGTGAAGGTTCAATCCTTACTGCAGGCGATAACAACTAAGAATAACATAGAATGAACACTTCTACCTGGTCATGGCTGATGGAACAAGAACAATATACCTCTGTGGATTAATCAAACGGTTCAGTTCGAAATTCCGTATAGGCTCCGGAATTCAAAAAGATGCACTTGAAGAAGGTTGGAGGTTACATCGGTCGAAACGCGAAAATAACAATCAAGATGAAAACCATAGTCCAAATGATCAAAAAAGAAAAATATACATTTGAAAAATCAATAAATAGATCATAGACACTTATTTGTGCTTCTGCTGTTTCACAGTGATATGTTAAAAAAAATGAAAGCTAAAGAAATGTATAAACTTTGTTATGGACTTACATGGTAGCTTCATAGAAGACTGTACACCAAAAATTACGCAAATTCATCCAGTATTTATTAAATTAAAAATAAAAAACTAGTTTTATCATTCGTCACCATCTTGTACCTTTCAATCTTTAAAAAACAAAAAAGAACGAGTTATCCCCCTTGCCTAAACTGGTTACAAAATGTCTAACGATATGTAAAATCTTTTTTGTTTTCTTTCTTTTTCTTATGATTTAATAAATACTGGATGAAATTACGTAATTTTTTCTGTACAATCTTATTTTCAGCTAACGCGTAAGTGCATAACAAAGTTTATACATTCTTTAAATATTTTAATGTCACTGTGAAACAGCAGAAGCATCCACTTATCGCCCCCGCCCGCCAAAAAAAAAAAAAAAAAATTCTTGAAAGAACAATTTATCTGACCAGGACAAGTATTCATAGCAAATCTATATCAAATGGCAGTCCTTCATTTGAAATATCAGATATTCAAAAGTATTTTGGAATGAGGGAAATGTTACACAATTTTTTGTTCTATTGCAACAGATTATCAAGTAGATTTGTTGGGTTTGCAGATCAAAACAGAAACAAATATTCTTTCCAAAGATACGTTGAAATATAAAAAAAATTTTTTTAAAGATTATAAATAGCTGAAAACAGCTTCAACTAACTGGCGTTTAACTCTTTCAACCTCCATTTTTTTTTTCATTTTTTTTAAACTAGTTTTTTACCAAATTATTGTTTTTTAATAGGATTTTGATAATTAAATTTGATTATTACAGTATCATTTGGTCATTTAATTATTAATTGAATCACATTGTTAACCGATTTTCTTCGGGTAATGTTGTTTTGATTTCTATTGATAAAATGATTGGATGTAAATAGCTTCCAAAATCATTAATCTTGTAATATATGAGAATTTGCTAAGAATTTTAAAGCCAGAGATGACTTTCTTTTCAACAGTTTAAATGCTTTCAAAAGTAACAAAGTAATTTATTCTTTTGTTTTCAACTATTAACAAAAGATTAAAATGTCTGACTTGTTTACAAATGAACTGGTCAATTTAATAATTAAATTATTTTTTTAAATAGGATTTTTTAAATTTCGTTTTCTTATTTTTGCTTTTAGGAAATATTCAATTAATAGTCAATAAAAAATAATAATTCAGTGCATAATTATCAAAATCACACAGACACGCATGAAGTTGTCTTATAATTTTATTAATATGGAGATTATTAACATTAGCCAAATGGAAGAGAAACCAAAAAACTTCAAAAACTGAAGTTTAAATTCATATTTTTGATTTAATAAAAAGGAGGAAAAAAAACAAAAAAAGGAGACGAGGAGTATTTAAGAAAAAACAAGAACTCCTGTAGTGTGCTCACCTTTGGTGTGGGTAAAAGAACATGTTGAGAGTTTTCTGATACCAACATGGGATCTTGTTGGCTTCGATGGACAAGATGGAAAGTGACCGCATTTTTCTTATCAATGAACTTTTTCTTATGTCGTGGCTACAAAAAGAGAGAAATTAGTAAAGTTAAAATATGAAAAATCACTTAAATTATCTTTTGAATCTAATGTGAAAAACAAACCTTCACTTAGATATATCCCAATCACACTTATATATTAACATGCTTAAAAAACATAACGGATCTGACAGCATACCACTAGAGAAAAATAAATCGTTTTTGTTTTGATTGGTCAGTAAAATAATGGAAGAGGTTCAAATAGAAAATAGTACACGAGAGAACAACCAAGACTTATATAAATTTAAACCTTTTATATTTCAATTTTATTAATAAAAATTTAATTTTCAATATTCCTGGCTACTTCAGGGAGTAATTTTTTTTTTACCTTGCATTCACTTTTTAGCTGTTCTATATTATTATCATCATTCCAATCACACTTTTATAACTTATATAAATCTGAATAACCTCTTGTACTAGTATCGCAAGTTGATTTTTTTTCTTTTTAACTAATTGTTATTTGATCAACTTGGGTGAATAGAGTTGTGTAAAAGAAACGCAAATCCGTTTAAATTATGCAAATACCATCAGTGGTTCAAAAGTTATAAGAATTTAAAGTGGTTTTCATTGGACATTTTTGTTTTAATAATCCTTTACAAAAATGGGCCAAAATACGGACCTCATCGTTTCAAGAAATTCAGTAATTTCTCCATCATTTATTTATTTTTTAAGCTATTCTTATGAAACTTGGTTTTCTTATGCAAAATTATGTGCTCTTTCTGATTATGGAGTCAGATTTTATTTATCTCTTTACATTAAGTCATGAATTAGAAATTAAAAGTGTAAATATCAAAGTTTTTAAAACTGGGAGATTGTATCATACAGATTGTGAGGTATTTCAATACAGCTTTAGTTTCTTTTAAGTCACTACATAGTGTTGTATAACAGTAACCGCACTATTAATATCTTTTTTAAAGAAATCGTGTAACTAAAGAAGAAAACCATTTTTAAAAGTATTACACTGCACTAAAATGATTCTTTCAACAAGGTTGCAGCAGATTAGTTGCAGTGTTTCACAGTAAGGTCCTGTATACATTTCCTCCATAATATACTGAAAAAAAAAAAAGATTGGATAAAATTTGTAACCCTACGACTTCCACGCAGACTAAGTTCGGGTGGCAACACCCCTCCCCCCTCCAAAAAAAAAAAGAACATGGCTACATCTAATAGTTAACTAAACGATTACAGGTCATTCAAACGTTATCTCGTCAGAAAGTGGGTAATCATCTTCAACACAGGGTTAGGCTTGTCTGTCATACAGCCAACAACTAGAACTATATCAATTATACTAACACATATTTCTAGTTCTGCGTTCTGTTCAATAATTGAACCAATGACAACTGAACTAATTCATCTTCCACACAGGATGGATATATATTATGCTTGTCCCTTTTTTATGTTCTTGATTTATAACATTTTTTCTTAATCATTCATTTGTACCAGTTTTACCCTGCACCATTACTCATACAAGAAAAAAAAATTAATAATCCAAAATGAAATTTTTTTTCTCCAATTTACAAGTTTTTTTTTTCCAATTTACAAGTTTTTTTTTGGGGGGGGGGGGTTACGATAATAAAAAAAATTGCAATGTTTTATTTTTATTTTTATATTTTGTCTTTTGGCTACGATCAAAGTTTTGATACTACACTTCATCTTTTCTGTCCTCGGTCAGTGAAGAAATCCTTCCAGACAGAGACAATTACATTTTTGTCCCAATCCAGAGTGCCCTTTTTTGGGGAGCTGGATTTTCCCACATTAAAAACCGACCTTGTGTCTAAGTCTGCCCTCATCGGGAGAAAAGTAAATAAGGATTGAGATTTAAAAGTAAAATAAAAATTTATTTCAATTTTATCGGACTATTAATTCGTAGTCTACTATTTTGTTAATAATAACTTTGTAAACAAAAGAAAAAGAAAAAGACATTCCATAAAAAAACAAACAGACATTAAAAAAAATGATAAATGTGAATTAAAAATACAAATAGTTGTTTTTGTTTTTATTTTTAAATAAAACATGTGGGGGGTATGTAAACAAAAGACATTCTCTTTATCGGTAAATTGTTTTTCTGATTAAAAAAAAAAAAAATGAAGAAACGTCTTGTTTTTTTTTATATATGCCCAGTTTCATTTAAAAAATACAATTTTATCTTAAATTCATAAGTTTTTTAAATAATTATTTAAATTCTAACAAGAATTATAGCACAATAATAAAAACACTTCATCATGCGTGTACGACACGTGTAGTAAGTGTTAAAAAAATAACAAAATTCCTATTTACTTGCCTCCCCACGAGGGCAGTTAGACACAAGGTATTTTTTAATGTGGGATAATCCAGCTCAAAAAAAAAAAAGTGACTCTGGATTGGGACAAAAATTTAAATTGCCTCAGTCTAGAAGGATTAAATTAAAAAATAAAACAGAGTCGGTCCATTATTTTTTCACAATAAACTTTGAAAAACTTGAACAAAAATTATTTTTTAAATTGTCAAACTCAGAGTAGAAGACTAGTCGAACGAAATGAAAGCACAGAAAAAATCGTTATTAATTGTGAAAGCGTTTTCTGGCAAGGAAATGCAAACGCGATAGCGAAATTAAGTTAACGTCGTTCACTATTCCACTAGTGACTTGTTGAATTCAACAAAACATAAGATCTTAAGGAAATTATCAAATATTTACATATTATAGATAAAAATAATTCTGAAACTATTATTTATATTAAACTTGATGATGTACGTCGATATACTTTATCAATTTCAAAATATTCTTAGTTAACTTTAATGGGTCGTATCTTCGGTTCTAGTGGTATTAAAACCCCACATCACATGACACTGATCATCTGGGTTTAAATAGCCTGTGAAAATCAAGAATATCCAATTAAATCTAACCCTGCAATATTTAATCGGAATGTAAGGTATGAAATATATAAAAATGAAAAAACAATTTCCCTTTCTGGTTCATCTGTTTTGAACGTTTTCAACTTGAAGTATAAAAATATTTAATGTATAAAGGCACATGGAATAAACATTATTAGAATGCTAATTTTATTCTCTTTCCATCCATATAATTGTTTTAAAAATTGGCCCACAAACGAGAAAGATATTGCTTGTTGAAACACATCGGGTGTGAAATTTTGCTGATGTCCAACGAAAAGACGTTATCGGCTTTTAATGTTATTTGTACATGTGACAACATCAACCCCGGTCGGGTTGAGTCGGCTTCCTCCCTGGCATGCACCCTATCTCAAACGATAGCAGCCCGCTCATGAATTGACCCCCTGAAGGCAAACAACTTGTGGAACAGAGACCATTGCCAGTTGTCACCCATGTCTTCAGATTCCAGCCAGGTAGAGGTGCAGCGAGAAGTACATCACAGATAAGATCCCTCTCCGTGCGACGGGCTGCATGCCCAACACCCTTTTCAGTTGATTAGGACCAATGCTTAGGTAGGACACATGATATTGGAGGTTTTCATTGATGAGAACAATGACAACACCATTAGACGTGTAGATAATTTAGTGCAGTGTAAACATGCACTAGGCGGTTGCATGTTTAGTGGATTGCATAGTTGCAATGCATGTGAATAACAGATTTGCTGCACGTGAGAAATATTTAACTAAGAAAAGGGAAATAACCCAAGATATGAGAAATATCTCTGATTTTGAGTTTGGCCACCCAGAATTCGATTTGTCTACTTGACAAAATGATGTTCTTTCAGATACGAGGTTCCCTGCTGCGGTTATGAGCCAATTGAGTTTTGCCAAAAATAAATCGCCGAGACCCCCCCCCCCCCAAGGCATTAAGTTTTTAATGTCCATAGATTGGCAGCAGATTAGCCTTTTCAAGTGAATATCTGGGTGTTTTTTCTGGTTGTCCTAAAATATCTATATATATTACAGCAGATGGGCAGGGTGGGGTGGGAGTGTCAATCAGAGTTGGCATCTCATGGTTAGTTTGGTTTTCTTGGGCCTGAGAGTCAGTTAGTTTTCGGTGGCCCTCGGAAACAGATGGTCTGTTTGGTCTAAGATTTTTTTATTTGCAATGTCTGTTGTTCAGTAGAGAAAAACGAGTACCATTGTAACCTCCAAAAAATAAACCTTTTTTTCTTGTTTTAAACCAGAGTTTTGGTTTCATTTGGAGGAAGAATTCTTCTGTTGCAGCACTGACAGAGACTCGATGGTTGCAGCACTGCGACCGATGTTGAAATCGAGCAAATGACTTTGGACCGGCACAACTAGTGGACGATCACAGAACACGTTCACAGCAGCAGTCAAATCTGTTTGAGTCAGATTGCATAATGATTACATTCAGGATATCAAAGTGTCGGGAGAAAATGGGAGTGGGAAATCACAAAGAGATGAGTCGTCTTTAAGATGAAGTAGAGTCGATGCCATTAAGATATTTTAGCTGCTGTTTCTTTAGGAACCAAGATTTCCTGGAAATTCTTTCCGTTTAAAGACTGCACAGCTTGCGATCTCTCATTCTCCCGCCATTGCAGAAGGTATAATCTGAATGTCATCATGGCTGCTTTTCCTAAAAGAATCTGTGGAATATTTTCCTTATCAACAAGAAGAAGAAATGCCATATTTTCACCGAGTTAGTCAGGTTATTGCATTGCACCTTGTCCAAAAAGGAGAAACTAGTGGTTGGTACACCAGCCCAGATGTGGCAAGAATACTTCATGCATAGACAAATGGTAGCTTTATAGAAATATAGGATACTGGCAGGTGTGAGAAGTTTTCTAGTCTGGTCGAAGGAGACTACCTTCTTTGCAGCAGATTTGGCAGTATCTTTTATGTACTTATTCCAATCCATGTTGCCTGTGAATGTTAGGCCGAGGAGTTTGAACATTGGACTTTCGTGAAGGGTGCTGTCAGCCATGGCAATCAGTGGTTGAAAAGGCATCTTATAATTGTTAACGGAAAGCAACTTTGTCTTGGTAACCATCCATTCTACAACAGACTGGAAGTCATTTTCTGAAAATTCAACCATTGCCTTGGATGTGCATCATTTATCCGCATATCGAGAATAGAGCATGGTGTCATCAACAAATGCACTCATCTTAGATGCAATTGCACCAGGAAGGTCGTTTATGAAGATCAGGAATAATAACGGTCGAAGTATCGACCCCTGGGGCATACCTGCATTAATGAGATATTGTTTGGATGTATGGCCATCGAGAATAACTTGGATCTTTCTTTTAGCTAAGAGGAATCTAATTATATTAAACATTCGTCCAGCTTTAAGGTTTTTTTTACCCAGAGAATCCTTCAGTAATGTTTTATTTTTAGTTGGGTTTTATAGCATGTCAACCATTGTTTCTCTGTGTGAGTGAATGGTGGTAGTGTTAGTTGTAATTTGTGCAATTATTTGGATGTTTTCTCGATTTCCTGCTTTTCATTTGTATTTCAAGTGATGCTTTCTGCTGACAATTAAACATTCGGTAAACTTGTAGACGTTCGCTTGTTGTTATCTCCTGAAGTCAGAAATTCTACTGATTATTTACTTATCCAAGTGCACGTTAGCTTTTTTGTCAGCATTTTTTTTTCCCCCAAGATGTTTAAAATGTTGTTGGAGTCTATTGTTTCGAATAGTTCTCTCGTGCTCCAAACGTTGTAGAGGTTTATTGTAGTATAGGCCACATTGCATCAAAATGTGTGTTACTTATTACAAATTTTTTTTATTCATACAAACATTTTGGCTTTCATACTAAGAAATTGGCCAGATAAAGCTCAACTGATTTTCAGCTAGGGCTGAAACATGCCTGGAAATGTGTAGCCAAAATGTTTATATAAATAAAAAGTGTTACTAAATAAATACATAGCTTTACTTGTTATTGAGCACTATTATATAAACACAGTAAGGATTCACTGGATTAACTTCTATGAACAAAACCTCACCGAATAATCATTCATATATATATATATATATATATATATATATCGTACATGTATTGTATTAGTTTCTGTAAATGTAAATCCGTAGAAACTCAAGTGTTTATAAAAAGTGCTCAATAACAAGTAGAGCTGTTTATAAGTATAAATTTTTATTTTTATTTATTTTTAATGTTTGTATAAATAAAAATTTATACTTTATATATATATATATATATATAATCTAAATGAATAAATGCAAAAGTTTTTTCCATTCATCACTCCTATAGTACCATCAAAACGGGTTAATGTTATTTAAATCAGTAATATTTATTTACTCCTCTGCAGGAGTTAGGCACAAGGCCAGTTTTATCTTACTCCCACAAGTAAGATGTGACCACAGCTTGGGTCGAGTAAGTGGGGTTAAAAGCCAGCGCTCGAGAGGTGAGCACTCTGGCCATTTAAAAATTGCCTGGGCAGCCCCGTCGGCATTCCCCGGTAGGGGCGCCTCAAGCAGTAAGCAATAAACTTACTCCTCCCCAAAGAGGGGAGGCGAAGCCTGGGAGGGTGGACCTCCTAGAACTGCACAGGACAAACCCACAGACAGGTGGAATCAAGTCCCGAAGGACAAGACGACACTCGTCTATAGGGGTGCAGTATCCATCGGAACAGATACTACACTTACTTCCTAGCGTGTGCCACAATTATATATTTTCAAATACGGTTTATATCGTACTAAAGAAACCCATACAGACATTCAAGTCTAATTTGCATAATCTCTTTTTTAATAGTCTATAATTAATTAATATTTGCTGTTATTTATTTTATTTTTTATTTTCCCTGTGCATCTGCAATAGTTTTGTCGATATTAATTAAAGTAATTTAATTAAAAAAATGAATTACGAAAAAACTTTCTTAAAATGTCAAGGGAGATAATTTAGATAGCTGAAAAGATGAGGCATAAAAGTTCACAGAGAAGGGGAGGTGACTTCTCTCTCTTTCTCTCTCTCTGGGGGTTGGGTGGGCTCTTTTAAAAACAATAAAAAATAAAAATTTGGCGTCATCATTACTACCTCTCCTTCCCCTTCTCTCTCGATAGATTTTCTTTTTTATTGTTTTTGAGGGACATGATTTATTTACAAAACAAAAGAGCAAAAATTATATAAATATACAGTCTGAAATAAAATTGGATTTTCTGTTTAAATTGTAAGCTTTTTCAAAATTTAAAGTTTTCTTTCAATTGTTAATCAAGTTTATTATCACCCCCCCCCCCCCCCAATATTAATTAAATTAAAAAAACAGGCATGTTGAGTTTTTTAATTAACCCATATTCTTTAGGAAAAGGGGTATTTTTCCTTTCATATGGTGTTTATTTCCTATTTCAGTCACGTAAATTATTTAGAGTGAAATAAGTTTCGGCATTACACATAATGAGCTTATATTTTTTTTTTTATCTAAACCATGTTTTACTAAATAAACAAAACAAAAAATCATTAAAAACCCTAAGTTATGTCAAGTTTAATCGTACACGTGAAACGCAAAAATAAAAATTAGGTCAGAAAAATATAGTCGCCATTTAAACAAGTCGAGTAAGAGGCTATTAAGAAAGAACAATAACTTAAGATTATAAACATGTATTTTTTAATTAAAAAATATGAAAAGAAGTTATCGTTCTTCCTTAGCTTGCATACTTCTCTTTTTTATACAGATGGCGACTATATTTTTCAGCCCACTTTTCATTTCAGTATTTTACGTGTACAATAAAACTTGCCATACCATACTCGCAGGCATTACCTTCTCTTGTTATGGGGTGCTACTCCCAAGTATTACCTCCTCTATTTTCGAAAGGGTATTGTAGTATCTATTCTGTCGTCATGATACCATCCGACCAGGCATAACCACATCCCTTTTTTGTGTGTGAAGGGGTCCTCCGATGCTTTACCTCCTCCGTTTGGGGTAGTGTAGTATATTTTCATTCCTCATGATATATTCCTCCCAGACATTACCTCCTCTTTTTTTATCCCAGGCTAACTTTTTCCCTTTTTTACGGGTTTGGGGTTGTTTACTATCTATTCTGTTGTCATGTTATACTTCCAGGCATTAACTCCTCTTTTCTTAGGAAGGGGTGGGGGGTAACGTTCGTCCGTCATGATATAACACTCTTAGTCATTACCTCTTCCTGTGGAGGAGGGGGGGGATCAATGTATGTAGTTCGTTCATCATAATATTATGCTTCTGACCTAGCAAAAATATGCTTCCTCCGATCGCATATTGTTGCTAGTATATATATATATATATATATATATATATATATACATATATATGCTGACTTTTTGTTATTGTTTTTTTTTTCTGGTGATAGTCGACCGGTGTTTACCGGTGTTTTTTTATTATTTGTCGCTACCCTGAGCGGTTCCTTTATTTTAAGAATAATCGTTTTTCTGAATTCACCCTTAATCGGACGAGTCATCAATTTTTGTATATATAGATATTCTCAAAATAAAGAAACCGCTCAGGGTAGCGACCAACAATTAAAACGCACCGGTCGACTATCGCCAGAAAAAAACAATAACACAAAAATCAGCGTAACCTTATGGGCGATAAAAAGTCGCGCACAAAATGCGGCAGATCATTCTCGTCTCGGGGTAAAGCGCTAGACTACGAATATTTGCATCGAGGGTTCGCTCCCTATCCGGGTAAGTCATGTTGATGACAGCTCATAATCAGAAACACATGTCCACCTATGTGCAGGCAAAAATTAATTTTTAAAAATCTGTATACAAAAATTTATAAATTAATTTAAAAAAATAAATAAATCTATATATTTAATTGTAAATTTTTCTAATGGTGTCTACATTTTCTATTCGTGTACTTTTGATATTATTTGTTTTTCTCTTATTGTGTCGCTTATATGTCTTGTTTCATTGTTATGTATGCTCTTTCAGAGAGGATTGAAATTGTCATATCTTCTTCTTGAATTGCTTTATTTGACTTTGAACTTTGGTGTCTGTACCATGTGCTGATGAAAAGACTTGGTATCAATAAAGGTCCACTTTGGCTCAGAAACGATCGTACACTTAACAGTTGTTGATGTTAAATTCTTGCAATAGATATAAATGAATATGTCATAAATTTGCTTATCCTTGAACTAACACGGAATCACATAATCATTGGTACGATAATTTATTTCAGCCCTTCGGCCTTTTCAAGCACCCAAACGAGAAGATTACATGTTTGAAAATGAAAAAAAGAGAAATTCACACTCACTATTCAATACACATATATAGAGAGGGGTAAATTGGACGATTTATAATGGAAGGTATATATTGAAGGGGAAAGAGGGTGATAACATATTTAATATATATATCGAGAGAGGGAGTGATTGTACGATTTATAATGGAAGGCATGTCGTGAGAGGAGAAAGAGAGCAATACATATAGAGAGAGGGGGAAATTATATGATTTACAACGGAAGGTATATAGGGAGGGGGAAGAAGGGTGAGATATCATAACCAGGTCAATCTGTCTGGGTCCCCTTACAAACGCTTAACCCTAAGTTCTTTTTAATCGTCTATGAAGGCTGGAAATTCAAATTATAACATCTGCAAATTCTCAGTTTGGTGATTGAGAAATAAGTTAGGAGGGAGAGGGGAGGGGGAAAAAGAGGGTCGAAATAAATTATCGCACCGATGATTATGTGATTCCGTGTTACTTTATTATTGCTCTGTTTATTATATTGAGCTCTCATACTCGGATTTCCTTCTGGAATTTATTTCACTCTAACACACACACATATATATATATATATATGATAATTTTATTTACACAGACATGTACAAAATCTGCGACACTGGCATGTCGATGTTATCGATCAACAGTTACTATAAACTGAGATCTCATCAGGCAGAGTTAGAATCCGATCTTAACCTCAGATCATATTTGGTTCTCTCCAAATATGATCTGAGGTTAAGATCGGATTCTAACTCTGCCTGATGAGATCTCAGTTTATAGTAACTGTTGATCGATAACATCGACATGCCAGTGTCGCAGATTTTGTACATGTCTGTGTAAATAAAATTATCATATATAAAGCTCTATTTTGATATTGAGCACTTTTTATAAACCCGGTTAAAATTCTCTGGATTACCACCCTGTGGATATTTTTCACCTGGATTATTACCATTATTATATATATATATATATATATATATATATATATATATAATGATTTATTATTCCCCCCTCCCCACCAAGCATATTAACAGTGGTTTTAAGTAGATATTTGTTTTAATAAGTGTTAAGTGAATGCTTCATACAAATGACTTGTTTTGGTAACTAAGTGTCTTAAGGTATATTGAAGCGGTGATTTCCAAAAGAGGTTGCAATATTTTAGCGATTAGTTTTGTTTTTAATTTTTTGGGAGCGGTCACAGGGCAAATAAGTTCACCATTCAAATTTGTGAAAATATTAGTTAGTTTTGATTTTTGCGGATTACTTTGCAAATGCTAATTTGTTTTTAATTGTTTCAATTCGAATACCTCTGGTGCCATCGTATAAAAGACAATTTCTTCGGCAATATTCTATATTGGATATGCCATTATTATGATGTTTAATTAGTGTAGTATCTTACATTTAGAAACAACAACGTGTACCATAGTTACCTCACTTACATTGTATAATTATCTCCCTTTGTATATTTCTCTTGCATATATAAACGAATGCTGACGAAGATCGCTCTCTTTAGAAGGTCTCGGAAGCGTAAACATCAAACCATGTCTCTCTTTCTTATTCATTCTACGTTCTCGCTTCGCATTGTATGTATAAGTGTCTATTATGTCGCGAGCCGAATATTAATAGATTCACATAACAATTGACAAGCGAGAACATTATAATTAGTAGTATATTTCAATTTCATTTTTAATAAACACTGTTTGATGTTTTTTTTTCTTACAAAACAAAGAACCACCTCTTAACCCTAAGTTCAAGTGGCAACAAACGAATCGAGAAAGAGAGTAATTATCAGAAAACAAAATATTTGTAAAATATCTGCAAAAATCAGAACTGATGGATTAATTTGCCCTGTCACTGCTGGAAAAAAAAAGACAAAACAAGTCGCTAAAATATGGCAGCTTCTTTGGGAGCAAATCACTTCAGGTTAAACTGTAGTATAACGTTCGGAACAACGCGATACAAAAATTGTGTATCGGCGATAAATATTGTTTCCTGTTGTTGTTAAATATTAGTAAATTTCGAGTTAAAATCTAATTAGTTTTACGCATGTAAGCTTAAGAAGAACACGTTTGAAATGTGTAAATATTTGCTAATGGAGTCTTTGAAGAAACTGAAGCTGGAGAAGAAATGCTATATACATACGAAACCTGTCTAAAACGTATCCGACCTTAGGCAAGAAAAAATATTTACAATACGTGACGGGGTTGGGACCCTAATCCTCTTCAAAGTAGGCCCTTTGTGCTTGCACACAGTTAGCCCACCGATCCATCCACTACCGGAAACACCTCTGGAAGTCTTCTTTAGGAATGGTGTTCATCTCCCCCGTCGCATTCCGCATTATGTCTTTTTTTTGCACCCTCTCAACAACAGCTGTACTCCGAGCAGTTTTGGGCCTGCCAGAACGCTGGTCACTCTCCGCTGATGTGCAACTATTTTTTAATCAGTTGAACCACTCCTTAATTTGTGTTACACATCGCATCTTCTCCAAACACCTGCTGAATCTAACGCGACGGCAGAGATGAACACCATTCCAAAAGAAAACTTCCAGAGATGTTTCCAGCAGTGGATGGATCTTTGGCTTAACCCCCAAGTAAAATATGCCAGATAAAAATAAAATAACAGTAGAAAGGGTGTGGCCAATCAAATTACGGATACGTAATCAAGTACCCCCTAAAATGGGACAGATTCATCAGCCCAAATATGACACCCGTACTCCATACATGGTCTGATTGTTTGTAGATTTGTAGAGATAGAGAATAGCCTCAGATGTGAGAACATGTTTGGAGCGATAGAGAGAACCGACTTTACGAGAAACAGAAATAGCAATGGATCTAATGTATGAACTCTAAGAAAGATTTGATGAGAGAGAAAGACCAAGAAGTCTCAGAGTCGATTTCTTCTCAAGAGTATAGCCATCCATGAGAATCTCAGGAAGAAAAGGGACACGCCTACGATTGAAAGACATGAGCTGAGTCTTAACTGGATTAAATGAAACAAGCCATTTCGTAGCCCAATCCACAACTGAACCCAGGTCAACTTCTAGATCAGCTGCATATTTCGACTGATCCGAGGGAGATGGGCGAGAAGCAACACCAGAATAGAGAGTAGTATCATCACTTAGGGTTAGTGGTTGGGTTAATGAAGGGCACCAATTGTACCAGTTTCACGGCAGCAATATAGACTTTTGGGTACTTACTCAGATCCTGACCCAATCTCTATCGCGTCGGCAGTGTTCAGGCATGCTACATAAACACCCGAGAGATGACGAGCCGAATGGTTGCAGCTGATAACATGGATACGTTGTTGTGTCGTATTTTCTGTTAGTTTTAGTTTCAAGAAAGATTGCAGCAAAACAAAAGCAAACTTACTGTACGCCTTCCAACAGTCTGATATGACCATGATCCCAGGCAAGACGAATTTTTTTTGCTTCTCTGCGGGGTCGTATCCCCCGAAGACCCAGAGCAGTTGGACGACCCTACTAACGTTTTTTTCTGCGGTTAAACACAAACTCGTCTACCACAACCGTATGCCCTGGGCCTCCGATTCGACATGGATATCATAAAAAATGGTCTTCGCCAACCTCCCTCAGAAAATTTTTCCAATCAGTTTGCGTGTTGGTTGATAGGACGCCGCATTCCTTCCGCAGATTCTTCGACGTTGCCATTTCGCGGGATCACAGGTATATTAGCTTTAAAATTTTTGCGATGTCTATTGTGGATCGAGAAAAAAAATGTGCCACTTCTCACGGAATGGCAGGCGTAATAGTTTGCGTTCGTACACCTCCATGAACAGTTGTCCCTGCAAGCTTTTCTTTCAACCAAGCGGCATTTCGGACATGTTTTTCTTCTTGCCACCAACTTCTTTTCCTGGCAGAAAGAAATGACTCCTTCGCTAGAGTTAACCGTAATTACCGGGAAATAAATAAGATGCACTGGCTTTGAACAAATGTTTGCGTCTTTAACTGATTTCAATAATGCTTAGAAAAACTGTCGTCTGCTTATTGACCGCTGATTGGCTAATCGCTCGGCTTCTTTTTCTCCCACCATTCGGCTCGTCATCTCTTGGGTGTTTACTTAGCATGCCCGAACGCTGCCAACACAAAACTCACGGAGATTGGGTCAGGATCTGAGTAAGTACCGACTTCTGCCAAATATGTTGACATAAACGTAAACTATTTGGATACAATTTAACCTTTGCCTCGCGATATCAAGGAAAAATAAAATCTTGTGATTACCTACATGACAACACCACGCAACAAAATGTTGTGGCGATTGTGTAGAATTTCTACAGAGAAAAAAACAAATAGTCAACAAATAACTGCTTCCAAAGTTACTTTTCTACTTGTTTTTGTTAACATTTTTATCGATGCCTTCTGAGTCTTGTAAGCCCGTATGTGAACCCTTGATGTCGTTGATTTAACAACGCAAAACTCGAAAATTAAACAAAAAATACAGCTAATAACTGTCACCAATTGTTATATCTACGACATCGAAGTTTTACATAGTGTAAAATCTGGCGCCATGTTGAATTTGGCGGGTTTACAAGACTCAGAAGGCATCGATAAAAAAAATGCAAATAAAAGCGCTTTAAAACAAACAAAAAATAGGCAGGTAAGTAAAAAAAAGTAACTTTTCTTGCCTTTGGTAACAGTTATTTGTTGATTATGTGTTTTTGTTTTTTCACCATTTTTTTCTATTAGAAATTCTACACAATCGCCAATGTTGGAAAAATAACAAACGACTACCCCTCCAAACATAACATTTTTACACGTCCCTTCCACACTTTGTGGTCAAGAAGTAGGTGACCATTTTACGTTGAATTTATATAGTGAACTTTCTCGGCACTTCTTTAGTTTAGCTGTGAATCAGAAATCAATTTTGAAGAGTTACATTCACTCCTAACCCAATACACCGGATTTTTATCCAAAAATGGATATTAATGACGTCAATCTGCGAGATATAAAAAAAAAAAAATGGTGCTTGTGCATATCAACCCTGACATGTTAGACCGCTCTTAAAAATAAAATAGCTAAAGAAATGTATAAACTTTGTTATGTACTTACGTGGTAGTTGAAAAAAGACTGTACACAAAAAATTATGCAAATTCATCCAGTATTTATTTAGCGATTTTATCACTCGGTAGATATTTCCACCATTTTCCAGTGGTCAAGGAGGATATTTTCACGATTTCGGGGTTTGAGGTCTCCATTGTTTACAAAAATGTCAAAATGTACGTAAAATCATTTTTTTTTTCTTTTTCTTATAATTTAATAACTACTGGATGAATTTGCGTAATTTTTTCTGCACAATCTTATTTTCAGCTAACACGTAAGTACATAATAAAGTTTATACAATATTCTTTAAATATTTCAATGTCAGGGTTGATATGCACAAGCACCAACAAAAATCACTGTTGACTATTCGTTTTATAAAATTTTGCATTAAATAAAAACACTCCTCGCTGTTATTATTGTTCGCTTTATAGATTGTTTTGGATAAAAACTTCCGGTTGATTGTCTCCCCCCTGTCAAAATTGAAAACAAATAAATTCTAATTCACTACCAAACTAAAGTGCTCTATTCTCTACAATTTTAATTTGTGCTGATATTTCTAGGGTGTTAACACGTAATCGCACGAACAAAATAAAATATCCTTTTTTTTTTTTGCCGTTGACAGCGTGGGGGCAAAGAGTAAATTTTACCAAAGATTTTTGTGTCTGTAATGGCGACACGTGGTTTATTTTTATTTTCGCAAAACTCCTCCTCGAGTTGTCTATACATTTATTGTAAACCGTATGACTACACGGTGTAACAATTTGGAAATATCTTCTAAGGCAGAATCGGTGATAGTACAGAATAGTTAACAAAAGCCTCCCATTCTCCTCGTGTTAAGAATGAGTTTCTAAATAATGTTATTATTAAGAAATCCATTCTTAACCCAAAACTATTCCGTACCTTCACCAAAATTTGTTTTATTTCACACTGTTGCAATTTTGATTTCAATAAACAATCGATTAAAAGTAAATAAATAATAATGTGTAAGTCACGCAGAAGCGAGAAACAGACATATACACACGAGAAGTTATCTCAATGGCGAACAAATATACATTGTATGTAGCAAAAATAGCTAAACAATAGTTTATTTGTTCTATGAGACATGCTTTTCAAGCTTGCAATATAGAATATTCCATAAAGATAGTAAAGTCAGTAAAAAGAGAAATACAAAATAAACTCACCATTGTGAAAATAAGTTTGTGAACGAGTTACGCGAGTTGCAATAAGTCCGTAATTCAGTAAACAAATTCTCTAAATTAGAGAGTTCCAAAATGTTAGAAAATCAAGGGAAGTAACTTGATTAAAGTAACTTGATTATTTCCCTTGATATTTTAACATTTTGTTTATCCCTTTAAGCTTGCTAATTCTGAGAACCTTCAGTTTGATGACCTTTGACCAAGGAAGGAATAATTTTTCGTGCTAATACCTTGGCCTTTTGGCTAAGATCAAAGTGTAGTATCTGTTCCGATGAATACTGCACCCCATAGACTGGTATTGTCTTGGCCTTCGGGGCTTGATTTATGCCGGTGTATGGGTCTGTTCTGTGCAGTTCTAGGAGGTCCACCCTCCCAGGCTTTGCCTCCCCTCTTTGGGGAGGAGTAAGTTAATTGCTTACTGCTTGAGGCGCCCCTACCGGGGAATGCCGACGGGGCTGCACAGGCAATTTCTAATGGTCAGAGTGCTCACCTCTCGGGCGCTGGCTTTTCAACCCCCACTTTCCGACCCGACCTTGGGTCACATCTTACTTGTGGGAGTAGGATAAAACTGGCCTTGTGCCTAACTCCTGGAGAGGAGTAAATAATACTAACTCCAGGATTGAATGAGGAATCATATGTCTTTTTGCACCTAGCCCATAACACCATATACCTTATTTTATTCATATTTTTTAATATTTTATTATATTCAATTTTGAGGGCGGGGTCCAAAGATGTATTCAGTATTAATTGGGTGGGAGTGGTGTAAGTAATGTGACATTAACTAACATAAATGTCGGTAAATTTATAGGCTTTAACCACGGCGATCGTAAAGGAGGCATGTTAACTGAGTCGAGTTTTTCCGGTGACGTCATTGGTAGTGGGAGTAAGAACCACTATCAATGAGGACCGGAAGTGCTTGAAACGCTTAACGTTCATGCGCCGTCCATCTGTAATCAGAGCAAGCAGACTCATGTCCATAAGATTATTCATTCACTTGGAAATCATTGTTAACTTGTTCCTGCTATTGTGATTTTATTCCCCTGCCAAGAACACGGCTACCTTTCTAATGATTATTCATTCACTTAGAAATCATTGTTAACTTGTTTCTTTTTATCAAACATATTTCCTTTTTTATAGATATCAAGCTCGAAAGAAAATCAGAGGAAATTACAAGATGGCCTCCAACGATTAAGGCAGTGCATTAAAGTTCGAATTTCAAGTCTTAAAAAAATAAATTAGAATTTTATTTTAGGATAAAAAATACAATTTTAGACTAATTAATAAGTTACGTCCAAAATGTGTGCGAAAATCCAACGAAATAAGCGAGATATTCAAATATATTGTAAATAAACTGTCCGTTTGTCGCCCCCCCCCCCAATGACTTTTAATTTATTACAAATTTTTACTATGTTGTAAATAAACTGTTCGTTTTGCAAAACAAAAAACAAAAAAAAAACACATTTTAATTTATTTCAATAAATGCTCTATTAATTAATTATTTTTAATTATTGATTTTGTGTTTCTTTACTAAATTCGTAATCTTTCATGTTTGATTTACCTTTCATGTTTGGTTTACTTTTAAACAATCAAGAAACATTTATTTTTTCGGAAATGAGAGTAACTCTTATCAAATTATTCGGCTAAAACTAATGATAATGCAAGGTTCATATAAAGAATAAAACTACGAATTTTCTTCTTCTTCTTCTTCTTCTTGTGTTTATAAACCAAGAGATATAAAATGGCTGACATTACACAGTCAGGTGTAGTCTCAGTAATCACTTAAAAATTGAAGAGTATACAGAAATACTGGTAATAAAAATATACAGTTTGGTTGAACATTACATTTTTGCATGTGTGATTCTGTTTAAGTTTTGATTTTGGGGCGATCATCGAGGCTTCTGTGTAATATCAGCCATTTTTTTTTTTGTTCTAACTTAACACTAGTTTTGTATCGAACTAAAAAATACTTAAAAATAAGTTAAAATGCAAAAAACCTTATCCAGGTAGATAGAAGAGTAACTTATCTTGCCTTTGATAACATTTTGTATATTTGTTGGGGTCTTTTTTCACCCTTTTTTTATTTTGTCGACTCTTGTAAAAAATGCCCAATGGTTTAATTAACTAAATTTAACATAGCATTGGACAAAAAATACCCAATCAGAATGTACGTTTAATCTCAGCCATTTCTAATCAACCAATGTCAATCAATCTACAAATATATTTTTTTAAAAACACCTTTCTCATTATGGTCTTATTTTTTAAGGTAAAGAAAATAATCTAACACCATAAGATATAGGTTATACAAAAACCAAAATGAACCGAAACGAAATTACTCCACTAAAGAAAGTTCGGATCATATAGGGAATAAAGACCCCAGAAATTGGAAAGACAAAAAGAGACAAAATTCGGTCTACACCGGTTGACCTTAACGTATGTGGCATTTTGTAAACAAACGGATAATAAAGCTATGTTCTTTGGGTGTTCATAAAAACTAGCTTTTTAATATAGGGAAATATTTATTTTAAGAAATATTTGTTAAATAGGGAAAGATTTATTTTAAGAAATTGTAGCGAAGAGCAAGAGGAGCAGCCAACTGCCGTGAACGAAGACATTTGTCTGCGTCGATCAAAGAGATGACGTTTGGTTTGCTGTTTGTACAGAGGAGAGCTGCCGCCGTGAACCCAGAAACGCCCACTTTTGAAAAATGTAATTTTTCAAAAGTAAACGCCAGCGGGGGTTGGCTTATGTCGCACACGACTCATTAGCATAAGTGAGGTTTCGCCGATATAAAGAACACGACAAACATGATTTTGAAAGATGCATTGGTCAGAGAAAGTGAACAAAAGAGAAAGGCAAATGGTCGCATTATTTTTGGATAGACATTTTATTGTTCGTAAAAAGCAGAAGAGACGAAAGAATAATTCCAGGGTCGCATTTTTTTTGGATAAACTTTTTATTGTTCGTCAAAAGCAGAAGTGACGAAAGAATAATTCAAAGGTCGAATTATTTCTGGTTAAATGACTCGTTCAAGCTATTTTAGCTTTAACATGACAAGCAAGCAGTTCGACATTCGATTTATTCCAGAGTTTAGTGGGACTGACACTGATCTCCCGATAATAGAATGGATAGAACAGGTTGTAGAGAAAAAAAATAACGAAATAATCTTTAAACAGAGGTCGCCAAGATCAAGTCCAAATGGCAGGGAAAAAAAAATAAACCGTCTCTCTCAACTGTATAAAAAAAAAACGTTGTTTAAATCAACATGAAAGAAAATCCAGCACTCTTCTTTTCTTTTGTTCGCTTTCCAATCCCACGTTTAGAACGATCTCCACGAAAAAACTGACTGACTCTTCACTTTCACTCTCTTATTGAAACGAAAATCCGACGCATGCAAAACAACCTAATTTGCATGAACACAGCTGCCCGGATTTTCAAATAAAAAACTTATTTCACTTTCTGACGCCTTTCTCCTCCCACTCCTCTTTATTTTTTGTCGGCAGCGAGTGTTTTCGGGTTCGCCTCACACACACAGCATACCAGACGCTGCCTCTTTGAACGGCGGCGACAAGTGTCTGCATCTACCTCAATCGGCCGCTCTCCGTTACACAGGTGGACCTTATTTGTGAATTGTGCGAATTTCACAAAGTGGCGCGAGTTCTTCCCTTGCGGTTAAAAGGGCAGATATAAATCATGTCACGCAGGCACTGATAACTGTGTTTGCAACTGATTCATTTGTGGCATATGAGGATTTCACGACGCGACGGCTACTACCTGGCGAGACTAGAAGTGTTTTTGGCTGAGCTTCAAAGACTTGCCCTCTAAGGAGATACTTACAGAAAAATGGATGATGTGCACTTTTGTAGCAGGACTGCCGAGTCACGTAAAGCAACATCTCCGGGCGTCGTTGAGAATGGATGACATGACTCTAGGGCAGATTTTAACTAAAGCATCGGCTATCATGGCAGACGAAAAAGAATTAGTTGTCGTAGCTATATTTGAATCTAATACTAATTGGACTTTACCCACTATGTTGGCTAGTGGTAGCATTATATGCTATAAATGCTTTGGACCAAACTACTTTGCAAGAAACTGCCAGTATCAGTATGGTGAAGGGCATAATGACCCCAGATACAAATTGCGAGGAAAGATGTAGTTCTACAGATGCGACCGGATTTTCACTGGAGCACGATGGAGCTGCGATAGAAGATGCGAGTTGGTTACGCAAGACAAAAGATGCACAGCACATAAATCTGGCAGAGCTCGATGCTGTACTAAAGGGTATTAATATGGCACTGATGTGGGAAGCATCCATATTGCATCTTTTTACTGACTCTGCCAGCGTGTACAAATGGATAACCGATACCCTTATGGCAAAGTCCAGGGTGCATACTAAAGCAGCGAGTGAAATGCTGATAAGACGACGACTTGGTGTGCTTGAAAGCTTGATAGAAGAGTACAGGTTGTCAGTGGACATTACCTTGGTAAAGTCAAAACACAACCGAGCGGATAACCTGATGTGCGTACCGCAGCGATGGCTTGATTTAATTAGAAAGGCAGTGGAACCCCAGATCCATGTATGTGCTACATCAATGAGCAGGCCAGACTGCGACTAAATAAGGTCTATCCATCCATCTGGCATAAAAAAAAACGTGGTACTTTGTCAGGCGGGTCGACTCCACGATTTTTAAGGCATCCGTGAGAAAAGTAGTTAGAGAGTGCAAAGAGTGAATGTCAGTCGATTGATTGCCGTCCATGCACTGGCCGAAGGGAAACTTAGACGTCGGTGACACTTGGTATCAAGTGGGGATAGACATAACCTACTACCAGATAAGGCACTATCTGTCGCTCATTGACTGTGGGCTCACACAGTTTTCTGTTTGGCGTAGTCTAAAATGGCAAGACGCAGCAAGCATCTTCTATCAATTGGAAGTTATATTTTATGAGCGTGGTTCACCAACTAAGATGCTAACTGACAATGACCCAGCATTTTGCAGTAAGACTTTCAGAGAATTTGTAAATAAGTTGGGAGTTCGACTGCTATTTCGCTGTGCACACATACCATCAGGTAATGGTATCACGGAATGGTGCCA
This sequence comes from Sepiola atlantica, assembly GCA_963556195.1. Taxonomy (NCBI): domain Eukaryota; kingdom Metazoa; phylum Mollusca; class Cephalopoda; order Sepiida; family Sepiolidae; genus Sepiola; species Sepiola atlantica. Next base: position 12,581,887 of record OY744515.1, read on the forward strand.
TTGTAGTGTGAAGTGGATTGCCGCAAGAAAACTGTGCTCAGTGATGGAGGCAGTTTATTGGTATAAAAGTATAATGTCACCACGAAGGACGATATGTCACCACTGACTGCTTCTGCTAACATGATCCATCATTACAAGGTCAGACTGAAGAGCATCGATATGCTGCCCCCTGATGAGACCGAACAGCAACACCTGGGTTACAAGGTGGGAGATCGTGTTTGGACAAAAATCCCGAATGGACGGTGTACATCCCCTTTCGTAGTTGGACACGTTACAGGCGTGATTAGCCTGCAGAGTGTCCTCATTGATGGGATGCCTCGGCACGTAAGGGACCTATGTCCCATTATAGGCCCAACTACGTCGGAAAGTTGAAGTGACAGTGAACCGTTCACTCGGAGTAAACGAGTGATCACTATGAGTGGAGCGAACAGCCCCATGTATAGTACCGATGTATCGAATGATTCTTCCGCAGACGAGTCATGCAAAGAAGAAGTTGTAGTCGCATTACCGCAGAGAGGGGTGGACAGTTCCAGGCTTCGTACAGATGCATCAAATGCTCCCTCCGCAGACGAGTTATTTGAGGAGGAAGTCGCAGCTGTATTACCGCGGAGAAGCACCAGGCAAAAAAGGTCTGCACCAGGTTGTCACATTTGTGATCATGAGATCGGGGGGGGGGGGGTAGCGGAGAGCAAGAGGAGCAGCCGACTTCCGTGAACGAAGACACTTGTCTGCGTCAATCAAAGATACAACGTTTGGTTTGCTGCTTGTGCAGAGAAGAGCTGCCGCCGCGAACCCAGAAATGCTCACTTACGAAAAATTTAATTTTTTGAAAGTAAATGACAGCAGGCATCGACTTATGTCGCACACGGCTCATTAGCATAAGTGAGATTTCGCCGATATAAAGAACAGGACAAACGTGATTTTGAAAGAAGTGTTGGTCGGAGAAAGTGAACGAAAAAGAAAGGTAAAGTGCCGCATTATTTTTGGATAGACTTTTTATTGTTCATCAAAAGCAGAAGTGACGAAAGAATAATTCCAGGGTCGAATTATTTCTGGCTAAACGTTTTATTGACTCGTTTAGAAATATTTATTTTTAATGTAGGATGCGTTTTTTTATTTACAAAACTTTTTAATAATCAAATGAAACATAGCAGAATACTCGTTCAAAAATGTCGTTTGGTTATTAAAAAGTTTTGGAAATAAAAAAAACGCATCTTACATTAAAAGTAAATATTTAATCAATGTTTCTTAAAATAAATGTTTCCCTATATTAAAAAGCGAGCTTCTGACGAAAACCCAAACAATGCAGCTTCATTATCCGAATTTCGTCTCTTTTCGTCTTTCCAACTTCCGGGGTCCTTATTCCCTATATGATCAGAAAGTTTAAAAGTATCCAAACAGATAGGAACTACAACTTTATATATATAGATCACAAATGTTATGGGAGGATCTACTTTCCAAGTTTTCATCCAAATGATTTTGACGCGTTATTTTTTATGTTTTAATTAACTAAATTAAAAATAGCATTGAACAAAAAATACCCAATCAGAACGTGCGTTCAATCGGCCATTTCTAATCAGCCAATGACAATCGCCGTAGTGTAATTTACTAGTTTTTGGTATCTTATTATTTTTAAATGGATTTCAACACTATTCCTAAACAACTTATTTTTAGCAGTTATAGATTGGTACGTGTTACATATCCCTTTAATTAAAATGTTCAAATTGTGATCTATTTACGTGCCCATTTGTTTTACTTACTTAAAACTGCACAAGTGTGCCCTATTTGCGTTTTACATTTAGTTCCTTAGTTCTTTACTTTCTTTTTTACTCATAAACGACAAGCGTTGTATGTGTCCTTGGTCTAAGCATGCGGTCTACCTTTTTTCTTTTCCCTCTTCATTGTTGACGGTCGTTGGCGCTGGATGATTCTCATTGTGTTGTCTAGTTTCTTTGTCATTTCTTTCTTCTTTCCTGGTAGCTGCGTTTCTTTGTTGTCTCTTTCCTCTCCACTGTGTTACTTCATCGCCTAGTTGTTCAGACACGCTGCTACTGTGTTCCATGTTGACTCCGCGTCGTCTCTTTCCTTTTATACTGTCGTATCATCTCTTCTTTTAGACTTGTTTGAATATAACTTTGTTATATGTTTATCATGTCTGATCTTCTTATAGAAGAACTTAAAATTACAAGACAGATGTTTGAAGATTTTTTTGAAAGAGAAATATTCCACTTTTCACGAATACAATGTTACTTAAATTTATAATGGAGAGAGACAGATCACTTACCCTAATTGGCTATTTAAATAGATAGCTAGACAGATGAACAAATAGATATAATGACAGACAGAATTCGGTATTCTCTGCCTCGGGTGACTCTCAAAGTTTCTTGTTTTAAGACATTTTTATCAACTGGTCGCCACAAACTTCAAAGCCAGACTGAATGAAAGAACAATCTTTTCTTTGTTCCGCTTGCAATGACGCCATGTCCTCTGATGAGCCCATATCGCTTTGAGTCTCACCCCTCTGGCCCCTTTTTGTTAAGTTTGAGCCCATGGACCATATTTGTTCATGATTCACCCTGTGAAAGTTGTTTACTTCTTCCACGGGCAGTCATGGCGACCTGTACCGATTCCTCTGTGCCAAAACTCATACTAGTGAACGGAACCCAATTCAACATGCACATCATCCATTATCTAACATACCTTCCCCCCTCATCTGAAAAACAATCCTATGATTTTTTCACTCTCATCTGCAAGGCCAGGTCAGGACCCTCTCCCACCATTCCTAGGAACTAAACAGGGTCGGTCATCTCTACCACCATCATCTTAAGTTTTCATCTGGACAGAATTCTCCATTGGTTCAACATGACATTTCTTCTGGGATGTAAGTAAAGCCTTTTTATGATCGATATCAGTCCAATGCCCATCCCATTTTATTAATCGATTACGGAGCGTTCTTCGCCCCAGTTTCACTGTGTAAATTTCCCGGAGTGACCTTAACTCCCCCGAGGATCAACCACATCATAGTATACACTCAGAGTTCCATTGTCTAATAACAACCTGACTATTTGCCTTACGGGGTCCCTGCATGCCATCCCCAGGCTTCCAATATACATCCATACATTCTTCTAATGCATGGACATATAAACGATTGTAAATTAATCTAACTCATGCGTATTACATGGATATAAAGGGAAAATACAGAAACTCCTCTTTTCATAATGTCTTATATGGTCAGCCCATGCATTTTACATAAGGTAATGCTTCTATACATTATTGCTACACCTGGACTAAACGTTCTAGACACATTCAGCGCTCCCGGCATGAATTTCCCAAAAACATACCACTTTCATTTAACTCCCAACTCCTTTTATCAGAGGAAGCGGCAACTCCGAATTCTATATGATTGAACTACCCTATGGCTCTAACTACACGGCAGGGATGAGAACTGCAGTTTCTGACATTCTTGATGTAATCATGTGGTGGACGATGTTTTCCTATATGGGAAGCTTGTTGGACAACTACCTGAGTGCGGTTGTTTACACATGCCAACTGATGCCATAAAGTGCAGGACTCAAGGACGAGCCAATGAAACAACCGGTGTCTTTCTTTTATGCATGGTGAAGAAGATGCTGATGAGAGTGCGACCAGACAACCCTTCCCAATGAGACTAGTGTGTGGATAGGAAGAAACTAAATGTATGGATTAACGCAAGCTCTTCGGCATCCTGCTGGAAGAGAATAGAACTATATTGGAAAATGCATGTTGGCTACACCCTACAAACGCTGCAGCACAATTAATTTAGCAGAGGCAACCTGGCACTTTAGCGGAAGGCCAAGAGACTACATATGCAGATGGAGTTGCTATGCATTTATGATTGGATATCAGCCACTCTAATGGGGAAGACCAGAATCCAGACAAAGCGAGTGAACGGCTGATCAAGAGGCTGGAGACTATTAAGAAATGTGTCATTGAGCATGACATGTCAGTTACGTAATGTTAACAACATTAGAAGGAAACCTTAGTGGCCAGTTGACTAGAGTAGCGCAGAGGTGGTTCAACAAGCTGAAGCAAGAAGTTGTGGCAAGTAGTAACACTTGAGCTGCATACATGGAAGAGTTCGTATTTGAACAGATGAAATACATAAATCAGCAAAGCAGGTATCAAGATGACATGATACTTTGTAAAAGTTAATACTGGTGTGGGAAGAAAATGTTGTATTAAAAAAAGCTAAAAATATTGAGATTTCATTTTTCTATTCTATATGGCAAAACAATACTGAATATGAATTTTGCAGTAAAAGTTGCAGGCATTTTTTTACGAGAGCCATTTTTACGCTATATAATTCATTAGTTTCTGTTTTAAAAATTAAATTAATCAAAATACAACACAGTTAGCTAACCACGACCAGTAAGTGAATAAAACAACAATGAAGATTAAAAAGTGATTTTTTTATGCTTGTGGCCGCAATACTTTATTTAAGAATATGAGCGTGGTTTATGTTTGAGACGCCATGATACAAATCTAAAATGTAAACATGATTTTAAAATGATTCAAACAAGATAAAATGTACATTGTGTGAAAGGAATGTGATCTTTTTTTATTTACACAAATTTGGGAACTGTCATTCAATAAAAGTTTAAAAGCAAATAAGAAAAATATATTTTAGTATTTTTAACTTACGTTTTAAAAAATATTTTGCTAATTCTCACCGTTTTTTGGACATATTTAATTGCAATAGATTGTCCTGTGATAGCATTTTCTAGCTGCATTTAAACTATTATGTCTCTGTATCTAGTTACTGTTGTAGATCTTGCCTTCCGTCTATAAGCCACGCGGAATAGGATTTGGTTTGGTCTAGTTGGTGGCTTGCGAATACAGTGCCGGTTTTTACAATCCCCAACTCCATCCAAGGTCCGGCATGCAATAGAATTCCAACAATGCTGTGGCTCAACGAGCCAATCCAGCCGAGCTAGTCAAGGAAATTGAATGTAGGTAACCGGTGATATACCATTTACTCTAGTCTAGTCTGCAATAGCCTAGAAGAGTTGAAAAGCAAGCCACAGCTTAAGCCAACCGAACAAATTGAAACGATGTAACATTGAGCTATTTTAGTTGACAGTATTAGCAGCCCCAACTTGACTCCACAATGAAAGACTCATAAATCAATCCAGCATAAAAGATGTAATAAGCAAGTTGTTGATCACACAAATAGAAAAATCCCATTTAATTGTGAGCATGGCAGGTCTTACATATTAATACAAGACCTCCCCCCTCCCCTCCATTCGACTACTTCTCTTCTTCGGGAAGGTTGGGTAGAAATATGAAGTCGAGAGGGAAGACCAAAATATGAAAAACTAGCTGTACGTACCTAGTGTTGTCTAGGAGTCTTGCTTTTTTTTTTTCAACTATGCAGTTTGTTTTTTTTACTAAATTCTTTTCTTTTTTTTTTTTTAAAAATAGTATTCAAAAAATTAAATTTAATTATTACAGTATCGTTTGGTCATTAAATTATTATTTTGATTAAATTAATTGTTATGGTAATGGTTTTAATCTCTATCTATAAAATCATTGGATGCTAATAGCTTCCAAAACTTTCAATCTTTGAGGATTTGCTAAGAATGTGAAAGCCAGAAATAACTTTCTATTTGACAGTTTAAATGCTTTAAAATTCCTTTAAAATTTCAAAGGGACACAAATAAATTCTTTTTTTTTTTAAACTATTAAATAAACATTAAAATGGTTGACTGATATATGAAACATTTTGGTGGATTTAATTACGTAATTAAATTATCTTTTTAAATAGTACTTTTCAAAATTTTGTTTTATTTTATACCATTGCATTTTTGATTTGAATAAATATTTGATTAATAGTAAGTAAATGAAAAAAATATTAATTCAATGTATAAGTCACATAGTCGCGTGGAAAAAACAAAACAGACACACGTGAAATTGTCTTATAATTTTATTAATATAGAGATTTACCAAACATATGTCGAGAAAGAGTAAGAAACAGAGAAACACATGAAAATGGAAGATGATCGCAGCAGTTTAAGATGAACAAGATGGAAATAGTAAAAAAAAAAAATACTTTTATCGGATTTTCTACCAGAAAAAGATTTCAAGAGTTTGGGGTTTTTTAAAATTTTTTTTAAATACCAAGTTAAAAAAAAAAAAAAATCAATTATTTAAAATTTTGATTCAAATATGTGAAATTTATGAAAATATATATTTAGCTAAATTAAAAAAAATATATTTAAAAGAAAGAAAAGACATCTCGTCAAATGAAATTTTAAAAGAGATAAGAGCACAAGATAAACATTGATACTCTTTAAGCACAAAATAATCAAATCTTTTATGGCTAAATTGATATTTAGCTTCATTAAAGTTTAATTTTTGTATTTTTGGTTTCTTTCTCAGCGGGATCAGAAAAACAAATCTATTGAAGCAATTTTCGAAAAGTTTTGCAGGAAGTTGGCACTTGTGTCATAGGACCCATTAAATTTTGATTGAGGAATTTGATTTCATTTGTAGAGACATTAAATTTGTGTGTGTAAAAACAGAAAATTCCAGGTATGATTAGTTTAAGTAAGAAAGATAAAATTTCCATTGGTAAGTTAGATTACAGCTTCGTGTACAGGAAGTTAGATTACAGCTTCGTGTACAGGAAGTTGCTTCATAACAGAAAATTTACGTGGCGGAGAAGATTGGTGTCAAAGTGAACGAATGCTGTTTTTCGACGCTTCCACCACCCCTGCGGGGTTGAAAGCGAAAGATACAGTTTATCTTTCTGTAAAAAGTAAACCAAATACCAGAGTAACTAATGGAGTTATTTGTTGTTCTTTTTAATTGTTTCCATTATTCCAGCCAAAAAGGAAGAGAAGATCACCATCTCTATAGCTATTACTACCACTAGTACAAAGAGATGATGCATCTCTCCATCCACTTTTATTTTTTAAAATAATCTATTATATAAAAAATGACAGTGGTCTGTATCATTAAATTTATTCAGATAGCCAATTAAAGTCCTAAAATTTCATATAAAAATATCTGGCCCAAACCCTAAGGGTTGAAAAAAAAATATTGGGTCAAATTTTCCTACCATCAAAAAATAGTTGGGTCAAACTCTTTGGAGTTAAAAAATTTGAGACTAAAATCTCTGGTGGCCAAAATCTCGTAGATTCGACATTTTGTTAAGTTTGAATAAAAAAAAAAAAAAAAAAAAAAAATAGGAACTCATGAAGCAGATTTACAACTTCATGACTACATGGCGGAGAAGATAGATTCTTTCACATGAAAGTTTGACGTCAAAGTGAACGAATGCTGTTTTTTTTTAGGCTTCCACCATCCCTGGGGGCGGGGGGGGGGGGGGGTATGGGGGGGGGGTTGAAAGCGAAAGAAAGTTTATCTTTCTGTAAATAAAGCACATCTTATATTCGACAAAATTATTCTTGAAATATTATGCAGAAAAAAAGTAATAAACCTAGGGAAAAACTGCAGTAAAAATTGCACTCTATTGAGATTGGGATTGGGATTATGTACTTCATGACACATCAACCATAAAATTGATTTTGTGTCATAAAATGGATTTCTATGTTGCCTAGGTGAAGTGATTTTTCTTTACTGTGCAGCAGGAAACTGAAAACATCACGTACCATAAAAGAGAAATAGACACGATTTCCAAAAAAAGAAATTTCTCCCTACAAGTGAAAATATTCGTAGTGATATCCATATATCTGTCTGCGATGTTGCTAAACTTATCAAGAATCTTGATGCTAGCAAGGCAACTGGTCCTGACAACATTCCAGTCATTGTGCTTAAGAATCTGTTGCCGAAACGTGCTTCTATCGTTACAAAGCTGTTCACTCGTTAACAGTGAAATGCTTTCCTTTTCATCACCTTGGAATAACTTTGTCGGTCTGTCGAGCATTTAAATATACTGGAGACCAGTCTTATGCGCGTCATGAGTAAGTTGTTTGAAACTGTGATAAATCAGGAAGTTGTCAATCGTCTCAGCAAAAGCAATCTATTTAGTGACAAGCAATATGGATTTTATCCCGCAAGATCAACAGCTGACCTGCTGCCCGTACTATTGCATAGGATCAGTGAATCTCTTGATAGAACGGGGGCGGGGAGCTCTTGACATATCAAAGGCAGGCTGACATAAAGAGTTGCTTCGCAAACTTGTTAGCTATGGAATATCTGGCAAATATCTTCTAAACCATCAAATCCTTTTCTGTCTGATAGGTTTATAAAAGTAGTTGTTGATGGGCGAAGTCTGAAGCATATAGTATCAACACTGGCATACCTCAAGGATTTATTGAACCGAACCCTCTTCCTGATCATATTCTGAGATCATTTGTTGACATCTATCCAGAGAGACAACACTCTATGGCAGCACTTTGAAGAGCATCGGTGATTAAGATCTTGATGATTCTCTGCCTTCCAATCAAGAGTACACAGTGCAATGGTTTGTTACTTTTAACACCTCTAAAACTAAGCTCCTTCCCTTGTTTTGCCTTAGTTGAAATGAATGACTCTTGTTGAAGAAGCCCTTGGCTTTGATAAGCTCCTAGGACTGACTTTCACTCTAGATCTAAAATGGAACACTTATATCCACTGTTGCTAAGATTCTTGAAAAAAAATGGTTGGATCATTCTACCACTCCAGAAAGTCTTGCTACCACAACTGCAAAGAACTTTCCTTTTTCTCTCCATATGCCTAACACCAAACAGAAGTTTCATGAACAGAATTTATTTTCCAAAATTTCCCATTTGTAGAACACATTACTATGGTGCTGCTTCCCTACAGACTACATGGTCATCTTCAAATCCAATGTCAACAAATACTTGTCATAAACCGTCCTCATAAGTAATCAAATATTCTGCATTTTATCCATTTTCAATCGTCTCATAATATTCTTCATCATTCAAATGACAATCGATCCATCTCATTAACCTTTATCTTTGAGTGGCTTTTGGATTTTATAAGCAGTGGCTCATTAGTAACAAAACACGTATTGTTTATTTCATTAAAAAAATCTGCTACTTCATTCGTAGTAATTACAAAGTATATATCTTATATAGTAAACATTGGAATTTATTTCTGACGATATATTAGATATCTTATATAGTAAACATTGGAATTTATTTCTGACGATATATTAGATATCTTATATAGTAAACATTGGAATTTATTTCTGACGATATATTAGATATCTTATATAGTAAACATTGGAATTTATTTCTGACGATATATTAGATATCTTATATAGTAAACATTGGAATTTATTTCTGACGATATATTAGATATCTTATATAGTAAACATTGGAATTTATTTCTGACGATATATTAGATATCTTATATAGTAAACATTGGAATTTATTTCTGACGATATATTAGATATCTTATATAGTAAACATTGGAATTTATTTCTGACGATATATTAGATATCTTATATAGTAAACATTGGAATTTATTTCTGACGATAGATTAGATATCTTATATAGTAAACATTGGAATTTATTTCTGACGATAGATTAGATATCTTATATAGTAAACATTGGAATTTATTTCTGACGATAGATTAGATATCTTATATAGTAAACATTGGAATTTATTTCTGACGATATATTAGATATCTTATATAGTAAACATTGGAATTTATTTCTGACGATATATTAGATATCTTATATAGTAAACATTGGAATTTATTTCTGACGATATATTAGATATCTTATATAGTAAACATTGGAATTTATTTCTGACGATATATTAGATATCGTGTTGCTTTTTTATTGACACTCTTTGTCCATGGGTAATATCCTTTAATAAACGGTTACTTTAAGGCAAGAAATAAACAAAGAAAACCACAAAGAGAAAACGACACTCATGCAGGATTCAAACGTGCGCTTGAGAAAGAGGGACCACCAGTTGTTGGTGTCGGCTTAACCACTTGGCTAATGAGTCCTATAGACAGTTAAAACTGGATTGGCACAACTCTTCGGCTCTACGATAAACGAACATAAAAATGAACACAGATTTATCGCAGATAAAGGCGAGTAACTTGTGCAAACTCAGCTTTCACTAATTTAGCCAAGCAATTAATGCGACACCTGCGACTGATGGTCCATTTTTCTCAGGCACAGATTTGAAGCCTGCAAGAGTCTCATTTTTTTCTCTTTGTGATTTTCTATTTATTCACAGCCCCATGGGCTTAATTAACCGTTTAAGGGTATTATTCACACAAGCATAGTTTCAACAACAAAAAAATGAGATACATAATATAAAGTTTGGGTGGGCTCACATTCGGGTTACGCGAAAGTGAAAGGTTCCCTAATCTGAGGGCGTTCTTTTGCTGATTCAACAGAGTATGCGGTAGAAATAGAAAAATGCTACAAAAATATAAAATGTTCGAAGTATCAATATTATTTAGAGATCTTCAGCAAACAAACAAACGGTAAAAAGTGGAATGAAAAAAAAGCAGTTAACTAATTTTATAGCCAACTAGCTGTATTTATCGGCATTTCTCAGGTGGAGGGTTGAGAGAAAAATAATTCAAAATATAATCATGTTTACAATTAAAAAAAAAAAAAAAAGGATTTAAAAAAAATTTGTTTTAGTTTTCCCTTATTTTATTTTCAATAAATATTCAATTAATAGTAAATAATAAAAAATAATAATTCAATGTATATTTAATAAAGTTATGTATAGGTGAGAAACACACACACACAAGATCTGGCTTGATAGTTTTATTGATACAAAGAAAGGAACCATTCAACATTACAGCTGTAATGAATAAAAAGTGTGCATCCAATTTTAAGTGTTAAGAAGCTAGTTTTGTTTACAAATTTTTTTTAAATAGAAAATTAAAAAATTCATTCTTATTTTTGTTTTCAACTATTAGAAATAGATTAAAATGGCTGACTTTTTCTATGAAGAAACTGAAATGCATTCTGATGAATATACTTTTATAATTACATTAAATATGATTTTTTTAAATTTGTTTTATTTTACGCCATTTCAATTTTGATTTCAATAACTATTTGATTAATAGTAAATAAACACAAATTATAATTCAATACATAAGTTACATTGACATGAGAAATATACACACATATGAAGTTGTCTTGTAATTTTCATAGTAGAGGGATAAATTGTATACCCAGAAAAAAGAAAACCACCACCACCTTAATACTAATTGGTTCAAATTAATGAGATATCATTAAACACGGAGATCAATTATTTATCTAAAACAATAAAATATACCAGGTAAGTAATTTTAAAGCAATGAGATGTGAGACAAGCGATAAAACCTGCAAAAATATATCATAAAAATTTGTCAGTTATTTTTTTAAAATAAGTTTTATGAAGATTAAACAGACTAAAAGGATATTGTAATTAATATTTTAATCATCACCATCAGTTTGGTTGTTATAAAAGATTATATATTTTAGCTTTGAAATTTTATAAAAGTATACAAATTTGAATGAAAAATCTTTTGTTTTAGAGGTGAGGGTATACTTAAAAAAATATTGTAAAAAAGTTTTCAGTTACAATCAGTTTAAAGTTTTATGAAGACAAAATGTTTAAATCCAGCCAATATGATTAAAATGAGATCTGCATTATGAATGTCAGCATCTTTAGAAATTGAATCAGAAAAACAATGTCTGCATAATGATGTCAGCATCTTTGAAATTGAATAAGAAAAAAAAATGCTGCATAATGATGTCAGCATCTTTGAAATTGAATAAGAAAAAAAAAAAATGGTGGAAAGTGGTTGGGTGAGCCTTCAAAGGAACGGGGAATCAAATGGTATCATATTTACAATAACTTTTGCTTCTGATCTAATAGAAACTGTAATTCAATGTTATATAGTTCATGGCAATAAAGTGAGTACAAATTAATGAATGACGGAAATGCAGATTTATTTTAATACTAGATGACCTGCGATCCATTGGGTCAACTTGATACATTGCACATTAGATAAATAGATTAAAAAACATTAAATTGTAACAGGTTCAACAGTATCAATGTTTTAAGCAACTGTAACAGAATCAATAGACAAAACACCCAATTTTCACAAAGTTGGATTTCAAAATACATTGTAGTGTCATAATAGACCCTCTCTCTTCCCCCTCTCCTCTCTCTATTTTAATTATTTACATCATCCCATTTTTCTCACCACTTTTTTTATCATTTGCTCTTCCTTCCACCATCATCTAAAACATTCACGTGCAGATGAAGTGTGCACGGTGACAAGCAAAGTAACAACAACCTTATCATAGTTTTAGTAATATACAGATGCATACAGTATTTTCCTTTAAACTAACCGACACAAAAATCACACAACATAGATATTCAAGAAGTTGGTATTAGAGACATACACATATCAAAATGACAAACTTATTTTTAAATATAAGGATGAAAATTTTAAACTGGATCTAAAGATAATTATAATTTTTTATAAAAAGAAACATTTATTGTTCTTGGTGATCATGGCAACATGAGATCAATAGTTTAGAATCCAAAGTCAGATTAAAATAATCAGCTTCACTCACGATTAAGAAGAGAAAAAACACATTTTTATGATAACGTACGCAACCGCAATTCAGTTGTTGTTTATCTTTAATCATAATAGATAAACTAATTTATATGAAACTTCGCATTTTAATGATTAGACTTTTTTGTTTGTCCTACGGAAGAAAACAGATATTTTCTCCTGTCAAACAAACGAAGCAACATGTTGAAATCATTCAATCTTTCCAAAATCTGTTGTAGTTTATCAAAGTTACATTTGTTCACGGTTAATGAAATAACGTTTCTATTTTTTTTTTTTTTTTTTTCCGTCTCAATACATTTTCCTCTCCACGACATCATTTCGTACTTGATAATGATAAAATTATAAAAAAATAAAGATTTATTTTCAAGTTTGGTCATTCAGAAAGAAAGCCATTAAAAACAAACAGAGCCCCCAATTAAACATATGAACAATAACAAAGGTGAAAGTTGCATATAAAAGAATTAAAAGGTTGTACTTGAATAGACGACAAAGGCACTCAAAGGCAAAATGCATTGGGGGGAAAAAATCTTACAATGAATAAACATTTAGACTCATTTATCTGAAATTCAGTTGACTTTTATAAAATGTTGAATAACACATGTTATATTAAACACAGAGTAAAAAATAGTTGTAATAATAATTTCTTTGATATCTAAATAATTCTTATCAAATGTCTACAAGATGAATGAAAATACAGACATTAGATTAATTATATGCATATTTAAAGTCAATAATCTCCTTTCATGAGCAAATTCAATAATAAATTAAATTAATGCCAAATAGAAAAGAAAAAACAAAACAAATCTCATTCAAATCCGAACTTAAAAACCTATCTGAAATTTGTTTTAGTTTTGGATTATTTGAATTATACAAACTACTTTTCTCATCTGGGTTATTATTTTCACATTTCAGTTGACTTTCTTCATGCGCATCGTTTTGTTCCCATTCCATCAGCCATGACCGGATAGAAGTATTAAGTAAATTTCATTTTATTCTTAGTTTGTATTGCCTGTAGTGAGTATTGAATAGTCAACCTCCAGAAGACTGTCGCCTAGAACTGATTGTAACTCAATGCCTTTATCCGTTGCACCACGTGTCAATAAAATAAAAGAAAATACTTAACATTTTAAGTTATGCCTGATGAAACGAGAGCAATCTACCCCTGTGGATTAAATAAAGGGTTCAGTTCAAAATTCTGTTTAGATTCCTGAGTTCGACAAAAAGATTCCCCGCGTTCGAAAAGATGCACCCCTAGAATGTTGGAGGTTACATCAGTGCAAACGTGAAAATAATAACCAAGATGAGAATAGTAGTCTGAATAATCCAAATTATCAATCAATATGTCAAAAACTCTGATACAGTTTTAGTTTTGTTGAATATGAAAAGCGATCCGCCTTCTTTCATATCCAATAATTAACATCTTATGGATGATTCATTTCTAGTTATAACTTAAAAATAAACAATTGATAAATTATTTCGGTTAAAAAAAAACAAAAAAAAAAAAAAAAAAAACAACAGATTATGTTGAAATAAAAAATTTCAAGAACGGATCTTTTCTTCACGATAAAGTAGAAATAAAAAAAAAATGAACAAGCAGTTTTATCAAGTCAAAGAAAAATGTTCCTTTGGTTTTAATAAAACCATTTCCGCACAATTTGTTGAAAATAGAGTTTATTCAATTTCAAGTAAAGAATATCAGAAGACTTTAATACAGGGTGGGCAAAAATAAGGGTCCTATTTTTAAAAATTCATAACTTTTTTATTTATTGATTTTTTTTTTTTTTTTTTTTAGAATAAGTAAAGGACCCCTTCCGAAGCAAGCATGAGCCGTATTAGCCCTAAGGAACGTACCCTCATTTAGAAAACATTTTTGCTTAAAAAACTCAAAACAGTGTAAAAAACAATACTTTAGTTTTTGTAAGTTTTAAGAAGTGTTTTTCGGCTAAAATTTGTTTTGTTTATTTCAAAAAATCTCGGAAGGGTCAGTCTACACACACATAAAGTTTGGTGAGTTTAACTTTTATTTTGTAGAAGTTATTCAAATTCAAGTTATTCAAATTTAAAGATAGGACCCTTATTTTGGCCCACCCTATAGATTGTAAAAGTTATTTTTATGTCATGTTCTTGCTCACTGTAACTTCCTTAACAACATATAAATGTGACTGCATTGTTTGTTTTATTCTGTAAAAATTCTTAAAATTTGGGATTTTTTCAATTTTATCTCGCATTTAAACATTTTTTATAAAGTGTTTGCCTTCATCATCAGATACACATATACATGATTTGATAATATTTTAAACACCCATCAAATATTAAAAAACTAGATACACCTACTCGGCATTGCCCGGGATGCAGTGAAGTCATTTTAGTTTTATTTGTTTGCACATTTTTAAACTTATACAGAAAAAGAAACAAAATTTTATTTGTAGACAACTCCTATTATATTTTTCAATTAAAAATATGAGTTACTTCCATTGCTGATTTTTGAAGTGATTATTTAAAAATGTTTCATATTACCAGACGTCTGGGTCGGACAAAGTAATTTTTAAAATAAATTGTAGCAAAGTACGTTTTTATAGTGTCACTAAAATGGTACAACAATAACAAATGAAAAACAAAGTTTGCTTTGTCACCTTAGATGCTACTTAGGTATGATTTGGAAAATCCGACAAGATAACTTTATAAGTTAGATTAGATTGGGGACGGGGCATAAGTGAGGAGCATTTTTTGTCATTAAAAATATAATTCAAAACGTTTTCTTTTCTTTTTCTTCCCAATAACTCAAAAGTCAAGAAAAACAAAATTAAATTAAAAAATAAATAAAGCAAAATTAAATAAAAACCATTCAAAGTTTATCACATATGCCCATATTTATGCAGAAACTCCAGTCTTCTCCTGTAGTTGTCAGCATATATCAGTTTTGTAATAACATTCATAAAATAATCTGGCATAAAACAAGAAAATAAATAAAAATAACATCAAATAAAATCTTATTGTCATTCAGTAAGAAGCATGGCTTAATCATTTCCAGAAATAAAAATGGAACGCATTTATTTTTTAAATCTAAAATGAATCTCTCTCGTTTTCGTTAACTGATTAAGATGAGACAAAGAATTAATATTTATTGAATTACTCGTTTGTATAATCATATCACAACAAAGGATTCATTTAGTTTTTTTCGAAAACAAATGACCGAAGTCTGTTAAACCGATCAAAAGAGAGAGAGAGATTAGGACAAAAACAAAAAAATGCAGATGAAATTCTGCATTCAATGCGAATCAAAAATTATCATATTTAGATTCTCGTCGAATTGTAACTTCCATATTTTCACAAAACTGTGGACTTCCGAATGGAATGCAATTGAAATATTGGCAACCAGTGCACTGGTAGACTGGAAAAACATAAAAAAATATGACAAGTATGATAATCAAGACGATACTAAGGCCAAATCCAACGCCGATTGTAATCAGTTTCCGGCGAGTATCAAAGTTTCCAAATGTAATGTAAGGTAATAAGGCGAATGCGAGCATTACTCCCACAATAAAACCAATCACATGTGCCCAGTTGTCTATCCACGGTAGTAAACCCATAATGAAGAGTACAACGATCACACCAACATATTTGAGGATAGAGCACGAGGGCTTCTTCCACATCTGCCAACTCTGAATGACCTCTACAACAAGACAAGCCAAAATACCAAACTGGGAACCAGAGGGGCCAGCCTGAAAAACAAAAAAAAGAACAGCTTCAAATATGTGTTGTTGTATGCATTGTGTAAAATTATTCAAGAAATTGCTTGAAATGTTTAGTGATTTCCATGAAAGATTTCTCTGAAAATGTTTCTTTACAATCATTAATTTATTTGCTAATAAACAAAGGATGCTTGAAAAAAATAAAGGGACATTTAGTGTTCAGATTCAGAGAACTTATGCATATATCGGTCAAAGTGTTTATAGATTCACCCAGATTCTTCTTCTGTGCATGTCTTTGAAGCATATCGTTTTACAACAGTTTCCCACTTCTTTATGCACTCTTTGCAGTATCATTGAACTCTGCAAAATCTTTCAAGCTACACCGGTTGGGTAGTAAAGGGCAGACAAGGCAGTGTTGCATCGTATGCTTCTCTTCCCCACATTCGCAGATGGTTGAGTCAGTTTTATAGCTCCCTCTGACCATAGGAGCTTTTGATTGCTCCATTCCTGTGCTCAAGTGGTTGAGCAATCCTCCACTAGATCCACAGTGCTTCCGAGCTAGGAGGGAGGAACTTCAGAATGATGATTCTCCATGTCAGAGGGGGATGGGTAATTCCCTAACCCATTGGTCTATAGTTGCAGTCTGGTTTCTTCCTGAGATGTTGTTAGGGGTTGAATATGGCTGAGAAAGCTTCTCTTTGTTCATGTCTGTGAAGGAGATGGTCTTCATTAGTGATAGCTTTTGTGATCTCTACTCAGCTGGCAACTTCCCATCTAACATCTGCAGGGAACATTGCAGCAAAGAGATGCAGGTTGTTTGGGTTGGTAAGATTTAGGGAACCAGTGATCAAGTGGCAGGTATTGTTCAACACTGAGTCTAATCCATTGGCATAGGCCGATCACTCCCAAACATGACACACGTATTTACTGTCTACGAAATGAGTCCCTGAACCTAATTCCTCGGGTCTATTTGTAGTCCCGCCCGTGACGTCACATCCGGCGTCACATCTACCTCCTCCTCTGTATTCGGATCGCTTCCCTCGTCCCCTGAACTGCTGCTTGCATATCTCCGGGGTTTTCTTATGTGTCGTCTTGCTCGTCTGAGTGCGATCGGGAGGTCCATTTCTTCGTCGCTTCTTTGGGTCTGTTCCTCTTCTTCCAGTTTCCTTAACTCATCACTGAAAGGGAACTCATCATCCTCCCCTTGTTGACGGGTCGTGTTTTGGGGGATTCTTTTTAGTTGTGACGTGTGTCTTAGCACCCGTTTATCTCCTTGCCTTATAATCGCGGATTCCCCCTTGCGCTCTCCTACTGTCCATGGTGTTGGATGATAAGCTGGGGTTAGCTTATTATATCTACTTTGTTTTAGGAGTACACTTTCTCCTGTTTCTATGTAAGATGGTTTGGCTTTATTTTTCTGATCTGGGCGATCCTTTAATTTGTATTTCTCTTTCTTGTCTTTTTGCCGAGCTGCTCTCCAGGCCTGGCTTTCAGGTCTTTTTTGTAGTCCTGGCAGGTTGATGTTCACCTCCCGACCCAAAAGAAGAGAGGCAGGTGTTTCCCCCGTCATGGCATGGGGGCTGTTTCGATAATACATCAGGAATTCTCCTAGATGTTTCCTCCAGTCCCTTCCTTCAGTGTTCTAATCGCTTTCAACATAGTCCCAAAGAACCGCTCAATTTCCCCATTAGTTTGGGGATGATAAGGTATTATCTTCCGATGTTGGATACCCCATTGTTCACAGAATTGCTTAAAATCGGATGATATGAATTGGGGTCCGTTATCTGAAACAATGATGGTGGGGATGCCGTGTGTATAAAAGCAGTTTTGGATCGTTGATACAACTGTACTGGCTCTAGTGGTTTTCGTAATGAATGCTTCCGGCCATCTTGAGCCTGCATCAACCATCCCAATAACATAATCCCCGCTAGGGAAAGGTCCACATATGTCGACGTGGAGGACTTCCCATGGACCTTTCATCTCGGCCATATGTACTGGACGATGGTTACTCTTCGGGTCTTGGGTCGTACACGGGATACATCGGCTTATAGTGGTCTCTATGTCCTTGTCTATATTAGGCCACCATACCTTAGTCCTAAGCAGCGCTTTTGTTTTCACTATACCCAAGTGTGTGTCATGTGCCAACTTCAGGATTCGCTTCTGCAAGTTTTTTGGTATAATGATTCTGGATCCTCGCGTAATTATACCCCGTTTGGCTGTCAGCTCATTCTTCACATGTTTGTAGGGTTGGGTTGACTCTTTACTCCAGTCGCCTTGTTGTATCGCCTTTTCCACTGCTTTGAGAGTTAAGTCCCGTTGAGATTCTTCCATTATCTCTGATAACGTGATTGATTTAGGCGTGCTGTTTGCTACGATGGCGTTGATAAACCCTTCGGCAATCTCTTCTTCTAGTGATACTGTTTTTTGATATTTCATCGGTTGTCGAGAGAGTATGTCTGCTGGATTATTCCTACCGTTGATATGTTTGATAGTATAGTCATATTGTTGTAAGCGTAGGATCCAGCGCAATATTCGTGCGGAGGGGTTGCCTTTGGGATTAAAAATAGTTGTCAAGGCTTGATGATCAGTCATTAGCAGGAAATTTTTTCCATACAGATAAAAATGGAATTTTTCGCAAGCCCACACAATAGCTAGGGCTTCTTTTTCCAGTTGGCAGTAGCGACGTTCACCGTCGGTCAGAGTTCTCGATGCATAGCTGATGGGGGTAAGTACTCCTAGTTTGTTCTGGCACAGTATTGCTCCCAGTCCCACGGGACTGGCGTCTACCAAGACTGATGTCTCCAGCTTTGGATCGAAGTGCATAAGCGGCTTGCTTTGAATTATCATATTTTTCAGTTTAAGGAAGCAAGATTCCTCTTCCTTGGTCCATCGCCATTCCGTGTTTGCACGAGTCAACCTTTTTAAGGGCTCACTGAGTGTTGCCAGACGAGGGATAAATTTCCCGAGGTAATTTATCAGCCCCAAGAAACTACGTACGTCCTGGATATTTTCGGGGTTTTTGAATTCTTTTATTGCTTTTATTTTGGAGTCGGTGGGTCTGATCCCTGTGCTGGACACAATAAACCCATGGAACTCGAGTTCTTCACTGTGGAATATGCTCTTTTTCTGTGCGATTGTGAGGTTGTTTCCTCTCAACGTCCGCAATACCGCATCTAGGGTCTTGTTGTGTTCTTTTGTGTCCTTTCCCCAGATTAGAATGTCGTCAGCCCCGTTGCAGTAGTTTGGGATTTTCTGGAGGATTTGTTGTAGTAATCGCTGCCCTTCCTCGGCTGCAGATGTAATTCCCATCACTAGTACTTTGTATCTGTAGATCCCAGACTTGCAAGAGAAAGTGGTGATGTCCCTTGACTCTGGATCTAGTTCTATTTGGTGATAATAGGAGTTTAGGTCGATTTTCGAGAAAGTGTTTGCATTGCCAATTTCACTCAATAGTTGTTCAACTGTTGGTATTTGATAGCGAGTGCGTTTTACTGCTTTATTCGCTACGCGTAGGTCGGCACATATTCTTATCTCCCCGTTTGGCTTTGGTACCGCTACTAATGGTGAGACCCACGGAGTTGGTCCTTCCACTCGTTCAATGATATCATTTTCTAACATTTCCTCGATTTTTTCCTCCACCGCTTCTTGGATGTGAAATGGTGTTCGTCGTGGTGGTTGGGCTACTGGCGTAATGTTATTGTCAATTTTGATTTTGAGTCGAAAATTTCTCATTCTTCCTAACCCTTCTAATGAGGGTAGATGTTGTTTGAGAATGTCCTTTGTTGATTGTGGGATACTCCAGAGAAATAGCATAGGACTGAGGCAGTACATCTTAGTGTGTGTGTGTGCTGTGGCTCCTCACTTGGAGTTGGTCAGTTTCAGTCGGGTGTTGTTCTGGGAGAAAACTTTGAATTTGACGTTTTCGATGTGTTCCTTGAATGAAAGGATGCAGTCCAGGATTACGCCAAGGTAGACAGAGTTGGTGCGGTTCGAAAGTTGTATGCCCAGATAATAAAGTAAAATAGGTAGAACATGGTTTAGGAATATAGTGTTTTTTTTAATATTATTTCTACGACTGCCAAACCAACACTCACATGAAAATAGTTTGTTTGTATTCAATTTTGACAGAATGAACTGTGACTAAATACCAATTGAACAAATTGAGAATAGAATCCTAAAACAATTTATGGATCTGTGTATTCTGTATAATAGAAAGAAAAAGTCTATGAAATACCACGAGTGCTGGTGTGGTGGGACTATCTCCCATCCACCAGGTCCCTAGGTGGCGGATAGGGAAACGTCCTTCAGATATGGAGGTTAGCTGCAAATACCCAATAAGCAGCCTCGGACTAGCTGGCAGTCTACTCAGAGGGTGTATGTGGGATATGCTCTAGTTAGGTATATCTCCATGAAATGCATGTAGGTGTTCGATGTAAAGTTTAAACTTGGCGGGTGTTGGCCGCCATACAAGCT
Organism: Sepiola atlantica; assembly: GCA_963556195.1. Taxonomy (NCBI): domain Eukaryota; kingdom Metazoa; phylum Mollusca; class Cephalopoda; order Sepiida; family Sepiolidae; genus Sepiola; species Sepiola atlantica. The sequence continues at coordinate 12,602,611 of OY744515.1, forward strand.
GACTAACTGACTTGGTCGAGTGCAGGCTGTTGACCTTGGTTGGTGATGCACTTAGTGTCAATCACGAAAAAGTGTTAAGCAAGGAAGTGCATCCTCCGTTAAACTTTTGCTTAAAAAAAACGTTCATGGATATTTCCATGCGTGCAGCACGCCAGTTACCCGTATGGGGTCCCACCTGTGTGGATAATGCCCCTCAACCTGCACGTTAATAAACAGAACCGACGAAGAAGAAAGTAGATGAATTCATTTTTACTATTTATTTAAACAAAATGGAATGATAAAAGTGTAAACGAGTTAAATTCTACTAAAACAAAATGTTTAAATCTCATTAAGATGGAGACAAAAAGAGAAAAAGCAACTCAACAAATTAGATGTATTAATGTTTCAAAGATCGAATACAACACTTAACATTGGATTGTTGAGTAGCATTGTCATGTGATGATTGGCAGCAGATTATAATTGTCTTCTTCAATTATAAAATTAAACCGGTGCAAGGGTGATTACTCAGATACTGAAATATGCACCATAGTCCTTAATACTTGACGGGTGATTTCTCTTTCATCGTTTCTCTGCCGTTGTCGAATTTCAAGATATGAAGAAAAATAAACACAAACCAATTTGTAATTTCTTGTAAGAAAAAATATTTCTTATGTTTATTTAATGTATGTAAACACAAAAGAGTTTTTTTTTTCTTTTATGCTGACAAGTCATTTTATGTTTTTAATCTTCAGTCAGCTACAACAGTCATACATGTCTGCATTCGTGTGAGTCTATATCTTCCTGGCTATTCTGTGCAAATCTGTATCTCCCCGGGGTCTCTTTTTGTCTAATGTTCTGTCCGTGTTTTTGAAACAAACATTTGTCAGCCACACATCATCATTTCTTTGTTTTCAATTTCGATACAATATTTTTAATTTAAATTACTTGACCCACTTTGCAAAACTATTTACTTACTAGTTTATCATTGTCCACTGTCCGTTGACTGACATCATACAAAAAGAATGAATCCCAACACAAATCTCAACCAACTGTGTTTCCAATAAACCTTCGAATTATTATTATTAATAATATTTTTTTTACATGGTTTAGAGTTGAGTCTTTGTCTAGCTTTTATTCTAAACTATCACGATGCCTATATCAATGTTAAAATATTAAGTTCAAATTTTTATCTACAACAAAGCTAAAAAATAATTTGGTATTTTTGCAAAAAAAAAAACCCAAAAAACTAAAACAAACTTTAAGTAAATTATTCTTTGAAAAGAGAGAAACAGACAAAAATATAAAAACTGAGAAATTGGTTATTGGATTTTACAGCATGTCAACCGTCGAAGCAGCACATATGTTTTGTATACAATTGGTTTCTAGATTAATTTGTTTATTACAGGCAAATATTTTGTAAACAAATAGTCTCTAAACGATAGTTTCTATCCAACCCATAAATGGGGCTCTGGCAGGTACTTCCACTTCAAGTCAGAGTGGACCTAGGAGTAGTGGTAACTATGGGGTGACTCCACACTCCATAAAGCTCCTAAATTGGGGGCTCACCACTGAATGCAGTTTTGTGTCATAACCAGGTTAGGGTTAGGTGTGAGTGGAGAGTAGTTGATAAAGGTTAGAAAATAGGGTACACTGAAAATAAAGTTAGAAAGGGCTGGGAAAGATGAATTTTGGAGTGGTGGGTTGGGGTAAAGGTGAACACCTTGCTCAAGGGTGTCTGAGGCAGTTTAGTTTCATGTCCGAGAAAAATTCTATTTAAACCATAAGTGTGTCCGTGACAGGTACTACCATACCGGCCAGCCAGAAGGGACCTGGAAGTAAAAGGGTAACTGCACACTCTCCAAATTGGGGCTTTACAACCGGATGCAGTTTAAGATCATACCCAGGAGCGAAAGGAAAAGGAACATCTTACCTCAACTTGATACGGTAAGAAAATAGCACTTGCTAAGTTTCCTGCAATGCCACTACCAAAATAAATGACAGCAATCCGTATACAGCCAGCAAGTTTTTCCACATCTTTCATTACGAAACATTGGAACATCACAGTGACAATCAAATGAATCAGTCTGAAATATAGAAAAAATGAAATGATTAAAAAAACCAAAAAAAAAACCAACTTTCTTTTTTAAAGACATGTGAAGAAAGTATATCTGGATGACAAAGCTATTGAGGTTACCTAGAAGTTTTGTTACCTTGGTCCTAAACCCTCACTGGCCAGGTTTCACTTCCATACATCATCACACTGCATACACATGTCTGATAGACTCTTCTCTAGGTCGACAGTGGTAACGCTCTGCTGGTTAGTATTGACCGAAATTCCCTGAACTAACTCCATTCACTCCTAACTCTTGCAATCACACAAGCACCTACTCCACCCTGAGCTTCAATATCACCAAGGTAACAAAACTTTGACAACCTCAATAGTTTCGCCATCCAGATATACTTTCTCCAGATCTGAGCGCTCATCCATCTCCATTGTCTCACACTTCTTGCACACAAATCTTGCAACTTACCAGTAATTCCACTGAACTTCTCATGTACTCAATGCTTAAAAGTACCACAAAAAATTGAATTGAACATAACTCCTTTTCCACAAACTCAGCAGGGGAACTTTCCTCTTCATGTGAGCTTTCCAATTCTACAACCACTGATCATCTCTTTTGTCTTGTTAACATTCACTTTCAGATCGTTACTTTCCATAGTATTCCTTCAAGTTGTTAACGCATCAATTATTTCACAGATAAGTACGTTTTTTTCTTTTGGTTTGTTTTACGGCATATCAACAATCTTTGGGTCATTTAATGCCGAATCAAGTTGTTGAATGGTATTTTATGGGTAGGGCGATTTCATTTTTTAATTGGTAAAATGCTCTAAAAAGCTTTGTTTACTTTAAATCATTTATATTGTTATAGTTTTAACAGCATCTCAAAACTTTGGGTTATTTTATGTCGAATATTTATGGAAATTGGGGGGGTTCCCCCTTTTTATTTTAATTTATATATATGTAAAGTTTTTTTTATTTTTAATTCTTTGGTAGAGTCCGATTTTTTTTAAGTATGAAAGTAAGATGTGGGGATTGTTTTTTTCAAAAAGATCTTTAATATTTTTTTCTTTTCGTAGTTATTTCTTATTGTTGTAAAATCGATGCAGTCGATTAAAATGTGTTTGATTGTGAGTGGGGTTTGGCATGGTATGCAGATGGGTTGGTTTTCCTTCCTCAAGAGATATGATTGGGTTAAAAGTGTATGCCCCATTTTTATTCTTGTTAAAGTGACCTCTTCTTTCTGTTAAGTTTGGTGTTTTGTTTCTGCCTTTTTAGATTTGGCATTATTGCGTGTAATTTGTTGTTCGGAAAATTATTCCAGTAGGTTTGCCATTTTTCCATTGTGTATGTATTGATCTGTCTATAAAGGTCTGAGTAGGGGATCTTAAAGTTTAGATCAGTTGGAAGGTTTAGTGCCATTTTTGCTGCCAAATCCACTAATTCGTTTCCTCTGATACCTGTGTGGTTTGGTATCCAGCAGAAAATAACTTCTTTTTGGCTGTTTAGTTGTGTTAATTTGTCGAGCAGAATTGCAATTAGAGGATTGTCTGTCTTTTTATTTTTAATAGATATTAGAGCTGATAGAGTCCGAAAAGATTATATACTTGGAATTTTCATTGTTAGAGACGAGATTGAGTGCTAAGGTTAGTGCATATATTTCTGCACTATAGATTGAAGTTTCTTTTGGGAGGTTTGCTTGCTTTTTTTATGGATTTGTTGAGTATTGCTGCACTGGCTGTTGCATTATTTTGTTTGGAACCATCTGTGTATATATGTATATGGTTTGGATATATTTCCTTGATTTTGTTGAGGTTATTTTGCAATATTATTGGATGGGTTTTTTTCTGTATTTACTCAAGCTTAAGCCAATTTTGGGCGTTATGATTTCCCATGGTGGGATTTTGGGTTGGAGTACTTTGGTTATAGGTATAGCTGCATTGTTGACTATGGGGATCATTCTAAGACCAAAGGGCTTGATTGTGTTTTCTTTCTGTTCAAAGGAGGCTTTGTGTTTGGGATCAGTGATACTGCTGTATGCGGGGTTGTTGGGATTTTCTATTATTTTAATGTAGTACTTAAGAGCTAAGTTGTTGTTTCTGAGTTTTGGAGGGGGTTCAAAGGCTTCTGAATATAGGCTTTCGACTGGGGTTGTTTTGTAGGCTCCCAGGACTAGTCTTAGGCCAGTGTGATAGATGGGGTTTAACATTTTTTGATAGGATTTTCGGGTGGATTGATAGATAAAGCATCCATTATCTAGTTTTGATCTGACTATGGATCTGTAGAGTTTCATAAGGGTGTCTTTATCAGCTCCCCAATCGTTGTGGGCTATGACTCGTAGTAGTTGTAGTGCTTTATAGCCTTTCTCTTTGATGTAGTTTATGTGTGGGATGAAGTTCAGTTTTTTGTCAAAGATTATTCCTAGGAATCTGTATTCAGTTATGAGTGGGATGTTTTCCCCTTCAAGTTGTAGGTTGGGATCATTATGTAGTTTGTGTTTGTTACAAAAATGGATGCATTTGGTTTTGGTTTTTGAAATTTTAAAACCGTTTTTGGTTGCCCAGTTATCGATTTTGTTAATGTTGTTTTGCAGTTTTCTTTCTATCAAGTGGATATGTGTGGATCGATAGCTTATGGTTAGGTCATCGACGTATAAGGATCCACTTATGTCGGGGGTGATTTCCTTAGCTATGCCATTTATTTTTATATTAAATAAGGTTGTTGATAGGATGCTGCCTTGTGGTACACCTTCTTCTTGATTTGTTTCTGATAATATTGATCCCATTCATACTCTAAAAGTTCTATTGGATCAAAAGTTAGAGATGAAAAGAGGTAGTCTACCTTTCAGTCCGATATTGTGTAGATCTCTTAGAATTCCATGTCTCCATGGTGTTTCATAAGCTTTTTCAAGGTCAAAAAAGATGGTTGTTACATGTTGACCTTTTATAAAAGCTTCTCTAATGTAGGTTTCTAGATTTGTTAAAAGATCAATGCATCCACGATTTTTCCGGTAGCCACATTGTATATTTGTAATTATATTGTTTGTTTCGAGGAACCAAGTTAACCTATTGTTAATCATTCTCTCAAAGGTTTTACATAGGCAGCTGGTTAAAGATGTTGGTCTATAATTGGAGGGATTTGATGGATCGTTGTCACCGCTGCTCGTTGCGATTCGTGTTTCATAGAGGGTTCAGCTTCAGTTGAGGATATCTTTTTCTTTGTTGATTTTGTTTGCTTAGAGGTTGTATGGGAAGTAACTTTGTTTTTGTTGTTAATATTTTGGTTTATGGATTGATTTTTATGGTGGGAGTTTTTTTCCTTCAGGATCTTCTTTTTCTGGTATATTGTAATTGTTGTCAGTAGGAATTAATGGATTTATTTGTTTATCCTGGTTGAGTTGGTTTGATTTTGATTTGCTTTTAGAGATTTGTTCTTGATTTTGGCTATTTGTTTTGATTTTAGTGGATGTTATTATTTGATCTTTGTTAATCTCTTTTTGGGTTGTTATTAAAGTTTGAATTAGGTTTTTGAGTTCAGCAATTAGTTTAAATAGGTCTTGATTATTTGTTTGGTTAGATTGGTTTGGTTTTTGAGTGACTTCTGCATAAGTATTTGGTTTTTGATAGGATTCTACTATTTTTCTTGCCTCTGTTGTATTTTACTTCTGTGATTTCTCTTTGTTTTTTAAAGGTTTTGCATGTTTTAGAGTATCTTCGGTGATTTTCGTGGTAGTTTGAATATTTTGCTTCGTTTGAGCATTCTTCTTCAGTATGATTGGGATATTTTTCAGCACATTTTCCACATGCGTTTTGCCCTCTGCAGGTTTCCCTGTGGTGACCAAATTTGTGGCACTTGAAGCATCTCAAGGGGGCTGGTATGTACTGATTTACTTTTTCGACTAGATATCCAATTTTGATTTCTTTTGGTATGGTAGGGGTGTTGAAAGTTAGAATATACGTATTGGTGGGTATAGATTGACCGTTCCTTTTTATGTTAATTCGAACGTAGTCTATTACTCCTTGTTTTTTTAGAGCAATTTTAATTTCCTCGGTTGCTGCCAAGGTTAGCTCATGACTTCTTATGATACTTTTTGATGTATTAAGTTTTTCATGAGCATACACTTTGCATTTATAAGTATGAAATTTTCTCAATTCTAAAAGATTTGGGGCATTTTTGTAGTTGTCTACTTCGACAAGCAGATTTCCATTTTTCATTTTCTTTATATTTTTAGGATTATTTGGCGATAGAGTTTTTTTAATTAGAAAGGGGGATAGTTCACTGATTCTTTTTCCTTCCAGGGTTTCTATGACTACAAATTTTGGACAGTTTTTTCTATTGGTTTGTTCGATTCTATTGTTTTTCTCTGTTTTAGCTTCCTGCTCGCTGTCTGAGTTGGAATTGTCAGATACTTCTGAGTGAGTTCTTTTGATATTGCCTCTGGGTTTTTTTAATTTAAGTTTTCCATAAAAATGTGTTTTTTTTTTTCATCTCTCTTGGTCCTCACCTTCCTCGGAGCCCAAAAGTGGGAGATGTTAGGAGAGAAACCCATTTGCCCTTTCATCCCAAGGATACAGAGGTATACTCAATATTTTTTAGGTTTTACTATCATTTATAATTTTCCTTTGTTTTGATTTCCCAGTTTTTCAAAAAAATTCAATGAAGAATATAAATGTGATATTGTCTAAAAAAAACTTGATTGACCCTTGCCATCGCTTTCTAATTCTTACGTGACTTTCCTGTGTTTGAAAGTAAAGGTGATGTAGTATAATATTTTTACGTCTTGTTCTTTGGTGGTGTGGAAGACATTTGCGGGTGTAAGAGTTAGGGCTTGACATGACTAGCCGATTGATCGGATCGGGCCTCTCCGACCTCCCGTCTAGCCGAAGTAAGGGCCAAAGTAGTGTTGCAGGGCGCGTGACTATTTGTGTTACTAGATTACGGCTTGCTCAGCTACCAGGATCCCGTCCTAAGATGACACGGTAGCCTCAATTTGGGGAGGGAGTGTGTAGTTTTTGTTTTTTGTTTTGCAGAACATGATTGAGTTTTGCAAAATGGAAAAAGAAACATAAAAACATCGATGTAGGTGCATTTTGGGCCAGGAAGCCAACATTCGGACAGCTAGATCTGGTAGCACCAGAGATAAGTACTAAATCATCAGCATACAGCATCTCTTACATACAACTCGTATGGAAATCTACGGACAATGCTTCTAAGACACAAATGAAAAGCAACGGACTCAGTACAGAACCTTCATATATTCCTACTTTAACATTAAAGCTGTCACTAGATGTGCTGTTAATTCTAACATGACTTTGAGCATTTCTGTACATTGCTAGAACAACCTTCACCAACCACTCGTTTGCCTCTAGTTTACGTAAAGCCTAATAGACAACCTCTCTTGGCACTCTGTCAAAAGCTTTCTCCAGATACATAAAGGCAAGATACAGGTTCTTCTTCTTACTAAACTACTTCTCTTGCATTTGTCTCAGGATAAATATAGGATCAGTGGTACTTTGCCCAGGCATAAAACCAAACTGCATTTTATCTACGCTTATCTGACTTCTTATTTGCTGCTCAATTATTCTCTCTATCACTTTCAGGATCTGATCCATTAATTTTAAGTCTCTGTAATTACATCTATCTAGTGCTTCCACTTTATCCTTATAACAATTCACAACTATACTATTGTATCTACCTGGCATTGCCTGGGAATCTTTACTTTTTTTTAAAACTATGCCTTTTTTTTTTTTAAACAAATTATTTTTTTTAATAGGATTTTGAAATGTAATTTTAATTATTACAATATCGTTTAGCCATTAAATTATTAATTGAACAAAAATGTTATAAAATTATAACTAATTTTGTTAAGGTAATGTTGTTTTAATTTTTATAAAATTATTGCATGTCAAAAGCTTCCGAAACTTTCAATCTTTTAATACATGAAGATTTTCTAAACATTGTAAAGCCAAAAATGATTTTCTATTCAACAGTTTAAATACTTCCAAATTTCGAGGGGTCACAAAGTAATTCATTCTATTTTTTTTTTTAACTATTAACAAAAGATTAAAATAGCTGATTTGTTTAAGAGACTGATTTTGGTGGACTTAATTTTGTAAAAAAAAATAATTTTTTTAAAATAGTATTTTTAAAATTTTCATTTTATTTTAAGCTGATGCATTTTTTATTTCAATATTTGATTAATAGTAAATTGAAAATAATAATTTAATATGTGATTATCAAAGTTACATTGACACAAGAAACACACGCACACATGAATAGGTCTCATAATTTTATTAATATAGAGATTATTATTATTATTATAATATCTATACTTGTGGAAATATTAAATTAATATATCATAACAGGGTAGGTAGGGACAATAGTATATATATAGCTGATTCATCAAATAATTTTTTGGGGAGGCTTATGGTTCAAACAACTTATATGGTTTATATATTTTTCTCCTCCAATTCATCTGTCTATCTATCTGTTTGCCTCTCTCTCTCTCTATCTCGTACAAAGTTTTCTGTTCTGTTTGAAATAAAACCTTTAAAACTAAACAAGAGTCCATGTGGTTGTTTAGTTTTGTCCGCACCCTGTAAATGAATAGTTTAACAAGTTTAAAAATAAATAATTTACCCTCCATGAAGAAAGATTGCAGTGAAGAGCCTGTAAAATTGATCAGGTGTTTCTTTGTAATAAAACGGAATCATGCCACAAATCTGACTTAAGCAATCGACCTGAAAGAAAAAAAAAAGAATGTATTTAAATCTCATGTGAAAGATTATATTGGATTTGTTTGATGATAGATCAACCGTTTTTGGATTATTTAATGCTGAATACAAAATACCTACTGGAAACAATTCATTGTGTATAGAGGAGCCTACAACGAAGCATCCTATTCTGTAAACACACACTCTAGTAAATATACCACTGTGTTGTCTTATTTGTTATCGGCCCTTCAAGGTCACAACAGGAAGTTTGTACGTTTCCCAATGGTTTTAATACATGAGTAAATACTATAAATCCAAGGGGATTTGAATTTGGCTTGTCGATTCCATAGTCTGTGTCAGTATCCATTATAACATTCTTCCTCCTCCTCTCATCCTGATTGCGTTTGACAAATATCTACAATAATAAAATCATTTTTCCAAATATATGAAACATTATATTTTTTTTTTTACAAGAGACTTACAGGGTGGTTGGGATAAATTTGATAAGTTTTTTTATCTTCTTCATTCATTTCAACATAATTTGAAGTATTTAATAGCAGTGAAGTATTTAATAGCAGTGAAGTGAAGTATTTAATTGAAGTGAAGTATTTAATAGCAGTGAAGTGAAGTATTTAATTGAAGTGAAGTATTTAATAGCAGTGAAGTGAAGTATTTAATAGCAGTGAAGTATTTAATAGCAGTGAAGTGAAGTATTTAATAGCAGTGAAGTGCAACGGATTATGTTTCTCTGTAGTATTGGTGGGTTTGACAGCTGACGACCATGGACAACTGGAAAGCATCGAAATCTATTGGAAGAGAGTGACTTTCATCATGGTTGAAAATTGCAAGGAAATGTGGAAGCAGTGACTAACAGGAAAGATTATAGAAGGCATTCTGACTTTGTTCACACAATAAAATTCATAAAGAAGATGCAAAAAAAAAAAAAAAAAAAAATGGTGAATGAAGATCTTCGCTACTCCTCATACAAGAGTCGCAAGGACCAAATACTCAGCACCAAGGCCGAAGAGAACTGCCTAACAAAAGCCAGGAACATTCTCAATAAGGTCAAATGCCCAGTCGAGCCGAGGATGCTTTGGTTCTTTTCAGATAACAACTTCTGCCAGAACTAATTGTACAGCAGCCAGAACAACAGGTATGAGCCTATAGTCCGCACAAAGTCCCGGGCGTCATAAATGTAACAAAGATAGTGATCTTTGTGTGGGAGCTGGGGTTTCCCACATTTATAAGCCTTGTGCCAAACTTCTATTGCCCTCGTAGGGAGGCAAGTAACATCGAAAACACAGCACTTTTAATGTCACCTTGGAAAAAGTTAGCGTCAATCAGACTTGAGCCGACCTGGAATTGACAAGATGTTTATGAAGTCGAGGGCTCGCAGTACATTTTAAAGGTCAAAGAGATGACCCAGTGAACCTGTCACCTGTGACTGTTGAAGTGAAAGCATCAGTGACTTTCTCTATACCTCCATTTCTTTTTAATGAATACTGTGTCTCTTTCTTTCTCTTTTGATTTTATTGCAGCGAGAGAAGATATGGACAGTTTGGGTTTTAAATTCACATGTGACTGGTGTCACTCGCCAACTCACATGATTTTTTAGTTGTTTCTTTGGTAAAAAGTAATAAACTATATTTTTATATATAAAGTATGCTTGTCTGTTGCCTCATTACAAGTGTTCAATTTTCAGCGATGGTCCCAGCCAGATGATTAATTCTCAGGAGAGAATTAATGAAGCCAGAATTAATGCTGCCATAATTCCCAACCAGATATAACCCCTTTTATTAAGGGGATGTGTTTATCGTTTGCCACTCGGGGAGCTAGGTACTGTGCCAGGACGAAAAGAGCCCTTTCAGAAAAGTCATCAAAGTGCAGACCACCAAGTTCACACTCCCCTGACACTTGCCACATAAAGACCAAGTTCCTTCAAACGCTGATTGCCTTTGGGTGTTTCCAGCAAAGGCAACATCATACCACTTCACATTTTCAAAAAGTGATTCAATTCAGATGTCTATGTTGAGTTGCTGTCCACTGTTGTCAAGTGCTGGGTGGAGAGGTTGGCTGCAGGAAAGTCATACGTGTGGCAGCAGAACTGAGCTCTGTGTCACACCTCTCGGAAAAAGCCAAAAGTGGCTATCAGAGAACTTCCATGACTTTATCATCTTAACATCTGGCCCCCATCTCAATTTTCCTGATTGAAATCCCATGTAGCATTATGTATGGGGTGCAGTTAAGAAAGACACCAACCGTATCGGCTGCAACATGGAGGACGAGCTGATTACCAGAAGGATCAAATTGGTGTTCAGGCATTTCTCAAAGGACACCATGAAGGTCGCACGCTCCAGGTTTAGGTTTAGCCTGGAGGCTGTAGTGAAAGCTTTTTTTAAATAAGCTGCATTCAACAAAAGATACTCTGAGAGAAGCTATAAATATGAGAATACATCAATTATTAGCCAATATATGACATATTTTCTTTTCCAAAAAGTGTAAACTTTATCACAAACACCATGTAAAAGCTTTAAAAATAGGCATTTTAATTTAAAGCAAAGTAACTTATTGCAACCATTTTTGGTTAAAAGAAAAGGCAAATTACAACCATCAAATTATTTTTCTTTCTAATTTAAATGTAAATTTTATGGTTGATAAGTCTGAACAATCGTAAAATCTATCTTGCAGATGCTCCGAGTTCAGACATCAGTGATGAACTGGTTTCACTAGAGGTTTCGGCTTTTAAATCATTGAATCTACTCCACCAAGAACCCAAGCATTTCTAAAAAATAAATGCTTCTTAGTTGAATGCACTACAGAACTTGATACCAGTCAAAGATACGTTCTCGAGAATCAATCTGACAAAGAGCAGGCTGCTCTGACATCAGCTGATCAGGATGAAGTGTTGGTCTTATTCAGTCCTAGGAGCTGCAACCTCCCAGGCATTACCTTCTCTTTTTGAGGTGTTGGTTTCTTGCCAATCGTATAGAATGCAGACGAGAATACGCAGACTATTTTTGTGAGGCTAAAGTGTACATGCCAAGATGCGCTGACCTTTTCTTTCCCCACCTTCTGGCCTTGTGCCACATTTTCCTGCGGTGGGAAAGGAATAGATAATTACTTCAATGTTATTCACCACATAAACATTGCAAACTAAATGGCCTGGCAAAGAGACAGACAATATGTGACATGGACGCTAAACATCAGTAAAAAATAATACTGAAAGAATTAAAATCTTACCTGCGAACAAAGGTTAGCTTCTTCATGATAATATCCACGAATAAAGTCACAATGCTGTCGAGTTGTCACAAAACATTCACCTTGGATACCATGGCAACAAGGACGTGCTACAATGTCACAGGTCATGTGTCGATCTATCATACTGGCCTTTGATTGCTTCAGTTTATTTGGTTCTTCACAAATCTGAAATGTTTCAAACAAAAAAAGGTTATTCTTCGGAATTTTATTGAGATGAGGATTGATAATTTGGATTATATGGATTATTCGGACTACTGTTCTCATCTTGAATGTTATTCTCACAATGTTCTGGCCAATGTAACCTCCGTCCTTCTTCCGAGGATTAAAGAAATGGTTCAGTTTGAAATTCTGTACAGATTCCCGAGTTCGACAAGATGCATCTGAAGAAGGCTGGAGGTTACATCGGCTGAAACGTTGTGAGAATAACATCCAAGATGAGAACAGTAGTCCAAACAATCCAAATAATACAACAAAAGTTTACTCATCATAACAAATTAGTTGAAATTTAAAGTTTTCTAAGAGAAAACAAAATATAAAATACATTTTTTCATAATTATTTGATGTTTTAGAGTTATTGAAAAACAAATAAAAGACACAGTTATAAAACATAAAAAAACAATGTATCTTCAAGTTATGTAGATATGTTTTGCTGTGTATTAATTCTTTTTAAATGCTTTATTTTTTATATTGGTTTGAAAAAGTGAAAAACTTTGATAGTGGGAATATAAAGTAGTATAAATGATTTTTCGAGAAAAAAAAAAAAAATTTAATGAACAAAAATAAATGATGTTGCAAATGTGCAACAAATGGCATAAAATTTTACATGTATAACAAAACACTACCATAAATGCATCTAAATAACCAAAATATACTAGAAAATCATAAACTAATTTTTACTTACCATGATAATGAATGGATGTAAAAGTTTAGGCTATTGAATTAGGCAGATGACACTCGCCCGTGACATCGAAGATACCGATTACCTATTTAGCGGGTGTGCTGATACAACATCATACTAATACTTACTCACACTGTCCGACAGGCTTGTTTCAGGTTGCAGTTTGACACATTTTCGTTGAATATTATATTAAATAGGCATTTTGTTGGAATGTGTCATATTTGAAATAAAAAGCATTTAAGGGGTAAGAAGAACAAAAACTTTAAAAAGTATTTTTTTGATCAGATACACCAAGATTGTCATAATCAGGTGAGTCAAACTTAAGATTAACTCGACCAATTTTGAGACTTTCATATTTAAATGAAGATTAGAATACATCCAGATATGCTATTTATTTAAGAAATTGTGATTTCGAACATTGATAACCTCATATATTTTGATTCTTCAGAAGAAGTCAGATAAACAGATGAAACAAGAAAAATATTTTCCTAAGAACCTGTATTTTCTTTTGTGGATTTGGAGAGCGTTTTTGACAGAGTGATAATAGATGTTCATGACAAACAATCTTTCGTCATAAAGGAATTATAAAAATCATTTTATGATAGCAAATTGGTGAGAAGAAAAATAATTGGTGCTTTTACAGTTTAGCGGATACTTTAAAACAAACTGAGGCATATCTGTTTGATGTACGTACCTGTCACGGGTTGAATAAATCCTATACCAAAAAGCACTTAAATTAATCAAGCAGTTTTTTTTTATAAAAGAAAATTAAATTTTAGCCATGTATGAAGAGGACAGCCATTTTAAAAGTTTCCAAAGGAGGATTGAAATTGTGTTTTTCATTTAAAAAATGGAAAAAGTTAAATGCATCTCTCGACGTCACGTGATCAAATGGAGCGGTTTTTGAAGTTACGGTTATCCCCCTTTTAAAACTTTCAAAATGGCTGTCCTCTTCGTACATGGTTAAAATTTAATTTTCTTTCATAAAAAAAAAACTACTTGATTAATTTACGTGCTTTTTGGTATAGGATTTATTCAACCCGTGACAGGTACGTACATCAAACAGATATTCCTCAGTTTGTTTTATTTAAAGTATCCGCTAAACTGTAAAAGCACTAAATAATTTGTTGGTCTAAAAGTAAAATACTTACAAGCCATTCAGTAATATCATTACTCCATTCAAAAGGTGCTTGTGAAGCTGGCTTCTTACAATATCTTTGAAAGAAAATGAACAAAAAGAAAAGTTACCTCAACATTTGAACCTTTCAATACTAAAACAATCTTTTTTTTTTTCAAGATAGACTTTAGCCATATATACATACATACCAACATAATGGAAATCATAATTGACTCGGGTAGACATTTCTTTTAACCAACTATTGATGGTCAAAATGACAACAATGCTATTTTGTGGAGCATTTATACACTTTAAAAAGGTTTTTTTATGGAATATATATATTATACTAAATGTGAGTTTGTCAACATTTGTTTCTCTAAGGCTTTTTTCCTATATACTTTAATAGCACAAAATACATGTTAAAATGTACTTTAGTTCTGGGATTGAGTTATGTTTGGAAAAATTATTTTTTAATTGTTCTAATTAGCTGTAATTCATAATTACCTGAACAAGTCACCAATCTCTCTTAGCTATCAATGTATTTCTTTCACTCCCTCTATCCTTATGTTGATTCAACCACTCTCTTAATATTTCCTGATGTCTCTATGAGCATTTAGAGAAAAAAATGACTTTTCTCAGTGTGGCCATCTAATTTACATATGTGTGTTTATATCACCACAAGTAAGTTTGGGATGGCACAGTGGCTTAGTTGGTATCGACACGGACTGAGAACCTGGGTGTGCCAGGTTCAAATCCAAATCATTCCACTGAAATGCTTCCACAAGTAAGTAAATTAGATGGCAAAATAATAAGTCTCTGTACTTTTATATAATAATACTTCTATATAATAATACAATATAGAAAGGACATTTCAGGACATTGGACGGAGGATTTCAACGTCTAGGCACAAGCCCCGTGAGTCAGCCTGGTTGTTCCAACGCATCTCTCTGGCTATCATTCGTGGCAACGCTATGTCAGTAACGGCGGCGTCACTTCCGTTCTAATCATCATCTGTTGACTCTCTCTTTCTTTCTCTCCCCCTCTCTATCTACCTATGTCTGTATCTGTCTCTTTGCTTCTCTTTCTCTCACATTTTTTTCTCCTCCTCAAACTGATAAAAAATAATCTGAATATTTTTCGTGCATGAATAAATCTCATTAACTTTAAGCTCTTAAAACCTTTTAATATTGAAATGAGTTAAATATGATTTGGTTGATCTTCACTTGTTTTATTTTTTATATAGAAAGTAAAGGGACTGATTATTTTTAGTCATTCAAGAAAAATACCTTAAATGTTATGTCACAGTTTATGGAATTTTAAAAGAAATCAAAGTGTGGTACAAGGACAGGCACATTTTTTTCACAGTTAGATTTTCCCAACATTAAAAGCCGACCGTATGTCTAATTTTGCCCTCACGGAGAGGCAAGTAAATAAGGACATCACCGCACCTGCCATAAAAAGCGGGCCTGGTCAATCAAACGTCTTCTCACTCCACGTTGACAGGTTCTTTTCAACAACACAAGTTATTCAGTGCTCTTGAAAGGTTAGAAAGTCAAAACATCTGCCAGTTGTCGCTGGTGAAAGAGTGTGTATGACGGCAGACGGAGCGCCACAAGTATCTCTTGTTCTTTCTTTCTCTATCTTTTTGCTGCTATGAGAGAGAAATGGCAGTCGTTGAGATTTCATCAGACTGACAAGACACGTGTCTGCTCAGCGGCAGCAATGTTTTTCAAACTGCGAAAATAAATACTATTTTTTTATATAAAATGCCCCGTTCACTTTTTTGCCAAGTGTTCAATTTCCAGCAACGATGGTCCCTTTCTCAAAGTCCAGATAATTAATTTTCTGCAGAGAATTAATGACACCTTAATACAACTGTGTATTACCTTTTCAGCCAGGCAGCAGATCGCAGCTTTTGAGGATCTAAAAACACATGGGCTCAGAAAAAGCAAGGTCAACCGCTCCTCTAACAGGGGATGTTACTATAATACTCTGGGATCTTACGGTGGCATGCCAGGACGAAAAGACTACACCCGAGAGACATCCCCATGGCGCAAACAAAGCAAAATACACTCCAAACTCGATGGCACGATAGTTTCACGATGGTCCTGTGCCCACGATAGTTTCACAGAACAAATATTGTTAGTGGTTGTGACCCAACTGGTCACGCATACGTTTGTGTGTGTACAAAGCAATTAATGACTTTTTAAAAGTTTTAAAAAATTTGTTGTTACGATGAAACATTATTAAAGTGTATAAAACTATTTGAATAGACAGATCTGTTATTTTTATTATAACTCGTCCAAAATAAAAACAGCCCTTTGATGGGATGGGGAGAGATGGGTGAGCTTTTAACACATATCATGTTATGGCTTGATTTAAGCATAATAAAAAATATTCTTAATTTTAAGAAATTCAGCATCTCACCCATTCTTCATGAGAAATTTGGTATAATTCTATTTAATTGTTTTGTAGCCTGTAAGACTTTAGAATTACTATTATTAATCATTTTGAACCCCCCCCCCCCACCCATACACACTCCAATGATATAACTGGCATCCTGAGGACTCTGCATGCTAAATTTTGTGCAATTCTATCAAATAATTTTGGAGATGCTAAATGTTTATTATTAGTAGTATTATAGGTTGTAGTATTATAGGTTGTAGTATTATAGGTTGTAGAAGCAGCAATATAAATTTGATCCCTTATAACACACTTGGCATCCTAAGGGTTCTTTCGGACAGATTTGGTGGAATTCTGACAAATAATGTTGGAATCAGTTTTTATTCTTAGTAGTAAATTTTTACCTTCCTATGTAACACCTTTTATGTAAAAGGTGTTTCATGCCAATTTTGGTGGAATTTGGGCCAATCGTTTTAAATTCATAAGTGATTATTAGTAGTAGTAGCAGAGGTAGTATTAGAATGTTGGCTCTCCGATAAACCTTTCATGCAAATTTTGGTGCCATTTTAGTTCAATAATTTTCAACCCACAAGTATTATTATTAGTAATAATAGTAGAATTTTTAATATCTGCACCCGTCAATATGACATACTTGGCATGTCAAGGGTGCTTCATGTCAAATTTGGTGAAATTTTGTCCAGTATTTTTGAAGCCTATAAGTTATTGTTTGTAGTAGTAGTATTAACATTTTTGAAAGATCGGATAATCTCTCTATTAATAAAACTATCAGACAAGATCTCATGTGTCAGTGTTTCTTGCATATGCATAACATTGAATTATTATTATTTTTATTTACTCTTAATGGAATATTTATTGAAATCAACAAAATAAGGGAAAAATAAAACAAATGTTGAAAAATCCTATTTAAAAACAATTGTAAACTTGGCTATATTTTTATTAAATTTTTTCTAAGCCCTCCTCCACCTGCAACAGGCAACGCCAAGTAAATACAGTCATTTTATATTATGAAAAGTAGAATCAAGTTTTACTAACTTGGGATCAAGGCCACACACAGTGCCAGCTGTTTCTCCATTTGGTCCAGGTCTTCGTTTTGACCATTTATAAAATGTGGATAGAGTTTTCTATACAATAAACAAGCAAAAATAAAAACAAAAAATAAGTATTAAATTTTTTTCCATTATAACTTCTAAGGATGGCATCAATATGGAAACTATTCCAAGCTGGATAAAGTATTTTCTGAAAAAATTAAACTGAATTACAACTTAATGTTCTGAAGAACATGATGGCGCGATCTACAAGAAGAACTGGCTATTCATAATGAAATATTGATTTTGTAGGATGAAACTTATCGATAACAAAAGTCGAGAAACAGACCAGCTTCACTTTATTATATAGAAGAAAAAGATGAAAAGTTTAACATTTGTACATACGTTATCACCTTTCACACCCATTTAAAAAAATGAGATCATTCAATCACCAAAGATGAAATGCTAAAGTAAAATTTTTCGACTTCATCCATTTTAAAATGAATTGTTTCAAAATCGAATTCTGTCATCCTGTCAACTTAACCAGTTTTAACAACCTACTTTGTATTCGTTTTATTTTAATGTAATTTTAATACAGATCTGATTGTTTCAATTTTAAATAAATTAATTAAAAAAGTGATTTTAGTTATTTTTTATAAAGAATATTTAGCTGACAATTATTTTTAGGATGAAAGACTATTTAAAAGATTTAAATTGTTAGAATAAATAAATAAAAAGGTTAAAATGTTAGTTTCATTTACTCAAAAATATTTAGGTGACAATTATTTTCACGGTAAGGAGAATATTATTTTAAAAAGATTTAGATCATTAACACTTTCAATAAATAATAAATAAAGGAGATACACATTCGTTATATTTATTCAAAGAATATTTACCTGACAACGACAATTATTTTTATGGAAGAAGCAAGACACATTATTATTGAACCATTCATACATTTATTATTCCAAGAAAAATATTTGGTGCTTATTTATATTGAGAATCAAATAAAATATGGCAGTTCAAAATAAAATAATAGGAAAACTTATGAATATACTTACTTATCAGTGAAAAATATTAGTTGACACCAAAAATTATGGAAAATTATCAAGAATTTTAATAAAAATTAATTTACTATTCAAAGTCCACAAACTCCGAACGACAAGCCAGCATGTCGTATTTGTATTAGAAGAAAGGAGATAATCTTCTACAAGTTTTGCTTGACGCAAATGTCGTTTGGAGTTTGTGGACTCCGAATAGTAAATTAATTTTATTTTTTATTACAATTCTATTCATTAATTTTTCGTCATCATTTGTGTACATTAATATTTTTAACTGATAAGTATTTAATTTACCTCCTCTCCCGGAGGTTAGACACAAGGTCAGGTGTGGGTTTTGATGAAAGTGTTTCTGTGGAACAAACTGGATTCGACCCGGTACACCCAGATTCTCAGTCCATAAGTTTTCCTGTTATTTTATTTTGAACTGCCGCCATATTTCACTTAAGTCTCAATATAAATAAGCACCAAATATTATTATTATAAATTATACGAATAGATGAAGAAAACACTGCTAGTAAACCAATATCCTTTTTGTATAAGAAATCGGTTTTATCTTATAGACAAAAGCTTTTAAAACATTAATGTTTTGGACATTAGCAAGAAACTTCAACAAAACACTTACACTGCATCTGTTCTCAGTCATTTGCGCACATCCCGATCCATCATTGCGCACACAGCAAGCAGATTTTTGTTCTAAAACGCGATCTTTTTTCATGGCCTTCATAAGATTTCCATCTCGACGCATACATGGTGAATATTTCGCACCCAGATGAATGAGATCAGCCTAAAAAAAATAAATAAATAAGAAATAGATACATTTTTTTAAAAAAAGTTATTTTCACTAAAGTTAATTTTAAAAAAAAATTTTTTCTTATACTAATGAGACCAAAAGTCACTCAAGGATAAAGGTTAATGAGATTATTAATTGAATGATGAACAATATTATGAGAAGATTGGAAACAATGAATGGAATTGACAAATTTTGATTACTGATGGCTCTACAAGTATTTGTTGACATTGAACTTGAAGACGATCATGTTGTAGTCTGCAGGGAAGCAGTCTTGTGGCAATGTGTTCCAAAGATGGGAAAGAAAATTCTTTTCATGGAAATTCTGTTTAGTTTTAGGTACACAGGGAAAGATAATAAAATTCTTTGCAGTAGTGTAAGTTCTTGCTGTGAATGTTTTATAGGACAGAACCAGAGATTGAAACTCAGTTAAGCACCTTCCATGGAAATAACGATATAGAGAAAAACTAGCAACGTCGCTGTGGGAAAGGGGCTGTAGAGAAAAGACGACATCTTCCCCGATTAGATTCCGAAGCTGATTTTGTACTCTGTCATGGCAAGAAAGAGTGTTTTCCAGATGGCCCAGCAGCATTTCATCGTTCGACATATCGGACTCGGATACAGGTCGAGGATCGCATCAAGAGTCAGGTACTTTCTGGAATGGTACAATGATCCAGCCATTTTTTCAGCAACCTTAGCAACAAATTCGATTTAAGTCTTCCATTTCAGATGTGGGATAAAAGTCAGTCCTAGGAGCTTATCAAAGCAAGGGTCTTTATCTAAGAGAGTCATTCATTTCAACTGAAGCAATGACCATGATCAGAAAGTTGCAGAAAATAAACAACTTTTTCTTTAACATTTTAGCTATTTTTTAAAAATTCCTTTAAAAATAAAAGATAAATAAATAAAGCTCACAGCTATTTTATTTACAGGTGTTGCATATAAGTCAATATTGTTGGAATTCAATAAACATCTAAGAAAAAACTGATTTTTCATGAACAATAGAAAATAAATATTTTTCTTTTTTATAAGAGTAAAAGTGATTAGAAATTCCAGTTTCTTTTTTATCTACTGAATTCTATGAATCTATTATTATTAGGGGTGGGACGTAATGGGTGAAAATTTCAGATTCATGTGAGTAGTATTTTTTGTGTTCATTTATACATAAATAACACTAAACAATCAAACATTTAGAAAATTTTGCAAAATTCAGAAGGTGCAGGCCACTAGTTTTTGGCTATTTTACATTCATGAAAACCCTTTCACAGCCTGAAAATGGTCCTAAATTAAAGTACTATATCAGATTTAACCATCTATATCCATTCATAGCTTTTGAGGATGTTTTAGGATCTGCAATGTCACATTAAACCACTTTTTCACCGAAAAATTATGGATTTTGAGTCCCGTGGAGCCTTAACGGCTATTTTTGGTCTGCACCTTCTGAATTTTGCAAAATTTTCAAAATGCTTGATTGTTTAGTGTTATTTAAGTATAAATGAACACAAAAAAAATACTACTCGCATGAATCTGAAATTTTCACCCATTATGTCCCACCCCTATTATTATACTAAATATGGGCTAATCAACGTTTATTTCCCTAAGGAGGTTTTTCCTAAATACTTTAACTAGTAGGGCTATCGGAGGTCCATAAAAACCAAAATAGAAGAAGTTAAAAAAGGGTGCGTAACATCTTTATATTAAAACTTTTATCTCTCTCCCTCTCTTTGTTTCCATTTCTCTTTCTTCCTCCTCTGTTTTTCCCCTCCCCCTCCTTTTCCTGTTTTTCCCCTCCCTCCCCCCAACACGCTCTTTCTCTTCCTCTGCTCAGCCCATTCCTCTCTCTTGTTTTAATGTGTTTGAAAATAATCTGTTTTAATTGTTCTAATTAGTCGTAATTTATAATCACCTGAACAAGTCATCCATCTCTCTCTTAGCTTACTCTGTATTTTTTTCGACCTCTTTGAATTTTGAGAATACGTCAATTGGCCAAGGTATGACATGTTTTTCTTTCATTTTCAAAAGCGTCAAATATGTCTCGAGCAAATGTGTCTCATTGCTTTTAGCCATTTGTTTGTAATCAGTCCTTTCATAATGATTTTATAGTGAGTAGATGGCATTTATGAATTTGATAGTTGCTCCTAAATTGTTTTTGCTTTGAAGTCTTCTTTGTCATTAGCAGATATCCAAATATGATTTGACAATCAACATAAAATTAGGTTTGTACTTTTGGAAATCTGTTGGATTCTGTCTAGTATTTCAATGATTGGAGGATTGAAGTTTTTTTGTTGTTTTTACTGCTCTGAATTCAGATAGGGAATCTGTGAAAATGAAGAATGCGTTATGTTTGTTTGTTGTTATATCAAATGTTAAATTGATAGCCGTTATTTCAGCACTGCATACTGAGGCCATATCCGCATATTTTTCATCCATTTTCTATCAGCAAGAATGTCAGCACACACAACTTGTTTTTCGATCCATTTATGTAGACAAATAGGTGACCAGGATGATTAATTCTTATGTCAAGAATTTCAAAATGATAGATGTCTGGGTTGGTTTCGGTTTTCAGATCTAGTATTATTTTGGAGGGTTTTCTGATACAATAGATTTATAGACATGAGTTATGTCCATCTGGATTAAGACGAGTTCTTTCATTTATAAACTGAATAGTTTGATAGCCTTTTCGTTTTGCTTGAAAAGTTCAATGTATTGTGGTGAAAAGTGTTATTGTAAGCTGGGTTTAGTGAACACAATAACAGTTTTATGTTGTATTGTAGAGACATTTGTTTTTGCATCTAAATTTAGAGAAGGTTCTGTGTATAGACTTTCTACCGATGCATTCAAATCTTTTCTCTCCTAAATATTTGTAATAAATATTTAAAATACATACCTAATAGAAAAATAATCTATATAATTAAGTAAATTTTCCCCTATTTCACTGACCATTATAGCTTTTGAACCCAAACCGCTATATGCTAATTGGTTTTGTCAGCCACTTAGACCAATTCCTGATGTGTTTGTTCTGTTCTCTTTTAAGTTTTCTGACATTTTTTCCGGCTAAACAGGCTCTTCTAACAGTAATTTGCATAGGAGGTCGGAAGAAATTTCACTCTCATGCTAACATCTATTCCCACAGACCCCAATATCACCGAGGATTGTTGTTCATGGGATTATATTTTTGAGCAAAATACCATTTGTGTTTCATTTTTCTTTTTAACCTACTATACATTTTCAACCTAAATAATGAACGCTCCCTAGAAATACGCTTCTGCATATACTTTTTTTTACAGATTCCAATTTTTTTTTTTTTTGGATGACATGTAATAGCAGTTCTTTCTTTTTGCTGCAGCCATCTTCTTCTAATGGATTAAAAAGTTGTTAATAACAACAGCACACAATCATTTGGGGTTTTTACAATTCTTTCAGGGCTTTTCTTTTACAGTATACTTACTACTTTGAGGAAATGGCGTTACAATCAACACCACTACAGCTAACAATGTGGCTGTGATATGTAGATGACACATTTATACTCTGGCCTCACCAGGAGGACGTTAGGGTTAGGGTTACAATCAACAATGTGGCTGCGATATGTAGATGACACATTCATACTCTGGCCTCACCAGGAAGACGTTCAAATATTACTGGACCATGTGAACTCTCTCCGCCCATCTATACAGTTCACGATGGAAAAAGAACATAACAACAAATTATCATTCCTAGATGTGCTGATAACTTGCACTGACCAGGGGTTTAGGTAATCTGTGTATCGAAAACCAACTTTCACTGGACAATATCTAAATTTCAACTCCCACCATCCATATAATGTAAAGAAAGGAATTGTTCAGTGTCTACAACATCGAGCAAAGACAATATGTAGTAACAACGATACATATCAAAAGGAAATGGATAGTTTAAGAGAAACCCTCCACCGAAACAACTATCCAGAGAGCATGACTTCAGCCCTAACAAATCTAGATGCAACACCAAAGGACACCACCCGAGAACTCACCATAGTTTGTATACCATATATGAGGGGTTTGTCGGAAAAAATCAAAAGAATATGTAATCCATACAACATCAGAATAGTATTCAGGAGCGACTCAACTCTCCGAAAGCATCTTGTGAGAGTCAAACCCCTACGGAAAAAGTAATGACTAAAAACTGTGTGTATGCGATTCCATGTAAGTGTGGAAAAGTATACAAAGGTGAGACATGTCGTCCACTAAAGGTAAGGCTCGAAGAACATCGGAAAGCCGTAATACGTGGAGAAATCGAAAAGTTGGGTATGGCTGACCACATATGGAAGGAAAAGGGAAACCATCTACCCTTATGGGATTAAGTAAAAATTATAGATAGAGAAGAACGGTGGAGCGTAAGACGACTCAAAGAAGCAGCACATATGTTGGGCGACAATGACTTACTAAGCAGACCAAGTATAGAATTCAATACAATATGGGAACCTATAATTATAAATAATAGATAAGTAGTGATCTATAGTGATAGGTAGTTAGATCAAAAACAAGAATAGGTTTATGGCTCCCAAAATTCATACTAGAATTGTTCGCAAGGACCCGTGGCGCAGTGGATATAGTACTAAGTATAATTCAGTTCTAAGTGACAGTCATTTGAAGGTTCAATCCTCAGTGCGGACAATACGAAGAATTGCAAATTCTGTTCGAAATTCCATCCAGATTCCCGAGGTTACATCGAAATGTTGTGATAAAAACACCCAAGATGAGAACAGTCCGAATTCTATGAATTATCAACCCTCATAAGAAAAAAGGGGCAGAAAGCTCTAATACCTGGTGAAGAAATTGAGACACAGCATACACCACTTATTTGTGACTAAAGGTTGTATGGTAAGAAATGATATGGTAAGAAATGATATGAGAGCAGCAAAGAAGTCAGATAATCATAGATGAAATGCAGTTTGGTTTCATGTCTGGACGAAGTACCATTGATGATATATTTATCCGGAGACAAATGTACGAAAAGTAACTTGGTAAGAAGAATCTGTATTTTTGCTTTTGTGAATTAGGAGAAAGCTTTTGACAAAGTGGTGGGCTTTGCGTAAACTCTGGGCAAACAGTGAAAGTTGTTCAAGCAATGTACAGAAATGCTCAAAGTCATGTTACAATTAACAGCACATTTAGTGACAGCTATAATGTTAAAGTAGGATTACATCAGAGTTCTGTTGCTTTTCATTTGTGTTTCAGAAGCATTGTTCAAGGAGTTTTGTATGGGTTGTTCAGAAGAGATAATGTATGCTGATGATTTAGTACTTGCCTGTGAAACAATAGAAGATCTACTTGTTAAGTTAAAATCTTGAAGGAATGCTATGGAAATTTAAAGGTCTGAGAGTGAATGTTTCCTAGACCAAGTGATGGTTAGTGGTTGTAGTATTGGAAATCTCCCAGAAAGAGCAAAGTTCCCCTGCTAAGTTTGTGGAAAGGGAGTTTGGTGCAACTCAATTTTTTGTGATACTTGTAAGCATTGGGTACACAAGAAGTGCAGTGCAATTACTGGTAGATTGAGAGATGATAACCAGCTTGTGTGCAAGACAATGGAGACAGATAACAACTCAGATTTAGATGAAGTATATTTGGATGGTGAGGCTATTAAAGTTGTTTAGAAGTTCGGTGACATTGGTGATATCACTGGAGCACAAAGAGAAGCTGGTGCGATTGCAAGAGTTAGGAGTGGATGGAGTAAGTTCAGGAGACTTCTGCCATTACTAACAAGCAGACCATTACCACTGCTGACCAACGGAAGAGTCTATCAGTCATGTGTACGCAGTGTGATGATGTATGGAACTGAAACCTGAACAATGTAGGTTGAGGATATGTGTTGCATGGTGAGAAATGATATGAGACTGATACGATAAATATGTAATGTGAAACAGGCTTAGTTCTGATCTCAGAGAAAGATTAAATCTGGACAGTATAAGGAGATGTGTGGTATGGCCACATTGAAAGAATGGATGAGTGCTTGGGTTAGTAGATGCAGAACAGTTGCGGTAGCAGGGTCAGTTAGCAGAGGAAGACTAAGGAAAACATGGGAAGAAATGATAAGGATGGATCTGAAAGAAATATGGATAAATAAAGATCTGGCCAGAGATAGGTTAGTTTTTAAGTCAATTTTTTAAAAACCATCCAACATATGCCAGCATGTAAAACGGACGTTAAACCGAATATGATGATGAATATATCTATATAATACCGCACAGGTATTTCTCCAACTCATCCCACATAAGAGGAGGGAGCAGCTGTCCCAAACACAACCACTCTCCTTTGCAGTTCAGAAACAAGATTTTATCAGCAACGTGTAACTAAAAACTTCCTCTTTGTGATTCAACATCCTCACCATAATTATTCACAGAGTGAATGAAATGCCTAATTTACATATTCATTTTTTTAAACTTATTTTAATAAATCCTGAATATTATTGATTACTAATTCGATGATTTTATTTTTTTTATATATATGCAAAATAATTTTGTTGATAAATCTTAAAGGAAATAATGAAATAATTGTCATTTTATTATTTACTTAAATGAAGTAAATTTTACAATGAATGGGAATGAATGGAAAGACAAGCGTTTAATTCCAAGATATTACTTTACTTCTTACACACTCTGTTTTTCCATAAGTTTATGGCAATACATTTTAAATAACTTTCCATAGTTTTTATTTATTTTGTTAAGATATTTTTTTAAAAAAAAGAAAAGATTTACATACAAAATCTAAAACAGAAACAAAAATTATTAAATAAGTTATTAAAAAAAGAAATAACTAACTGTATATTAACTTCATGAAAAAAAAAAGGTGTTGATTAACAATCAGTTCTATGTAATGGTCTTCTGGAGGCTGAAGGTTCAATCCTTACTGCAGGCGATAATAACATAATTAACACTTCTATCCGGTAATGGCTGATGGAATAAGAAACAATTTAACGACATGGATTAAATAAACGGCTAGGTTTGAAATCCCATATAGGTTCCCGAGTTCAACATAAATATTCCCAAGTTCGAAAAGAAGCACCTGAAGAAGGTCGAAGGTTACATCAGCCGAAACGTTGTGAAAATAACAACCAAAATAAGAATAGTAGTCTGAATAATCCAAATAATACTAATGCATATTAATTTTTTTCCTCAAGTTTGTAGTAGTAACAGTCACATCAACAAAAGTCTGAGTAATGTATTCTTTGGCAGCCTCTCATTTTAATTATCATGTTCTGTGTTGTTTTAATTAATATTAACATTATTTAAAATATATATATATTTATACACAGAGAAAAGACAAACTTTTACCCTTTGTATCTGGATGAAAGAAATATGTAAACAATAATACATGCTTTGTCAATAAGCACTTATACCAAGTGTCAGAAATCAACAATAACAAAAAGAATGTTTATCATGTGCCCCCCTCCCCAACACACACATCAAATTTTGATATGGAAATTTCACACTGAATAAAAATTCTATTCACATTAATATTTTTCAAATGTGTAAAAAAAACAAAAAAAAACAAAACAAAAAAGAAATTACTCCCACAATGAACATTTACCCCCCACCCACACATACAGCAATATGTGGGAAATTTCTTTTCAAAGGTTGATTTTTTACCTGTCTTGGTCCAAACCAAAGGTTATCAATTTCTCGATGTCGTTTGAACTCAATTGCCAAATTAGGCATCAGAATCTAAAAAAAATAAATTTTAAAAAATAAAAAAATAATGAAAAAAAAAATCAGAATTCAACTTTTCGTAATTGTTTTCTGCAAAAAAAAACTATAAGTGAATAATTTCAAGAGAAAGGGGGAATGACACAAAGTAGAAAACAATATGCAAATATTTTCGGTGGAGAGGAGGGTGTCCAGTGATATAAAGTAGTTAGAAAGTTTGTTTTATAATGTTCTTATTTTCATTTGAGAACAAAAATGGTTGGGCATATAAACTGACAATAATATTTTTTTTGGGGGGGGGGGGGGTGAAAACTGTTTCAAAATGTCTAACAAAAATTATTTAAACACATTTTTTTCTTTTTTCGAGATTTATCTTCCCAATAAAAGCAAAAGGGATGATTCAATTTTGTCCAGTTATGTTCATCCATACATTCAATAGTTATGTTCATCCATACATTCAATAGTCAACCATTTGTAAAATGTAAAGAAATTAAATTTAAAAAAAAAATGTGCTCACTCCAAAACCTTCTTTTTGTGATTAGTTAAACATATTTTTAAAAAATGAAGACACATCTTTATTGAATTTTAAAATCTCATTTCAAACATTTTTTTTTCAGATAATAAAGCAGATAAAATGTCCCATTAAATTATACTTTCCAGTTAAAAAAGTGTCAGAGTAAAGAGTGCAAAGTGGTCTCGCACTGTTAGTCGATAATGTTCTACAGAAACAAGCTTATATTGGCCTCATTTACCTGCTACGTAAAATGTTGCGAATGGACGGGTTAATCCAATTTTGTTGCAAGGTTACCAGTGTTGGCTCAAAGAATGCCCTTTCATATAATACGTCTAATGTACTAGTCTAAAATTTTCAGATTTCAAGGCATATTTTGTAAATATGATCACTCTAGTTTTTCATAGTCGTTTCTCTACACACACTTGAGGAACAATCTTTTTTATTATAAATACAAACAAAAAACAAACAAATATTTTAAAACAATAAAAGATGTAAAGTTTTCTGATAAAAATTACTTATAAATTTATTCATTCATGTAGAAATGCTTAAAATTTAATTTTAATAATTACCTGATCTTTAATAATTTTTTTTTTTTTTTTTTTTTTAAATCAGAGGTGGTTGTTTGTTTACATTTGCAGTTCAATGGAAAATCAAAACTGTATATACCTATTATAAGTCACAGCAAAATGTTACTGCCTCATGTTGACTTTAAAAGACATTTATTTAAAAGTGAGGGAGTTTGTTTAGAAACATACTGTGAGTCTTAAATGACTCACAGTATGTTTCTAAACAAACTCCCTCACTTTTTTAGATTACAACTTTGTATTTAATTGAAATATTTTCTTTTTATAATTACGATTTGTGTAGATTGTACATTTTATGCAGAAAAGGATCAACATCTAATATCAGGGTACATTTAGTATACGTATAAAGTTATTAAATATTTGTAATATTACTTACAGCTTCAGCCTTTTCACTTTCAGTGAATCCAAATGGAGCTGGTCCGTAGACAGAAATTGAGACAATAAACACAATAATTTGCACAAAAGTAACCCAGTAAGTGAAATAAGGCCTGAAAAAGCAGAAATTAAATACATTTATTGCTTTATTGATACACTTAATCAGTTTAATTAACGGTAGTGATAATTGAAATGTTGGCATATGCCATTAAGGGCATATTAATGTTATAAATCAAGACAATACACCCTCTTTTCAACGCAATTCTACAAATTGAATGGATTCCTCAAGTTAAAAGAAGCAATACACCAGATTTTGGAATCACAGTATTTTGAAGGTCTATATACATTTAGTCTTGTCTAGAAGGAGTGGTGGAAGGGTGCAGAAAAAGACACAAAGCACCAAGCAGATCACATGATAACATGTGTTCTTGGACTTTCAGAGCAATTAGTTTGCTAAACAAAGTATTGAGAGACAGAAGGTCTTGGAGACAAGTAATACTTGATAGATCATATTCTGCAGTATGCGGAGAAAACATTTGATGGTTATCAATAACATGAAAAATCAATATCTCGGAATCCGAATGGAGCTGAATCAAGACAGATCTTTCACACATTAGGGGCTCGATATACTTTAGATAGAGCTTTACAATAATAAATAATTAAAAACAGCTTATCTTAACAAGTGTTAAGATATGCCCCTTTTAATTTTATATATATATTACTTATTAAGGATTTGTACTTTTAATATACCATTACCATGATTGTTTTTAATATCCCATGAAACCATGGTAATGAGATATTAAAAACAATCTTTTTAAGTAATTTTAGGCTCTGTCTGAGAAGGCATTGAACACTGTATACAAGTGTAAATCAAAAACCCCTAACCCCAAGCTGATTCTCATATATATCTATATATCTCTTCTCTTCATTTAGCGTCACTTTTCCCTTGTTTAGGCATCAGGCGTTTTCTGATATTATGAAAGCTCACTCTTCAGTTCTCATGGTTCAGCAGGTCAGCTGTCTCCAAATTCCACTCTGTTTGGTCTTGTCCAATCACTGACTTCCAAGTTTTCCATAGCCAGTCAACCTTCCTGCGATCGATTTTAAACATCTATGTTTTTTGCAACTGCCAATCAGAAAGGATGAACCTTCCACATGACCATACCAGTGTAATCGATTCATCCTTAGGATAACCTCTATGCTAGGCAAGTGTAGTGTTTTCAGCAAATCCTCTGACCTGATGTGTTGGGTTTGGTCAGATTTTACATTGCAGATCCATCTGATCATGGATTTGTCATTACACTGCAGTGACACACACACACATATATATATATATATATATATATATATATGCTATTATTTTTGCATTATATATTTTAAATTGTGCTTGGCAATCTAAAAACTAACTAGAATGTTCTGGTTAATTGCGATAGTGTGGTCGTGTAGTTTAAATGCATGTCTTCTAATCCTGCTTTGCGGCACCTCTAAGAAATGTCCGAAAATCAAACCTTATGAGTGAAATTAGGTACAATTAAATTGTTCAGAAGCTGTAGAAAGATGGGTGCCATCAAAGACACACTGCATGATCAATATCAACCATACAGTGCCTCTATGATCCGAGTTAAATTGAAAATGTTAGGACTGTATGGGCATACAAGAAGATCAACAGTTGCTATGAACAGGGTATGGAAGAATGCAGAAAAAGAGGTAAACCATTAATAAGACTACATGATAATGTATGTACTGGACTTCCAGATTAATCAGTCGGGTCAGACAAGATAGTGAGAGGTCTTGTAGACAGTTAATACATGATAGATTGTAGTCTGCAGAATGTGGTAAAAATGTTTGATAATGATATAAAAATTAATTAGCGAATAGAAAATAATCAGAGATATGAAGTCAGAAAAATAAATACGATTATTTTAAAAACAGGTTATAAACTGAGAAGCTACATATTGAAAATACTATTTTCTACGAGAATATTTCAATAGATTATCATAATGATTGAATTCATGATCATTAAAATAACAGATTTTTATGAGAGCAACCAGAATAAAATTAGCAATTAATTATGGTTGCTCTTGGCAAATTGATAACACTCAAAATAATTATTCTTGCTTAGATTATTTTCCATCAATTATCAAGTTCTACTAAGAAAATATTTTTACAATTTTTAAATGAAATTTATTTACATAGAATAAATGAAGTAGTCTACTTATTCCAATAAATTTTCTACGGTTAGAAGAGAAGAAATTGATTTTTTTTTTAATATATACCTGTGATCATCCAGTTCATTAATCTGTTTTTTCACATCAGATGTCAGTCTGTCGCTACGGATACTTCTATTCATGAAGCCACCAATGATTCCCATTCCAGGCTGCCTTTTTCCCGGTTTCGCCAGAACTTTATTCATAACATTTGCATGGATTTTACTCAGACCAATTGCAGAATCAACTGTGTCAAAATCTTCAGAAGGTAATGGAGTGGGTGGTTGTCTTCGCCAGCCTTTGGGAGGCCTTAAAAAAAACATTATTTATTTATATTTAATTTGTTTATGAAGAGTGATGAAGAAAAGAAAAAAAAAACTATGTATAACATGCGATAGTTGACTCAATTTGATGCCCCCCCCCCAAGAAATGGGCTAGTCAGAAGCAAATAGCAATCTGTCAGCTTAAATGCTATTCAAGTCCAACTTTCAAAATCTCACAAGATAACTTCATATATTAGAAGATTGATAATTCAGTAAACAAAATTCATTAATGAAAATAAATTATGACAAAATGTAATTTCAATTTTAAGTTATATTTGGAAAATTAAAATTGAATATTAATCAAAATTTATTGAAAATCCTGAATATTTTCTATTTTGTCAAAGCGACTAATGATTTAAAATATTTATTGAAATTAATATTTGTTCATCCAAAGAATAAATAAATAAAGAAAAAGTGAAGTCATTGTATATTTATTTAAAGTTTGCAGCGCAGAAATTCACATTTTAATCTTCAAAGTAAAAGGAGGAGTAATTATTTAAAATATTAATATTATCATTAAGTTAGGAGGTTATAATTATTTCATTTTCAGAGTCACAAGTAATATTTGAAAATTTATTACTTGATAAAAAAAGAAAGTCAGGAACCAGATATTTGCTCAAGACTTTAGCTAACATTTTTTTAACAAGAACTATTTTCATTGAAATTTTGTTGTCTACCACTGAAAACATTTATGAGCGAACTTTAAAAAAAAAAGTACACAACAAAATTTTCTACACCTGAAAAAAATATATATCCTGAAGGTGTGAGCTCTGAGCATTTATTGTTAACATTTTTCTTTTTATATTACATATGAACAAATATGCAATGTCAACCATTTTTTCCTTTTATTTTTAATACATTTTTTATTCATTACATGACAATAAGAAAAAGAAAGTGTTATGTTCTTTTCTTTTTCTTATTTCATTGTTAACCAAGAAAAAGAGTGTCATCATCATCATCATCAACCGGTTTATTTGTTGAATCAGGCCACAATTAATCCTCTGATTGGGGCCTGATTGTCTAGTCTCGAAATCTAAGTCTTCCTCTCCACTCCTGTCTTTGGCAAGGTTTGATGGAATCCATACCCATGGCCTTCCTATCACGTTTGACTACGTCCTCCCAAGTCAACTTGGGTCTGCCAGTGGTGATGTTCTCTGCTGGCACATTCAACTTTCGGACTTTAGCAATCCAGCCATCGCTACGCTCAATGTGACCCAACCAACGCAGTCTGTTCTTCCACATGATGTCCGTAAGGCTTTTCAAGTCGACCTGTGAGAGCAGGGATTCAAAAGAAACGTACTGTTCAGGCCTCACCAAACAGATCCATCTGACCATTGCCCTGTCATTACGGTGCAGCTTCTTTAGTATGCCAGCAGAGACAGCCCAAGTTTCTGAGCCATACAACAGCACACTTCTGACACATGAGGAGTATACACGCCCTCTCGTAGTTGTTGGCAGGTGTTTGTTTGTCAGGATTGGTAGCAGCTCTCTAAACTTTTTTCCAGGCACACTTGCAACATGTAACTGCCGCGAGTTCACAGCCTCCACCTGATGACAGCACATCTCCAAGATAACAAAAGTCTGTCACTACTTCCAGCTTGTTGTCACCAGTATCCATCTCCGTTAGTGGTCTGCCATCTATTGGTCTTGCCGTGCCGGTGCAACGAAAGCACATAAAGTGAGGATCTGCTTTGTATAGATGAAAATATCTTGCACATTCTAATTTTTTTCACTATGCTTATTTTGATTCATAGTATTCATTATGCATAAGTTTTTGTTCTTATTAAGTATATTGGATACATCTAGCGTTTAAAGAAAATTTTAATGCTTTTTAATTGCTTGTATATCTTTAAAATTGGAAATTTATGTTTGATATTGCATTTTTTTTGTTTTTTAAAACAGACATTGTAAACTAAGCTGTTTTTCTTTAAATGTGTATGCAAATTTGTGGTTATTTATTTAAGTATTGTCAAACAAAATTTTACTAGAAATTTTGTTAGATTTTTAAGGTGAATTTTGATAATGGATTACCCAACTATTAACTTTTATTCAATTTCCGAGATTTGCAATGGATTCCTCTACCATTGCAGATTTAATTCTTTTTTGCAATGCTTCACAAAAGGCATTTGGGTTTACTGCACATATGTTTCGAAAGGGCTCGGCAAATTTGTTATTCGCTGAAGTCAAGGTTGCTCTTTTAATCAAAACGACTTTGCCGTAAGAAGATTTAATGTCAATATTTCTAGTATACTAGAAATATTGAGATTAAATCTTCTTACGGCAAAGTCGTTTTGATTAAAAGAGCAACCTTGACTTCAGCGAATAACAAATTGCTAAGCTAATTTGTTAAAAAATGATTCCCTCAAGTTTAAAATATGTACATGAAGAAATAATACAATTAAGAGATCTTGGTTTTAATCTCTATTTCAAATATGTGTCTTCAGCAGAATATCCTGCTGGTTTAATAATAAGAGGTATTACTTTAAAAAAAATTCTAACTGTATTACAGTTCTGGTTTTATGGCCCTTTGTGGTGTCTGGGGAGATCATGGAATGGCCTATCAGTGATTTAAACCGTCTTGGTTTTTGACTAATTCAATGTCTAATTTGACAATTATTTCAGATGTTGCTTTTGTGTCAGATATGGAGAAATATTCTTCTTTGTTTAAACTACTGAGAGTTTGTTTTTTTAAAACTTATATGGAGTTCCCACCTATATATATATATATATATATATATATATATATATATATATATTCTGATATTTTAGTTCCATTATTGTTGGCTGTAATTGAGCAGGTAGAGATTTGATGTTTCAATTTTTTGTGTGTATGTTCTGTTGGGATACTATTAAAAATGGTATGGCCATTATTTTTTTTATTCCTATAGAAGATGGAATATTAAACTCTGATATAGAATTAAAGAGAAATTTTTCTTTTGACAGAAGAGTTTTAAAATTCATTTATTGTTAACTGAGAAAAAGAGCAGAGATAAAAACATCTTGAGCATTTAAGTTTTTTTTTTCAATATATGGGCAGCATTTTTTCTTGAAGACATATTTCGTTAAATAGTACAGATGACTTGTGTTTTCATATTTTGACCTGGATCCTTTTTAGATGTTTGAATTATGTTCAAGTTTCAGGCCGGAACTGACAGATGAATTTTCCGTACTCGTTGGGTACCCTAGTACTTTCAGTTTCTTCTGGAGCCATCTTTAGGGTGTGAGTATTGAGTAAAAGCATGTATTTTTAAATGTTTACTGATGTTTTGGCGGAACCATGCGAGTTTTTGTGGTATTAATAGAGTATTAGTATTAAAAGCATTTTAGAATGTTTTCACTGTTATTGAAATTAATTTTAAAAAGCCAGCTGCCTGATCGAATTTGAAGAGCCAGTATTTGAGCTCCAGGTGGTGTCCTGATTGGAGTCAGCCAAGGGTAACTTGCTCATTCTGGTTGAAGGACACCTCTAGGTGGTGCTTGACTTTCTCTTCCCTTTATGCCGTAGATTTTTTTTTTTTTTTTTTTTTTTTTTAAATCACAGGGCTGCTGCTTTCAAATAAACATACATAAATATTGCTGAAACTCTTGTGATGTCATAATATACCCTCTCTCCCCTCCTTTTCTCTCTTCTCTTTCTTCACTTCATTTCATTTCTTGATTTATATTTTTACTTGAAAATGAATGTTATAAAGCTACCATTCATCCGTTATTACATCATTCATTTTCAAGTAAATATACATGGTGGTCGCCAGATAAGCAGAAAATTTGAGGTTGTAAATTTCATTGTTTAAATTTTATTTTGTTTAAATTTTATTTTGCTTAAATTTTATTGCGTCTGGCTTATTCACTTCTTTGATTTGCACAGACGACATTTTGAGCATCTGTGAGTGTATTATAATATTAGTCTTTGAAAAACTTTGTAAAAATAAATTACCATTTGACAAATTTCCCGCCTTTCTAGCGATCACCCTGTATATATTTCTTTCTTGATAATAATTATTTGCTTTTTATCTGCTTTTCTCCTACCCACCCCTCCCTCTCTTAATTCTTTACATCATTCATCTCCTCCGACTACTTCTCTTATCATTCGTCCTTTACTTACATTATTCACCTTTTGTGACGTCATCCACTTCCAAGAAATATATTTTTTTTGTTTGTGCACGGTTACAAGGAAGCAAGATAACAGACTGTTTATCGCACACAGATTTAAATGAACAATTATTGAACAAAAAGGTCAAAATAAAAATATAAAAACAATGAATAATGTTCAGTCAAAACTATTTGGATTAAAAAAGAGTTTTTCGTATGAACTTTAAATTTTAATTGACAATTTCTCGTTGAACAATGTGATATTGACTTACAGTCCAGCAGTTGAAATCAATCCATCAGTTGCTTCTTCTTCAGGGATTTTATCCAATGTCATGACTGTGTCTCCTGCAGGAGGTTCGTCAAAAAAGACATCATCTACAAGACTTACTGCATCTTCAGTGGGTGGGGCCTGGAATAAAAGAGTATATAAATTGATCATAAAAAATATATGTGCAGCAAAAGTAGATGTGGGTGGATAAAAATAATGTTTAAAACGGAATTTTCGATATAAGGCTAGAGTAAGGAGAATTCCATTAAAAGATAAAGAGTAGAATTAGAGCTACGCGTACAGGAAGTTGTTTCATGGCAAAGAGGCGAAATAGATCCTGCCTCTTGGGTGTTTGACGTCAAAATGAACGGACATCTATTTCGAGGCTTTTCCACTATCCTCCTATGGAGGATGACAATCATCTAGATGAACTTGTAACGAAAATGAAATAAAGCAACAAGAAAATAATATGCTGCCAAGAATAAAGAACGAAATTGTTATTCATTCTTTTTTTGTTGTTGTTGCTTCAATTTTTATAGTTACAGGGAAAAGAGAAATGACGGCTGTTAACGACAAATAAAGAGAAACATCCGTATTACATCTACACTACAACACCCATCACTACTAGAGAGATGCCACTACCCATTGATCCAACTACTTATAACGTCTCAACCAAAATACGACGAGCAATTGGTTAGGCCTGAAAGGATTTCCCATCTAGTGTTACTGACGGCTTATTAGTGCCATGTAATGTTACATTGTGAGAAAAAACTATCGAGTTATTACATGTATAGCAGTGACATTACATATATATATATACAGGGTGGGCAAAAATAAGGGTCCTATTTTTAAAAATTCATAACTTTTTTATTTATTGATTTTTTTTTTTTTTTTTAGAATAAGTAAAGGACCCCTTCCGAAGCAAGCATGAGCCGTATTAGCCCTAAGGAACGTACCCTCATTTAGAAAACATTTTTGCTTAAAAAACTCAAAACAGTATAAAAAACAATACTTTAGTTTTTGTAAGTTTTAAGAAGTGTTTTTCGGCTAAAATTTGTTTTGTTTATTTCAAAAAATCTCGGAAGGGTCAGTTTACACACACATAAAGTTTGGTGAGTTTAACTTTTATTTTGTGGAAGTTATTCAAATTCAAGTTATTCAAATTTAAAGATAGGACCCTTATTTTGGCCCACCCTGTATATATATATATATATATATCTTTTTTTATGGAAATCGCTCCAGACAAGACATGAAGTCCAAGATTAACCCATTGCTTTATACAGCTCAGATTGCTGTCGATGAAGGAAACAGAAAGAAGACTATCGGCGATGGAAATGAAAAGGTTGCATTGGACTTCCAGTCTGACCAGACCCGAGCATGCCCCAAATCGTCTGACCTGGTATAGACATGTACTGCATGCAAACAATAACACTATTGCAAAAACGGGATTCAAAATGTAGGTTCCTGGGAAAAAGAGAGGAGGGCCAAAACAAAGGTAGTTGGAAACGCTACACCAAGATCTCAAGACGGACAAATTTCATACTGACCAAGCCTTTGGCCATGTACGGTGGAGGGAGAAATCCAGAAGAAAACGACGATCATAGTAGTCGATAATTATCTTCACCAAGGGGGAGGTTATGTTTTCGGTCGAGTTTGTTGTGTACAGCCAAGCGTCTACACCACTTGACCAATAGTCACCAAATTTAGTCAAAATATCGGTTATGGTCTAACTTTGACCTAGATATGCCAAAATTAAAATAGTTCAAAGATCAAGGTCATGAAAAAGGCGAAAGTCACACTTTTGGTTATAAGTTTAGTTCTATTCATCGTAGCAAGACGATTTTTCCAAATTGGGAGTAGTAAGGCGCAGATAAGATTTCGGTCCCTCCTCAGACGAAGGTAGGCAGTCTCACAACTGACTCATGTTCTTGCATATCTTTCATTAGAGATTAAAAATGTCTTAATTTATGGACAATCTTAATTAGTTCTCTTGACAGCCGCTTACCTGTGATGTGCCAATACTGACTTCATCATCTCCATAAAAACTCGCAGGTGCATAACTTCGACTTTGAATTCCTGGCTGGAAGCGAGTTTTTCTTCTTGGTGCCTTAAAAAAAAAAAAAAAATTTTTTGTTTTGTTTTTTTTTGTTTTTTTATGGAAATTTGGAATTGGAATTTTTGGTTTTACGGCACATCAACCCCATAAGTCATTTTGTGTTATACAATATATTTATAAAATAGTAATTTTATTAGTTCTGGAAAAGTTATTTAATTATATCATTGGTTTCTCTTAGAGAAATTGGAAGTTGTTTCTTTTTTTACAGATACTTTATGTAGGCACATTTTTGAACAGCATGGTGGGAATAGTATTCCTTGCAGATATTTTCTATATTTTGTACAATGGATTTGAGCAGTTGATTGCATAAGGTGCACTGACATTCATCTTACACTTTAATCTTCTGACAGAATTTCATTTGATGTCTTGCGCCACTTTGCAAACTGAGTAGTTTTAACAAAACAATAGCACCTTCTTCTGCATAACAGACCATGTCTGTGCTTTTAAGCCACTTCTCTTTCTTTTTTGTTTTTAAAAGTTGCTACATATGATGTATAGGGGGGGCAGAACCTTTTTTATCATGGCCTGATGGCCGACTCTGGTTGGCCTCTATTATGGCTAGAGTGCAGCTTCCAGAGACAGGAAGGTTTACACCATTGCTTACCTCTTCCAGCCTGGTATATAAACGAGTTGAGGGGCCCTTTTTATCCTAGGAGCCGACCTACCAGTATTTAGCCTTGTTGATATTTATGTTATTTATCAGTTCCTCATTGTCAACAGCTTCTTATTTGTTACTCAAAGCTGCTCTCTATTAATACAGGGGGTACCCCCGTCGACAATCCGAGAGACGTGTTGGATGGCTTGAGGAGACAACACACCATTTTTTAAATAATTTGTCAGGGTTTACTTCATATAGAAAGTATCTTCATATCAGGCTGGCTTGACGCACCCTTTAAGTATTTGTGCGCATGTGCTCAGGGATTTGAGTGGCCAATGACAAAAAAAGTAAAACCGAGATGAATTTCCCACCTTAGCCCCCCCCCCCCCAAAAAAAAATTTTTTTTCCATTTCTACAACGACTGCTGTTATTTAACATATCTTTGCAAATAAAATCCCACATTTTGATTAGAAACATACAGACAGAAAATCTCCATAATAAAAAAAAAATAATTTAGCTTTAGGGACTCGTGACCACAAAAAATGTTAGAGAAAGCCATTGATGTTATTCGCATAGTTTAACACCATTGCACACGTTCAATGATATATAATCAAAAATAACATACGTTATAGAAAGCCACAAAGAGGATTTTCATATTACACTTACCACATAGAGAAACGTTGGTTTCAAAAGTAAAATTTTACAAGAGAACATTGGCCCACTTTTTTGTTAAAACATAAATTGGTTTGATTAAGATGTGCTTCAAAACTTTCAAAATGCTAACAGAAAATATTTGCAAAAAATGGTTAGGATGTTTTAAACAAATCTTGGTCATTACTTTCAAATGGGAAAATGTTGCATCAGTTCAACGGAAGAAAAGAAATGTTTTTAAATGCTGCATTTTTATTGCAGCATTTGCTTTGCTAGTATTGTGGAATAAACAGGCATCTTTCAGTTTCAGAAGACTATAGAGCTGCCCTCCAGCCCGCGAAATCTGGTTAAGTGAGCATGAATGGCAAGCTGTTATCCAAGCAACAGAGCTGCCTCATCACGTCGCTGGAATGGTCCATCAGAAAGGCAAGCGCCGTACACTTGTTTCCAGTGCAGTCACCAGAATGGTGTTTTGGATACAGCTTTGAACTGCCTTGGGGACTCAGACTCCACATTTTTCCTCAGGGTTAACTCCCGAGGTCCTATGAATGGGTATGACCGAAAAGTAGCAGAGGGTTGAGATTAGAATTTTACCATCATTTAGATGAGTTGTCTTCCTAAACTGATTAACCCTATCTATCCAAAATACTGATTTTCAGGCACCAGGTAACCCGCTTTCATCCCTCCTGTTAATAGTAACACTTCCATCAGGCTTATATCTACACCACACAAGCAGGATAGGAGCTGGACTTAGTTGTCGGAGAAGTGTGTCATCTGCGACATTTTATAGACAAAATGTGTTGCTTTCTTTTTATCTAAACACTTATGATGGTGCATTCAGATTTATCTCTATAAATGGTTGCAGATATGGAGTTTTCATATTTTGTAGCTTTATGATGTAGTTTAGTGTCTTACCCAAGACAGGTTCTATTTAACCCACAGATGGGACTATGGTAGGTACTACTACATCAGGTCAGAGTGGACCTGGGAGTATTAGTGATTAAGGGGTG
The DNA here is from genome assembly GCA_963556195.1 of Sepiola atlantica. Classification (NCBI taxonomy): domain Eukaryota; kingdom Metazoa; phylum Mollusca; class Cephalopoda; order Sepiida; family Sepiolidae; genus Sepiola; species Sepiola atlantica. The sequence continues at coordinate 12,642,345 of OY744515.1, forward strand.
ACTCAACACTTCCCAAAGCTCCCAAATGGAGACTTCACTACTGAATATCTTTTAAGGTCATACTCAGGACCATCTCTATAAACTTGTTAGATCAGATATCATATGTGTGTCTAAATACGAATAAATCGGATTTGTTAAATTAAAACTATAAAAACTAATTAATTACTTAATAATTTATTTAATATAGTTAATTAAAAAGAAAAATATATTGGGTAAATTTAACCTTTTACATCTTATTTAAAAATATAATTTGGTAAGAAAAAAAAGAAAAAAGAGGCATATTTAAAAAAGAAAAGAAAAGTATAGTTAAAAAGAAATAGAGAAAAAAACCCCCAAAAAACGAAACAAAAATGAAAGTGAAAATACTTTCAGGCAACACTAGGTAGGTACAGTTATATATATATATATATATATTATATATTTAATTTTTTCGATGAAGATGGCACATCTTTTAAGCAACAGACGTAAGTAAGGAATATATTCTTATTGATGCAGGATTTCTTAATTATTAAATTAGAAATTTAACATGAAAATATATTACTTACAGTCAACATGCCCAAACCTTTCAGTGTCAGCTTGAAAACAGAATCTTTTCGCACTCTTCGCGCAGGAGCCCCACGAAGAGTTTTATAATATGTACTTGTGCTAGATAGTGGTGTCCGGTGACCCGCAGTAACACGGTAAGGGTCAATAATTTGTTGTGGACGACCAACATCAACTTCATCAAGTTCACCCATACGAGGGAGATGGTCATCTTTGATTTTACCAATTGAACTGCAGTATCGGAGGCGCCTGTTGTTCCAAAGTTCTTGCGTCTTTTCACTTTGTTCGCCAACACCAAAAAAGTCTGCAATGCTGGATTTGACATACCTGAAGAAGGAAACATTGGAACAAAAATAATAAAGTAAAAGGCAAACATTGAAAAAGATTTATTATTTTTAAATCTTAATTTCATAATCATGATATGATCTCAAATAATAAATTCCTTGGGATTGCGATTTGGATTGTTTTATGGCACATCAACCCTATAATTCATTATTATTATATTTTTAATTTTTTTTTTATGGAAATAGCTCCAGACAAGGCATGAAGCTACTTGATGTAAGGAGCTAACAAGAACGAAATATAGTTATCGCAAAGACAGGATATGCCTATTGGCCTTAATCTTGAAAAGACCAAGGCTATAGGTAGGAGGAAAACAGCCAGAAGGAAGAAAGTTCCACAAGTCTTCAGTTCTTGGAAAGAAGCTACTGGAATAAGAAGCTGTATTACAATGAGGTACAATTGGTGGAGACCACTAGACCAACGAGTCAAACAATCTGGAACAAAAGAAGACTAAAGAGTCACAACTACGGAGACTAAGGAGTTAACTTATCAAGGGGAAAAGCCACTTGAGAATAAGAATTAATGAGATGGATGGACCATCAAGAATATTATGGGAAAATTGAAAGTGATGAATAAAATGAACAAAATTTGATTATTTATTGAATGATTTATGACAAGTATTTGTTGCCATTGGATTTGATGGCGACTGTGTTGTAGTCTGCAAGGAAACAGTTCCATGGTAATGTGTTTTACAGATGGATATTCGTGAAAACAAACTCTGCTCATGGAAATTCTGCTTGATGTTAGGCACACGGAAGAAGAAAGGAAAATTCTCTGCAATTGTGATAGCTAAGCAAGTTATTGCTGTGAATGTTTTACATAGACGAACCAGAGATTGGAGCTCAGTCGAGCACTTTCCATGGAAAAAATGATAGAGTAGAGAAAGACTAGCAACATCTCTTAAGATTAAACAGATAAGTATGTCTAAAAGGTTTTTTATAATCTTAAAAGTTGTTGCTAAATCGATAGTACCATAAAACAACATGTAATATGTGCATCTGTGTAATGTTCGTAGATGATTTTCATAAGATTTAAAAAAAAAAAAGCGTTTACCCATATAAAATTTGCACCGAAACTTTTTACTTAGTTAAGAAACTAACGATTACATTTTTGTTAACCTAATAAATGTAACAGTTCAAATTAATTTTGTGAAACATACATTTCAATATTTTATTAAAAAGTATCACACCGAATGTGGGGGGTTATATGTGTCAGTAATGTGGACACCATCTTATCTCCACAGGTTGTTTGTTAGAAATTAACATCAAAGCGGTATTCTTTGTAATCTTCAACGAAAGAATAAAAAAGGGACAGAAAACTGTCCCTTTTTATGTCTTTTCGCTTTACAGTAATTTCCATTTTCAAATAAGTTACTCAGTTACTCATAGTAATGTTATATAATGATGGACGTAACTTGTGGGATTGTAAAAACCTTTATGAGAATGTTATATGATAATGGACGTATGTGGTGGAGAATGGGTGTGGGGTCGTTGGTTTGGCTGGTGCGACTCAGTGCGTGCCGCCGAGTGCATAGAGTGCGATGTTTCCTGGGAATCGAAACGTGACAAGTGACGAGACAATGGATGACCTAGTTCAAAAGGTCATCCTGCACCTGTGTGTGGATCACGTGATATTACGTCACAGTTTTGAGATGTGAGAAAATTGGAGTTTTTTAAGTTAGTTCGGACTTAAGAGGCGCAGAAGTCGGACGAAGGAATTAAGATGTAGCCAAGTCAGAACGGGAAATGTTTTTCCCTAAGAAAGAATACTGGCGTACAAGATGTCCTTCTCCCCTGTCTCCTCAAATAACAAAGGACTGATTAGACAATAAGCTAGCTAAGAATTAACCACTATATTCGTAAATCTCTCTCTCTCTCTCTCTCTCTCAACGATGAGCAAAACATCTCCAATAGAAACTGACGCCGAATAAAAAGTAATTAAAATGAAAAGATTGTTGTCTTATGAAGCGAGAAAGGTCTTTTGTTACAGACAACTCACGGAGATGGCCACTACAGAGGCGAAGGAAGAACTCAACCACTAGACGACAGAGCAAACCAAGAAAAAACGAAGGTATGAATTACTAAGGGGCTATGCGACAGTAAGTACTCACGAAAAAGGAAAGAAAAATGGAACAAGAAACCCACAGAACTTACAGACATTTGACCGAAATACTAAATGGACTATTCGGAAAATTGAAAAAATAAAAGTCTTATATAGCAAAAACATTCTGTATTATTTAATAAGGTTTGCCTATATATATATACACATCAATAAATCTATGTAAATGAGGAAGTGTTTTTTTTTTTAAATGATATATTATCTGCCATTTTCACCAATCTTTTTCATTATTTAAATAAAAATAAACTGATCTATATGGAATATTTATTTTAGAAAAAATTTCCAAAACTATTGTTTTACGAATTTTGAACAATTTAATGAAATGTGTTAAATATAAAATAATTTTTTTCTTTTCTTTCTTTCTTTTTTCATTTTTTTCTACTTTTTATTTACTTTTTATTTTAAACTAGCTGTGCCATCCTGGCATTGCTCGGTTTTTGTTTACCTAACAATTATGCCGCTTTTTGTTTGTTTTGTTTTTTTACTAAATGATCTTTTTTTTTTAAATAGGATTTTATAACTTAAATTTAATTATTACGGTATTAAATTATTAATTAAAATAAATTGTTATAAAACTATAATTAATTTTATTAATGTAATGTTTTAATCTCTATTTTAAAAATGATTGCATGTAAATTAACTTCCAAAACTGTCAACTCTTTAATACACAATTATTTGCTAAGAATTTAAAAGTCAGAAATGACTTTCTATGCTTCCAAATTCTATTTTCAGCAATTGACAAATGACTTTCTATGCTTCCAAATTCCAAAGGATTACAAAAATAGAAATTCTATTTTCAGCAATTGACAAATGATTTTCTATGCTTCCAAATTCTATTTTCAGCAATTGACAAATGATTTTCTATGCTTCCAAATTCTATTTTCAGTAATTGACAAATGATTTTCTATGCTTCCAAATTCTATTTTCAGCAATTGACAAATGATTAAAATTAAGGATTAAATGCTTCAGAGGAGCTAAACATCGATAATTCACACAATGAATGATCAAATGCGTAACTAAAGGATCTAAATGTCAAAAGTTTGTACAATGAATGATCAATACTTATTCAGTATTAATTAGCGTTGCTGTTTATATTATGGTAACTATTAATTGTAGTCTTTTGTAAGTATTAAATGCATCAATAATAATGAACACTGAAACGTATTATTTCCTAACTACAAATGAGTATCGTCAAAGCAACGTTACTATGTAGAGATGAGGATTTTTTTTTTGAGGGGGGAGGGTAGTTGTGTCTGTACACAAACCCTGGAAGTAAGATAATATTTGATATAAATGAAAAAAAAAAAAATGCCCTCATGATGATTCGTGCCCGGTTGAAAATTTGGAAATCTTAGCTGCAGCTCAATGCTGTTGAAATACCTTGAAGGCCATGAGATGTGAGCAGGAAAATTGCGACTGAGATGTGGAAGCAGTGGCTAGCAGGAAGGATTATAGCAGGCATTTTGGCTAAACTTAATACAATGAAATTCATAGAGAAACTGAAAAAAAAAAAAAAAAAAAAATATGACAAGATCCAGGCAAAGTAATGCAGACCTTGGCCAGAGAGATATGTATTGGAATGGCGTCTATACAAAAAGTGCTGAACGAAGATCTTCATTCCTCGTACAAGAGTTGCAAGGAACAACTACACACTGCCAAAGATAACTCTCTTACGAAAGTTAAGAAACTCCTCAACAAAGTCAAACACGCAGTCGAGTCAGAGATACTGTTCCTTCTCAGGACCAGTTGCACAATGCACAGAACGACAGGTGGCTTGCCTACAGTCTGAACGAAATCCCGTACATTATAAAAACTAAGTTCCCTCAAACTCGCAACTCAAGTTTAAAACAAGGTTTTATTTTGAGAGGTTTACAATGACGCTTGGTTTCTCTACCAAATGACAGACGTGCAATCAGAACTGAGCCCAACCAAATCAAAACATCTCTTGATGAGCAGAGACGACAGTCTGTTCTCCAGCTAACTCAAATATCTAAATCCATCCTTTTCTCTTTTGCTCAGAATATATATATATATATATATATATATATATATATATATATGAAATAACATTCCTGCTTGGACCACACAGAAACCACTTCAGAATTATCGGCTATTTAATCACTGGACATAAAAACTGACTGACAAGGGAGTTTATCAGTTGAAGTGGCAATAACTTCTGTAGGATTTTAAATGGCTTGAAATCTCAGCATGGAACCTCACCTTCCAGAAGCCATTATTTCTTCGAAGAGGCTAATCAATTTCTTGGGTGGTCTTCTCTCTTAGCTAAATATTTTTCCCCATTGCAGGTCTGTCGTTTGTAGCATGTATCTATGCACCATTGTGCATGTTTACACTATGAAAATAACATGTAAGTGTATATAAGTGTATAAGTGTCCATAGAAGATTGAAATATAGTTCTAACCTTGAGAGACACATCACTAAAAAAGAACATGACTAAAAACTAACATGTATATCATTGCATGCAATAGACATCATCATATTCGGTTTAACGCCCGGTTTACATGCTGGCATGTGTTGGACAGCTTTTAGAAAATTGACTTCCAAACCTATCTCTGGTCAGATTTCTTTGGACGTTATTTCCTTAATCGAGACAAGATTTTTATAGGCTGGATACCCTTTCTGATGCCAACCTAGTAAAGTGATGGGGACCAGTGTTTTTATCGAGACACCATCTATAGGTGATTGCCCACCAAAGCTAAAGAGCGCTTCACGATATTGGCGAAGAATACTAATACAAAAGAAAGATTAGGGTTAAGGTTATCCCAGCATTGCATACAAATAAAAGAGTTTTAAAAAAAGAAAGAAAACTGAATGACTACCTGTTTGACTTAATTTCAGTGTTGTTTTAAAAACAATTACCAGTAAGAATGAAAAATAAAAAGTAATTTGTGGGGTGGTCCCCGGGAACCTCAAGGAAATGAATATTAAAGTATTTTTTACCATAAATAGGTCAGGCGTTCACACTGAATCTGATGAATTAAAGTTTGTAAGTGTATCTTGTGTAGTTTCTGTCTTAATCGGACACTCACATGACAATTACGACTTTCCTTTATATAATAATGTGTGGAGGAAAAGAAAGAATCACAAGTTTGAGAATAAACAATGGGAAAGACTAGCAGACATGCTATGCTCTAATAATTTTCTTAGTAGGCCACACAGACAGTAATTTCTAGGTTTTGAACTTGTGCTTTCTCGTTAAGAGATAAAATGATTGCTTTAAAAGTGCATTTAATCCAATCTCTACATCAAACCCCGAAAACATAAAATTCTGCTTCAACTGGTACAAAACCAGAGAATCTGAACAAGTAGACTGCCACGTTAGAAGGGGTACAATTGTTGAAATATTAGAACATTGTGTAGAACAATGAAAATTCCTTATCGCCACAAACTCATGATTATTGACTCAGCAGGTTGTTACATTTAATAACAACAGAAAAATATTTACAAATTTCTGAATGCCTTGCTGCCCTGGGCTTGGATTCATTGAGGCTCCGACCTCTAGCAACTGACTTGATAAACATCCACAAAATTATTAACCATCTCACTAACAAAAACCCTGAGCAAATTTTTGATCTTTGTGTATATAACACACGTCGACATGTCTACAAAGTTAGAAAAAAGCACAGTTGCCATGACTTTCGGAAACTTTTTCATGTTTAGAATTGATAAAGCATGGAACAAACTGTCTGCATCAGTTGTTTGCTGCCAAGACACAGCATCCTTTAAAACCTTCATACTTCCCGAAATTCACCAAAAGTACACCTGATGTCCACCCCCTTCATACACACATATCACGACTCATACACTCTTCATTTACCTGACAATTGTGCATTATTCTATGCACTACACGGACATTTTTGATGGGTTGTAACACTGTACATATTATTTTCATTATTATTATTAAAATAATAATGCTCGGCTACAAGAGAAAACTATTTGTAAATTAATGTTTTTATATTAATAAAATTATAAGACAACTTCACATCTATGCATGTTTTTCTTGCCTCAACGTAACTTCGATAATTACATTTTTTTTTATTTACTATTAATCAAATATTTATTAAAACCAAAAATGCAATAGTTTAAACTAAAACAAATTTTTTAAAATCCTATTTTCAGCTTCATTAATATGCACTCTTTTCCTCTTCACTCGCTGACACTGCATAGCCAGTTTACCCCTCCTTGCATTCGTCAGGTAATTAGCACTCCCCACTCTATCAGTCTTATTGCCGATTTGTCACCTGCCTTTGGCTTCTTATCTCTATATTTATAAAGTTAGGTATCTATATATATATATATATATATATATATATAGTAAGCTATGAAAATATATTTATGCCAATTAAGCTACACAGAGGCTCCCGCGTTTCATCCCCAGGGGGAATCTTCAGGCTAAAATGCATGGAGTTATTTTTGCCAGGTGTTTTACTATACACGGCTAGCTAGTTAACCAATCAGATTCTTTGTTGTTCTCTCAGCCAATCGTTGGGCTTCCCACGAACAAAGGTCTTGTTAGTGTTACTTCCTATATCCTGTTCTATTGTTCTTTTTTCTATAGAGTAGCCTATATCCTGTTTCTCTTGTTGTGTCAATATAATGGGTGAACTTATTTAACACGTAGTTTATTTTATTTCTATTTTAGTTTTTAATTTGTTAGGTTTTAGTTTAGTTTTTTTTACTTATTTGTTTATTTACTTATTTATTTATTTATGTATTGTTAGCCTACGGTAAATTTATTTCTGTGCAGGCAGCTGTTTGCTATTCTCACTTTTACAGTTTAATAGATTTTGGTGGTCTTTAAAGTTTAGGATTTCAAATTTTTCATTCAGACATAATCTACATGGGTCATCTAAATTTCTACATGTTGTATTATTTTCATTCAATTATTGGTGAGCGTCCATTTTCTTTGAGCTCCCAATAGTGGTTTGCTAGTGCAGTTTTACTTACGTATCGAGCACTGTTGAAGTAAATACTGAAAATTGATACATAAAAAAATTATATCTCCTTATAAAATTTTATGTGGATACATGAAATAGTAATATATATATATATATATATATATATATATATATAGGTAGAAGGATGAAAAGAAATTAGAAAAGCAAAAGGTAGATCTCTTTTCAATTCAGTTGCTCAAAGCAATATATATTTCCTTAAGCCAGGCTTTTCAAACATCAAAATCTTATCATCAGAGGAAATCTCTGGGATAGATAAGTTGACTAAGGCCAAGATTTAAAATTTGAAGAAGTAAAATGAAGATTGTGGGGAAAAAAACAAGGCAAAACGCTGCCCAAATGCAAGCAAATGTCCGATTGCAAAAAAATCCGGTGTCAAAAAGTCCAGCAGAGAAAGTGATTTGTAGGTAGGTAGGCACAAGAAATCAAATGAGAGGTTTCAAGGTTAAACTCCAAAAACCACATCTTCAGGTGCGGCGAAAATAGATAGAATCCAAGAGGGTAAAAAAGATCTGCCTTTTGCTTTTCTAATTCCTTTTCATCCTTCTACCTATCTATCTGCTCTATCTTGTATATTGAGCTGTATACTTTTCACAATAGGTTTTACCTTTCCTAAAAGTTCGCTTTTAGTTCACCACTTTATATATATATTAAAACATTTCTACAAAAAAAAAAAATGTAACTTCGTTAATTACCTAATATAACAACTTGTGAAAATTTATTTTGTTTTTCACGGCTGTTTTTGTTTCTGATAAACACATGGCACAAACAAAGTGTATATATATATATATATATATATATATATATATGAATGATCGCTACCTTTAATGGGTAAATAAGTCAGCAAATGTTATATTTAGTTTTAATTTAATGAAAAACAGCTTCAAAATTTCATATGAATTACGAAATTTCGAAGGAAACTCCCTCAACTTTGTTGGGTTGTATTTCGCTTGGAATGGGTTAAAAAAGTGAAAATAAACTTTTTTTTGTTTAATTTTCTTATCTTTTTGTTTTTGCTGGGAATAGGGATCCTACCGGATGCCAGACATTTACCCGCTATTTCAGACACTCCATCCGAGAGATCTTTCTAAGATTCTAACCGTCCCTTTAAGTACAATTGTTTGTATCTCTCTTGCACTTGGTTCACCGAGTATATTCATCAGGTAGTTTTTGAAATTCTTTTACACTCGTCCGGTTGCTATTATAATTACTGGAATGATTTAGATCTTCCCCAGATTCCAGTTTCTTTTCATGTCGTACATAAGACCTTGGTATTTCGTAATTTTTTCCATTTCAGCTCTGTTTAAGCCAGCATTATTAGGGACACCGACTTCAACTAGGGTTGCTACTTTCTCCCTTTAGTCCCATATCACTATGTCAGGTTTAACAGCTCCGTTTTCTAGATATGTAGCTGTAAGGATTGCATAGTCATAGTGGATGGTGTATAACTCATTTCCAACTGTTCTTTCTGGTATATGCTCCCAGGTCTTGCTGCTACACTGGATGTTCAACTTTTTACATATAGTCCAATGAAGATATTTGCACACTCAGTTGTGTCGCATTGTATAGTAGCCATCCCCTAGCAGAACCGTACAACTAGATGTCAGGTGGCTCACACTCCACTTCTATGGACTTGTTATTGTTGCTGAGACCACTCATCTTTTTAAAGGCATTGGTCATCAAGCCTTGATCTTGGGCAGCCATTATCCTTCTCTCCTCATCATAGTGGAGCGATCCTCTTTTCAGCCTATTCTTCCAGTATTCTTCAATGGAAGGTCTTGGTGTATTTCTGGCAGCTCTTTCGGGCTATTTCCGTGGCAGGCTTGTTGTCCGTTTCTGCTTCATTTATAAGACAGTCCTGTCCAAAATGTTTGGCCAGTTTTGTGATAGAGGTTGTTCTACTTGCTGATTTCTTGGTGTTGGCGTACGTACCATCATAAGGTTTGGGTTCTGGAAGCTCATCAGATATTGACCGGTACTCACAATAGTGGCTCGATGTTGATGGTCAATTTCTGAGAGACCCATACCTCCTGCTTCTCTTGACAGATACAGCCTTGGTACACACTAGTTTCTGTACATTACTCTGTACAGTGTCAACATTTTTCTCATTTTAGTGTCTAGTCTATTAATGTCCTTTTGTGGCCAATCAATTATTCCAAAGCTGTATGTGATCGCTGGTATAACTAGTTGGTTAATAGCATTTACTTTGTTTTTGTTTGTAAGTTGTGTTTTGCAAACTTTCTAATTGTAGTTTAATGTGTCTTCTAAATGTTCATAACATTTTTAAAAATTGATAAAGATTTGCCACTTTTATTTTGCCAGACAAATGAACGTATAAAAATATATTTTGAAAAAAAAAAAAAAATCATATTTCGCATTTTCGGCTGTTTACAACTGCGTGACTATTATTGCTGCTACTACAAGCAGTTTTCAAAAGTAAATAAATAGAAACCATTTTTTTTTTCGGATAGGGTAATTAAAATTTGCTACTACTAAAAGAGAAAACATACAATTATAATTTTAATGCATAAAAAGAGCAAAAAGATTGATTTACTTACTGGAGGTACGAAAAAAATTTTTCTAAAAATGTTTGATACTCGTCACATTGAAGTATAATTTTGAAGACAAAAAAAAAATAGGCCATTTTATTTTGTACCCCGAAAAAGATTGCGAGATATGTCTGCCCTGATTGGATTCCAAATTTCATGACCAAATTCCTCATAAAAGAGTAGTAGGACATTTTTTAAAAGAACGGAGGAGGGTTAAAAAAAAGTGACGTAAATGTCTGAAAAGGGTGTTAAGATTTTTATCACTTTATTTGCTCAAAACCCGTCAAATATATCATTTAGATTATTATTTATTAATGCATGTGAAAAGATGTTCATTCCCGAACAAAATGGTGGTATTTTAAGGACTTAAAGTGTTTTAGTTTTTAAAATATGATTATTTTAATAGAACCCCCTTGAAATCTGATTATCAAAAGCGTTTTATGGTCGATGGGTATTGCTCAAGTAACTTTTAGTTAATGAAGTTAAATTGTCTACAGTAATTTAAATGCATTTTCAGTTATAGGCTGCCACTAATTTGGAACAAACACAGTGATTGGTCAAAACTATAACAAATTAAGTTCAATTAGCCAATCAAAATGCGTCTGGCAGAAAACAAGCAAGAACCAGTGCTTAAAAAAATATGTCTCTTATTAAATATGTTTTTAATGAGTGACAGTGGGAGGACTTCTGAGTCTGAGAGAAGACCTCCTCTTCCCTTCTCTGAAATCTCACTAAGCAAACTGAAAATATTGAGGATTAAATATGTAATCGATGAAATCGATTGGAAATACAATTTAATTTTAAGCACAATATTTGCCATAAATAACGGGCAAAACAGAATTATGCACCTTATCAAAAGCTATTAAGCATTTACATTTGACCCCTTTGTCAGGCTCTACTTTATACATAAGACTAGTTGTACCTACCCGGCATTGCCTAGTAGTGCATTTACTTGCAATTTGTTTTGCTTTTCTTTTATTTTATTTGAAAACTATGCAGCTTTTTTTTCTTCAAAATCTTTTTTTTTCATAAAGAAAGGGAAGTCTGTAATGGACAAATACAGACTTATGTCCTTTTTCCCATCGCATGAAGGGAACGCCCTCGTCCCTATTTAAAATTTTTTTATAAAATCGTGGCTATACAAAAATAAATTTAATTGGATAAATTATTTTCCAGAAGGCATTAATTCTAATTACATTTTATTGTTCTTAAGAACACGGATCAATGTTCAACAAAATAAAATGCCTATTCAAAATTAAATTTGATTTTATAGTAAGAAACATATCGTTGACAAAAATCAAGAATCCGATGGACTTTACCCTATTATATAGAAGAAGAAAGAAGATAAACATGTTTATATTACTCAATCTTAACATTGCTAAATATGATTTTACTCACAAATAAATCCAATCCAAATTTATAATATTAGTTAAAAAAAATTAGATGTGGAAATTCAACTTGTTACTTACTTTCCAATTTTTTGCATTCGGTCAGTCTTAGCTCCTCCTTCGACGACGGACATCTGTGGACGAATTTCAGCTTTCGGTGTGATACCCTTCATGATGGGCTCTGGGCAGGATATTTGACGATCCATCATTTATATTGTTAAAAATAATCTTTAATAAATTCTGAAACAGAATGAAAAATGAATTTTATTTTAATTTTGTTATAAATATTGAATGAAAGAAAAAAAAAAACTGCTTATGTAGTCATTTTAAACAGAAAACTTGTTTTATAAAAACAACCTTTTCATTTGTGTCCAGAAGAGATGCTTTATGCTGATGATTTACTGCTTGCCTGTGAAATAATGGAAGGTTTACTTGTTTAGTCACAGACTTGGAGGAATGCTATGGTCTGAGAGTGAGTTTTACCAAGACCAAAGTGATGATCAATGGTTGTAATGTTGGAAAGCCTTCAGAAAGAGAAAAGTCCGCCAAGGGAGTTAGGGGCAACTCAATTGTTTGTGGCACTTGTAAGCATCGGATACACAAGAAGTGCAGTAGATTTACAAGTAGGTTGAAAAATGATAACCAGTTAGAGAGTAAGAAGTGTAAGACAATGGAGATGGATGAGAACTCAGATATGGAGAAAGTATATTTGTCGTCGTATCTCATCATTTAAAACAACTGTGTCCATACATACAAATCACCAACACCTACAAAAAAAATGTGACTTTCCCTACTATAAATCCTCACCACACTCAACAATGCGTAAATTTATTTTCTCTTGTAGAGAGCAACCTCTGTGAGGTGATTTGGTCATATTCTAACTTTGCTTAAAATATAAAATTACTCGACACAAAATCCACATATCCGTTCTCTTGCAACATTTATTTCCCCACGAAAATTGTGAAATGCATTATGAAGCTCCATTTGAGAAAGCAGCATTTTCTTCTTGCAGACTTTACATGGTACTTTTTCTCTATCATCAATTGAAAGGAATGTATGATTCCCAATAGCAAACACAAATTCCTTACTAAAGAAATACCAAGACATGTTTTTTGTGGAAGGTCATGAATATTTGGGATTCTAAGGCAATTGATGCCTGGCACCTCAACAGAAGATCCTATGAAAGTTCTATCCCAAAATAAAGAGTCATCAATCTCTTTTACTTGAAGAATTTGGACATTGATCGTTACATGTGGTTGTTCTAATTGCTCTTGTGACAGGAATTGTATTTTATTTTTGACACTGTTTATTTTACAAATGTTTCCCCACCCTGGGTGCATCATTGTGATTAATAACGATCAGATCACCAACAGAGGCAATATGGCCTAAAGTCACATAACTATCTTGGCCCTTATATGTTGTGAGACCTTGAATTTGTCTAAGTCGATCACGAGATAAAGGATTTAAAGCTGTCATTTTAAGTACAGTTGCTTTGTAAACCATTTCTCCTCATCAAACTCAACCATACAATCATATGTTGAGGCTCTTGGGGTTATTAGTTCAACAAATGAATCCACCTCATCCTGATCGTGCACATCAGTTACATGTGTGGTCATCTTTGTTGCTGCTTCTTCTGATGCTGCTGCTTTTTCTTGTGACCAATTATTTTTTGCTAAGCTTACACCAAACAGCTTTTGATTGGGCTTCTTCAGAGTCACTCCTGATTTTTCCAGTGCACCGATTTCAAAATCAATATCGATCTCGATCACAGCTCTCTGAAATTCTAGTAGTCCAATTTTCCAGTCCTTTACCAGATTCACATTGCCGCCAACAAGATCACCAGTCCAATCTTTGATGTCTGGATAGTCAAGTGTAAGACATTTGTATGTTCGTTCTTTCTTAACCCATTCAGAATGCCAAATTAGAATATCGTCACATTGGCAAATGGCATTAGAATAATAGAGCAGATCAAGTGCATCAAAGATATTATGCTTATACATTAAGCGACAATTACCAAAAAAAAAAAATATGACTCAAAGATATTATGCTTATACATTAAGCGACAATTACCAAAAAAAAAAATATGACTCAAAGATATTATGCTTATACATTAAGCGACAATTACCAAAAAAAAATATGACTCAAAGATATTATGCTTATACATTAAGCGACAATTACCAAAAAAAAAAATATGACTCAACTGTATCTGTTGCGTTAAAGAAAAGATATACACAAGAATCAGGGCAATTTATTCGAAACTTGGTTATGCAAAACAATGAATCGATAAATGTAGATTGTATATCATGATATAACTGAGGTGGAAGAATATTTGTGTTTGGAAGTTGAAATAAGAATAATAGCAAATATGCAGATTTTGAAATCATTAGAATTTGTTTAAAAAGGGAGAATTCTACATATGAATACACACAAAGAAGTGCTTCATACACTACAGCAAGAAGTTGTCTATGATTTGATAAAGTTTGTATGAGATGAGATTTATTTTGTCTGTTGCAATTACATCCACACATTTCAATAAGCATGCAGTTGTGGTGAGTACATTTTGTTTGTCGTTTGGATAAATGATATTTTCTACATCATGAGAATCAATAGTTGAAACCTGAAGTTGCTTCTTTACATTCACTTTTAGCAATGTTATCCCCTGAATTTATTTTCATCATACTTTTTAATAATGCCGATCCGACATCTTTTAATGTATAACATCAAAATTCGATGTTTCATTAAATTTGTACACCATTAAATCTACCAATGTTAACATCTTAAGAAATCTCACTATATAATGAAACCAATTTTAGTGATTGTATCAGCTTAGGTGATGCAGTACTAAAAGGTAAATACTAAAACTTGTAATTTTAAGTCAGAATTATGTTAACCTCCTTGCGCATCTGAATAATAAAAAATGAAAAATAGTCTTGAAACAAGCCCCCCCCCCTCACCCCGTGAAAATCTCCTATATAAAGGGCAGTTGTCTGTATGTTTGTTTGTCTGTTTGTTTGTCTGTTTGTATGTCCAGATACTCCTCCGAGAGGACCCAACAAACAGTCACACGGTTGACATCATTATAACCGGCCAGCCCCGGGACGTATAATATCTCAGAACCGGAAAAAAAAATGGACTCTTCGAGGGTCGACTGAGCACTTTTCTCCAATGGGGGGGTGCCTTTTTCCTCGATTTTCAACGTTGTTTAGTACTAATTTGAGAAAAAAACAAAGAATTTGAGAAATAATGCACCGTCATGATTTTAACAGGAAATGACGTCAGAGGAAATCCCTAACGGCTCTTTTTTGAACATGAGTTTATAGTGAAGCAAGTGTTGCTTAATCACAAACGGCACTTTTTTTGAACACGGGTCCATAGTCAAGCATGGGTTGCTTACTTACTAACGGCACTTTTTTGAACATGAGTCCATAGTGATGCAAGGGTTGCTTAACTCCTAACGGCACTTTTTGATACATGCGTTTATAGTGACGCAAGTGTTGTTTAATCAATAACGGCACTTTTTTTAACATGAGTTCATAGTGAAGCAAGGGTTGCTTAATCCTAACCACATTTTTTCTGTTGACATGATAACATCCTCCTAGGTATTACCTCCTCCTTTTTGAGAGGTGTGAAGTTAGTGTAGTATCAGTAAAATTAAAGTAATAAATAATTATGCTCCCCCACTGTTTTCACTAATATTTGTATGCTCCCCCATTGTTTTCACTAATATTTCTATACATATTGTATACATATTGAAAACTTGGGGTGGGTGTGGGGGGTGTCGGCATTCGCCGGTGTGAGCGCCTCAGGAGAAATTTGGGGAAGGGGGGGGGGGTATCGGCATTCGGCGGTGGGGCGCCTCAGGCCAAATCTGGGGAGGGTGAGTGTCGGCATTCGGCGGTGGGGCGCCTCAGGCGAAATTCGGGGAGGAGTGTCGGCATTCGCCAGTATGAGCGCCTCAGGCCGAATTTGGGGGAGTGTCGGCATTCGCCGGTGTGAGCGACTCAGGCCGAATTTGGTGGAGTGTCGGCATTCGCCGGTGGTGCGCCTCAGGCCAAATTTGGAGATGGGGGATTGTCGGCATAATGCAAAGTCACGATTTTAGCAGGAAATGACGTCAGAGGAAATCCCTAACGGCACTTTTTTGAACATGAGTTTATAGTGAAGCACGGGTTGCCTTATCCCAACGAAACATAAGTTTTTATTGAAGCAACTGTTGCTTAATCCCTAACGGCATTTTTTTTAACATGAGTCCATAGTGAAGCAAGGGTTGCTTAATTCCTAACGGCACTTTTTTGAACATGAATCCACAGTGAAGCCAGGGTTGCTTAATCAATAACGGCACTTTTTTGAACACGAGTTTGTAGTGAAGCCAGGGTTGCTTAATCCTAACTGCATTTCTTCTGTTGACATGATATCATCCTCCCAGGTGTAACCTCCTTCTTTTTGAGAGGTGTGAAGTTAGTGTAGTATCAGTAAAATTAAAGTAATAAATAATTATGCTCCACCATTGTTTTCACTAATATTTGTATACATATTAAATAACGTCTCAATAAGTAAAGTAAGAAGAAAAATAATTATGCTCCACCACTGTTTTCACTAATATTTGTATACATATTAAATAACGTCTCAATAAGTAAAGTAAGAAGAAAAATAATTATGCTCCACCACTGTTTTCACTAATATTTGTATACATATTAAATAACGTCTCAATATGTAAAGTAAGAAGAAATATAATTATGCTCCGCCATTGTTTTCACTAATATTTGAATACATGTTAAATAACGTTTCAATAAGTAACGTAAAAAGAGAAATAATTATGCTCCGCCACTGTTTTCACTAATATTTGTATACATATTAAATAACGTCTCAATAAGTAAAGAAAGAAGAAAAATAATTATGCTCCACCATTGTTTTCACTTATATTTTTATACATGTTAAATAACGTCTCAATAAGTAAAGTAAAAAGAGAAATAATTATGCTCCACCATTGTTTTCACTAATATTTGTATACATGTTAAATAACATTTTTTTGTTTTGAACTCAAAATATTTCTTAGGGTTGGGGGAGAGTAAAAAATTAGGGGGCTGGAGAGATTCAGGGCTCGGGGAAAATTTTAGGTCTCAGGCCGAACTTTTTAGGGGTCAGGCCAAATTTTTTTGTTTTTTTTTGTTTTGAAGTCAAAATATTTCTCAGGGTTGGGGAGAATGAAAAAATAAGGGGCTAAAGATATTGAAGGGTCGGGGAAAATTTTAGGGGTCAGGCCGAACTTTTTAGGGGTCAGGCCAAATTTTTTTGTTTTTTTTTGTTTTGAAGTCAAAATATTTCTCATGGTTGGGGAGAGTGAAAAATTAGGGGGTTGGAGAGATTTAGGGGTCGGGGAAAATTTAAGGGGTCAGGACGAACTTTTTAGGGGTCAGGCCAAATTTTTTTGTTTTTTTTTGTTTTGAAGTCAAAATATTTCTCATGGTTGGAGGAGAGTGAAAAATTAGGGGGCTGGAGAGATTTAGGGGTCGGGGAAAATTTTAGGGGTCAGGACGAACTTTTTAGAGGTAAGGCTAAATTTTTTTTTTTTTTTTTTGTTTTGAAGTCAAAATATATCTCATGGTTGGGGGAGAGTGAAAAATTAGGGGGCTGGAGAGATTTAGGGGTCGGGGAAAATTTTAGGGGTCAGGACGAACTTTTTAGGGGTCAGGCCAAATTTTTTGTTTTTTTTTTGTTTTGAACTGAAAATATTTCTCAGGGTTGGGGGAGAGTGAAAAATTAGGGGGATGGAGAGATTTAGGGGTCGGGGAAAATTTTAGGGGTCAGGACGAACTTTTTAGGGGTCAGGCCAAATTTTTTTCTTTTTTTTTGGTTTTGAACTCAAAATATTTCTCATGGTTGGGGGAGAGTGAAAAATTAGGGGGCTGGAGAGATTTAGGGGTCGGGGAAAATTTTAGGGGTCAGGACGAACTTTTTAGGGGTCAGGCCAAATTTTGTTTTTTTTTTTTTGTTTTGAAGTCAAAATATTTCTCATCGTTGGGGGACAGTGAAAAATTAGGGGGCTTGAGAGATTCAGGGGTCGGGGAAAATTTTAGGGGTCAGGACGAACTTTTTAGGGGTCAACCCAAATTTTTTTGTTTTTCTTTGTCTTTTTTTTGTTTTGAAGTCAAAATATTTCTCAGGGTTGGGGGAGAGTGAAAAATTAGGGGGCTGGAGAGATTTAGGGGTCGGGGAAATTTTTAGGGGTCAGGACGAACTTTTTAGGGGTCAGGCCAAATTTTTTTCTTTTTTTTTGTTTTGAAGTCAAAATATTTCTCAGGGTTGGGGGAGAGTGAAAAATTAGAGGGCTGGAGAGATTTAGGGGTCGGGGAAAATTTTAGGGGTCAGGCGGAACTTTTTAGGGGTCAGGCCAAATTGTTTTGTTTTTTTTGGTTTTGAACTCAAAATATTTCTCAGGGTTGGGGGAGAGTGAAAAATTAGGGGGCTGGAGAGATTGAGGGGTCGGGGAAAATTTTAGGGGTCAGGACGAACTTTTTAGGGGTCAGGCCAAATTTTTTTGTTTTTTTTTGTTTTGAAGTCAAAGCATTTCTCATGGTTGGGGGAGAGTGAAAAATTAGAGGCTGGAGAGATTTAGGGGACGGGGAAAATTTTAGGGGTCAGGCCAAATTTTTTAGGGGCCTGCCCAAATTTAGGGGCAGCGATATGTACGTATTTAGTATCCACACCGGGGCGGCGATAGGTACTTATTTAGCATTCAGCTGTGGTGATAGGTACTTATATAGCATGTGCACATGGGCGGTAATAAGTACGTATATAGTGTGCACACCGGGGCAGTGATAGGTATGTATTTAGCATGCGCACTGAGGCAGCGAGCGGTTCATATATAGCACGCGCACCAGGGCGGCGATAGGTACGTATATAGCACGCGCACAGGGGCGGCGAAAGGTACATATTCAAAATTCACACCGGGCGGCGAAAGGTACATATTTAAAATTCACACCGGGGCGGCGATAGGTACGTATTTAGCATTCACACCGGGGCGGCGATAGGTATGTATTTATAATTCACACCGGGGCAGCGATAGGTATGTATTTAGCATTCGCACCGGGGCAGCGATATGTACGATATTACCTCCTCCTTTTTTGAGAGTGTTGAGATAGGGTCGTATCGGTTCCGTTGTCATGATGCCCTCATCCCATGCATTATCTCCTCCTTATTTGAGAAGTGTTGAGGTAGGGTCGTATCGGTTCCGTTGTCATGATGCACTATTCCCATGCATTACCTCTTCCTTTTTTGAGAAGGGTTGAGGTAGGGTAGTATCGGTTCCGTTGTCATGATGCACTCATCCCATGCATTATCTCCTCCTTTTTTGAGAAGTGTTGAGGTAGGGTCGTATCGGTTCTGTTGTCATGATGCACTCATCCCATGCATTATCTCCTCCTTTTTTGAGAAGTGTTGAGGTAAGGGTCGTATCGGTTCCGTTGTCATGATGCACTCATCCCATGCATTACATGGGGGAGGGGGGGGCGGTTCGCCGGTATGAGCGCCTCAGGCGAAATTTGGGGGCGAGGGGGAATGTCGGCATTCGCCGGTATTAGCGCCTCAGGCGTAATTTGGGAGGAGGAGTTTCAGCATTCGCCGGTGTGGCGCCTCAGGCCAAATTAGGGGAGGTTCGCCAGTATGAGCGCCCCAGGCAGAATTTGGGGAGGAGTGTCGGAATTTGGAGGAGTACGAGTATTAGGCGGTAAGAGAGAGATCCCGACAGTGGGCGCGTATCAGGCCGTACTTTAGGGGAGAGGAAGTGCACAAAAGGAAAAGGGATTCAAAAATAAAATGATAATCTGATTTTTGATTCGAGAGTGTAAGATCGACACCTATCGGATAGGACTAGATAATACACTTTATCTCAAGGCAAAAATGCCGAGAACAGATACTACACTTTGATCTTAGCCAAAAAGCCAACAAAGCAGAAGAAAATCAAGGTATTTACTCCTCCCCAGGAGTTAGGCACAAGGCCAGTTTTATCTTACTCCCACAAGTAAGATGTGACCACAGATTGGGTCGAGAAAGTGGGGTTAAAAGCCAGCGCTCGAGAGGTGAGCACTCTGGCCATTTAAAAATTGCCTGGGCAGCCCCGTCGGCATTCCCCGGTAGGGGCGCCTCAGACAGTAAGCAATAAACTTACTCCTCCCCAAAGAGGGGAGGCGAAGCCTGGGAGGTTGGACCTCCTAGAACTGCACAGGACAATCCCATAGACCGGCGTAAATCAAGCCCCGGAGGCCAAGACAATACCAGTCTATGGGGTGCAGTATCCATCGGAACAGATACTACACTTTGATCTTAGCCAAAATTCTGAGGTTATTTACTGGGGTATTTATAACCAATCTACACCTGAACAGCGGTCTATCACTTGGACACTGTTTAAATTACATTATTAAATTAACAAGTAATAATAACTAGGATTTTCTTTCAACAAACATTTTATACTACTATTTAACAAATTCTTATATAAGTTTGGAATATCAACAATGAATTTTAGACTCCCCTAGGCCGTTTTTCTCTAATTCTACATAGCTTTCATACGCCATTACCGAAAATGACATTAATTCACTTCTTTTGGCTAACATCAAAGTGTAGTATCTGTTTCGATGGATACTGCACCCCATAGACTGGTATCGTCTTGGCCTTCGGGGCTTCATTCCGTCGGTCTATGGGTTTGTCCTGTGCAGTTCTAGGAGGTCCACACTCCCAGGCTTCGCCTCCCCTCTTTGGGGAGGAGTAAGTTTATTGCTAGAGGCGCCCTATCGGGGAATGCCGAATAACAGCATCTACGTTTCTCTTCGGACGATTTTGCAGATGAAAAGCGGGGGGGGGGGACGGTTACAGTGATTTCAGTAGTGCTCCAGAAGCCTCCTTGATTTTTTTAAATACTCGGCGTTGTCTGGGAGAAAACTGCTCAATGTTCTAGATAGAGCTACTGTAGTGATAAGTTTGTGTAATATTTTAACGTCATTTACGATTCTCTTCGGACTTTTGTGCAGAATAAAAATGAGGGGGGATCGGTAAGAGTGATATCAGTAGAGGCTTCTGCTGTATAGCAACCAGTGGTGGGATTTCTGCGGTATAGGAATCTGAGGCTTCTGCAGTATGGCACCCGGGGAAAAGTGCTCAATATCCTAGATAGAGCTACTGTAGTGATACGTTTTGGAAATTTTTTAACGCCATCTTCGTTCCCCTTTGGACTATTTCGCAGATCAGAAGGAGAGAGGATACCTAAGTGATTTCAGTAGTCCTCAGGAGGCCTCCTTGATTTTCAAATACTCGGCGTTGTCCGGGAGAAAAGTGCTCTATATCCTAGATAGAGCTACTGTAGTGATAGGTTTGGAGTATATTTTAACAGCATCTACGATTAAAAGGATGTGTGAATCGATAAGAGTTATTTCAGTAGTGCTCAGGAGGCCTCTTTGATCTTCAAATACTCGGCGTTGTCCGGGAGAAAAGTGCTCAATATCCTAGATAGAGCTACTTTAGTGATAGGTTTAGAAAATATTTTAACGCCATCTTCGTTCCCCTTTGGACTATTTTGCAGATGAAAAGAAGGGTGGATACCTAAGTGATTTCAGTAGTGCTCAGGAGGCCTCCTTGATTTTCAAAGTACTTGGCGTTGTCTGGGAGAAAAGTGCTAAATATGCTAGATAGAGCTACTGTAGTGATAGGTTTTGAAAATATTTTAACGCCATCTTCGTTCCCCTTTGGACTATTTTGAAGATGAAAAGGAGGGAGGATACCTAAGTGATTTCAGTAGTGCTCAGGAGGCCTCTTTGATTTTCAAATACTCGGCGTTGTCCGGGAAAAAGTGCTCAATGTGCTAGATAGACCTACTGTAGTGATAGGTTTGGATAATATTTTAACAGCATCTACGATGTAAAAGATGGGGGAATCGATAAGAGTTATTTCAGTAGTGCTCAGGAGGCCTCTTTGATTTTCAAATACTCGGCGTTGTCCGGGAGAAAAGTGCTCAATATCCTAGATAGAGCTACTGTAGTGATAGGTTTGGATAATACTTTAACAGCATCTACGATTAAAAGGATGGGGGAATCGATAAGAGTTATTTCAGTAGTGCTCAGGAGGCCTCTTTGATGTTCAAATACTCGGCATTGTCCGGGAGAAAAGTGCTCAATATCCTAGATAGAGCTACTGTAGTGATAGGTTTGGATAATATTTTAACGCCATCTTCGTTCCCCTTTGAACGATTTTGAAGATTAAAAGGAGGGAGGATACCTAAGTGATTTCAGTAGTGCTCAGGAGGCCTCTTTGATTTTCAAATACTCGGCGTTGTCCGGGAAAAAAGTGCTCAATGTGCTAGATAGACCTACTGTAGTGATAGGTTTGGATAATATTTTAACAGCATCTACGCTGAAAAGGATGTGGGAATCGATAAGAGTTATTTCAGTAGTGCTCAGGAGGCCTCCTTGATTTTCAAATACTCGGCGTTGTCCGGGAGAAAAGTGCTCAATATCCTAGATAGAGCTACTTTAGTGATAGGTTTAGAAAATATTTTAACGCCATCTTCGTTCCCCTTTGGACTATTTTGCAGATGAAAAGAAGGGGGGATACCTAAGTGATTTAAGTAGTGCTCAGGAGGCCTCCTTTATTTTCAAAGTACTTGGCGTTGCCAGGGAGAAAAGTGCTAAATATGCTAGATAGAGCTACTGTAGTGATAGGTTTTGAAAATATTTTAACGCTATCTTCGTTCCCCTTTGGACTATTTTGCAGATGAAAAGGAGGGAGGATACCTAAATGATTTCAGTAGTTCTCAGGAGGCCTCTTTGATTTTCAAAGTACTCGGTGTTGTCCGGGAAAAAAGTTCTTAATGTGCTAGATAGACTTACTGTAGTGATAGGTTTAGATAATATTTTAACAGCATCTACGCTGAAAAGGATGGGGGAATCGATAAGAGTAATTTAAGTAGTGCTCAGTAGGCCTCCTTGATTTTCAAAATACTCGGCGTTGTCCGGGAGAAAAGTGCTCAATATCCTAGATAGAGCTACTGTAGTGATAGGTTTGGTTAATATTTTAACAGCATCTATGCTGAAAACCTAATTAGCATTCGCAGTGGTGATAGGAACGTATATAGCATGTGCACATGGGCGGCAATAAATACGTATATAGCATGCGCATCGGAAGTGTAAAAAAAATTGGGGGGAATGCAAAATATTTTTTATTTCTTTTATCTTTTTCATTGAAAATATTTATATGTATGGGGGATGATGAAAAAAAAAATTTTCGGAGGGGAGCTAAAAAAATTTTTTTTTTTTTCTTTTTTAAAATAAAAATATTTCTATGTATGGGAGGAACATAAAATTTTTGGGGGGTAGGGGGGGGTCAGACATTTTTCTTTTTTTTTTTCATTTAAATTAAAAATATTTCTAAATATGTGGGATGATAGAAAAAAAAATTTTCTTGTGGGGAGGCAAAAAAATGTATTTTTTTCTGTTTTTAACTAAAAATATTTATATTTATGATAGTGACAATACATGAATAGACACTATTTTGTTTTTCTAAGACGACAGGGGCGAATTAATGAGTTCTTACGTATGCGAACTGGGCTGGAGATTGGTACATATATAGTATGTGTACCCTTGCAGAGATAGGTAAGTATGTAGTATGCGCACCAGAGCCGCGATAGGTACAAATATAGTATGCACACCGGGCCAGCGATAGGTTTATATATAGTATGTGCACCGGGGTGGCAATAGGTACTTATATAGTAGTGCATAGGGGTGGCAATAGCTACGTATTTAGCATTTGCACCGGGGTTGCGATAGGTACGTATTCAGCAATCGCACCGGGGCGGCGATATGTACATATTTAGTATTCGCACTGGGGCAGTGATAGGTACATATGGTGTATGCACACCGGGGCGGCAATATGTACGTATTTAGCATTCATCCCTGGGCGGAGATAGGTACTTATTTACCATTCAGCGGTGGCGATAGGTACGTATATAGCATGTGCACATGGGCGGCAATAAGTAGGTGATAGGTATGTATTATGCATGCGCACTGGGGCAGCGATCGGTTCATATATAGCACGTGCACCGGGGGGACGATAGGTACGTATATAGCACGCGCACCGGGGCGGCGAAAGGTACGTATTTAGCATTCACACCAGGGCGGCGATAGGTACGTATTTAGCATTCACACCGCGGTGGCGATATGTACATATTTAGCTTCCGCACCGGGGCGGCGATAGGTATGTGTTTAGCATTCGCACCAGGGTGGCGATATGTACGTATTTAGCTTCCGCACCGGGGCGGCGATAGGTACGTATTTAGAATTCACACCGGGGCGGCGATAGGTACGTATTTAGAATTCACACCGGGGCGGCGATAGGTATGTATTTAGCATTCGCACCGGAGCGGCGATATGTACGTATTTAGCTTCCACACCGGGGCGGCGATAGGTACGTATTCAGAATTCAGCGGTGGCGATAGCTACGTATATAGCATGTACACATGGGCAGCAATAAGTACGTACATAGCATGCGCTCTGCGGCGGCGATTAGTACATATATAGCACGCGCACCAGGGCGGCGATAGGTACGTATATAGCACGTGCACCAGAACGGCGAAAGGTATGTATTTCGCATTCGCACGGGGCGGCTATAGGTACGTATTTAGCATTCGCACCAGGGCGGCTATAGATACGTATTTAGCATTCGCACCGGACCGGCTATAGGTACGTATTTAGCATTCGCACCAAAGCGGCGATAGGTACGTATTTTGCATTCGCACCAAAGTGGCAATGTGTACATATTAATTATTCACACTAGGGCAGCGATAGGTACTTATGTAGCATGCACACCGGCGTGGCGATAGGTACTATTTAGCATTTGTACCAGGGCGGCGATAGTTACTTAAATAGTATCTGCACTGGGGCGGCGATAGGTACGTATATAGTATGTGCACTGGGGCGGCGATAGGTACGTATATAGTATGCGCACCGGGGTGATGATAGATACGTATATAGTATGAACATCGGGACGGAGATAAGTACCTATATAGAAGGCGCAGATAGGGGTGTTACTTTTTATAGAAATATGTCATACTATTGCCCTGGGCAACGTAGGAGATATGGTGGGGAAGAAACAGCTTTCGCAAAAGACAAAATAAGAAAGTAGCGGTGAAATGGGGCGACCAGGGAAGAGAAAGGTAGAAAGATAAAGACACGGCTATAGAGAAAGGGGTGGAGAAATAGAAGTTTGTATATAAAGATGTTACACACACGATTTTTCTTCCATTATATGTTTTTATGACCCCGAGCAACGCCGGGTAGCCCCGCTAGTCTATTATATAAAGGGCAGTTGTCTGTATGTCTGTCTGTTTGTTTGTTTGTATGTCCAGATACTCTTAAAAAACTACGCGGCGACATGTCAAAAAGTTGATATCTTTAGCACCGTACATATCCCGGAATCATAATATCTAAAAATCACGACAAACGATTCACTCGCTGACAGTCAACCGGACCACTTTCCGACAAAAGGTAGCAGTTTTTTCGTATTTTACACGAAATTTCAACGTTATTATGTAGTAAATTCGAAATAATCTAATGTATTTATGTACTAATCCGATAAAAATGCCGAGTCACTGTAAGCATCCCATAATCCCTTTGCCGGATGTACCCGGTCTTGCCCTAAATTGTGTCCGGTTGTATCAGATCATCCAATAACTTCTGTCCGGATGCATCAATAACAACATAGGAATCCTACGTTAAGAGTGTGTAGTGAAACAAGGGTTGCTCAATCACATCCGCACTTGTCCCATAATCCCTTGCCGGATGTACCCGGTCTTGACCTAAATTGTGTCCGGTTATAGCAGGTCATCATGACGTCAGAGAGTGGCAGTTTTCCTTTCTGTCATTTTTCCCTCTCACACTTTCTTTCTTAATTATTAATAGACGCTAATATTCCCCCCCCCCTCCTTGCCTGTGGCCGTTCTGTTATCATGATAGGAATTACCTCCTCCTTTCAGGCCAAATTGGGGGGGGGGGGGGGGTTACGGTATTCGCCGGTGTGAGCATTACCTCCTCCTTTTTTGAGAGTGTTGAGGTAGGGTAGTATCGGTTCCGTTGTCATGATGCACTGATTCCATGCATTATCTCCTCCTTTTTTGAGATGTGTTGAGGTAGGGTCGTATCGGTTCCGTTGTCATGATGCACTCATCCCATGCATTACATGGGGGAGGGGGGGGCGGTATCGGCAGTTGAAGGGAGGGTCGGCATTTGGCGGTGGGGCTCCTCAGGCCAAATCTGGGGAGGAGGAGTGTCGGCATTCGGCGGTGGGGCGCCTCAGGCGAAATTTGGGGGCGAGGGGGAGTGTCGGCATTCGGTGCGCCTCAGGCCAAATCTGGGGAGGGGGAATGTCGGCATTCGCCGGTATGAGCACCTCAGGCGAAATTTGGGGCTGGGTAGGCGAAATTATGCTCCACCATTGTTTTCATTAATATTTGTGAGCGCCTCAGGCGAAATTTGGGGGAGGGGGTATCGGCATTCGGCGGTGGGGCGCCCCAGGCGAAATTTGGGGAGGAGTGTCGGCATGTCGGCTTCGCCAGTATGAGCGCCTCAGGCCGAATTTGGGGAGAAGTGTCAGCATTCGCCAGGCCGAATTTGGGGGAGGGGGGAGTTCCGGCATTCACCGGTATGAGCGCCACAGGCGAAATTTGGGGGAGGGGTGGGGTATTTTGGGGGCGAGGGGGAGTGTTGGCATTCGGTGCATCTCAGGCCAAATCTGGGGAGGGGGAGTATTAGCGCCTCAGGCGAAATTTGGGGAGGAGGAGTATTAGCGCCTCAGGCGAAATTTGGGGAGGAGGAGTTTCAGCATTCGCCGGTGTGGCGTCTCAGGCCAAATTAGGGGAGGAATGCGGCATTCGCCAGTATGAGCGCCTCAGGCCGAATTTGGGGAGGAGTGTCGGCATTCGCCCGTATGAGCGCCTCAGGCCGAATTGGGGGGGGGGGGGAAGTTCCGGCATTCGTCGATGTGAGCGCCTATGGCGAAATTTGGAGGAGGGGAGAGGCAGTGAACAAAAGGAAAAGGGATTCAAAAATAAAATGATAATCTGATTTTTGATTCGAGAGTGTAAAATCGACACCTATCGGATAGGACTAGATAATACACTTTATCTCAAGGCAAAAATGCCGAGAACAGATACTACACTTTGATCTTAGCCAAAAGACCAAGTAAAGCAAATTAAAATTCTTAGGTTTACTGGGGTATTTATAACCAAACTACACCTGAACAGCGGTCTATCCACTAGACACTGTTCAAATGACATTATTAAATTAATAAGTAATAATAACTAGGATTTTCTTTCAACAAACATTGTATAATACTATTTAACAAATTCTTATATAACTTTTGAATATCAAGAATTAATTTTAGACTCCCCTAGGCCGTTTTTCTCTAATTCAACATAGCTTTCATACGCCATTACCGAAAATGACATTAATTCACTTTTTTTGGCTAAGATCAAAGTGTAGTATCTGTTTCGATGGATACTGCACCCCATAGACTGGTATCGTCTTGGCCTTCGGGGCTTCATTCCGCCGGTCTATGGGTTTGTCCTGTGCAGTTCTAGGAGGTCAAATTCGATAGTAAATTCGAAATAATCTAATGTATTTATGTACTAATCCGATAAAAATGCAGTCACTGTAAACATCCCATAATCCCTTGCCGGATGTACCCGGTCTTGCCCTAAATTGTGTCCGGTTGTATCAGATCATCCAATAACTTCTGTCCGGATGCATCAATAACAACAGGAATCCTACGTTAAGAGTGTGTAGTGAAACAAGGGTTGCTCAATCACATCCGCACCTGTCCCATAATCCCTTGCCGGATGTACCCGGTCTTGCTCTAAATTGTGTCCGGTTATATCATGACGTCAGAGAGTGGCAGATAATTTGAAAAATAATGCAAAGTGGCGGGAAGAAATTCACTCACACTACAACCTTTTAATAGACGCTAATATTCCTCCCCCCTCCCTTCCGTTATCATGATAGGCATTACCTCCTCCTTTCATGTAAAATTGGGGGGGGGGGGTGACGGCATTCGCCGGTGTGAGTCCCTCAGGCCAAATTTGGGGAGGGGGAGTGTCGGCATTCGCCGGCGCTCACACCTTTTTGAGAGGGTGGAGATAGTGTAGTATCTGTTGCGAGGAGAGAGTGTCAGCATTCGCCGGTGTGAGCGCCTCAGGCCAAATTTTTTCTTGGGGGGGGGGATATATAGCAAATCTATAATAAAGACCAATGTGCATTTATTTGTATCTATAATAAAGACCAATGTGCATTTATTTGTATCTATAATAAAGGCCAATGTGAATTTATTTGTATCTATAATAAAGACAAATGTGCATTTATTTGTATCTATAATAAAGACCAATGTGCAAAGTACTCGGCGTTGTCCGGGAAAAAGTGCTCAATGTCCTAGATAGAGCTACTGTAGTGATAGGTTTGGATAATATTTTAACAGCATCTACGCTGAAAAGGATGGGGGAATCGATAAGAGTTATTTCAGTAGTGCTCAGGAGGCCTCTTTGATTTTGAAATACTCGGCGTTGTCCGGGAGAAAAGTGCTCAATATCCTAGATAGAGCTACTGTAGTGATAGGTTTGGAAAATATTTTAACGCCATCTTCGTTCCCCTTTGGACTATTTCGCTGATCAGAAGGAGAGAGGATACCTAAGGGATTTCAGGAGTGCTCATGAACCCTCCTCGATGTTCAAAGTACTCGGCGTTGTCCGGGAGAAAAGTGCTCAATATCCTAGATAGAGCTACTGTAGTGATACGTTTAGAAAATATTTTAACGCCATCTTCGTTCCCTTTTGGACAATTTTGCAGATGAAAAGGAGGGAGGATACCTAACTGATTTCAGTAGTCCCCAGGAGGCCTCTTTGATTTTCAAAGTACTCGGCGTTGTCCGGGAAAAAAGTGCTCAATGTCCTAGATAGATCTACTGTAGTGATAGGTTTGGATAATATTTTAACAGTATCTACGCTGAAAAGGATGGGGGAATCGATAAGAGTTATTTCAGTAGTGCTCAGGAGGCCTCTTTGATTTTGAAATACTCGGCGTTGTCCGGGAGAAAAGTTCTCAATATCCTAGATAGAGCTACTGTAGTGATAGGTTTGGAAAATATTTTAACGCCATCTTCGTTCCCCTTTGGACTTTTTCGCAGATCAGAAGGAGAGACGATACCTAAGTGATTTCAGTAGTCCCCAGGACGCCTCCTTTATTATCAAAGTACTTGGCGTTGTCCGGGAGAAAAGTGCTCAATGTCCTAGATAGAGCTACTGTAGTGATAGGTTTGGAAAATATTTTAACGCCATCTTCGTTCCCCTTTGGACTATTTCGCAGATCAGAAAGAGAGAGGATACCTAAGGGATTTCAGGAGTGCTCATGAACCCTCCTCGATGTTCAAAGTACTCGACGTTGTCCGGGAGAAAAGTGCTCAATATCCTAGATAGAGCTACTGTAGTGATACGTTTAGAAAATATTTTAACGCCATGTTCGTTCCCCTTTGGACAATTTTTCAGATGAAAAGGAGGGAGGATACCTAACTGATTTCAGTAGTCCCCAGGAGGCCTCTTTAAGTACTCGGCGTTGTCCGGGAAAAAAGTGCTCAGTGTCCTAGATAGAGCTACTGTAGTGATAGGTTTGGATAATATTTTAACAGCATCTACGCTGAAAAGGATAGAGGAATGGATAATAGTTATTTCAGTAGTCCCCAGGAGGCCTCTTTGATTTTGAAATATTCGGCGTTGTCCGGGAGAAAAGTGCTCAATATCCTAGATAGAGCTACTGTAGTGATAGGTTTGGAAAATATTTTAACGCCATCTTCGTTCCCCTTTGGACTATTCCGCAGATCAGAAAGAGAGAGGATACCTAAGGGATTTCAGGAGTGCTCATGAAGCCTCCTCGATTTTCAAAGTACTCGGCATTGTCCGGGAGAAAAGTGCTCAATATCCTAGATAGAGCTACTGTAGTGATACGTTTAGAAAATATTTTAACGCCATCTTCGTTCCCCTTTGGACAATTTTGCAGATGAAAAGGAGGGAGGATACCTAACTGATTTCAGTAGTCCCCAGGAGTCCTCTTTGATTTTCAAAGTACTCGGCGTTGTCCGGGAAAAAAGTGCTCAATGTCCTAGATAGATCTACTGTAGTGATAGGTTTGGATAATATTTTAACAGCATCTACGCTGAAAAGGATAGGGGAATGGATAAGAGTTATTTCAGTAGTCCCCAGGAGGCCTCTTTGATTTTGAAATATTCGGCGTTGTCCGGGAGAAAAGTGCTCAATATCCTAGATAGAGCTACTGTAGTGATAGGTTTGGAAAATATTTTAACGCCATCTTCGTTCCCCTTTGGACTATTTTGCAGATCAGAAAGAGAGAGGATACCTAAGGGATTTCAGGAGTGCTCATGAAGCCTCCTCGATTTTCAAAGTACTCGGCGATGTCAGGGAGAAAAGTGCTCAATATCCTAGATAGAGCTACTGTAGTGATAGGTTTAGAACATATTTTAACGCCATCTTCGTTCCCTTTTGGACAATTTAGCATATGAAAAGGAGGGAGGATACCTAAGTGATTTCAGTAGTCCCCAGGAGGCCTCTTTGATTTTCAAAGTACTCGGGGTTGTCCGGGAGAAAGGTGCTCAACGTCCTAGATAGAGCTACTGTAGTGATAGGTTTGGATAATATTTTTACAATATCTACGCTGAAAAGGATGGGGAATCAATAAGAGTTATTTCAGTAGTGCTCAGGAGGCCTCTTTGATTTTGAAATACTAGGCGTTGTCCGGGAGAAAAGTGCTCAATATCCTAGATAGAGCTACTGTAGTGATAGGTTTGGATAATATTTTAACAGCATCTACGATGAAAAGGATGGGGGAATCGATAAGAGTTATTTCAGTAGTCCTCAGGAGGCCATCCTTGATTATCAAAGTACTCGGCGTTGTCCGGGAGAAAAGTGCTCAATATCCTAGATAGAGCTACTGTAGTGATAGGTTTGGAAAATATTTTAAGGCCATCTTCGTTCCCCTTTGGACTATTTCGCAGATCAGAAGGAGAGAGGATACCTAAGTGATTTCAGTAGTGCTCATGAGGCCTCTTTGATTTGCAAAGTACTTGGCGTTGTCGGGGAGAAAATTGCTCAATGTCCTAGATAGAGCTACTGTATTGATAGGTTTGGTTAATATTTTAACAGCATCTACGCTGAAAACCTATTTAGCATTCGCACCGCGGCAGCAATAGATACGTATTTAGCATTCATCAGTGGTGATAGGAACGTATATAGCATGTGCACATGGGCGGCAATAAATATGTATATAGCATG
Source organism: Sepiola atlantica (assembly GCA_963556195.1). NCBI lineage: Eukaryota > Metazoa > Mollusca > Cephalopoda > Sepiida > Sepiolidae > Sepiola > Sepiola atlantica. The sequence continues at coordinate 12,673,627 of OY744515.1, forward strand.
CGCATCGGGTGTGTAAAAAAAATTGGGGGAAGGCAAAATATTTTTTATTTCTTTTATCTTTTTCATTGAAAATATTTATATGTATGAGGGAGAATGAAAAAAAAAAAATTTCGGGGGGGGGCTGAAAATTTTTTTTTTTCTTTTTTTTAAATGAAAATATTTCTATGTGTGGGGGGAACATAAAATTTTGGGGGGTAGGGGGGGGTCAAAAATTTTTCTTTTTTTTTCCTTTAAATTAAAAATATTTCTAAGTATGTGGGAGGATAGAAAAAAAATTTTTATTGTGGGGAGGCAAAAATATGTATTTTTTCTGTTTTTAACTAAAAATATTTATATTTATGATAGTGACAATACATGAATGAACACAATTTTGTTTTTCTAACACGACAGGGGCGAATTAATATGAGTTCTTACGTATGCGAACTGGGCTGGAGATTGGTACATATATAGTATGTGTACCCTTGCAGAGATAGGTAAGTATGTAGTATGCACACCAGGCCAGCGATAGGTTTATATATAGTATGTGCACCGGGGTGGAAATAGGTACTTATATAGTAGTGCATAGGGGTGGCGATAGCTATGTATTTAGCATTCGCACCGGGGTTGCGATAGGTACGTATTCAGCAATCACACCGGGGTGGCGATATGTACATATTTAGTATTCGCACTGGGGCAGTGATAGGTACATATGGTGTATGCACACCGGGGCGGCAATATGTACGTATTTAGCATTCATCCCTGGGCGGAGATAGGTACTTATTTAGCATTCAGCGGTGGCGATAGGTACGTATATAGCATGTGCACATGGGCGGCAATAAGTAGGTGATAGGTATGTATTATGCATGCGCACTGGGGCAGCGATCCGTTCATATATAGCACGTGCACCGGGGGGGGGGACGATAGTTACGCATATAGCATTCACACCGGGGCGGCGATAGGTACGTATTTAGCATTCACACCGGGGCGGCGATAGGTATGTATTTAGAATTCACACCGGGGTGGCGATATGTACGTATTTAGCTTCCGTACCGGGGCGGCGATAGGTACGTATTTAGCATTAACACCGGGGCGGCGATAGGTATGTATTTAGCATTCACACCGGGGCGGCGATAGGTATGTATTTAGCATTCACACAGGGGCGGCGATAGGTATGTATTTAGCATTCGCACCGGGGCGGTGATAGGTATGTATTTAGCATTCGCACGCGGGTGGCGATATGTACGTATTTAACTTCCGCACCAGGGCGGCGATAGATACGTATTTAGCTTCAGCACCGGGGCGGCGATAGGTACATATTTAGAATTCACACCGGGGCGGCGATAGGTATGTATTTAGCATTCGCACCGGAGCGGCGGTATGTACGTATTTAGCTTCCACACCGGGGCGGTGATAGGTACGTATTCAGAATTCAGGGGTGGCGATAGCTACGTATATAGCATGTACACATGGGCAGTAATAAGTACGTACGTAGCATGCGCTCTGCGGCGGCGATTAGTACATATATAGCACGCACACCAGGGTGGAGATAGGTACGTATATAGCACGTGCACCGGAACGGCAAAAGGTATGTATTTCGCATTCGCACGGGGCGGCTATAGGTACGTATTTAGCATTCGCACCAGGGCGGCTATTAGAGATGGGCGGTTTTACCGAAAAACCGCGGTTTTTCGGTTTCGTCTCCATACCGAATACCGAATCGGTTTGTTTTTTTTTAAACCGTAACCGTTCGGTATTGTGTTTTTACTACAGTAAGCCACAATATACAAGGAAACACGGTTGAAAAGATTTTCCGATTTGAATAAAATTGAATATTACCAAAAAATGTTATATTAGTAAGAGGACAGATTGAACAAATATATGATAAATACATTTAATTGACTTCTAGGAAGAAATCTTTGTTTACAGTTTGTTTATCATTAACATTTTGAATTTTCAAATGAAAAAAAGAGAAATACGACAGACAACATGACATCGTATTTTTAGCATAAACTATTTTCAAATGAAAAAAAAAATCAAACGCGTTCCGTATGATGTCGAAAATCTATTTGATTCAACTCAAAATTGTAAAATAATTATTTATGTTTGTTTCAGAGTTATCTAAAATAAATAAGTTATTAAAATGAAATTTTAAAAAAATACTTGTTATAAACGAAAAGTAGCGAGCGAGTATAAACATTTAAAAAGAAAAAAAGTAGTTGCCAATGCTAGTATCACTTTATTCGGATTTTTAAAATTATTTTAAACATTAGGCATTTCATTGTTTAATTCATTGTTTACTTCATACATAAATTGTCATTTCTAGAGAACTATCTCTAGGTATAGACCTATAACTATACGTGCAAAATCAATGGCCGATTCCCAAAATGAAAAAAACATTTTGACCCCCCCCCCCCCCTTTACTTAAAAATATACTAAAATTCAGGAAATCAACCAATTTTACTGAAATTTTCAATATTTATTAATCAACAATCACGGAATATAATGAAACCATTATTATTTTTTTTTTAAATCTTAGTGAAAATGTATTATTTTTTAAAAAGAAAATACACCTTTACTAAAGTTATATTTTTATATATTAATAAAAAAAAATGCATGATTTTTTAACTGTTGCTTGTGTAAATAAAGGATCGTAGATGTTAACAATTAAAAAAACATTCCAAAATATTTCGTATATATTACGAAAAAAGCCAGTAAATACCGTGTTAATAAAATCACTATAACTCGAAGAAAAATTAATTTTTTGAATTAGCGATATTATTATTGAATAAAGCATTGTTTAATCAATATTTTCACCCAAAAAATAATATAATTGCAAAAAATATTTCATGTGATTTTAATGATTAGAGTTTTTGGAAAAATAAAAAATGCGACATAATTATATTTCTCTTTCATAGAGGAACGTGGCATCATCACCGCAAGAGATTTTTTTTATAATCTTGAAAATAAACCAAAAATTGACAAATTTGAGATCCAGGAACTTAACGAAAAAAAGAATTTAAAAAATTGAATAATTTCTACTAACTATGAACTTTCATTAGTATGGTAGCCCCGTTCTGTAATAACCAGGTGGGATTAGCCTTCCAACAATCACTCACTTTTACAGCGCAACATTTTTTTTTTTTTAGAGATTCAACAATTTCGTTCATTTCACAATTCATCGTCAATTATTTGGAAAGATTTGTATTTGTTTTGTTTTTTTTCATTAATAAATATTTAAGTTAAAAACAATTATTTATTAATAAATAAAGAGAATTCAAACATGACATTTTCTTTCAAAATTGAATTCCGTTTATCAATAAATGACTGTTTTAACTTTTTTTCAATGAATAAATTGTCAGTGTAGTCATTGACTTTAATTTACTTTTTCACACTTAAAATAAAAAAATAAAAACACTTTATTTTTAAAAGAATCAATGTAATTTATCGTTACGACACGTTAAGAATAAATCGAGTAACTAAAGTTTTAAATCATGTAAAAAAAATTGATAAAATTGACGCAGTTCGTAACGTAAAAATATTTTTAACATTTAAAAAATAGTTTTATTTCAAATTCTAAGGAAAAACATTGGTAAACAGACGTCATCAATAATTTCAGAGTATTACTAAATTAAAAACTGAACTTTTTCAGTTAAAAATAATTGCGTACACTCACAAATAATTAAATAAGCATTTCCTTTTTTTATTATCACAAAATAAGGGTACTTAAATTTGTTTATAACCTTAAAAAGAATAAAGAAATTAATGGATAATAATTTTTCAACTTCTATAAACTATTATTACATTTTTATATATAAAGTTAAAAATGATAAATTATGACATTTTTTGTCTTCCATATATTTTGCATAGCAATAGTCAATTTGTAAACAACGTCCTTTTCCGATGAAGTTATGGCGGATTTTACTCATTTATCACATTTGAAGGGATAATTTTGCTAATTTTTAGTCAAACTTGGGATTTTTTTTTTAATTCAGTGTCTTATGACTTTAATTTAATAATTATCTTTGAAATAGTTCCCAAAAACTTATATTTATCTTTTAAGGTATTTTTACAAGTAATTTTTTCAAAGTTCAAAATTCATTGAATTTTGGGGGTTTTGACCGTCGTAATTACATATTTTATTATAATTTAATGTTCACACGTAAATATGCAGTTTTTTTCGTTTAGAGATTAAGTTTAGGCTTTTATCCTTCAAACACAATCAAAGTTTACACGGACACTAATTAAATAATTAATGATAAACGCTTTTTAATAAGCATAGTCCGTACAAGAAGGCGCCATTTTTGCACGTACCTATATTTTACTAAATTGTTAATATGGTATTTATTTAGAGTTGACAATTTATTCGAAAGTTTAATTATTAAACTTTAATCCAAGTCATGAATTCTATGACTAAAATTACCTTAAAGCTTAAAAAATGACTTTAGGTGAATTAATAATCTCTACTTTTTTTAACCATCCTTCCTTTTCCCTTGGCGCGGTTTTCGGGTGTACTACTAGTCTTTTACGCATGTCTATAAAGTTTTATTACCCTGTCTTAAAAACAAATATTAACCCCAACACGCACCAGTTGACAGAACTTCGAGCACACAAAATGACAGACATCCCAACAGTCAACACCGGCAATTCGAGAAGTATATGGTGTGTTTATTTTTCCACTCTATTATCCGATGACACGGACGAAAACATTCCAGCAGAAGTACAGCAAAGTAGTGAACCAAAAGGGGAAAAAGACTTTTGGGGTTTTCTCCGAAAGAACAAGAGAAATTGATACCAGCGGTAAAAAAATATCTCGGATTAAAAACGAGGTAGATCGATTTCTGTATGGAAAAGCCATCGACCCATCAGCCTGTCCTTTTGTCTGGTGGAAGAAAAATGGGAGGCTCTACCCGAATCTTTGTATTCTGGCAAGAGAACTTTTGAGTATTCCAGCTACCTCTGTAGCAAGTGAACGGATATTTAGTAAGGCTGGACTTGTCATTAGTGACCGGAGATGTAGGCTGAAACCTAACCATGCTGAGAAACTAGTTTTTCTCAATCACAACCTAAGAAAATGAGTAAAAACATTTTCACCTATTAAAAAATTAAAATTTTTATCTGTCAAATAATTTTGACAATATATCATGTTCATCATCATTTTTGCTTAATTTTATTTGTAAAATTATTTTGTTTGTTTAAATAAATTTTCGTTTTTTAATTTTTTGCATTTCTGAGTTATATTTTAGCTTCTGATGGGTTAAAGAATTAGATAGAATGTATATTCAAACTCAGTTTTATTCTTCAGAAATCTTTCATGAATCTTTGGTCACTGTTTTAACGAGTTAACTGTTGAAAAGGTATCAGAACTTTGATTACAACAGTCAACACCTTAAAACTTATATGATTCATATCATGGAGAATGATTCAGTCACAAAATTATCGAAACGTGGCATAATTCAACTAAACGTTGAATAATAACTAATCATCACACAAGAGAATGAATAGCTTCCATAGTAAAAAATTTTTTTTCAAAAAAACCGAAAAACCGAACCGTAAACCGAGGTTTTAAGGGGAAAAAACCGAAACCGATACCGAAACCAAAATTTCAAAACCGCCCAACTTTAGCGGCTATAGATACGTATTTAGCATTCGCACCGGGCCGGCTATAGGTACGTATTTAGCATTCGCACCAAAGCGGCGATAGGTACTATTTTGCATTCGCACCAAAGTGGCAATGTGTACATATCAATTATTCGCACTAGGGCAGCGATAGATACTTATGTAGCATGTACACCGGGGCAGCGATAGGTACCATTTAGCATTCGCACCGGGGCGGCGATAGGTACTTAAATAGTATCTGCACTGGGGCGGCGATAGGTGCGTATATAGTATGTGCACTGGGGCGGCGATAGGTACGTATATAGTATGCGCACCGGGGCGATGATATATACGTATATAGTATGAACATCGGGACGGAGATAAGCACCTATATAGAAGGCGCAGATAGGGGTGTTACTTTTTATAGAAATGTCATACTATTGCCCTGGGCAACGTAGGAGATATGGTGGGGAAGAAACAGCTTTCGCAAAAGGCAAAATTAGAAAGTAGCGGTGAAATGGGGCGACCAGGGAAGAGAAAAGTAGAAAGATAAAGAGACGGCTATAGAGAAAGGGGTGGAGAAATAGAAGTTTGTATATAAAGATGTTACACACACGATTTTTCTTCAATTATATGTTTTTATGACCCCGAGCAACGCCGGGTAGCCCCGCTAGTCTTAAATAAAACACAAATTATCTGTTTGTTTTCTCTAAAATTTGAAATATTGTTTTATTTTTACACAATAACAAGTCTGTATAATATAAAATTAGAATCATATTCACAGTTTTGACTGTAAATCAATTTGGTGACTGAATTGGGATTCTACCTTAATTTTCTTTATATTATTGTGATTATATAAACAAAAAAATGTAATTAAAATTAGGGGTGGGACGTAATGGGTGAAAATTTCAGATTCATGCGAGTAGTATTTTTTTGTGTTCATTTATACATAAATAACACTAAACAATCAAACATTTTGAAAATTTTGCAAAATTCAGAAGGTGCAGGCCAAAAATAGACGTTAGGGCTCCACGGGACTCAAAATCCATCATTTTTCGGTGAAAAAGTGGTTTCAAAAAATAAAATATTTGACATGTTTTAAGTTACCTTTTCCACCATTATCGTCTGGCAGCTGCGAATCAATTTGTTGAGACGTACATTGTATGTTACAATAAGGTAAATAATCGGTTGTTTTTCAAATTCAGAATAAGATTGGTACACAAATTCAATTTGGTTAGGTTTTATTTTAACCATTTTTTAAAATTTTTCATTCAAAAGCAAAATTTAAACAGTTAAAAAACAAAAACAACCCTTAATGTTCATTTATTAGCATTACAATAACAAACATTAAAATAATTATTTTAGCAAACAAAAAATAATATACATTTTTTTTTCTTCAAATATTCTTAAATTGCATGGTTTACAAATCATGACTAAATTTTGGAAATAATTTTTAAAATTTATTTTTCTATTTAATTTTCAATGTTTGCATTTAAAAAAAAAAAAAAAACTTATTTAAGAGAAATATTAATTTATAAATATTAGAGGGGGCCTTATACTCCTGGTATTGATGTAATAATGGGGTTCTATCTGGACCCCAATATTTTCAGTTATTTAAAAATAGCTGCCAAACCTTAAAATTAATTTTTAAATTTACTACTTCGTCAAAATTATTGAATTTTAATTTTCCTTTATTCCATCATGCCTTTTCTATTAACTTTTAATCAAGACATCAAGTCATTTCAGAATTTAATCAAGATAGATGGCCCAGGACCACCCATTTAACTGTGACGTATAAATAGGTGAATGGAGTTCAAAATAATAATCAATTAGCACTACAAACCGATAACGTCTTTTCATTGGACAACGGCAAAATTTCACACTTAATGTGCTTAAACAAGCTATATCACTTTTATTTGTGGGCTAATTTTTTAAATAATTATATGGATGGAAAGAGAATAAAATAAACATTACAATGCTGTTCATTTCATATGCCTTTATACGTTAAATATTTTTATAATCCAAATTAAAAATGAAAAAAAACGTTAAAAGCTGAAGAACCAGAATTGGTAACTGTATTTTTTTTTTGTTCACTTTTATATTCTACCTTACATTCCGATTAAAATCCGCAGCGTTAGATTCGATTGGATATTCTTGAGATTTCACAGACTATTTAAAACAAGATGAATAGTTCTAGTGTTATATGAGGTGGGTTTTTATAACCACTAGAACCGAAGATATGACCGATCAAACTTAACTAAGAATATTTCGAAATTGATAAAATATTCGACGTAGATCATTAAGTTTCATATAGATGATAGTTTCGGAATTATGTTTATGTATAATATGTAAATATTTGATAATTTGTAATTGTGCAGGTTTTTCTTTGAAACACATGTTCTGTCGAATTCTGAATAAAAATGCGAATGCGCCTAACTGAAATACTAAATTTGTAAACAGCATGCCTCCCCGATGCAACACCATAACTGACAGCTCTATGTAATAGTAGTAATAGCAGCAAGAATTAGAATAATTTTATTATATTTATTGTCTAAAAGGAAGAACTACAAGAGTTAAATTACAAAAATATTACCGGGGACTCATTTAGGTAACTCATTTTAGGAATTAAACCCCCTTTAGAGGCACCAGGTATTTTATAGAAAATCATATTTTTCCCTTAAGGGATCTGCCGGTTAACTGAACGTTGATTCACCCCCCCCCCCCCGTCAAAAGAATGTGTGTGCTGTGAGAGGCGGAGGGTTCTCCTTAGTGTGTGAGGTTTGGCTGTCATATTTGTTGGAGGTGCAAGATCAAAATACGTGCGATATGTATAAGTACAAATATTATAGAAAAAGTAGAAACACTTCAGCAAGACAGGGGATGGCATGGTGGTGAAGTGGTTAACGACGCGGACGGAGGACCTGGGTATGCCGGGTTCGAATCCAGTTCATTCCACAGAAACACTTTCATCAAAACCCACATCTGACCTTGTGTCTAACCTCCTGGAGAGGAGGTAAATTAAATACTTCAGCAAGACAGCCTGCATTGATGCAGGCATACAACCCCCATGACAATACCACTCCCTATTAGAGATTACTCCAGTATCACATAACATTTTACCCCCTCCCCCAGATCTATGGCATTACACATTAAACCCTCTTGCTCATGAGTTCAAACATAAACCAGATGAAATCTCACAACCACCTACCCACCCCCCTTTCCAGTGACCATTGAAAATGTAAACCAGCTTCAATTCTTATAGCAAGTACTAGTGTGACAGACACTTTGGAATGATTTGAAAAGAGGTATCATCACCCCAGTATCAGTTCATCACCCCTGTCGATTAGTGTAGTATCACGGTCATCATCTCCAAGAAAGATGGAAAACCTAGACAAAGAGTTAGACTACCAAGTCCCATTGCAAACAGGAGACACACAACAATAGTTCACCAATCTAACAAGTATTACAGGTTCCACCCAACACAAAAAAAAGACCGTGCTAAATGCTGAAGATGGGTCTAACCATTGTGGTGAACAGCTTCTTCATAATCATCCTATCTCTGAAGGCAAACAGCTGTTTAATTAATCCTAGTATTTAAAAAAGAAATTTTTTTTATGGAAATCGCTCCAGACAAGGCATGAAGCCACTTGATGTAAGGAGCTAACCCCCCCCCCCCCCAAAAAAAACAATACTAGTTCAAAAACTAGCTAATAAGTGTTAGATTGATAGATTCTGACCCAGAAAACAGCAATTCTTCCCCCTTTGTCAGAAACATTGCTCATGAAATGTGAGGACTAAAGGACAAAATAATGAAAGTGAGTATAGTATACACCGATTCATCGACATGGTAGTGGAATGTGAGCTTATTGTCAACATGCACCCCTAAATATTTTTCCAGCTCCGACTTTTTAAGACTTTTCAGTTCTTCGTGATTGTCTTTCATTCTGTATATTGATTGTATATTGGTGTGGCCAAAGTGCATCACACTGTATTTACTGGTGTTAAACTGTAATTGCCAGTCTTCTGACCATTCAGATAGCATGTTCAGATCTTCTTCGACTGTCGATTTTTTCTTTAGTTAATACTTAACTAAAAGATGCTGCTCAGCACTATTGCAAAACACATTATAATCGCAAAAAAAAAAAAATTAATTAATCCCCCCAATAGTAAATTTTTTTAGTCTTTAATTTTTAATGAGTGCACAGAAGAAGGCTATATTTTTGTACGGCATTGACGATTTCATTTGGAGATGCACCGTCTGTTGAACATGTTTTCCTATACACAATGTCACCTTTTTTATTCAGAGGTTGAAGTTGAAATTGGAGCAGATAATCACTTCTTTGTATTTGTGGTCCTATGAAAATGCCAGTTGCTGCCCACCCTTCGAGCACCAACAAAACGGAGCTCGTTAACGGCCCCAACCTTAATGTCTAGCCTCTATGGGCCATGTCTTTACTCCTTCCTCCTCTGGCCATGCCTTTCCCTCCCACCCTTCAAACACCATGTTGTGGTCTGTCCACTGCTCCTATGTTTACAAAGATTCAAACATACCTCCTTCAAAGCGTAGGCGTTAACCCCCACCCCCCGAAACACCATGGAAAATTACCTTGCGCCCTGCTAATAATGGAAAAATACAAGTTAGTCGTTTTCCCGTCATTTACCAATGCCTAGACGCTTCAGCATTCTACACCCTTTTCTGATCCTAAGCCGAAATACCAGCATCTAAGAAGTGGACGAGATTTATGTAAACACAGTCAATTAACTTTCCAATTATTTCAAAGCAGCATAAATTCGTCCAGGAATTAAATCCAGTGATTTGTTCATTTTCTGCGATTAGTCGAATGTAATATCCCTTTCCAACGACACATTCAGCAGCTTTTTCTTCATGTGTGGATCGGTCGTCGAGCCGAGAAGCAGAAGAGGAAACCAACAGCAACAATCAAACGACCATTTTTAGAGCCACTCAAACTACTTAATGCGATTCACACTTTGTTACCTGCTCCATCCACCCAACTCCAGCCTGCCTGCTCCGACTCCAGCAACTTCTCCTGTTCCAGCTCCTTTCAGCAGCGTCTGCACCAGCTCCTTCCTGTGGCTTCTGTACCAGCTCTTGTTTTTGTCGACTAAGCCCTTGGTCACATTCACATGGACTGGACCTACTTGAGGCATCTCATTACACTTCAGGGACGTCCACATCAGACTGTGACGTCATCCTATGCTGTCCAGGTTCCAGTGATGCCATTCCAGCCTTTCATGCTTCCAGTCTTCCTGCTTCCAGAGACATCCTCATTCTCCAGTTCATCTCTTGTACTTATGGTGCAATAAACAAAAACAGTTCTTTCACAGTTTATCTGCGTTTGTCCTCTCTTTGTCATTACCGTATTTTTGCCGATGTCTACTTTCTTAGTTGTAAGATCAATCACCCCAGTAACCGGAGTAGTGGCGCTGCCCAAGCATCGGCCAAAACCCCTCTAGGTGACTGGACCCTGCAACAACTGCTAGAAAGGATGCCCAAATGAACTCTAAACAAACTTGTTTGCCCATGAAACAGAAATTGTGAACAAGCAGAGCTCATTAAAGCTTCCACCTAAATGTCTAGCCTCTACGAGTCATGCCTTGTGGTTTTCACACTACCCCCTCCCTAAAAACAAAGTTCCAACCATTACTCTCTTCTTTGCACACATTAAAAAAATAAAGACTAAAATACGGCCATAACAAAGACGGCAAAAATTATGTTCAAAACAGTTTGTGTTAAAAATAAATGAATAAATAAACTTTCGGGACAAAAATAATAAATCAAAATAAACGTTTGTAACACTTTGTGTTAAATAAATAAAAAAAAATAATCTTTTTATAACCAAATATAATGGGGGATATTTTGGAGATTAATACCGGTTTGCAATTTCCAATACGACGGCCATTACGAAGTGGATATTTTCTATTTAACCTTGTTTTTTTATTTTTATCTATGTAGATTTTTTATTATTTTTTTTATTGCTTTATTTTTATTTTATGTAATTAGTGGATATTAAATTTGCAACTGTTTTTTTTGTTAAATTTTTGGTTCGACATGGTTTGTGGTAGCTTTCATATCTTGGTCGAGAGAATTAGAAGAATGGTTAACAGATCAGTCAGATATAATGTTTCTGAATTTTTTAGATGAGGATTGATAATTTGTATAATCTGGATTATTCGGACTACTGTTCTCATCTTGAGTGTTATTCTCACAACGTTTCGGCCGCTGTAACCTCCGGCCTTCTTCAGGTGTATCTCTTCAAACTCGAGAATATTTCTGTCAAACTCGGGAATCTGGACAAAATTTCGAACAGAACCCTTTATTTAATTCATGGGGGTAGCATGCTCCACAAGGACCTGTGGCACAGTGAATACAGTACTAAGTAAAATTCAGTTCCAATGGACAGTCATATGAAGGTTGAAAGTTCAATCCTCGGTGTGAGCGATACGAAAAATTGCGAATTACTGAAGACTTCTTCCAGTCATGGTTGACTGAATGAAAGCATGCTACTCCCATGGATTAAATAAAAGGTTTTGTTCAAAATTCTGTCTAGATTCCAGAGTTCGAAAAGATAGACCTGAAAAAGGTCAGAATTACAGTGACCGAAACGTTGTGAGAATAACACTCAAGATGAGAACAGTAGTCCGAATAATCCAAATAATACAGCCAGATATAACTTTAAAAATACAATTGGCATTACTGTAAATGAGGATCCTCAGCTAAATCGATCACCCCCCCCCAACACACACACCCACAATCAAACAACAAGAGAAAATAAAAAAATAAGAGATTTTCCTTTTTTAGGCAATTACATGTGAACACCCTGAAAAACTTGGCGTAAGAAAAAATATTTTAGAATTTAGAGTGGAGGATCAGTTTCGCATACAAATTAATTGTAAAATCATAACATAGTTCCGGGCCATTCTCAAACCGAAAGTGTATCATTTTATGTTAAATTTATATGGGAAACTGCTCCCCCAACATAAATTCTAAAATGAGGTTTTGTTTGCTTTTTTACCAAGTCTTTAGGGTGTTCACACGTAATCGTTTATAAAGTAGAATCTCATTCTGTTGGGGTGATTTAGCTGAGGACGCTCATCTACAAATTTACCAAAGATGTGGAGAAGCGCATAATATCTGAGATGGATATATTTGCTGACGACACCACGCTCTGTTTTCGACATGTGGGAAAAATGAACACCCACATTTCCAAGGCAATGGCCGAATCCTAAGAAAATGACCTCCAATCTGTAGTGGAATGGAGACATAAATGGATGGTAACATTTAATGCTACTAAGACAAAGCGCCTTTCCAACCACCGATTGCCATGGTTAGTGCAATGCAATGCCCTCCGTTCAGTCTAGAGAGACTATGGACACCCCTGTAAGGGGCTGGCTGCGCATGTAATTGTGAAGCAAGGGTTGCACAATTCCTAACAACACTTCTCCTGAGTCGACACTGCTTGATTCCAATGGCAAGCAATTCAAGACGACTGGAAACAATGCCGAGCTAAGCAGAGAGCACATACAGCACCTGGTAGTCCCAAATGGTCACCCATTTAGTACTGGCCAGGCTCGACGTCGCTTAACTTAGGTGATCTAACGGGAACCGGTGTGTCAACGTGATTGGCTAGTAGAACCCTACTTAAAAGTACATCATTAAAACTTCGACCTAACATTCACAGTTAACACAAATTGGAACAAATACATAGAAGACATTTACAATGCTGCAAGGAGGGTGGGATCCCTCTACCGTGCTAGAAAACTTCTCACACCTGCCAATATCCTATATCTCCACAAAGCCACCATTCGTCCATGTGTGGGTATTGTTGTCACATTTAGACTGGTTTACCAACTACTAGCGTTTCCCTCTTAGACAGAGTCCATAAAAGAGCCTCTAATCTAATAAGTCCCACACTGTCTACCAAGCTCCAGCCTCTGTCCCATCACCGCAATGTTGCAATCTTGTGCTTGTTTTACAAGTCTTTTAATGAAATGTGCTCTGATGAACTTACCGCACCCCTCAATGAAAATTCCCCCAACCCATCCAACTAACAGCAAAATTTCACCCCTTCACTGTAGATATCCATAGATGCCGGAAGGCTTTCTACTCTAATAGCTTCTTTCCTCGTACTGCTAACCTTTGGAATTAACTTTCTGCTCCCTGTTTCCCTGACGGTACCAACATGCAGAAATTTAAATGCAATGTGAACAAACATCTTGCTGCAAAACTCCCCACTTAGGATGCGCCTGTAGGTATGGCCCCTAATCCACAGTAGCCCTTACGTCTCAATTGCAATATGCCCCCTTGTTTGGGGTGAATTAAAGGAAAAAAACAAAAAAAAAATTTAAAAAAAAAAAATGTAGGTATCTGCGATAGCACTGAAACGAGAAAACAATAAAATGCAAAAAATATAACAATTGATTTCATTTTTGTGTGATCGCCTTTCAGCCGTTGTAACTCGATATTGGATTTTATTGAACCAATATTGGCCATGGGGGCTGATCTGTCTAAGCACCCAAACTAAATAAGTACATACTTCCTTATCTCAACTTTCGACTCGTTTCACTTTAACTTGTTAATGTTTTGAGTTAACAACCACTTACAATTGCATGTGTTTTATCTTCTCTATTTATAAAATTATCTCATCAAAGCGATTGTGCAGTACAGTCAACAGAAAAAAAAAAAGGATTGACAAAAAAAAAATAGTTAACAAATAACTGTTACCAAAGGCAATAAGAGTTACTTTCCTACCTACCTGGATCGATTTTTTGTGTTTTAAAGCGTTTTGATTGCATTTTAATATTTTATTCAAATCCGAGCACATTATAAGAGTTACATTTTCATTGTGGTGAAATCCGGCACATGGTGGACATCACCAAAGTTTGATTGATGCATTTTTCGTCTTTTTGGTCAAAACAAAAATACAACAACTAACCGTTTGAAAGGAGAAAATGACTAAAAAGAAAAAGTAATCAGACTTCGACGAAGCGTCTGTCGGCCATTTTTGATTTTTAGTTTAATGTAATTTTTTTGATTAAACTTTTTAATTGAAATAAAAAACGCTTTAAAACACACACACACAAAAAAAAAAAACGATCCAAGTAGGTAGAAAAGTAACTTTTATATCCTTTGGTAACAGTTATTTGTTGACTATTTGTTTTCTTTTGCTGCCTTTTTTTTTTTTTTACTATACTACACAATCGCCCTGATCAAATATCATGTGTGTGTAAATATAAACTAACGTAATTTTCACAATAAAAATCGATTAATTAGTCAATCTTTTATAACTTTTAAATAATTAATTAAAAAGAAAAAAGTTGCGTTTTATGGCATATCAACCATCGTTGGGTCATTTTATGCCGAAACCACACATATTTTGTATACGGTTGGTTTGTAGATTCATTTTTGTAGGCATCATATATATTTTTTTAAACAAATAGTCTGTAAACGATAGTTTCTATTTAACCTATATATGTGGCCTGACATGTACTACCACTCCAGATAAGAGTGGACCTTGGAGTAGTGGTAATCCACACTCCCCAAAGCTCCCAAATTGGAGCCTCACCACTAGATACAATTTTGTGTTGGTTGGGGAGGCTCGAGTAATTGTATAATCAACCTGATCCACTGGAGGCCAGCAGCTCTGGGCCTGACGCAAAGACACTTAACGATACTTCATCAGACGAGTAATCTGAGGAAGAAGATGAGGTTGTTACCACGAAGGAGTACGCAATACAAGAGGCCAACCCCTATGTTGCCACATGTGATCATGAGATCAGGGAGGAGTGTAGTTAAGCTGATACACAAAATGAATTTTCTTATCCATTTGAAGAATTTAAATGAAATATTATGGAAAATCTATTGAATTGAGATGAAAACAAAAATGTAAATATTTTTGCTTTGGCCTACTGTAATTGTTAAAACACTGTAAAAATGTCCTCTTTATATGTTAACATTATTATTACTTAACTTTCACTCATAAACTTTACAAGAAACTGATCAGGGTCATGTTGAGTTAGAATATGTTATGTTTTGTAAGTGTACCTTGTGTAGTTTCTAGGATTAGCCCGGACACACGAAAAAAAATAAAACTTCCTTTTATATAATAGAAGATCAAATTTTCAGATTATCGAAACAAAATTCTTGTAAACAGCATTAGTTTAATTTTTAGGCGTTCAGTCCACTTTCAATATGTAAGCTTAGTGATCACCTACATACATTGCAAGTGGTATGTGTACTGTACAAACAGCGAATAATAAAAAGATGGATGAAATAAAAGCGGGATTAATGAAACTGATGTAACGGGTGGCCCGAAAATCTTATTACCCTTACCATAGAGTAACAATAGAGGAATAATTAATACAGCAATACAAAACACATGAACTAGATTCAGTTTATTCACTTTAATAGTAAAACATTCACTTTCATCGACACTCACACATCGAGAATGTCTGTATGAAGACCATTTTTGTGGCACAAAATGATGTGACTCCATGACCATAGGGATTTTTTACAAAGCTGCGTCATCCGTCAGCATTCCCCGATAAGGGCGCCTCAGGCGATTAGCAATAAACTAACCCCTTCTCAAAGGTTGAGAAGGTAAAGCCTGGGAGGGCGGACCTCCTAGAACTGAGCAGGAAAATACCCCAGACCGGTGGAATCAAGGCCCAAAAGCCAAGACAGTACCGGCCTATAGGGTCTAGTATCTATCAGAACAGATACTACACTTTGATCCCAGCCAAAAGACCAAGAACAAAGATAGTTTTACATGATGAGAGTGTGAGAACCGGAAGATATAGACTAGATGTTGGATGAGAAGTGACGTCATAAAGCAAATGGAATTTGCAAAGTAAATAGTAAGTTAATAGCAGAAGGTCATGCTGACAGATGTATGTAATATGGGCTAGTGGATGTAAATAGTAAAGAATCTTTTATCCCCCCCCCCCAAACCCGTGACAAGACTGTTTGGGGACCCCAATAAACGATCATCTGTTAAACTAAAAATTATGTTCGTGTAATTCTTTTTTAATTGAAGAGAAAGATTTGTTTAATGATTTGATTTCAAGTTTGATCTCCATTACTACTAGATGAGCAAAAATGATAAAGGAACAACCCACAATATAACATTACTTTTAAAAAAAAATTTTTTTATTTATTTATGTGAGGATTTCAGTCACACTCGATGACATAACTTACAGTTGAGTGTAGGAGTAGATATGTATTCAACCTGAAAAAAGGTTTTACATGACATTGTAATGTTAACACAAAGTTATGGGTCAGAACAACAACAATGCAGACAGAAGTAAATACAAGTTACAAACAAGACTACGGTAGTAAGCTCTTAGTAGGTATTCCAAACCTAAATTTTATTTTCATTAAATCTAAATACTTTTAATGTCGGCACAGATCTTTGCAAAACAAACAATGATACCAAAATTATTTTGATAGCGCAATTAGCCACCAAATTATGACAGTTCAAAGTTTGTTGGAAATTAGAAAATTTGCTCTCTTGTGTGATATTGGTCCAGAAGCCAAATTTCAGTGTATAGCTAAAAATACAGGCTTTGAACAAATAAAAAATCATTACAAATGTAACTCGATCTTGTGGTAAATGAAAATTAGTCATAATAGAAGCAATACTTGTTAGATCAAGTCAGCCTAAATATTGGTCAAAATCCCATTACCTCTCAAAAATAAAGAACAAAAATGAAACAAAAGTACAACTGTGTTCATATAAGATTCATTTCAACAGCTAACACATTTACTGTGATTATTAATATGAGATTTTTCTTTTAATAGTAAATCAATAAAAATACTCAGATTTAGACCATGTAAAAACAGGCAGAAACACAATTTGATAATATGGTTAAAATTTCATTCACTAACGTTATTAACTTGCATTTTTTGTGAAAGACAACTTAACACCCTATATTAAGCCCACCATATTGACGAATGACCCTTTTCTTTAAGAATGGTACTGTTTTTATATGCATAGAGACACATAATAATAATAATCGTTGAATACACTCTCTTAAATTGTAGAAAAGTTTGGCTGTTCTTGAATTTTGATGTGAACAGTTTAAACATGAAGTTACGGCCTTCCATACATTCGTCAATGTCAAAAAAATTCCAAAACCGCTCGTTACCAATAGCAGATCAAAATTCTATTAAAAATGACAAATTATTAAACTGCAATCAATGTCGCTCTTTTACGATTGTTAACAGTCAGGGTTATATTATATCAAATATTTAGAAAAATTGGGAAGCCTTATCTTCAAAATAGATGTTTAAACATCAAAATTTCAAAATTGACTTCATTTAAATGAATCAAATTCTCTTAAAAATAAATTAATTTTTAGAACATTTTGTTCTTTAATGAGAGGATGTAAAATGTTTCAAAACAAAATAATATTGCATTTATTTCTACTTTTTATTTATGAATTCACAGAAATCAGTCTGGATTTGGGCAAACACGGTCTACTGCAGATATTCTAAGTCATTCCTGAATGCATATAGCATACACTAGACAAGGCAGGTGAAGCTAGGGCAGTAGCGCTCGATATATCCAAGGCCTTTGACAAAGTCAGGCATAAAGGTCTTCTGATAAAAATTCATATGGTATTACTGGATGAATATTTAATATAATTGGATGCTTCCTATCCAAAAGAAAGATCCAGGTTGTCCTCGATGGCTACTCATCCAAACATGACATAAATGCAGGTGTATCCCATCATCCAAACAACATGACATAAATGCAAGTGTATACCAGGGAGCGATCCTTGGACCTTTATTGTTCCCGATTTTCAAAAACGACCTCCCTGATGACATTGTGTCTGAGATGGGTATATTTGCTAACAACACCACGCTCTACTCTCGTCACATGGATAAAACTGACGCGCACATATCCGAGACAATGGCTGAATCCTTAGAAAGTGACCTCCAGTCTGTAGTGGAATGGGGTCATAAATGGATGGTAACATTTAATGCTGCTAAGACAAAGCTTTTTTTCTTCAACAACTACAAGAAACCTCTTCAACCACCGATTGCCATGAGAGTCAAACGTTCAAACTTTTCGGCCTATTATTATTCACAGGTAACATGAATTGGAACACATACATAGAAGACATTGCCAAGGCTGCTGCAAAGAAAGTGGGATCTCTCTACCAAGCTAAAAAACTTCTCACACTTGACAGTATTCTATATCTCTGCAAAACCACCATTCACCCATGCATGGAGTATTGTTGTCACATCTGGGCTGGTACACTATCCACTAGTCTCTCCCTCTTAGACAAGGTGCAAAGATGAGTATCTAATCTAAGTATCCACCAAGCTCCAACCCCTGTCACATCGCCACAATGTTGCATCCTTGTGCTTGTTGTTTTACAAGTACTTCAATGAAATGTGCTTCGAGTAACTTGCTGCTCTGATGCCCCCCCCCCTGACGTAAATACACTCGACCAACCTGACAGTCAGCTAAATCCCATCCATTCACTATGGAAGTCCCCAGATGCCGAAGAGCCTTTTACTCCAATAGCTTCTTTTCTCGAGCTGCCGGCCTTTGGAACCCCCTCCCTGCTCTCAGTTTCCTTGACTGTACCGACATGCAGAAATTTAAAACTAATGTTAACAAGCATCTAGCTACACATCTCTCAATTTAGGATGATCCCCTAAACTTTCACCCGAATTCTCAGTAGCCCCTTTATGTCCACAGTGGAAACTTGCCTTGTTTGGGGTGAACTAAGTTATATAAAAAATAATTAAAAAAACTTTACCAAAATACAGTATCATAAAATTTAAAAAAAAGTAAATCTGATATCTTTTTAAGACTCGTTTGCTTTAAATAACATTAAAATTTCGATCGCCCTGAATATATTTAATTCAGATTTCATAAAAATGAATAAGTTTTGAAAATTTTGTGAAAATCTGACAATTAGTTGGGTTTTTTTCAACATGTGTGCTAGTGCGTAAAAAAATGGCCACTACATAGGAATGTTGTTTTAAGACGTTAATAATGTAAACATAGTTTTAGTTTCTCATATGTTGAAAAATTTTTTTCAAAAACAATCAGCAGTTTATTTTACGTTTCTTCTTTTGAATGGTACAAAAGTTATGATCATAATATTAACCTATATTATTTTACGTTTCTTCTTTTGAATGGTACAAAAGTTATGATCATAATATTAACCTATATTATTTTATGTTTCTTCTTTTGAATGGTACAAAAGTTATGATCATGATATTAACCTATATTATTTTATGTTTCTTCTTTTGAATGGTACAAAAGTTATGATCATAATATTAACCTATATTATTTTATGTTTCTTCTTTTGAATGGTACAAAAGTTATGATCATGATATTAACCTATATTATTTTACGTTTCTTCTTTTGAATGGTACAAAAGTTATGATCATAATATTAACCTATATTATTTTATGTTTCTTCTTTTGAATGGTACAAAAGTTATGATCATGATATTAACCTATATTATTTTACATTTCTTCTTTTGAATGGTACAAAAGTTATGATCATAATATTAACCTATATTATTTTATGTTTCTTCTTTTGAATGGTACAAAAGTTATGATCATGATATTAACCTATATTATTTTATGTTTCTTCTTTTGAATGGTACAAAAGTTATGATCATGATATTAACCTATATTATTTTACGTTTCTTCTTTTGAATGGTACAAAAGTTATGATCATAATATTAACCTATATTAAAGTTACATACAGAGGAGTAAATTCTATGGTTCGCTTTGGAGATCCCTAATGACCACCAATCCCATTACTCCTCAATTTTTGTATAATTCAACTTGCTATAACTTATTTTATGTTATTTTCTTACTAAAAAAGTTAAAATAAATATAAGTTGTCTGGGAGTAATGTTGAACCCAATTTCACCGTAAATAATCTAAGCCCTTAAATTAGTCAGCGATGTGAATAGCCAATGGCATAAAAAGCTGAAATAATCAACTTGGAGGGGGGGGGGGGGGGAGACACACTATCTGTATGTATGTGGAGGAAGCAGTGAAAAAAAGCAAAAATTTTTTTTTTACTAAATACTTACAATCAGTTTCAACTAAGAAAGTAAAAATTAAGCGAAAGACAGCATGCATGTGAGGAGGGGGGGAAGGAGACAAGAAGTCATTCTTTGATGACACAAAAGTCATCTAATTCCCCTACCCCTATTATGAATTCATGGCAAAATTAACATTTTTAGTTTTCAAAGAGAACTGTCATGAGAGGAAAAAGGAAGGCAAGACAAGACGGGAGAGGAAAAAAGAAAGATGAAGCAAGAGAGAGAGTAAGAAAGAGAAATAAAATCCAGCCAAATAGCGACAAAACAAATAAGGAGGTAATGCTCTAGTAATTTGGCAAAAATCAGCTTTTTCTTATTAAAAAAGTAGAGTCCGACCAAAAAGCGGCAACCTAAATCCATGAGAGGCTGTAGTGATTTAGGTGGAAATACGCTTTTTCTGGAACACAAGAAAAGCAGAATTCTACTAAAACGCGGAGAACTCACATCCCTGAGTCGTACATAACTCAGAATAGAGGCTATCAAGTTTGTACGTCGCTAAATAAGAAAATTCTATCAAGTCGTCATAGTGCAATTTATTAAGAATATTTTTATATAGAGTTTAAATTTTAGATGATGGAATTGACTATGAAATAATTTTCATTTTTCAATTTAATATTTACTTTTTACTTTCTCTTTAAAATAAATTTACTTACTTAAAAGATTGTCAGTTTTCAAATTATTTTTTCTTTCATTGCATTTACACTTGTCGAAAAAAAAAAAAAAATAATAAAATTTCTATAATTTTTATTTATATTTTAAAAATAAGGTAAAATGAATCGTTTTAGAGTTTACATGAAATAAGCTAGCTTTATCTAGTATTTTAAATTTATTTTTTACTTATTTCAGACATTTGGAAAAAATGGTACGAGGAAGTTTTGACCGCAGGATAGTTTGATCCAAAATCTTTTCACCCCGTAGAGTTGGACCAAACTATTTTTTTAGGGGGTTGAGAGAGCATAACCAGTTTATGTGCAAGATGTGTAAAGCCGATGTTCGATACTCGGCGATGACAGTAACATCCCCATCAACATTGCTGCGCACATTAATGTGACGTGGTTCAAGTGATGCATCACCACTAGCATAAAATCGAAGATCTACAAGATTGTTTGAAAACCTGTCGCTTTGTACAGCTCCATGTGCTTACCGACAATGAGGAAGGCAGAGCAAAGATTCACCACTATGAAAACCAAAATGCTCCGCTGGATGTCTGGAATTACACTGCTCGTTCACGTCTGCAATGAGGATATCGAAAGGCGCTATAGCATTGTACCGATTGAGGGCAAGATGAGAGAATGCCGGTTCAGATGGTTTAGACACGTGTTGAGAGCCAACAACGACACCACGTGGCGAAACTTGCCTTTGCATTAGAAGTCGCCAGGAAGCAACCGAAAGAAAGACAGATGATATGGGCAGACATCCTGCACAAAGACCTCTGTAAAACCGATCTTCACCCTGACCAAGCCTGTAATCGTGTCAAGTGGAGAGAAAAATATATCATTACGGACCCCAATGTAGCCCAAGATTAACGTATAAGATAAAGTATAAATGCAAGACAATGGAGGTGGATGAGAAATCAGATGTCGACAAAGTATATCTGGATGGTGAAGCTACTGAGGTTGTCGAGAAGTTTTGTTATCTTTGAGCACAGGGTGACACAGGTGAGAGTGTGATTGCTAGAGTTAAGAGTGGATTGAATAAGTTCAGAGAACTTCTGCCTTTACTAACCAGCAGAGTGTTATTACTGTCGACCAAGGGAAGAGTCTATCATCATATGTATGCAGTGTAGTGATGCATGGAAGTGAAACCTGGCCAATGAGGATTGAGGACATGCGTTGCATGGAGAAAAATTATATGAGAATGATATGATGGATGTGTAATGCAAGTGTTAAAGACAGGCTTAATTCTGATGACCTCAGTAGAATATTAAATCTGAACAGTATATGGAGATGCGTGCAGAACAGGAGACTTCAATGGTATGGTGATGTGGAAAGAATGGATGAGAGTTCTTGGGTTAGTAGATGTACAACAATTGAGGTAGCAGGTCCAGTTCACAGGGGAAGGTCAAGGAAAACATGGGAGGAAGTGATAAAAATGGACTTGAGAGAAAGAGGTATAAATTAAGACCTGGCCAGAGATAGGTGAGTTAGGAAGTCAATTTCTTAAAGCCATTCAACGCATGTAAAACAGACAATAAACCAAATATAATGCTAATGAAGAGAAAGAGGAAAATTTAACCCCCCCCCAAAAAAAATTATTTTGTAAATTATTGAAAGAAAGAAAAATGGATAAATCTGTAGCAGTTGCATGACAGATCTATTTTGTTTACATGTACGTGCAATATCTAGCATTATATTGAGTTTTAGTTCGGTCAGCATATTGATACACAGGCAATTAGCACATCACTAACATGCGCACTGGAAGCCCACGGAGTTCCGCCCAGTTATTTTCCCAGGCAAATATAAATCAGTTCAAGTCGAGACTTCAATGTAGACAGACTGGCATTCTCTATCTCTCCTTGCCATAATCATGGTGATGAGGGGCTGAAAACTACTCAAGACCAACTAGAATTATATTACCTTTATACCTGCCGATCAAGTAACTCAATTCGCATGTCTACGTTCCTGTATCGTTGTTCTAGTTAAATAAATATATTATTGCAAACCAAACGTTGGTGTTTTCCTTTGAACTTTGGTGACTCTCTTCTTATTCAAGTCCTATATGTACAGACACTACAGAAATAAAATATAGAAAATCAATTTCTACATTTTATTAATATAATTAAAAGCGAAAACGTTCCATGAGAGCATAAGCAACACTTCCTTCATAACAATAAACAACGAAAGGTTTATTCAAAGGAGAAGTGAAAAGTCTGCTGCTGCCGCTTCGTAGATGAATTTATCTTCGGTTGAAGATAGCATCATGGGATGTTGGTGACAAAGGCAGAGGAGAAAATGAGGTGATCCGTCTTCTGCTGATGCCAGGGAACCATCTGGCGATCGTCTGCAATTTCCTAAGGGGGCTGAAGTAGTCCTTTAGGGAACTAATGATATCAATACGCCCTGCAAGCTGATTGGTCAACATTTGGCCAAACCACCTCACAGGGACACTGATACGCATTAACAAGTAAACCTCATTTATGACTGCTACAAACACGCCCGACTGAGCAAAATGGCGATCTCCTGTCTCGACACTCTCAACGGACACCATCCAACTCTACAATAAATCTATTTGGTTAAGAGTACTTGAGCTTGTGTGTGATAAGTAATAATAAATAAAATATAGTCTTGTAAAATAAACAGTAAAAAAAAAAAAACCGTCTCTGTCATCTCTCCTAATTTTTATTTAAGTGTTTCTTTTTAAATACAAATCTATACTACTACAATTCTGTTGAACTTGCTTGCTTGTCACTGTGCACACTTCAGCTGTACATGAATGCTTTAGATGGTGGGAGGAAGGGCCAATAACGTAAATAAAGGGCAAATGATGAGAGAAGTGGTGGGATGAATAGAATGGTGTCAATTAATTAAAAGAGAAGAGAGAGGAGAAAGGAAAAAGAAAAAAGGAGATAGAGGGGAAAAACGGATTATGTTATCAAGAAAGAAATATATATATTCAAGTAAACTACATAAACCTCTTCTATATATTTTTACTTGAAAACGGATATAAAGAAATAGGCTTTACTTTTGAAAAGTTGACAAAACTACCATTCATCCTTTATGACGTCATCTATGATATCACAAGAAAGTTTCATAAATATTTGTGCATGTTTGTTTTTAAACAGTCTTAACTTTGAATTTCAAAATATTTCATATATATATATATATATATATATAAGTCTGCAATATCTTGGATTTAGTTAGTTTGTCTGGGGATTTAAACTGCATTTTACATTTTTTTTTTTTTAATGACTCAGAGCTTCTTTAGACTATATATATATATAATTCTCGAAACAGTTTTTCATGGTAAACAACTGATGATCCCTTAAATAATGTTAGAAGCAAACTAATATAATAACTGAAAAAGTTAAATTTACATGAGTGATTTTCCACTGAACGACTTGGGACTTAGGTTTTTTTGTTTTTTTTAATATAGTTTTAATGGTTGAGAAACTTCCAAGACATATATATATATATATATATATATATATATATATATATATTTATAACAAATACTGACCCAACAGGTCACAGGTAGTTTAGTATAACTTGAAATTTATACATTTTAATCGATTTTCAAATTTCAAAGCTAAATACATCATCTTTTCCCCTCCAAAATAGTAATTAAATCCATTCATAAAGACATGTTTGTTTCTTTAAAAAGCAAATCATCATCATATTCAGTTTAATGTTCGTTTTACATGCTGGCATGTATTGGACAGCTTTTACAAATGGACTTCCAAACTAATCTAGCTCTGGCAGGTCTGTATTTATCACTCTTTCTCTCAAGTCCATCCTTATCACTTCCTCCCATGTTTTGCTAGGCATCTCCCTGTGAACGGACCCTGCTACCTCAATTGTTCTACATCTAACCCCAGAACTCTCATCCATTCTTTCAACGTGGCCATACCATCAAAGTTTTCTGTTCTGCACACATCTCTTTATACTGTCCAGATTTAATCTTCCTCTAAGGTCATAAGATCTAAGCCTGTTTTAAACACTCACATTGCACATTCCTTGTATCATTCTCATATCATTTCTCTCCATGTAACGCATGTCCTCAACCCTCACTGGGCAGGTTTCACTTCCATACATCACACTGCATACACAAGCCTGATATACTCTTTCCTGGGTCTGCAGTAGTAACGCTCTGCTGGTTAGTAATGGCAAAAGTTCCCTGAATTTACTCAATCCACTTCTAATTCTTGAAATAACACTAGCACCTGCTCTTCCCTGTGCTCAAATAGCAACAAAAGTTCTGAACAACCTCAATAGCTTCGATATCCAAATATACTTTCTCCATATCCGAGGTTACTTAAAGATTTAAGAAAAAATTATTTTCCATAACATGGCTGAAAAATCTCAATAAACTTATTCAGATATCCAATTAACGTATGAAAATTTCATACCAAAAAATCTGGTAAAACTCTGAGGCTTGAAAAAATATTGGGAACAGTTTTTTCCCCCCTCGAAAAAAATAGTTGAGTCAAATTCTCTAAGGTGAAAAAATGTGTAGTCAAAATTTTCTGGGTAAAAACATTTTGGGTCATAATCACCCGGGTCAAACGATTTGGGGTCATAATCACCAGAGTCAAACGATTTGGGGTCATAATCTTTTCCAAACAATTTGGGGATCATAATTTTTTTTCCCTTTTTTACTAATGAATCACCGCTTATCAAGGCCCAAAGGCCACTCGAGGATAAGGGGTAATGAGTTTGTCAGGTGGACGGTGGGACAACACCAGGATTGGTAACGATGGTTGAAACTGGGCAGAATCAACAAGAATTTGTTTACATTGGACTTGAAAACGACTATGTTGTATTCAGCTGGGAAGCAGCCCTGCGGTACTGTGTTCCACAGACAGGTAGTTCTAGGAAAGAAACTTTGCTCATGGAAGCTTCGTTTAGTTTTAGGTACAGAGGGAGAAAAGAAAATTATTGAGAGTAGTTGTAACTAGGCGAGCCATAATCTCCTGTGTCAAAAGATTTTGGGTTATTCTCTGGTCAAAATCTCCTGGGTCAACTCTGGTGGCAAAAAAAACTCAGTCTTTCAAAAATAAATAGCTGGGTACTTGTGCAGAATAGTCATCTAAGAATTAACCTAAGATTCCTGGGTTTCGCAGACAAATTACGGACTTTATCGAGACATGATAAATTGTTGAGAAAAATATTTGGAAAACCCGACCCTTTTTTTACCAGTTTACTTTCACGGATTTCTGACTTGTACTCATTTTCGGATACAAAAACATCATCCACCTTCTATTTCGGCAATATCGATCGCTTCCTACTACTTCTTTGCTTTCCTCTTCTATTTGTAAATATTTCTGATACCAATTTATCGGCCTTTCATTTGCAGTCTTCCTTCCCCCACAAAAAAAGTATCAGAACCCTACGACTAACCCTAAGTCTTGCTTTCCTAATAGCTGGAAAATTGCTTCTATTGTATCAGTTTTCAAGAACTCAGCCAAAAGAACTGATCTGCAAAGTTATCAGCCTATAAATCTCCTCCGGCTCTTCCCTAAAATCTTTGAATTATTAATCAATCTAGTGATAATTGACCACTCTGAAAATGCTAAACTTCTCTCTGACCAACAATATGGATTTAGGTAGTTCGGTTTTACTACGGATTCCCTAACAGTCATTTCTGAATGCATATACAACACACTGGATAAGTCAACTGAAGCTTTGATGGTAGCGCTAAATATCTCCAAGGTCTTTGACAAGGTCTGGCATGAAGGTCTTCTCAGGAAAATCAACTTGTATTGTCATATCCTTCTTAGCTAAAAGAAAAATTCAGCTTGTTCTCAATAGCTGTACATCCAAATAACATATGAATGCGCGTCTGCCTCAAGAGTCAATACTTAGATCTTTATTACTCCTGATCTTCATAAATGACCTCCTGATGAAATCACATCTGAGATGGGTGTATTTGCTGATGACACCACATGCTATTCTCGACATGCAGGCAAATTGAATACACACATATTCAAAGCAATGGTTGAATTCTTAGAAAATGACCTCCAGTCTGTAGTAAAATGGGGTCAAAAAAATGGATGTTCTCATTCAATGCTACCAAAACAAAATTGCTTTCCTTTAACAATTACAAAACCTTTCCAACCACCGATTGCCATGGCCGATAGCACACTTCCTCAGCCTAACATTCTCAGGCAATATGAATTTGAATAAGTACATAGAAGATACTGCCAAGCCTGCTGCAAAGAATGTAGGCTCCTTCTACTGGGCCAGAAAACTTCTGATACCTGCCAGTATCCTATATCTTTATAAAGCCACCATTTGCCCATGCCTGGAATATTGTTGCCACATCTGGGTTGATGTACCAACCACGAACCTCTCTCTCTTGGACAAGATGTAAAAAAAGGTTTTACTCTACTAAGTCTTGCACTGTCTGCCAAGCTACAGTCCTTGTCACATTGCCGCAGTGTTGCATCCTGATACTTGTTTTACAAGTACTTACACGGAATGTGTTCTGATGAACAGGTCACAAATTCACCGACTGCAACCCCATGCAGAGGGGTAAAAAATAAAAAAAAACAGGGGCCACCTGCAAGCCATGGGTGGTGACCCGTGACTCTTTAGGACAGGATCCTGGTAGCTGAGCTATTCTTCCACTTCAGCCCTGTCACGACCAGGACAAGAATAATGCTGTTTGTATTATTATTCAGACGTCCTACATTAAAATGTATATTTTACCGGAAAGTATGACTCGAAAGGTAATCCCAGAGGTCTGCGATATGGTTAACAGTGGAATACACAAGAAGGGATAATTGGAAAAAGAAACAGACACAAGGCAATGATTCCAAACAAGGAACAGTCAAATTTTATACCATAACAAAACAATAAATATTGTCTCTTCTCGTATAGATAAACTTCAAACATGTTCACATACTGATCGATAGTCTTTAAGTCTATTTAATACATATTTTTTTCCTTTTCATCACAGGATCCCACTTCTGATGATTCTATCATTGCTCCTCATTTCACACATCTTATTTTATCTGGTCGCACTTTTTCTCCAGACATAACTTTCTACATCTCTTTCAACATCACTCGTTCTGACTGCCATAAATTCAGTGCCATGCCTCTCAAAAGTCGTCTGTCAATTTCCTTCCAATTCTTCTCTTTTTTTCTAACTTACCTTTCTGTTTACTCGCAAACGTCACCCTCTCACCTACTCCTCTCAAATCATTAAGGGCACGAGTAAAGAAGAATGAAAGAAAATACCACGACTGCTTTGAGTCGAGGCCACCACCACCCCCTCTGTTATACGCACACAATGGGGTACAGAGAAAAAGGGCAGACAGCTAGATGCATTATGCGTGCTTCACCCTCCTCCTTTACCAGCCGTATGTGCGTACCGCAACTCGCTATATATATTGTTTATATTTTTTGCAGACCGCTTTGTTTTGATTTTTTATATATATTTCAAGCCTAATAAAATTAATATTTTATTCATTTCATCATTAGTCCTGTATTGCCCTCAACATGTCACAGTCCTTACTTCAGCTAGACAGAATGTCGGAGAAACCGGATCCGATCAATCGGCTGGTCACGTCATGCCCTAGTGCAGGGGCGGGCAACCGTTTCAGAGTGAGGGCCAGATGAGACTTTTGGAAGAAGATCGCGGGCCGGAGTGAAAAACGAAATCTCAGAATTACTATATTTTCTTTACATGAATAAATTGTACAAAAATTGCATTGAACACTCTACAAATCTGATATTTTTTCTCATGAGACTTCTGTATGTGATGTTATAAAAGGTGCCGACGAAGAGCCATTTTGGAATCATAAAAAATAATGACGGAGGAAATAACAAATTGATCCAGCATTCGTTTTGACACACCTCACTTCTCTTTATCTATTTTTATCTCCGGCCAAGGATTTGAAATTAATAGTTAAAGAAAAATGAAATATACATGCATCATCGCTCGCTGATATTTATACATTTTTATGCCACTGTAAATCTTAATTGAAACCTACTTTTACGTCTATGTCACAAAATGATACGAGTTTTACTTGGAGGTCCGCGGGTCGGATTGCAATAATATAGCATAGCAGGGTGGCGGGCCGGACCGGACGCTAAGCCTTCGCATGCCGGATGTGACCCGCCCCTGCCCTAGTGTGATTAGTGTAATTAAATCTGATTCTTCAAAAAAATCAAATCTTATTTCTCCTTTTTATTTTTCTCCCCAAATAGATATTAGAAGGTGGTGGCTGAGGGTCAATCATGTTGCGAACAAAGAAGATTACCAATGCCAAAGAGTAATGTTTTCAAAGAGTAGTGTTTTTCTGGGAGTAATGTTTTCTGAGATTAATGTTCCCACTCTCACTGTGAAATTTCCTTCTACGAGTAATGTATTCTACCAATAGAATTATATTTGACAACTTTATTCGGCATTAAATAACCCATAGACAGTTGATATGCCATAAAAAAAACCAAACTAATGAACTTAATGTACTTGTACCCCCCCCCCCTCAACGGAAATTCATCCGACTAGCAGCAAACTCACACCCCTTCATTGTAGAGGTCTCTAGATGCCGGAAAATGTTATACTCTAATAGCTTCTTTGAAATTCCCTCCCTGTTCCCCCCCCCCGACCGTACAAACATGCAGAAATTTAAATGTAATGTGAACAAACATTTTGCTGCCAAACTCCCCACCCTATAAATCTAGCCCCATATCATAGTAGTTCTCACGAGAAAAAGACCCCCCCCCCCAAAAAAAAAGACAGAAGAATAATAAATAAAAAAATTATAAGTAATTTATCGGCCTCCGCCCTCCATTTGCAGTAAAAATATAAAAATAAAAAAAATGGAAAAACAAAAAAAAATATATGTTTGCCGAGCGTTCGGATAGCTCCGTACATCAAGACCCAGCAATCTTTGTAAGTACAGAAATTCTTAGATGGCTAGAACCACCAAAAGCTGGCCAAAATTTGCAGACAAAAACCGTCTGCTCCAAAATTATAGATGACGAAAGAGAAAAGCATCTTTGAATTGAAATGGTTTGGAATACAGAGTGTATTTCAAAAATAATAGAACTTTAGTAATTAAAAACAAACCTACAGAGGTTCGGAATAAAGGCCAGTTTGTTTTTTGCTTGACCCCCCCCCCCCCCCCAAAAAAAAAAAATTGCAGATTATTCATTACACTTCGCTTATCCTTGATAAAATGGACCCTGACTTTACAGCCGGTGTAACTGAAATGCCTAGTTTAGAATGTAAAACGCTGTTTCCACTGCCTTTAACGTAAAAAAAAACTAAGAGGTTAATTCCTATATCAGTCCCCAAAATTATTTAGACAGAAATGGGTTTTAGGAGCAGCACTTTTTATACCCGCCGGAAGTTGTTATTCTCAACAACGTTTCAGCCGATGTAACCTCCGACCTTGCGGACCTGTGGCATAGTAGATATAGTACTAAGTAAAATTCAGTTCTAAGTGATAGTCATCTGGTTGAAGGTTTAATCCTCGGTGCGGGCGATACGAAGAATTGCGAATTACTGAAGAACGGAACGAGAGCATGCTATCCCTGTGGATTAAATAAAGTGTTCCATTCGAAATTCCGTCCAAATTCTCGAGTTCGACAAGGTAACCTGAAGAAGTAGTAGAGAACAGTAGTCCGAATATTCCAAATTATACAAATTAGCAATCCTCATCTCAAAAATTCAGAAATATAATTTTTTTTAAAAGGGAATTATTTTAACTAAAAGAAAAGGCTACGAAAAAAATAAATAAAAAAGAGATCCTTAAAACGATAAAAAAAAAAAAGAAATAACAAATTCTTCATTTTTAGTGTAATAAATAAATAAAAAGATCATTTATGAAAAATAAATAATAAAATAAACACAAACTTATGTAAGGTGATGATGCGAGGAATGAAAGGGGTTATCCTTTTATCTTCTCGTAAAGAAACGGAACAACGAAAAGTATTTCTGTAACTATAACAAAAAGGGGTTTTATTAACTCAAGGTTACCTATACCGTTTGGTATAGGTAGATAAGAGTGGGATAGTGTCCGTCTGAGGAAGAGGAAGAATATAAGAGTTCTTAGGGCCGCCCGTGGATTTCTTCAGGTGAAGATGGTAGTAGTCGTCGAGTGAGGCGACGGCGGCAGGAGAGAGAGCGTTTCCTCGTTCCTCGCTGATGCTCTCTGCGATGTGTCCAAGCTGGTGCCAGGAGTTTGTCGCATCTTTTTCCTCAAACCCTAAGGGAACATAAGTAGTCCCTTAGGGAACTAACGATATTACTGCGCCCTGTGATTTGATTGGACAAGCCAGCTCACAGAGACAGTGATTACGCATTCAAAAGTAGTCCCTATTGGTGACTGCTACACTTATACAGGTATGTAGAAGAAGAATTTATCTTGCCTTTGGTAACATTTATTTGTTGCCCTTTTTTCCCCCCCTTAAATATAACTTTCCTTAATTTCAATTACTCAAATCGCGAGCAAATTTAGTAATGTGGGGAAAATCCATCGAAGTTAATTCTATTGTGAAAAGTAACAAAATTAAAATAAACCGAAAAGAAAAGTATTGTTTTCAGGGGGAGGGGGGTCGATAAAATGACAATTCGGTGTTTATTTTTAATAATGAAGGTTAAATATCTATTTTAAAATGATTGATTGTTCATTTGAGCCATACCTCCTGGCGCCTCCGGCGGGTCTAAAAAGTACTGCCGGGTTTTGCCATTACTCCCAAGGGCGATATTGAATTTTCTTGCTCACACGCCCCTATTCCGTATTCGTAGCCGTGGGTCGCCATCAATAGACTGTCTCTCTTGCATCAAACGGTCATAATCAAAAAAAGAAAGTCACAAAAATCTTTTGGCGTATCAGAATGGGCGACTCGTAGTCAATATGCCACTATTCCGAATTCACAACAGCAAGCCGCAATCAATCTCCTGCACCAAACGATCATAATTTTTTTTTAAAGTCAAAATCTTTTTCATGTAAAACTTTATAAAACTTGCTGGAATAATTTTTTTAATTAAAATTAAATATAAAGTAAAAATGGATTTTATTTTAATATCTGCCATTCGATACTATGATTGAAACATGAATTTTTCTACCAATATTTCGAGAAAAAAAAATTGTTTATATTTTCCTCCCCGCAAAAAAACAAACCTATTTGATTACTTATATTTCTAAAATACTTTATTAAAAAATAAAAATAAAATTTTTAAAAAAGGGTGCTTCTGCAGTTTAGGGACCGGGCAATTTTTTAGATAGGATTTTCAATTTTTACGGTATCTTGTTTATTAAATTGTTAGGTTGAAAGTACAGAATAGTTAATCAACCCCCATGCTAATAATGGCTTTCTAAATAATAACGTTATTATTTCAACTCGGTCCGTAAACTGCATAAGTACCTAAAAAACAAAAGGTGCTTGTGCAGATTAGGACCAAAACTAAAATCTACTTGCGACTTTGCGTCGTTAGAGTTAGGATTATCGGTGTTTAAGCGTCCGTATTAAATTATCAATATCACAAAAAAAAAACCCAAAAAAACATTAGTATATACTTACGCAGTAGATTTAAATAAGTATTCTCACCAAAAACTAGTTAAAATGATCGAGTAGAATTTTAATTAAAAATAAAAATCAGTTTCATCGTATTTTGGTGAATGCAATTGATTTATTACTTGTTGATATGACAGACTGAGTTATCCCCCCTGAATTTCGTGTTTTTCGCGCGAATCAATGGCCGAACCTGATTAAACGAATTTTTAGTTTTTATTTCAATTCTACTCGATATTTTTGCTAATTTTTGGTGTACACTGTACAAAAATGTTTTTGTTTGATACATAAGTATATCAAAGAGTTTTCCGGTTAATTTAATTGGAACTGCGATTTTCAGCGTTTTTCATATGTACGGGGGTATATGTTACGACGCTCAGCAGAGGCGCGAACGGGGTCCAAAAAACTAACGAGAACGGGGTTATAAAAATAAATATGCAACAAGTGAGTTTAACCTATGTCGAGAAGAGATATTTGTCTACTTACCTATGATATTTGTTTGTATTTTTACGTACTATAAATGGGTTTTTATTAGATGTAAAAAAAAAATTCGGGCATCTTTTACGAGACTCAGCAGAGTAAAAACGCAAAAAAAAAACAAATATATAACAAATAAAAGTAACTGTCGTCGATAAAAGTTAATTTAAAACTGTCCTGTGATATTTGTTTGTATTTTTAAACCGTTCCAACTGCTATTTATTAGAAATCAATAGTTTTGTCACACGAACTTGCAAATACAAAATGGCGCTTGCTCGTAAGGAACTGAGTAGAAGACGCCATCTTGTCTAGAAAAAAGTACTAGTTAAAAATGAACAAGAATTTTTTTTTTTACATCTAATAAAAACCCATTTATAGTACGTAAAAATACAAACAAATATCATAGGTAAGTAGACAAATATCTCTTCTCGACGTAACATATACCCCGCCATCTTTATATAGAAACCGGAAAAGAGGCTAGCTAAGGAAGAACAATAACTCACATTTATAATTTTCTAGTTCAAGGACAGGGTTATAAACTTGTGGTATCGTTTTTATTTACCAACCATCTTTATTGACTTTTATAAAGATGGCGACTATATTTTTCCTACCCAGTTTTCATTTCGGCGTTTCACGTGTACGATGAAATTTGCTATAGCTTAGTGTTTTTAATGGTTTTTTTTGTATGTTCTTATTTGAACTAAAACGTGGTTTAAGTAAAAATAAATAGTTTGGATTCAAATAGGAATTAATCACAGTTTTACTGTTGTTTGATAAGGAAAATAATGTTTTTTGTTGTTGTTTTTCAACTATGGCTGCCCGCTTTACGATATCGGGTAACCGGACAAAAACCGACTAGGTTACGGCTAATTTAGGGTTTGGGTTAGGGTTAAAAAAACAAAAACATTTTGGTTTTTGTCCGGTTCAAAAGCTGTACCAGATATCATGACACTTCGATAGTAATTTTGAAGCCTTTAAACTGGCGAAAAGAAAGCAACTTCTGGTTTGAATTAACGTTTAAAAGGCAAATATATGGTTACTTTACTTTTTATTAACAAAACATTAAAATGGCTGATTTGTTTACGAAGAAACGGAAATGTACTGATTAAATTTCGGAATTATTATTTTTCTAATAGGATTTTTTAAAAGTTTTGCATTTTTACTTAAATAATCGATTAATTGTTAAAAAAATATGGTACAGTTTACGGACCGTGTTGAAATAACATTATTTAGAAAACCATTCTTAACAGGGGGGGGGGGCTTGTTAACTATTCTGTACTTTCACCTAACAATTTGGTGCGTATGCAGTTTACGGACCGGGCTACTTTTTTTTTTAGATAGGATTTTCAAGTTAGATTAAATTTTTACAGTATCTTTTGTTTATTAAATTGTTAGGCGAAAGTACAGAATAGTTAATCACACCCGACCAAAGAATGGCTTTCAAAATAATAACATTATTATTTCATCCCCGGTCCGTAAACTGCATAAGTACCAACAATTTAATAAACAAAAGATACTGTAAAAATTGAATTTAACTTGAAAATTCTATCTAAAAAATAGCACGGTCCGTAAACTGCAGAAGTACCAAAAATATAATAATTTGTAAGTCACGTAGAGACGAGACACACACACAAACAAACATACATAGGACAAACGGGAAAGTTATTACACAATTTTATTAATATAGAGATCCCATGTGATAATTGTTTATTTTCTGATATACTATTTATTTCTATGGTTTAATAACGAGCTAAGCTTTTCTAATAGAAGGCCATGCTTGTGAGAAAGGGTAGAAATTACTTTCTCTTTTCAACATTTATTTGCCAATTTATAAAGAAGCGAGATAAAGATCGACCGCAAACCTTTTATAACTGGCGCCCTAAGAAGGAAATGAAAGATAGAAAAAGTTTTCAATTAAACAACTTACAATGATTGCTTATCCCTTCTCTCTCTCTCTTCCTAGATTTTTACTAGTACTTCAATCTACTGGATGATCGTGGAAGATTTGTAACGAAATCCGAAACATTGAAACATTTCTGCGACGGCAATCTACTGATGAGACTTTTTTACGCCAACACCCAACACACAAAAAATTGCTTGTTTTCGTAACTAACACTGCCGAACGGATGTTTCCGGAAATAACCGATATTTGCCGAACGGATTTTGTCGGAAATTGCCGACAATTGCTGAACACATTTTTTTCGGCATTCCCACGAACGGATTTTTTTTCGGAAACTCCCGGAAATTGCCGACATTTGCCGAAGGGATGTTTTCCGAAAACAAAACAAAGCCAAAATACACATGACAACAGTCACCGACCGCTGGTGCACGTTTGCCTATTCATTTTTGTTTTTTAAATAGTTTTCTATTGTGTAAGTAAAAATGGTTAGATTAATTTACTTTTTATTTCTCACTTGCTATTTTTAGGTTAATGTGATCAAGAAATACTGGCTGAATTTCACCATCTGCTTTATCTCTTATCAGCAATTCTAATTACTTTTAGTTTTCTCAGAATGTTGTGTCATTTAAAAAAAAAATACTAATGTCTACATTTTATTTAATCTTCAATTATTTAAACACAAGTTGTTTAAAAATCACGGAAATCAATTTCACGCTAATTAATTTACGTGACTTACTTAAATAAGAGTTAACCCAATAATCAATGGAGGGCAGCACTTTTTATATCCGCCACTATCCTGCACTATCCGCCAGGATTTGTCTCGCGTGACTCAAATGAACCAATCAATCGCAATCATTTGAAAATACAGAATCGTCTTCATTATTAAAAATAAGGGCACATGTTCGTCTTTTCCCACAGTCCGTTTTTCACAACTTTTTACTGACCAGTTTTTTTTTTTCTTTTTTCGGTGTACACTTACCTATCAGGCTGCTAGAGAATTCCGGGGTTTTTGGGAAAAAAAGTTCAAATATTTTACATTTTAGGAGGGGGGGATCAGTTTCCAATGTTAATTCAACGTAGACTGATCCCCCTCTTTTTGACCATCTCAATTTAAAAAAATATTTTTCCGTGTACAATTACCTATCATGTCAATAGAGAATTTCGGAGTTTTTGGAAAGAAATTTTTAAAAATTGAGATTTTAAGACGGGGGATCAGTTTTCAATGTAAATTCAACATAGACTGACCCCCCTCTTTATGACCATCTCAAAGATTTTAAATTATTCTTCTGCTTACAATTACCTATCATGTCGCGAAAGAATTCCGTTTTTTTTGGAAATAAATTTTTAAAAATTGAAATTTTAAGACGGGGATCAGTCTTGTTCGTCTTTTACCATAGTCCGTTTTTCACAACTTTTTACGTCTTACAATCTCAATTTTAAAAAAATTATTGGGTCTGTCCTGTGCAGTTCTAGGAGGACCACTCTCCCAGGCTTTGTCTCCCCTCTTTGGGGAGGAGTAAGTTTATTGCTTACTGCCTGAGGCGTGTGGTGGTCGTCATGCCTTTTTTTGGTGATAACTTCCTCCACAAATAAAAATAATAAGAAGAAGACTTACATGCAAAAACAACGGAAGTTTATTCACTGAAATAAACCATTAACAAATATAACATATTTCCTTTTGTAATGAGTTCAGAAGTCCTTTCTTTAGTTTCAGGGTAAGTAAAAAGGAGAATGTCTTTTGTTTTGTTGAAATGCTCATGTGTTATAAAATGTTAAGAGAGGCAATAGGTAATGTTCGCCTGTGTAATTGTATGAAGCGCGCGAAAGGTGAAATGGAAGAGTGATAGTAAGACGCGTGTAACCTCCGAATGAAGAGTCAGTTGAGAGAGAGGGTTTGATGTTTGTGTGTGCTTAAATACTATTTGGATAGGCTCCAGCGAGCTTAAGGAGAAAAGTTTAGAAAAATGTCTTTGGAGAAATCCCATTGGACAGAAATATCACGTGGTGTGCTCCCTACTACGTCCGCTCGTTTTGAGTTGATTTAATATATAAGGCCACGCCGGAATTTGCGTGGGCATTATTTTTTATTTTTCACGCGCCAATACAATTATATTCACACTGCGCGCCTAAATTGTATTTATCCCAAACAACAATTTTTATCCGAATCTTAACCGTGTCAACTGGCACAGGCGCCCCTACTGGGGAATGCCGACGGAGCTTCCCAGGCAATTTTTAAACCCCACTTTCCCGACCCGACCTTGGGTCACATCTTACTTGTGGGAGTAAGATAAAACTGGCCTTGTGCCTAACTCCTGGAGAGGAGTAAATAAATACTCTAGATTTTCCACCTAAACACTGGATGCTCCCTTCACCTACACTTTTATTTTTGGGGTCATTTCAGTTGAACACTCCAAATGCCTAATTATTTCTTAACAGTCGTTTTCATTATTCTTACTTTTTAAACTTTATTTACTTTTAATCTATTTCATATTACAATTTTCGAATTATAAGATTTATGTAAAAACAAACAAAAAAATATTCCCGGGTTATAGCAAAGTACATTCAGCGACTTATTTAACTTTCTTTTTTCTTCTTACCGTACTGATTTTCAGAGGCTTACAAACACAGGTGAAACGTAGCACTTTATTTAATTCCAAAAACAGATTTTCATTCACGGAATAGCAGAATCACATTTATCGAATACTAAGTGGAGTCAGTAACACAATTGCTTACCATATTTACTGTCATGTCTTGAGACTGAGTGAAGATACTTCAGTATGAATTACCCTAAAAGAAAGTCTAACCCCATATGAAGAGAGATTGACCGAAAGCAATGTGGATTAATACTTCTTCTTCTTTGCACATCTTTGAAGCATGTGGTATACAAGTTTCACACTTTTTACACAGTCCTTTACATTATTGTTGTACTTTCAAGCTGCATCCGTTGGGCAGTAGAGGGCAGACCAGGCAATATTGCATCATATGGTTCTCCTTTCTACATTCCCAGATGGTTGGGTCAGTTATGTAGCCCCGTCTCGTCATAGCAACTTTTGATCCCCCCCATTCCCGTTCTCGGGCAGTTGAGTGTTTACCACTGGAGCCAGATGTAAATGATTTGAACTGTGGTGGCTTTGCTATCAACACTAGACATCCTAAGCAAATGATTCACACACTAATAAGCATCATAGAAGAAAGACGATTGTGGAGAGATACAGTGAGGACGACACTCATACAATAGTAAATTGTAAAAGAGGAATAATGATGAATGTTCGCTTACATTTTTCAAACACATCATCATCATCACCACCATCACCACCACCACCATCATCATCATCATCATCATCATCATCATCATCATCATCATCATCATCATCATCATCATCATCATCATCATCATCATCACATTCGGGTTAGCATCCGTTTTACATGCTGGCATGTGTTGAACGGCTTTTAAAAATTGACTTCCAAACTTATTTCTGGTCAGATTTGTTTGAAAGTCATTTCCTTAATTGAGGCAAGATTTTTATAGGCCGGATGCCAACCCAGTGAAGTGATGGGGACATGTAAGAAAAATAATATCATTAACAGTAAATGATACAGATAGATGAAGAAAGCAATCATGAAATTTTCACAAGGTTTTGTTAGTTTTATATTATTTACATTTACAAAAATTGTTATATTTTGGACTATTTATCAGTAGTTTTGTCTTTGTTTAATCGCAAATTCTATAAAACTATTTAGCAACCAATGTCAACATGGAATTGGACATTATCATATAACAGTATAGTAAATCGTCCCAAATTGGACAACAATTGTACTTGAACGGTTCAATCCCCCCCAACACGAACTTCCATAAAAAGTATCCTTTTTCATTATTTTGTTACTTATATTATTTTAATAAATTTAAACGAGAAAGTTTTTAATAGCTAACATAGTTTTATTAATTGCAGTGGATTTCAGGACCAAAGCATTCATAATTTCTTTCTTTAAAAAAAAAATAGTTTTTTGACATTCTAATATATAATTTCCGCACGATATAAATTCTATAACAAACTTTTGACTCCAGATCAACGCGCGTTATGTTTAACCACTCATTTTACTTTTTCTAGCTTCATAAAGTATTGATTCTCAAACAAGTTTAAAAACATTTTATCGTAACATTCAAATTTAAAACAGACCAGATGACAGCCTTTTACATTCTCGGTATAAAGGAATACAACTCCCTCATTCTGTTTTCACCTGCTGCTGCTGCTGCCTCTTAGATGTTATTTATAAATGTCATGCTTACAAAACACTGCAATTAATATTTATAACGAAGTAAAAAATCAAGTAAAAATATTTATATTGATAATAATTATAAAAAACTGAAAAAGGTTTGAAATTCGATCAGGAAAGCAATGGGGCTGTTAAAGCTCAATTTCACTGGATTAAATGTAAACATAATTGTTGCCTCAGTCGAAAATAATGCACCTCACAAATTATATAATTGTTGCCTCAGTCGAAAATAATGCACCTCACAAATTATGTAATTGTTGCCTCAGTCGAAAATAATGCACCTCACAAGTTATATAATTGTTGCCTCAGTCGAAAATAATGCACCTCACAAATTATGTAATTGTTGCCTCAGTCGAAAATAATGCACCTCACAAATTATATAATTGTTGCCTCAGTCGAAAATAATGCACCTCACAAATTATATAATTGTTGCCTCAGTCGAAAATAATGCACCTCACAAATTATGTAATTGTTGCCTCAGTCGAAAATAATGCACCTCACAAATTATATAATTGTTGCCTCAGTCGAAAATAATGCACCTCACAAATTATATAATTGTTGCCTCAGTCGAAAATAATGCACCTCACAAATTATGTAATTGTTGCCTCAGTCGAAAATAATGCACCTCACAAATTATATAATTGTTGCCTCAGTCGAAAATAATGCACCTCACAAATTATATAATTGTTGCCTCAGTCGAAAATAATGCACCTCACAAATTATGTAATTGTTGCCTCAGTCGAAAATAATGCACCTCACAAATTATATAATTGTTGCCTCAGTCGAATATAATGCACCTCACAAATTATATAATTGTTGCCTCAGTCGAAAATAATGCACCTCACAAATTATGTAATTGTTGCCTCAGTCGAAAATAATGCACCTCACAAATTATGTAATTGTTGCCTCAGTCGAAAATAATGCACCTCACAAATTATATAATTGTTGCCTCAGTCGAAAATAATGCACCTCACAAATTATATAATTGTTGCCTCAGTCGAAAATAATGCACCTCACAAATTATATAATTGTTGCCTCAGTCGAAAATAATGCACCTCAAAAATTATATAATTGTTGCCTTATTCGAAAATAATGCACCTCACAAATTATGTAATTGTTGCCTCAGTCGAAAATAATGCACCTCACAAATTATGTAATTGTTGCCTCAGTCGAAAATAATGCACCTCACAAATTATGTAATTGTTGCCTCAGTCGAAAATAATGCACCTCACAAATTATATAATTGTTGCCTCAGTCGAAAATAATGCACCTCACAAATTATATAATTGTTGCCTCAGTCGAAAATAATGCACCTCACAAATTATATAATTGTTGCCTCAGTCGAAAATAATGCACCTCACAAATTATATAATTGTTGCCTCAGTCGAAAATAATGCACCTCACAAATTATATAATTGTTGCCTCAGTCGAAAATAATGCACCTCACAAATTATATAATTGTTGCCTCAGTCGAAAATAATGCACCTCACAAATTATATAATTGTTGCCTCAGTCGAAAATAATGCACCTCACAAATTATGTAATTGTTGCCTCAGTCGAAAATAATGCACCTCACAAATTATGTAATTGTTGCCTTATTCGAAAATAATGCACCTCACAAATTATATAATTGTTGCCTCAGTCGAAAATAATGCACCTCACAAATTATATAATTGTTGCCTCAGTCGAAAATAATGCACCTCACAAATTATATAATTGTTGCCTCAGTCGAAAATAATGCACCGCACAAATTATGTAATTGTTGCCTCAGTCGAAAATAATGCACCTCACAAATTATGTAATTGTTGCATTATTCGAAAATAATGCACCTCACAAATTATATAATTGTTGCCTCAGTCGAAAATAATGCACCTCACAAATTATATAATTGTTGCCTCAGTCGAAAAT
The DNA here is from genome assembly GCA_963556195.1 of Sepiola atlantica. Classification (NCBI taxonomy): domain Eukaryota; kingdom Metazoa; phylum Mollusca; class Cephalopoda; order Sepiida; family Sepiolidae; genus Sepiola; species Sepiola atlantica. Next base: position 12,715,048 of record OY744515.1, read on the forward strand.
AATGCACCTCACAAATTATATAATTGTTGCCTCAGTCCCAAATAATGCACCTCACAAATTATATAATTGTTGCCTCAGTCGAAAATAATGCACCTCACAAATTATATAATTGTTGCCTCAGTCGAAAATAATGCACCTCACAAATTATATAATTGTTGCCTCAGTCGAAAATAATGCACCTCACAAATTATGTAATTGTTGCCTCAGTCGAAAATAATGCACCTCACAAATTATGTAATTGTTGCATTATTCGAAAATAATGCACCTCACAAATTATGTAATTGTTGCCTCAGTCGAAAATAATGCACCTCACAAATTATATAATTGTTGCCTCAGTCGAAAATAATGCACCTCACAAATTATATAATTGTTGCCTCAGTCGAAAATAATGCACCTCACAAATTATATAATTGTTGCCTCAGTCGAAAATAATGCACCTCACAAATTATGTAATTGTTGCCTCAGTCGAAAATAATGCACCTCACAAATTATGTAATTGTTGCCTCAGTCGAAAATAATGCACCTCACAAATTATGTAATTGTTGCCTCAGTCGAAAATAATGCACCTCACAAATTATATAATTGTTGCCTCAGTCGAAAATAATGCACCTCACAAATTATATAATTGTTGCCTCAGTCGAAAATAATGCACCTCACAAATTATATAATTGTTGCCTCAGTCGAAAATAATGCACCTCACAAATTATATAATTGTTGCCTCAGTCGAAAATAATGCACCTCACAAATTATATAATTGTTGCCTCAGTCGAAAATAATGCACCTCACAAATTATATAATTGTTGCCTCAGTCGAAAATAATGCACCTCACAAATTATGTAATTGTTGCCTCAGTCGAAAATAATGCACCTCACAAATTATGTAATTGTTGCCTCAGTCGAAAATAATGCACCTCACAAATTATATAATTGTTGCCTTATTCGAAAATAATGCACCTCACAAATTATGTAATTCTTGCCTCAGTCGAAAATAATGCACCTCACAAATTATGTAATTGTTGCCTCAGTCGAAAATAATGCACCTCACAAATTATATAATTGTTGCCTCAGTCGAATATAATGCACCTCACAAATTATATAATTGTTGCCTCAGTCGAAAATAATGCACCTCACAAATTATATAATTGTTGCCTCAGTCGAAAATAATGCACCTCACAAATTATATAATTGTTGCCTCAGTCGAAAATAATGCACCTCACAAATTATGTAATTGTTGCCTCAGTCGAAAATAATGCCCCTCACAAATTATGTAATTGTTGCCTTATTCGAAAATAATGCACCTCACAAATTATATAATTGTTGCCTCAGTCGAAAATAATGCACCTCACAAATTATATAATTGTTGCCTCAGTCGAAAATAATGCACCTCACAAATTATGTAATTGTTGCCTCAGTCGAAAATAATGCACCTCACAAATTATGTAATTGTTGCCTCAGTCGAAAATAATGCACCTCACAAATTATGTAATTGTTGCCTCAGTCGAAAATAATGCACCTCACAAATTATATAATTGTTGCCTCAGTCGAAAATAATGCACCTCACAAATTATGTAATTGTTGCCTCAGTCGAAAATAATGCACCTCACAAATTATGTAATTGTTGCCTCAGTCGAAAATAATGCACCTCACAAATTATATAATTGTTGCCTCAGTCGAAAATAATGCACCTCACAAATTATGTAATTGTTGCCTCAGTCGAAAATAATGCACCTCACAAATTATGTAATTGTTGCCTCAGTCGAAAATAATGCACCTCACAAATTATATAATTGTTGCCTCAGTCGAAAATAATGCACCTCACAAATTATATAATTGTTGCCTCAGTCGAAAATAATGCACCTCACAAATTATATAATTGTTGCCTCAGTCGAAAATAATGCACCTCACAAATTATATAATTGTTGCCTCAGTCGAAAATAATGCACCTCACAAATTATATAATTGTTGCCTCAGTCGAAAATAATGCACCTCACAAATTATGTAATTGTTGCCTCAGTCGAAAATAATGCACCTCACAAATTATGTAATTGTTGCCTTATTCGAAAATAATGCACCTCACAAATTATATAATTGTTGCCTCAGTCGAAAATAATGCACCTCACAAATTATATAATTGTTGCCTCAGTCGAAAATAATGCACCTCACAAATTATATAATTGTTGCCTCAGTCGAAAATAATGCACCTCACAAATTATGTAATTGTTGCCTCAGTCGAAAATAATGCACCTCACAAATTATGTAATTGTTGCCTCAGTCGAAAATAATGCACCTCACAAATTATATAATTGTTGCCTTATTCGAAAATAATGCACCTCACAAATTATGTAATTGTTGCCTCAGTCGAAAATAATGCACCTCACAAATTATGTAATTGTTGCCTCAGTTGAAAATAATGCACCTCACAAATTATATAATTGTTGCCTCAGTCGAATATAATGCACCTCACAAATTATATAATTGTTGCCTCAGTCGAAAATAATGCACCTCACAAATTATATAATTGTTGCCTCAGTCGAAAATAATGCACCTCACAAATTATATAATTGTTGCCTCAGTCGAAAATAATGCACCTCACAAATTATGTAATTGTTGCCTCAGTCGAAAATAATGCCCCTCACAAATTATGTAATTGTTGCCTTATTCGAAAATAATGCACCTCACAAATTATATAATTGTTGCCTCAGTCGAAAATAATGCACCTCACAAATTATATAATTGTTGCCTCAGTCGAAAATAATGCACCTCACAAATTATGTAATTGTTGCCTCAGTCGAAAATAATGCACCTCACAAATTATGTAATTGTTGCCTCAGTCGAAAATAATGCACCTCACAAATTATGTAATTGTTGCCTCAGTCGAAAATAATGCACCTCACAAATTATGTAATTGTTGCCTCAGTCGAAAATAATGCACCTCACAAATTATGTAATTGTTGCCTCAGTCGAAAATAATGCACCTCACAAATTATGTAATTGTTGCCTCAGTCGAAAATAATGCACCTCACAAATTATGTAATTGTTGCCTCAGTCGAAAATAATGCACCTCACAAATTATGTAATTGTTGCCTCAGTCGAAAATAATGCACCTCACAAATTATGTAATTGTTGCCTCAGTCGAAAATAATGCACCTCACAAATTATGTAATTGTTGCCTCAGTCGAAAATAATGCACCTCACAAATTATGTAATTGTTGCTTCAGTCGAAAATAATGCACCTCACAAATTATATAATTGTTGCCTCAGTCGAAAATAATGCACCTCACAAATTATATAAGTGTTGCCTCAGTCGAAAATAATGCACCTCACAAATTATATAATTGTTGCCTCAGTCGAAAATAATGCACCTCACAAATTATATAATTGTTGCCTCAGTCGAAAATAATGCACCTCACAAATTATATAATTGTTGCCTCAGTCGAAAATAATGCACCTCACAAATTATATAATTGTTGCCTCAGTCGAAAATAATGCACCTCACAAATTATATAATTGTTGCCTCAGTCGAAAATAATGCACCTCACAAATTATATAATTGTTGCCTCAGTCGAAAATAATGCACCTCACAAATTATATAATTGTTGCCTCAGTCGAAAATAATGCACCTCACAAATTATGTAATTGTTGCCTCAGTCGAAAATAATGCACCTCACAAATTATGTAATTGTTGCCTTATTCGAAAATAATGCACCTCACAAATTATATAATTGTTGCCTCAGTCGAAAATAATGCACCTCACAAATTATATAATTGTTGCCTCAGTCGAAAATAATGCACCTCACAAATTATATAATTGTTGCCTCAGTCGAAAATAATGCACCTCACAAATTATGTAATTGTTGCCTCAGTCGAAAATAATGCACCTCACAAATTATATAATTGTTGCCTCAGTCGAAAATAATGCACCTCACAAATTATATAATTGTTGCCTCAGTCGAAAATAATGCACCTCACAAATTATATAATTGTTGCCTCAGTCGAAAATAATGCACCTCACAAATTATGTAATTGTTGCCTCAGTCGAAAATAATGCCCCTCACAAATTATATAATTGTTGCCTCAGTCGAAAATAATGCACCTCACAAATTATATAATTGTTGCCTCAGTCGAAAATAATGCACCTCACAAATTATGTAATTGTTGCCTCAGTCGAAAATAATGCACCTCACAAATTATGTAATTGTTGCATTATTCGAAAATAATGCACCTCACAAATTATATAATTGTTGCCTCAGTCGAAAATAATGCACCTCACAAATTATATAATTGTTGCCTCAGTCGAAAATAATGCACCTCACAAATTATGTAATTGTTGCCTCAGTCGAAAATAATGCACCTCACAAATTATGTAATTGTTGCCTCAGTCGAAAATAATGCACCTCACAAATTATATAATTGTTGCCTCAGTCGAAAATAATGCACCTCACAAATTATGTAATTGTTGCCTCAGTCGAAAATAATGCACCTCACAAATTATGTAATTGTTGCCTCAGTCGAAAATAATGCACCTCACAAATTATATAATTGTTGCCTCAGTCGAAAATAATGCACCTCACAAATTATGTAATTGTTGCCTCAGTCGAAAATAATGCACCTCACAAATTATGTAATTGTTGCCTCAGTCGAAAATAATGCACCTCACAAATTATATAATTGTTGCCTCAGTCGAAAATAATGCACCTCACAAATTATATAATTGTTGCCTCAGTCTAAAATAATGCACCTCACAAATTATATAATTGTTGCCTCAGTCGAAAATAATGCACCTCACAAATTATATAATTGTTGCCTCAGTCGAAAATAATGCACCTCACAAATTATATAATTGTTGCCTCAGTCGAAAATAATGCACCTCACAAATTATGTAATTGTTGCCTCAGTCGAAAATAATGCACCTCACAAATTATGTAATTGTTGCCTTATTCGAAAATAATGCACCTCACAAATTATATAATTGTTGCCTCAGTCGAAAATAATGCACCTCACAAATTATATAATTGTTGCCTCAGTCGAAAATAATGCACCTCACAAATTATATAATTGTTGCCTCAGTCGAAAATAATGCACCTCACAAATTATGTAATTGTTGCCTCAGTCGAAAATAATGCACCTCACAAATTATGTAATTGTTGCCTCAGTCGAAAATAATGCACCTCACAAATTATATAATTGTTGCCTTATTCGAAAATAATGCACCTCACAAATTATGTAATTGTTGCCTCAGTCGAAAATAATGCACCTCACAAATTATGTAATTGTTGCCTCAGTTGAAAATAATGCACCTCACAAATTATATAATTGTTGCCTCAGTCGAATATAATGCACCTCACAAATTATATAATTGTTGCCTCAGTCGAAAATAATGCACCTCACAAATTATATAATTGTTGCCTCAGTCGAAAATAATGCACCTCACAAATTATATAATTGTTGCCTCAGTCGAAAATAATGCACCTCACAAATTATGTAATTGTTGCCTCAGTCGAAAATAATGCCCCTCACAAATTATGTAATTGTTGCCTTATTCGAAAATAATGCACCTCACAAATTATATAATTGTTGCCTCAGTCGAAAATAATGCACCTCACAAATTATATAATTGTTGCCTCAGTCGAAAATAATGCACCTCACAAATTATGTAATTGTTGCCTCAGTCGAAAATAATGCACCTCACAAATTATGTAATTGTTGCCTCAGTCGAAAATAATGCACCTCACAAATTATGTAATTGTTGCCTCAGTCGAAAATAATGCACCTCACAAATTATGTAATTGTTGCCTCAGTCGAAAATAATGCACCTCACAAATTATGTAATTGTTGCCTCAGTCGAAAATAATGCACCTCACAAATTATGTAATTGTTGCCTCAGTCGAAAATAATGCACCTCACAAATTATGTAATTGTTGCCTCAGTCGAAAATAATGCACCTCACAAATTATGTAATTGTTGCCTCAGTCGAAAATAATGCACCTCACAAATTATGTAATTGTTGCCTCAGTCGAAAATAATGCACCTCACAAATTATGTAATTGTTGCCTCAGTCGAAAATAATGCACCTCACAAATTATGTAATTGTTGCCTCAGTCGAAAATAATGCACCTCACAAATTATATAATTGTTGCCTCAGTCGAAAATAATGCACCTCACAAATTATATAAGTGTTGCCTCAGTCGAAAATAATGCACCTCACAAATTATATAATTGTTGCCTCAGTCGAAAATAATGCACCTCACAAATTATATAATTGTTGCCTCAGTCGAAAATAATGCACCTCACAAATTATATAATTGTTGCCTCAGTCGAAAATAATGCACCTCACAAATTATATAATTGTTGCCTCAGTCGAAAATAATGCACCTCACAAATTATATAATTGTTGCCTCAGTCGAAAATAATGCACCTCACAAATTATATAATTGTTGCCTCAGTCGAAAATAATGCACCTCACAAATTATGTAATTGTTGCCTCAGTCGAAAATAATGCACCTCACAAATTATGTAATTGTTGCCTTATTCGAAAATAATGCACCTCACAAATTATATAATTGTTGCCTCAGTCGAAAATAATGCACCTCACAAATTATATAATTGTTGCCTCAGTCGAAAATAATGCACCTCACAAATTATATAATTGTTGCCTCAGTCGAAAATAATGCACCTCACAAATTATGTAATTGTTGCCTCAGTCGAAAATAATGCACCTCACAAATTATGTAATTGTTGCATTATTCGAAAATAATGCACCTCACAAATTATATAATTGTTGCCTCAGTCGAAAATAATGCACCTCACAAATTATATAATTGTTGCCTCAGTCGAAAATAATGCACCTCACAAATTATATAATTGTTGCCTCAGTCGAAAATAATGCACCTCACAAATTATATAATTGTTGCCTCAGTCGAAAATAATGCACCTCACAAATTATATAATTGTTGCCTCAGTCGAAAATAATGCACCTCACAAATTATGTAATTGTTGCCTCAGTCGAAAATAATGCACCTCACAAATTATGTAATTGTTGCATTATTTGAAAATAATGCACCTCACAAATTATATAATTGTTGCCTCAGTCGAAAATAATGCACCTCACAAATTATATAATTGTTGCCTCAGTCGAAAATAATGCACCTCACAAATTATGTAATTGTTGCCTCAGTCGAAAATAATGCACCTCACAAATTACTGGACATTTTCTCTCATTTCTTCTTCTTTTCTTCTATCTTTTAAGTCAGCAGATTTCAGACCTTAAAATAATCTCAGTTTATTGTTCTCAACCAATTGAAATACAAATAATTCGTTAGTTTCACCTTTTTCTAATTAAGGGAGATTTGATTGTTGCAGTGCAATAACCAGTTGTTTTGTTTCTTCAAGGTCATGAGTCGGAGCCATTTCCAATGCTCAATCCGGGTTCAGGATCATCACGTCTGCCACAGAAATTTTTCCAACCACCGATTGTCATGATCATAACCCCCTTCACAAGAGTCCAAGGTTCAAACTCTGTAGCCTAACATTCACGGGACACATGAATTGGACTAAATAGATAGAAGATACTGCAAAGTCTGCTGCGGAGAAGGTAGCCTCTCTCTTACAGGCTAGAAAACGTTTCACACCTGCGAGCATCTTAAAGCCATCATTCGCCTGTGCATGGAGTATTGTGGTTTGGGCTGGTGTGTCAATCACTAGTTTCTCCCTCTTGAACAGAGTGCAAAATAGAATCTCTAATCTAATAGGTCCAGCCCTGTCTACTAAGCTTCAGCCTCTGTCTCATCGCCACAATGTTGACTCTCTGTTCTTGTTTAACAAATACTTCCATGGAATGTGTTCCGATGAACTTACTGCACTTGTACCCCCTCAATGGAAATACCTCCAACCCATCTGACTAGCAGCAAAATCCCACCCCTTCACTGTAGCAGTCTCTAGATGCTTGAAAATTTTCTTCTCTAATGGCTTCCTTCCTCGGACCGCTTGTCTTTGGAATTCCCTCCCTGACCCTTGTTTCCCTGATCATTACCAACATGCTGAAATTTAAATGTCATGTGAGCAAATATTTTGCTGCACAACTCCCCACTTAGGATTCTCCCTATTAAGTTGGCCCCTAATCACAGTATCCCCCTATGTCTCAATGGCAATATGCTTTGTTTGAGTTAAATTTAAAAAAACAAACTTTTATCTAAGTTTTAAAGTAAGAGCATAAGTTTCCTGGGTTCTTCAATTTTCCTGGGCAATGCCTGTGCACGGATCTTGCTTGTTAAATATGAATGAATTCACTGTTTTACTTGAAATTATTTGTTATTTTCTTACAAACGTGTCATAATAATTTCTTGGCAACAGCCGAGAAAAGCAACAACGAAGTACTTATACCAAACGCAGTAGAATTTAATTATTTACCGACCTGTATACTTGTAACGTGCTGAAACTTAAAAAAGAAATTTTTATTTCAAAATTTTATTTCGTTCAAAGATATCTTTACGATACACGAGAATAAAAAATTGATGGTTGTTGTTTAACTGTTGTTGGGGGTGGGGGGTCATTCCTGAAAATAAAACGTATGGTTAGTTGTAGGGTAAGTCATTTTCTTTTTATTATTTTTTCTCGTAAAGACAGCTGAAAATAAATTTTAATTAAAAAAAACAACAACTTAAAAACAGTTTCAACACATAAGCATACAAGTCAGTAGATAATTAAATTCTACTGCATTTGGTATAAGTTATTTGTTGTTATTTATTTTGTTTACGAATTCGACTGTTAACTATTCTCACTTTTATCTAATTTCACTTCATTAATGGACTCAACTCCTAAAATCTCTATAAATTAAATTTGTATGATACTTATCCGTGTGGTTTCTCACATCTACGTGACTTACACTATTTGCTGGCTTTGAGAATAATAATTCAAAATGTAGTCATGTTTACAAATTTTTTAAAACAAGATTTTTAAATACACTATTCGTTTTTGTTTTCGCATAATTTAATTTTGATTTCAATAAATAAAAAATATAATTCAATGTTTCCTTGTTTCCAAGTTACTTATAGGCGAGAAATACATACATAGCAGGACCGGCGCCACAGTTATAAAAGTGGGTGGGGGGACTCTCCTAAAAAGTGGGGGGGGGGCCGGTTAAACACATGCATATATAACTTCATTATTGATGACCGTAAAGTGGGGGGGGGGGGCTAAGTAAAAAAGTGTGTGTGGGGGGGGGCTTGATCCCCCCCCCCACCCCCTGCGCCGCCGTCCATGCATAGTTTCTGATAGTTTTATTAATATAGAGAAAATATTTAAGAATTTAGTAGCGAGCAACCCAATATTTTAAATGTAAACAACAACAAAAAAAGCACCTTGCTTTTTAAAATATAAAAAGAAATCAAGAAATGATAGGATTTTAGTTAAATTTTCAGTAAATTAGTTTTCATCAGTAAACTTAACGCTTTGTGCAATCTTGCATATCATTTCCAAATAAGTGTGTCACTTATTTCTTAGTTAATTGTGATTTATTTGAAATTTATTTTTAAAAAAGTAAATTTTATGAAGGTCATTCTCTGAAATTTAATTTTCACATTTCAATGCATCCTTAGCTTCCAAAGATTTTTGAAGATTGAAATGTGAAAATTAAATTTTAAAAATCTCAAAAAATATTCTGCATGAAAAGTTGATAGAGCCATCTTTCAATTTTACATTATATTGTGAAGGAAAAACAGTGAATGAATATTTTTGTTGCTAAACATGTAAGGAAGTGATAAAAATGGACTTGAGAGAAAGAGGGATACATAAAGACCTGGTCAGAGATAGATTAGTTTTGAAATCAATTTCTTAAAACCGTTCAATGCATGCCAGCATGTAAAATGGACGTTAAACCGATAATGATGATGATGATGATGATGATGTTGATGACTAAAATTATATTTAAAATATAAAATAAGACGTTATAAGCTTCCCATATCAGAATTTCTCATAGCATGTTATTAAAATAAAGCTGTATTAAAAAATCGAAAAATCTAAAGTTTAATTAAATTCCATGATAAATGCCAGTATACTGAAATCACATGCCCTTAATAGGGTTAAGATGAAAATTCATATACACTAAACACTAAATGTACAAAAGCAAAGAAATTCCCAAATGTTTACACTTTTATTGTCATTAAGGGTATGACTACATATCAACCAAACCATTTCATTATCACATCACTACAGTATAAATCTCTATGTATGAGTGGATGAAGTGTGTGAGGTGCGCTGAAGAAAAATTCCTACCAGTAAAATACATAGCCCTGTTGTGCTCGCATACCCTTAATGACAATAAAAGTGTAAAAATTTGGGAATTTCCTTGTTTTGTACATTTAGTTTATATGAATTTTCATCTTAACCCTATTAAGGGCATATGATTTCAGTATACTGGCATTTTTCATGGAATGTCACTACTTTTGTAAAGGCTATGCCTCAATACAATGGTAATTTTTAAGTTTTTTTTTAATTTTCTGGAAAACTAAGGTAAATGGTAAACTGAAATTAAAATGCCATCAACTAGACCCTAGAACGTCTATCTCTGCCAAAAATCAGCTGAATCCATCAAATAGTTGATGAGATACAGGGTTGCACATACGTACGTACACACAGATAACATGATTTCATGATTGAACTTTCTGGATCTCTGGGTTGTCTTGATTAATGATGCTGAAATTCTACACACTTATAGAACCTATCAAAAAAAAAATTTGTGCACAGTTTTAACTAATTTGGTTTATTGGTTTTTGAGTTATGATTGATCAAAGAAATGAGATTTCTAGCATAGGCCGTTTTTGAAGTCTATTAAGGGATAGAGCGCTCTCGCGCCTCCCTTGATTATCCGATGTGATCATATTTTAAAATAATTTTATATATCGGCATAATAATAATACGTTAAGACACTTCATGTTTGTACATACGTTATCACTCTTCACCCCTTTTTTAAATGATGGGACACCCGATCGCTAAAGAAACAATGCAAAAAAAAGGTCGCTGTTGCGTCGAACGTGAAACTCAAACTAAAATACTCTTCTTTGGCCTTCGGGATCTGTTCTCTCCAAATGATGGTAATATTGTTTGCACTGGACATCCATACAATGAAAATATCTCGCAAACTCCTGCAAGGCTTTTGAAGATAGACTGTTAACCAGATATATTCTGAAACTACATTATCCAGAGTACTTAGATAAGTAATTTTCAATTCGAACAAAGGCGGTACAATAATATCGTCGGTTCTCATTCCATCAGCTATGGCTGAGTATTTATTTACTCCTCTCCAGGAGTTAAGCACAAGGCCAGTTTTTATCTTACTTACACAAGTAAGATGTGACCCAAGATCGGGTCGGGAAAGTGGGGTTCGAAAAGCCAGCGCCTGAGAAAGTGAGCACTCTGGCCATTAAAAATTGCCTGGGCAGCCCTGTCGGCATTCCCCGGTAGGGGCGCCTCAAGCAGTAAGCAATAAACTTACTCCTCCCCAAAGAGGAGAGGCAAAGCCTGGGAGGGTGGTCCTCCTAGAACTGCACAGGACAGACCCATAGACAGGCGTAAATCAAGCCCCGAAGGCCAAGATAATACCAGTCTACGGGGTGCAGTATCCATTGGAACAGATACTACACTTTGATCTTAGCCAAAAGGACTGAGTAGAAGCGTGAATTTTTGTTATTCGTAGTTATTATTGCTTATAGTAAGGGAACCTTAAAAAAAAACATGCTCTTCATCAACCCCTACACTTACCCTAAATACAAACAAATCTTTTTTAAATATACTAGTAGTGCTTAACAAAAAATTGAATTAAAAAAATAACAGCAATTTTGGAAATACAACAAAAAGGGTTACTCGTTCTCTCCTTTGCTATGTGGTCAAGAACTGAGTGATCAATAATGCTTTCTTATTAGGAGTTAGTGATCATTTTATGTTATATTTAGATAAGAAAAGTGAACCTTCATGCTAAAGTTGAAAATAAATTTTTTTTAAAAATTTTCTGTGTAATCACATGAAAAAATAGAATCTCATTTTTATTTTTCCACTGATAGTATGGGGGCAAAGGGTAAAATTTTACTATTTCGTGAAGTTCATGGACTTCCCTAATATATACAATGAGAATAAACTACCGCAAAATCAAAATATTAAATTTAATATATACAAAGTTATCACACTATAGATGTGAACCATTTGGAGGTAAATAACTTTACCAATATTAATTCTATTACTCTGTATGTTTCAGGGTTGATAGAAAATGGTATAAACCATCCAAGGAGATGGCATGATCAACAGAAGAAAAGACATTTTGTGTAACACTATCTGCAGACGAAATCGGTAAAAACTGTCTAGCAAAATACCGCAGAAAGTTTAATTGGTCCCCCAATTTTATAAATCGGGGGACTTATGTTTTGAGGCATGTCCGTCCGTCCGGATTTTTCTCTGCAACCATCCATTGAATTTCTCTGAAATTTTGCATGAAGTTGTAACTTTGGTCAGGTTAGAAAGTGACATTCTCCGATTTTTGAAAAACATCTGATTAGTCCCCCAGGGGGTCAAAAGGCCCCAAAATGACAAAAAATGACATTTTTTCCCCCATAACTTTTCATCCATCCATTCAATTTCTCTGAAACTTGGCCAAAATGTGGAGGCTATTGTTCTTAATAGAAAATAAATATCGCTGACCTTGGAAAAAATCTGGTTCGCGCCCCCAGGGGGTCAAAAGCTCCCAAAATGGCAAAAGATGACTCTTTTCTCCCATAACGTTTGATCCATCCATTCAATTTTTCTGAAACTTGGCCAAAATGTAGAGGCAATTGTTCTGGATATAAAATGAGCATCCTTAACCTCAGAAAAATTCTGGTTCGCACACCCAGGGGGTCAAAGGGGTGTCAAAAATGCCCCAAATTTATTGCATTTTACACTCGCCACATCGAGTCACATACAGAGGGGGACCATGCATGCACAGCTTGTTTTAATAGCTTTCCCCATTAGTTCCAAATTACCCGCTGGGTAAAGAAGTTTAACGACACAGGAACATTGATCAAGTCCTCTAAGAAAGGGCAAGCAACTTCCACTGGCAGACAGTTGACTACAAGATAACCAGAGAAGGTTAACGCAATGTGAGATTCTGCCACCAGGAATCCAAAAATGTCACTTCGGAGACGCTCTCAAAAAATAGGGCTTTCTCATTCGTCAATTCAAAGAATCTTGAAAAAGGACCTTCAGTTGTATCTAGGACTGAATCAGGGAAGAGAATCCCCTCTCCATGAACGAAGCAATCACACTGAATAAATGTTTATTTTAACACATTTACTTTTTTGCTTATTGTTATTTTTATTTAATTTCTTTACCATTTAAATGAAATATCTTTTTTTAAAAATGGAAATTACTCCAGACAAAGCATGAAGCCACTTGATGTCAGGAGCTAAAAAAAAAAAAATACTACTTCAAGGTTAAAAACTAGCAAACGATATATGTTAGATGGATAGATTCCTACCAAGAGAATAACAATTCTTCCTCTTTTGTCAGAAACATCGCTTATGGAATGTGAGGACTAAAGGACAAAATAAGGGAAGCGAGAGTTACGAGGCGGCCGAAAGTAAACCCAAAATCCACTTTCTACTCTCCTTATTTATACTGCATTTGTTATTTAGCTGAGAGATGACTATATAAAAAATATTTGATATTCATTCCATCATTTTAGCTGCACACCCTTTAGGAATATATTATTCCCTGTGCAATCATTGTGTGTATTATTTTCACATTGAATTATTCTCATCCTTATCACTTTCTCCCATGTTTTTCTTGGCCTTCCCCTTCCAAATGACTACCTCACACATTTACTAAGAACTCTCAGCCATTCTGTCAATGTGATCAAACCAACAAAATCTGTTCCTATACTGTCCAGATTTTATTTTCCACTAAGGTCATCAGATCTAAGCCTGTCTTTAAGACTCGTATTACACATACATCGTATTTCTCTCAATGCAACACGTATCCTCAACCCTCACTGGCCACGTTTCATTTTCATACATCACTCTGTACACATGCCTGATAGACTTTTCCCTTGGTCGACAGTGATAATGATCTGCTGGCAGAAATTTTATGAACTTACTCCATCCACTTCTAACTCTTGCGATCACACTATTACCGGCTCAACTTTGTGCTCCAATGATATCACCAAGGTAATAAAACTTCTGAACCACTTCAATAGCTTTGCCATCCAAATATACTTTCTCCACATCTGAGTTCTCATCCGCACCCATTGTCTTACGCTTCTTGCACACAAACTGGTTATCATCGCTCAACTTACCTGTAATTCCACTGTACATTTTGTGTACCCAACTTACAAGTATCACAAAATATTGAGTTAGACCATATCTTTACACAAACTGAGTAGGTGAACTTTTGTCTTTGATCATTAGTAACATTCACTCTCTGAGCTTTACTTTGCATAGCATTTCTCCAAGTCATCCACGTAACAGGTAGATCTTCCATTGTTTCAAGCACTACATCATCAGCATACAGCATCTCTTCCAGATAGCCTCTACGAAACTCCCTGAACAACGCTTCTAAGACACAAATGAAAAGCAACAGACTCCGTACAGAACTATGATTAAGTCCCACTTTAACATTAAAACTGTCACTAAATGTGCTATTAATTCTAACATGACTTTGAGCATTTCAGTACATTGCTTGAACAACCTTCAGAAACCACTAGTTTACCCATAATTTACCCAACATTTCTTGGCACTGTCAAAACCTTTCTTCAAATTCATAAAAGCAAATACAAAATTACGTCCTTAGACATCACGGGACACCACACACAGCCAACAGATGGCCCCATTGGGGAGTCTTACCCCCTTTGCAGAGCTGCAGTCAGCATATTGTACAGTTCTAACTGACAGGCCATATTATTATTATTATTATTATTATTTGTACTCACTAGGATTTTTCACACAACTCATCATCAGAGATTACTCACTTATAATAACCGGTGGTGTTCCCTGGAGTCTGGATGACAACAAGTGTCCCCAAATTTCCAGTAGTCTCCACCTCTTTCAATAACTTTAGCAAATGACTTTGCGTTATCACAACAGCCGTTTACCATTGATTTCTCACTGGCAACGACCATTTGTTTTCATTGGGATTTGAGTGGCAATAAGCTTCCCCAAGGTCCCAGTACTTTCCGCACTCTTCCAGTGGAGGTCTGGTTAGTGCTCTCCCTCCTCGGTCTTTCCATCTTCCTTGACCCTTCACAACTATTTTTTGTGGTATCATCCGAGGCTGATGTCTTTTTTTTTCAGGGGGAGGGTGTGGGAGAGCACAGTTGATAAGATTTCTTGCAGTTTCAGTTCCCTTGGGTTCATGTGCTGTTCCTTCCATCTATTTGTTTTATTTCTGTTGCAGTTTCCATGTGGGTGATTAGTGTTTGTAGTTTATGTGGGTTGGTTTCTGCAGTCGAGGATTTTCCTTAAGATTTCAGCTGTTTTCATCATTGCCGTTTGTTGTATTGTCTCAGTCTTCCCCTTGATTCAAATTTCTCCTAGTCTTTTTTCCAGCCCTTTCGGGACTGTTCCTAGTGCTTCTACAATTATTGGTATTATATTGACTTTCTTCATGTTCCATATTCCTTTCAGTTCTCTGGCAAGCTCCGTGTATTTGCTTTATTTTTCTGTTTCTTTAATATTTACCCTATTATTATCAATAATAATAATAATAAAAAACGGTCGATACAAAATAGTAGTCCAAATAATACAAATAACAATCAAGATGAGACTAGTTGTCTGAACAATACAAATTATGATATTAGCTGAAGAAGGCGGGAGAGTACAACAGCCAAAATGTTGTGAACATAATCACCAAGATCAGAACAACAGTCTGAAATATGTACAGTACACAGTGTTTGGGATAAATTTGACAATTTGCTAGGGCCAACTGCTCACCGGTAAAGCTCTTACGAAAGCCAAGAAACTCCTCGATAAGGTCAAACACGCGGTCGAGCCAAGGATACTCTGGTTCTTCACAATGTGCAAAACAACAGATTGTTAGCCTACAGTTCGTCGTATAAAGTCTCATGCATCATGAAAACCAAATTGCCTCAAACTATGATCGTCTTTCGGTGTGGTTCGAGCAAAGACTGTCATGCCACGTTCACATCTTCAAAAAGCGACTCAGACTCAATTGAGATGGTTATATTGAGATGCTGTCCACGGTTGTCAAGTGCGCTGGGTGGGGAGGCTGGTAATGGGAAAGCTGTATGTGTGGCAGCACGACTCAGCTCCGTCACACCTCTGGGAAAACCCAGAAGTGGCTTCCATGACTTCATCAGTCCTAATCTAAATTCACATGAGCCTCAGCTCGACCATCAGTTGGGCGGGTAACATCCCGAAATCTACAAGACATAATCCAGGTCAACCACCAGCCTCCCAATGAGACCCGTCTTGTGGACCCATCGTTTGCACTGGAAGCATTCAACGGAGTTTACTCTGACGCATCTTTATTTCAAACTGTATTCAATCTTTAGGTTTCATTTTACTTTGTCATTCTAATTGCTCGCTTTTTGTACAACTTGGAACGTCACCTTGAAGAACACGTTGATGTATAAATGACCAAAGCATTGTCCAGTGTTTAAGAGCCATGTGACATACAGTTGTTTTTAAGTAGATGGTTTTTTAAATAAATCATATTTACTGTTTATAATTTATGGACTTTTTTGTTTTCTCAATTTTAATAATTAAATGTAAAAAAAACATGTAACAAAATAAAATGACAAAATAATTTTATTCCACAATATAAATTTTCAATCTACTCTATGAAATAATGTTGCCCGGATTTTAAAAGTTGGACCTAAATAGCATTTAAGCTGACAACTCAAACTTTAATTTTGACTAGCCAACTTTCAGTTATTATTATTGTACCATGTTATTTGCAATAGACTAACATACTTCATTACAATTTATTTAAAAAATAAAACTACTTAATCACAACCGGCAGTTTTCTAATATGTAAAAATTCTTAAATAGTCACCTTAAAAGAAAAATTAGCTAAGGAAAATAACTTTTATTCTTTAGTACAAGTTATCGTTTCTTACTTGCTTTTTTTTTTAATTTAAAAAAAAATTTTTTTTTTTTACTCAAGTCTGGCTGTGTTCTTTTTTAATCAAAACGAGGTTCACTTTTAGCTTTGATACTGAACATAAAAAACTCATGGTTATTGAACATAGAAATACTTACAAAAATTTTATTTTATTCTTTTATTCTTAATTTAAGCCCATAGTTTTCCAACATATAGAAATTTTTAAATAGTCACCTTAAAGATCAGCTAAGAGAAATAACTCTTATTCTTTTAATAAGAGTTACCGTTCCTTATTTGCTTTTTTTTTTCATCATTTTTTTTATTAAATCAAAAACAGGATCACTTTTAGTTTAGGTACTTAACATAAAAACCCCGCATGCTTATAGAACAGAAATATTTACAAAAGAAATTGGAATGTAATGCATCTCGGCCAATGCCGAGTCAGTACAGCAAGTTATGTGTATAGACATGATTGTACATTTCCAGCTTGTCAACAATAACAATTACGGCAATGATTTATCAAGTATAAATCTCACTGTGTTGATTTCTGCTTCATGTTTTTGGTCCACTTCAGCACTTTTCTTGTATTGCTCCGTCATAAAATCAACCCATTCTTGTCCACGCTTTGCTCGTCTGTCTTGTAAATAGTCAGTCTGAAAATGATAAACCGGAAACCATTATTACGCAGAAATAGGCATCCTTTACATTTGTCTGATACAAAAGAAAAAAAGAAGAATTATTAAAATTAAGATTATTAAACCTCTTAGCACAGCTGTTGCAAAATTGTGACAAGGCTACCACCTCTAATAGCAGACAGCACCACATGCAAAACTGGTTTTATTTGCAATATAAGACAACAGCGCAAATATATACAGTAAATTTAGCAATTGACTAATATGTATATGAGAAAATGACAATTTTCCATGAGTGGATGGTCAACGTCATTATAAATTCAAGATGGCCGCCACCACAATATGCAAATTAGTCACATTTTACAATTTATTTTGATAGTCCTACTTATATGCTACAAATGTCATGCAAATTGTTTGGGCATACAATGAAAGGTTAAGCTTACAAAGTCATTTTAAAAATAGGTGTAAAAAAAATCATTTTTCTACAAAAAAAAAAAAAAAAAAAAAAAAAATTCAGCGCTGAGAGAGTTAAGCAGTATTGTTATAACTAACTATACCTACCCAGAGTTGCCCGGAAGTCATTTTACTTTCATTTTTTTATTTTTTTATTAGGATTTAGAAAGATTATTAATTTAACCAGATTGTTATAAAATTATAACTAAATTGTTTTTGATAATGTTGTTTTAATCTCTATAAAATTATTGGATGCAAATAGCTTCCAAAACTTTCAATCATTTAACACATGAGGATTTGCTCAGAATTTTAAAGCCAAAAATGACACTATTTGATAGTTTAAATGCTTCCAAATTCCTTTCACATTTCGAATGGGTGTAAAGTTATTCATTTCATTCTATTTTTTTCAACTATTAACAGATTAAAATGGCTTGTTAACAAATAAATGCATTATAGTGAATTTAATTTCATAGTTAAATTATTTTTGGTCCCCCGATTTATAAAATCGGGGACTTATGTTTTGAGGCATGTCCGTCTGTCCAGATTTTTCTCCGCAACCATCTATTGAATTTCTCTGAAATGGCAATGGCAAAAAATGACATTTTTTGCCCCATAACTTTTCATCCATCCATTCAATTTCTCTGAAACTTGGCCAAAATGTGGAGGCAATTGTTCCTTATAGAAAATAAGTATCGTTGACCTTGGAAAAAATCTGGTTCGCGCCCCCAGGGGGTCAAAAGTCCCCAAAATGGCAAAAAATGACCCTTTTCTCCCATAACGTTTGATCCATCCATTCAATTTTTCTGAAACTTGGCCAAAATGTAGAGGCAATTGTTCTGGATATAAAATGAGCATCCTTGACCTCAGAAAAATTCTGGTTTGCGCCCCAGGGGAGTAAAATAATGCCGAAATTGCCCAGATTTATTGCATTTTACACTCGCCACATCGAGTAACATACAGAAGGGGACCACGCACGCACGGCTTGTTTAAATAGGATTTTTAAGACTTTTGTTTTAGTACTTATGTTATTGCAGTTTTGATTTTTAATAAATATTTGATTAATAGAAAAAATGATGTGTAAGTCACATAGAGGCGAGAAACACAAACACATGAAGTAGTTTCATGATTTTATTATTATAGAGATTTACAACAAATAAAACCAATTTAAAAAAATACTTAAAAAATTGAAGGTAAACTACTTTGTCACTCATAAAAAACTGCTTTTTAAAAACGAATTATAAATTTATTATTTATTTTTTTATGGAAGTCCCTCCAGACAAGGCATGAAGCCACTTGATGTGAGAAGCTGATAAAAAATAAATAGTACTTCAAGGTGAAAAACTAGCCAACGATAAGTGTAAGATGAATAGATTCTGACCCAGAAAACAGCAATTATTTCCCCTTTGTCAGAAACATCGCTCATGGAATGTGAGGACTAAAGGACAAAATAAGGGAAGCGAGAGTTACGAGGCTGCCGAAAGTAAACCCTAGTTAGTCACTTTCTACTCTCCTATTAAAGTAAAACTAGACGTTATTATTATTATTATTATATATAAGTATTATTATTCTTTATAATTCTTATATAAAAGTAAAGAGACATTATTTTGCTATCTAATTTACATATGTGTTTGTGGTGTGTACAGGCACACCTATGTCAATTAGATGGCAATGTTGACAAAAGAAAGTCACTCTTTCTCTAAATGCTTACAGAGACATTAAGAAATATTAGAGAGTGATTGAATCAATATAGAGTGAGAGGGTGAGAGAAATACATAGATAGCTAAGGGAGAGAGAGATGGTTGGCTTGTTCAGTTAATTATAAATTATAGCTAATCAGAACAATTTAAACAGAATTTTTCTTCAAACAAAACTCAATTCCAGAACTAAGGTATATTTTAGCATGTATTTTGTGTCCTTAAAGTATATAGAAAATAATCTTTAGGTAAAGAAACGTTGATTAACTCACATTTAGTATAATAATAATAAATTGACTTACCTGAGTTTTATGTTCTTTGGTACAAATTCTTTCACATATCTGAGTTGCCATATTTGCTGTAAAATGTTGATAAATAGTGTTTTAAAATGACATGAAAATATGGTGTATAGGGTGACCCCCAAAAGAAAACCATGCCCCGTGCAAACTTTTCGTCATATTCTTTTTTTAATGTACTAACGAGTTACCGCTTATCAAGGCCCAAAGGCCATTCAAGGATAAGGGTTAATGAGTTTGTCAGTTGGACGGTGAAACAACATAGAGAGGATTAATAACGATGATTGAAACTGGACAGAATTTTATTATTCAAGAGGATGGCTCAACAAGAATTTGTTAACATTGGACTTAAAAACAACCATTTCATAGTCAGCTAAGAAGCAGCCCCATGGTATTGTGTTCCACAGATCTTGGAAAGAAACTTTGCTCATGGAAATTCTGTTTAGTTTTAGGTACACAGAGGGAGAAAGGAAAATTATTTTCAGTGGTTGTAGCTGGAATAGTTTTTGTCGCAAATATTTTACAGGAGAGGGGATCATAGATTTGAGTTCAGTCGAGCATCTATGATGAAAATAATGATAGAGTATATAGAAAGACTAGCATCCTCTCTTCTGTGGCTGTAGGGAAGAGAAATTGGCATCCCTCATTAGATTTCAAAGTCGGTTTTGTACTCTGTCGGGGCAGGAAAGAGTGCTCTGAGCGGCTCCTCCCCAGATGTGACACCGGTACTCCACCTTAGGACATATTTGACTCTTATGCAGGTAGAGAATTGCATTAGTAGTGAGATACTTTCTGAAGCAGTAAAATGATCCAACCATTTTTTTTCAGCGACCTTAGCAACAGATTTGATGTAAGTCTTCCATTTGAGGTCTGGAGTAAAGGTCAGTCCTAGAAGCTTATCAAAAAAGGTGGTTTCCTCAAAGAGAGAGACATTTCTTTCAATTGGGGAAAGTGAGGATCCAGACGTTGGTGGTGAAAGGAGAAAAATTTGGTTTTAAATATACTAAAAGTAACCAGCCACATTTTTCCTCATTGCACGACATATTCCAGGTCAGAAGAGAGAGAATCAGAACGATCTTGATCATTAACGCTCTTCAAAGTGTTGCCATTAATGGTTTTGTCATCTGCATAAATGTCAACAAATATCTTAGAATGTGATTTTGGAGATCATTGATGAAGATCAGGAAGAGGTTTTGGCCTAGAATGGATACTTGAAGCACACCGGTATTGATACTATGTGCTTCAGACTTCTGTCCATTAAGGACTACTTTTATAAACTATTATTTGATGGTTGAGAGGACATTCCCAGATATTCAATAGCTAGCAAGTTTGTGAAGTAAACCTTTGTGCCAAACCCTATCAAAAGCCTTTGATATGTCAAGGACTATTGCTCTAGAAACAAAGCCCCCCTCAATAAATTCACTGATCCTGTTTGATATTACAGTCAGCACATCAGCTGTTGATATTGCAGGATGACAACCATATTGCTTGTCACTGAGTAGGTTGTTTTTGCTGAGGTGATTGATAACTTCTTGATTTATTACTGATTTGCCTGTACTGAGATGCAAACGACCGATTTCCAGTATTTTTAAATATTGGGCAGACAAGTTTTCCAAGGTGATGGGAAGCATTTCTTTTTTAAACAACAATGGAACAGCTTTGTAAGAACAGGAGCTAGTTCTAATTGAAACTTTTTAAGCACTATGATTGGAATATGGTGGATGATATGCTGCCTGTGAATGTTAGGTCGAGGGGTTTGGATGATAGACTCATGTAGGGTGCTATTAGCCATAACAATTGGTGGTTAAAAAAGGTTTTCTTATAATTGTTAAAAGAAAAAAGCTTCGTCTTAGCAGCATTAAATATCACCATCCATTTATGGCCCCATTCCACTACAGATTGGAGGTCATTTTCTAAGGATTCAGCCATTTCCTTGGATATGTGTGTGTTCGTTTTGCCCACATCTCGAGAATAGAGCGTGGTGTCATCAGCAAACCTACCAATCGCAGACATAATTTCATTAGGGAGGTCGTTTACGAAAATCAGGAATAAACGAGGCCCAAGGATCGACACCTGGGGCACACCCTCATTAATGTCATGTTGTTTAAATGTACGGCCATCGAGGGCAACCTGGATCTTTCTTTTGGCTAAAAAGGATCTGATTATATTAAATATTTGTCTAGTAATACCGTACAAATTAATTTGCATGAGAAGACCTTCATGCCAGATCTTGTCAAAGGCTTTGGATATATCAAGCGCTACCACCTGCCTTGTCCAATTTATGGTATATGCATCCAGAGATGACCGTTAGGATATCCGCAGTAGAACAGGCTGGCCTAAATCTATACTGTTGGTCAGAAAGAAGTTTAGCATTAACGAAGTGGTGGATTATCGCTAGATTGATTAATGATTCAAAGATTTTAGGGAGGAGACTGATAGAGTGATAATTTTCTGGGTCAGTTTTTCACCAGAGGCAATTTCCCAGCAAAATTCGGCAAAGCATTTGTTGTAGAGTTTGGAGAGGACAGAGACCAGCTCAGAAAAGCAGGGATAAGATTAAGCCCACATGCTTTGGCGGTATCAAAGTTTTTTATGATACCCCAGACATAGGAAGGCGTGATGATCATATCATCGAGTGTGGCTTCTGTCCGCAGTGGGAAATTTGGGAGGGACTGGTTTGTGAAGTCCAAGGTGGAGGTCAAGGTGAACTGCTGGGAAGGCAGTTCAGCCTTATCAGTTGGCGTGCAAGTGACATCATGATGGTTGGATAGTGGGGGAATTGTTAATTGCCTATTATTCACCACATTATTATAAATTTTCCAGAAATCGCGAGTTCTTAATTTTTCCGGCTCAATGCATTTTCAAGTCATCTCGGTCTACCTACTCTCAGCTGCGATTATTACACTTTTACAATGATTTCTTTAAGTTATAGTTTTTGTTTTACTTATGGCGGTTGAATCGGTAGAATAGCAACTGCACAGATTCAAGTTTTTTTTTATGTACTAACACGTCACCACTTATCAAGGCCCAAAGGCCACTCGAGGATAAGGTTCAATGAGTTTGTTCAAAGGATTGGTAATGATGGTTGGGACTGGACAGTTTGATTATTTAAAAGGACAGTCAAACAAGAATGTGTTAACATTGGAACTGAAGCAGCCCCGTGGTAGTGTTACACAGACAGGAGAGTTCTTGGAAAGAAACGTTTCTCATGGAAGTTCTATTTAGTTTTGGGTACATAAAGGAAGAAAGGAAAATTATCGTCAGTGGTTGTAGCTAGATGAGTTTTTGTTGTGAATGTTTTACAGGAGGGAACCATAGATTTGAGCTCTGTCATGCAACTATCATGAAAATAACAATAGAGTAGAGAAAAACTAGCAACTTCTCTTCAGTGAGAAAGAGGCTTTAGAGAAGATGAAATCCCCACTAGATTTCGAAGTCGGCTTTGAACTCTGTTAAGGCACGAAAGGATGCTCTGAGTGACACTTCCCTAGATGTGGCAACAATATTCTATCTTTGGACGTATTTGTGAACAATTGAGGAAAGTTGAGCTTCCTATAGAATTTCCGCAAGGGGGGGAAATGTATTTCTATGCCTGCTTTGATTCATTTAGTTACCTTATTTGCGCACTGTTCAGCAGGAAGAGAAAAGATTTTACTTCATGGGCGTCTCTGATGTCATCTCGTCATCTTGAGTAATGGCTCTTCGGCTTGGTGTCGAAAGCTTAGGATGATTAGCGTTCCCGAGTGGGCTATGGGCATCCGTCACATAGCCTTGGGCTTGTGTGATGGATATACTATGTCAAACATCACTACAAGACAGGCTTATTGAAGAAAGTGCAGGATACCGTCATGCATCAATTCAAATGTGAAAAAGCACGCTCCAAAGAGGAGCATTCCAGTTTGGGTGGACCACTTTGAGAACTATGGGACAGCGGAAAACTTCAATCGCCCGACCCATCCAAAATGACCCAAAAATCGATAGTGTGAGAGAGCCAGTTCAGCAGAATCCGACATAATGTGTACAAGAAGGAGCTGCAGACTCTATATTCGTCGCTTATTGTAAAGTTCTGGTTACAGCAAGATGAAGCAAGCTCTCACACATCAAACCTGTCGCAGGAATTGACTGAAATAGAACTTTGGAATCTGTGTGATCAGTTTTGAAACTGATTTTGAGTGGGCACCTCACAGCCCTATACATTTCTTTCTCTGGGGCTACCTTAAAGACAGAGCTATGCATGGAGACCCAAGACCATAACGGGGCCATATCTTGGTCGGTTTGTAAGGATGTCATAGACAAATTAACTTATGCCTCACGAAATGCACAGAGCTGTTAAATGGTGACCACCTCAAACTCTAGAATAAAGAAAAAAAAAGAGTTCAAAGGGTGTTATGTATGATATAATGTTGTAAACACAATAAGCCAGTTATCATTAAAGTTTCATTTAATTTTTTTTAAAGAAAATTTAGCAATGAGGCCTATTGAAATTTTGGGTTCATTTTTTTTTTGGGGGGGGGGGGGTCACCCTCTATTTTACAATTTTAGCAAAAAAACAAATGTGAAAGTTATTGGTAAACCAAATGATATTACTTACTCTTGGCAGCAATGTCTGTCAAACAGATTTCTGCTTGTTGCAGACAGCCTGGCAGGTACAAATCCTGCATTAAGGAGACTTCTTCAGTGCATTTTTCAAGGGTTATCATGTCACGATGACCTCTCTTGTCCTTTACACAAAAAGAAAGAAAGAAATTGCTAATTAACTTGCGGGTTAAGTAATCAAAATAGGACACACTCATTTATGATGTTCTATTATTTTTAACTTTATACCATAAAAAACTTCTTTTTTTTTTTTACTAATCAGTCACCACTTATCAAGGCCAATAGCCACTCAAGGATAAGGGTTAATCAAATGGATGGTTTGTCAGTTGAATGATGAAGACTATAATGAGAGGATTAACAATGAGGAATGGAGAAAATTTGAATACAATCGATGACAAATTTCTTTTTTACATTGAATATGACTGTGTTGTAGTCTGAAGAAAAGCAGTCCTATGGTAATGTGTCTCATTCCAACATTTAAAACAACTTTATTTGTCGTCTTCGTTGAGATGTAAATAAGACAAGAAATTAAAGAGAAATGAATGTATCCATGAGTATGGACGGAGAGGAAAGGTTATAAAGTATACATGGTGTTAAATAAATGCCCTGTTAGTAGAGAAGAGATAAGAGTTCATATACGAAGAATGTTTGTACAGTACACAGGTGTGGAAGTCAGGCAGTGTGTAAGTAATTATTTTTTGCGTGTGTGTATTATATTAAGTCCACGTGTGTGGCAACAGAAGTAGCCATGTTGAATCCTTGGAGCTTGTTGAATCCCAGGGCCAGACGGCCTGGGAGGTTTCTGTTGCATTCCAAGAGAAAAGTTTGGGGGTAGGTAGGAGCGCCGTGGAATGAGTCAGCTCACTGTGAGGTCTCCTAGCCGGAAAGAGGAAGAGTCTCGTGGACGCTCCCTTTTATCAACTTTAGTTGTGTATCTAGTTTGCTTGAGAGATGGCATCTGATTGGGCAAGCCAGAAAGAAAGTTAAATGCTTGCACCAATCAGCACCGAACTTATGAATTAAGAACAGATTCAAAATCGTAATGGTGGCTCATTGTAGCTGTGTTGCATGCTGCTACTGCTGTTATCTTTGCTACATAACAAATGTTCTTATACTGATTTTAAAAAATTTAAATAATTTTTGTTTATGAAAATCACTCCAGACAAAGCATGAAGCCACTTGATGTAAGGAGCTAAAGAAAAAAAAAAAAAAATACTACTTCAAGGTCAAAAACTAGCCGACAGTAAGTGTTATATGGATAGATTTTGACCCAGAAAACAGCAATTCTTCCCCCTTTATCAGAAACATCGCTCATGGAATGTGAGGACTAAAGGACAAAATAAGGGAAGCGAGAGTTACGAGGCTGCCGAAAGTAAACCCAAGTTAGTCACTTTCTACTCTCCTTTATTTTCTTTATCTGTTGGCTATGTTTCATAACGTGTTGTATGGAAAGTATTGGAACCCCGTCTTTATTTTTAAAAAAATAAAATTTTTATACTAATGAGTCACCACTTACCAAGGCCAAAAGTCACTTGAGGATAAAGGTTAATGAGATTGTCAGTTGAATGATGAACAATACTATGAGAGGGTTGAAAACAATGAATAGAATGGATAAAATTTGATTACTTATGGCTTGACAAGTAGTTTTTGACATTGGACTTGAAGACTGTTGTAGTTTGCAGGGAAGCAATCCTGTGGTAATGTGCTCCACAGATGGGAAGTTCTTGCCTTGACAGAATACACATCGACTTTGCAATCTAGTGGGGGATGATCTCTCTTGTTCTCTATCGCCCATTTCTCACAGAAGAGACGTTGCTAGTCTTTCTCTTCTCTCGTTATTTCCATGGAAAGTGCTCGACTGAGCTTTAATCTCTGGTTCCTCCTTGTAAGACATTCACAGCAAGAACTCGTCTTTCTACCACAACTGAAAAAAACCCAAAAAACTTTCCTTTCTTTCGTGTGCCTAGCATCAAACAGAATTTCCACAAATAAAGTTTCTTTCTAAGAACTGGCCACTTGTGGAACACATTGCCATGAGATTGCTTCCCTGAGGTCTACAACATGGTCATCTTCAAATCCAATGTCAATAAACACTTGTCATAAACTCTCCCTAAGTCATCAAATTTTATTAACCAAATAAAATAAAAGATTGAATAACCAAATAAAATAAAAGATTGAATAACCAAATAAAATAAAAGATTGAATAATCAAATAAAATAAAACAAAGATCAAATAACCAAATAAAATAAAAGATTGAATAACCAAATAAAATAAAACAAAGATCAAATAACCAAATAAAATAAAACAAAGATCAAATAACCAAACAAAATAAAAAAAGATCAAATAACCAAATAAAATAAAACAAAGATAAAATAACCAAATAAAATAAAACAAAGATAAAATAACCAAATAAAATAAAACAAAGATCAAATAACCAAATAAAATAAAACAAAGATCAAATAACCAAATAAAATAAAACAAAGATCAAATAACCAAATAAAATAAATCAATGATCAAATAACCAAATAAAATAAAGCAATGATCAAATAACCAAATAAAATAAAACAAAGATCAAATAACCAAATAAAATAAAGCAATGATCAAATAACCAAATAAAATAAAACAAAGATCAAATAACCAAATAAAATAAAACAAAGATCAAATAACCAAATAAAATAAAACAAAGATCAAATAACCAAATAAAATAAAACAATAATCAAATAACCAAATAAAATAAAACAAAGATCAAATAACCAAATAAAATAAAGCAAAGATCAAATAACCAAATAAAATAAAACAAGGATCAAATAACCAAATAAAATAAAACAAAGATCAAATAACCAAATAAAATAAAAAAGATCAAATAACCAAATAAAATAAAACAAAGATCAAATAACCAAATAAAATAAAGCAAAGATCAAATAACCAAATAAAATAAAACAAAGATCAAATAACCAAATAAAATAAAGCAAAGATCAAATAACCAAATAAAATAAAAAAGATCAAATAACCAAATAAAATTAAAAAGATCAAATAACCAAATAAAATAAAAAAGATCAAATAACCAAATAAAATAAAAAAAGATCAAATAACCAAATAAAATAAAACAAAGATCAAATAACCAAATAAAATAAAAAAGATCAAATAACCAAATAAAATAAAACAAAGATCAAATAACCAAATAAAATAAAGCAAAGATCAAATAACCAAATAAAATAAAACAAGGATCAAATAACCAAATAAAATAAAAAAGATCAAATAACCAAATAAAATAAAGCAATGATCAAATAACCAAATAAAATAAAAAAGATCAAATAACCAAATAAAATAAAACAAAGATCAAATAACCAAATAAAATAAAACAAAGATCAAATAACCAAATAAAATAAAACAAAAATCAAATAACCAAATAAAATAAAAAAGATCAAATAACCAAATAAAATAAATCAATGATCAAATAACCAAATAAAATAAATCAATGATCAAATAACCAAATAAAATAAATCAATGATCAAATAACCAAATAAAATAAAGCAATGATCAAATAACCAAATAAAATAAAACAAAGATCAAATAACCAAATAAAATAAAGCAATGATCAAATAACCAAATAAAATAAAACAAAGATCAAATAACCAAATAAAATAAAACAAAGATCAAATAACCAAATAAAATAAAGCAAAGATCAAATAACCAAATAAAATAAAACAAAGATCAAATAACCAAATAAAATAAAACAAAGATCAAATAACCAAATAAAATAAAAAAGATCAAATAACCAAATAAAATAAAACAAAGATCAAATAACCAAATAAAATAAAAAAGATCAAATAACCAAATAAAATAAAACAAAGATCAAATAACCAAATAAAATAAAGCAAAGATCAAATAACCAAATAAAATAAAACAAAGATCAAATAACCAAATAAAATAAAACAAAGATCAAATAACCAAATAAAATAAAACAAAGATCAAATAACCAAATAAAATAAAACAAAGATCAAATAACCAAATAAAATAAAACAAAGATCAAATAACCAAATAAAATAAAACAAAGATCAAATAACCCTGCATTTGCTTTATTTTGCTTATAAGCTCTGATAAATTTCACCGTTCTCAGAATACAATACAAACAGAGAAAAGAAAAAAACATTTACCTCAAATTCCCTGAGAAAATAATGAATGTCTCCTTGCAAAATCGGGCGATGATCAAAAAGACGACTTTCCAGTTCACCCAAATCTGAAAGACAAAAATAGACAACACAATTGGTAAGAACTACAAAGAAGAACTAATCCACTTTTCCAAAAGTAACTAATCGAAAACATTTCAAGAACTCACCGAAAATGAATCTACTTCCGTTTACATTTTAATCTTTATGGTTCGTTTGTTTCATTTACCAAACTTTTAAATGCTCCACAACTGGAATGCTAAATATCTAAGTTACCGTAAGATGCGATTTTGAAAATTTATAAATATGATGTTAAATAAAAATGTTATGTTTTGCAATTTTTATAATGAGGATTGATAATATTTAGATTATTCAGACTACTATATTCTCATCTTGGTTGTTATCGGCACAACGTTTCGGCCGATGTAAACTCTGACCTTCTTTAGGTGCATCTTTACTAAACATGGGAAACTCGGAGTTGAACATAGGAACCTGAACTGAATTTTGAAAAGATACACCTGAGAAAGCCAAGTTTCCAGATATACTACGATGAGATAACTAAAAGAACAAAGTATTCAGGATAGCTAAACAAATTCAAAGAACAATATGGAGAAAAGTGCATTCAAAATGGCAATGGAGTTTTAGCAACAAATGAACAGGACAAGAGGGATGCTTTGATATGCCACTATGAGAAATTGTTGGATACTGAATTTCCATGGAACCATGAAAATCTAGAAGTTGCTGAAGCAGTATCTGGTTCAGCTATACGAATTGAGATAGAAATGGTATGGGAAGCTGTGAGTAAGATAAAGAAGGGTAAGGCTGCAGCACCCTCAGGCGTTGTTGCAGAAATGTTGAAGACATTGAGATGATTACAAACTTGACAAATTAGATTGTAAAAGAAGAAGTTATCCTGAAAAACTGGGAACTTAGTACAATTGTGAATCGCTACAAGGGTAAAGGGGAAGGACTAGATAAACGTAATTACAGAGGCTTAACATTGATGGATCAGACCCTGACAGTGATTGAGAAGATAATTGAGCAGCAAATAAGAAGTCAGATAAGCATAGATGAAATGTAGTCTGGTTTTATGCCTGGGCAAAGTACCACTGATCCTATATTTATCCTGAGACAAATGCAAGAGAAGTACCTTGGTAAGAAGAAGAACCTGTATCTTGCCTTTGTGGATTCGGTGAAAGCTTTTGACAGAGTGTCAAGAGAGGTTATCTGGTGGACTTTGCTTACACTGGGGGCAAATGAATGGTTGGTGAAGGGTGTTCAAGTAATCTGCAGAAATGCTCAAAGTCGTGTTAGAATTAACAGCAGATTTAGTGACAGGTTTTTAAATAAGAGTACATCGGGGTTCTGTACTGAGTCCGTTGCTTTTCATTTGTGTTTAGAAGCATTGTCCAGAGAGTTCTGTACGGGTTGTCAAGAGATGATGTATGCTGATGATTGAGTACTTGCCTTTAAAACAATAGATCTACTTGTTAAGTGGTAGACTTGGAGGAATGCTATGGAAAGTAAAGGTCTGAAAGTGAATGTTCCCAAGACCAAAGTGATGATCAGTGGCTGTAGTGTTGGAAAGCTCCCCAAAACAGGAAAGTTCCCCTGCTCAGTTTGTGGAAAGGGAGTCGGATGCAACTCAATATTTTGTGGTACTTGTAAGCATTGGATACACAAGAAGTTCAGTAAAATTACAGGTAGGTTAAGAGAGAATAACCAATTTGTGTGCAAAAAGTGCAAGACAATGGAGATGGATGAAAACTCAGATGCAGAGAAAGTATGGCGACGCTATTGATGTTATCAAGAAGTTTTATTACCTTGGTGATACCATTGAAGCATAGGGTGGAGCAGGTGCTAATGTGATTGCAAGAATTAGCAGTGGATTGTTCAATTGTTCAGGGAACTTCTACCATTACTAACCAGCAGAGTGTTACCACTGTCGACCAAGGGAAGAATCTATCAGGCATGTGTACGCAGTGTGATGATGTATAGAAGTGAAATCTGACCAGTGAGGGTTGAGGACATGTGTTGTATGGAGATAAATGATATAAGAATGATACTATGGATGTGTAATTTGAGTCTTAGACAGGCTTTGTTTTGATAACCTCAAACAAAGATTACATTTAGACAGCATGGGGAGCTGTATACAAAAGAGTAGACTTTAACGGTATGGTCACGTTGTAAGAATGGATGAGAGTTCTGGAGTTAGTAGAGGTAGAACAGTTGAGTTAGCAGTTTCAGTTCACATGGGGAGGCCAAGAAAAACATGGGAGGAAGCGATAAAAATGGACCTGAGGGAAAGAGGGATAAATAAAGATCTGGCCAGAGATAGGTTAGTTTGGCAGTCAATTTCTTAAAGCCATCCAACGCATTACAGCATGTAAAACGAACATTAAACTGATGATGATAAGGAGGAGTTTGACTCTTAGGTTCGCAATTTTGAAAATATGCACCTGAAGAAGGTTAGAGGTTACATCGGCTGAAACGTTGTGAATATAACAACCAAGAAGAAAATAGTAGTCCGAGTAATCCAAATATTACAAACCTCTTTTCCAGTGAACAAAAGTGCTTTAGAGAAATTTATTTTTATGTTTGGAAGCTGATTAAGAGTTTTATTCAATTGCTAAAAACAAAAACAGGTTAAGAATGCCAAATTTAAAATTGCACAAATACTTCAAAATCGTAGTAGTGAAATATTATTAGGGGTGGGCTATAGAAACAAAATTTTTCAAATTTATGCCAAAAGTGGCTTATTATCTTCATTCATATGTAACTAGATGGGAACAAGTGATTTTTTTCAAAACGGGTCAAAATTGGAGGGTCGCAAGCCTCAAACGAGATTTGGCCGCGCTGATCCGCGAAAACGGCCCAAATTTCACCCCAAAAGACACTTAGTCACTTATTGCAAGTCTTAGGGTACATTTTTTGACCAGAAATGCCTTTATATACCAGAATCTGTCATTCTCATATACTGTCCTACAAGTATAGGGCTTCTTAGGGTATCTCAGGGTCCAAAATGGGTCAAAATTGTCCCAAAA
Organism: Sepiola atlantica; assembly: GCA_963556195.1. NCBI lineage: Eukaryota > Metazoa > Mollusca > Cephalopoda > Sepiida > Sepiolidae > Sepiola > Sepiola atlantica. The sequence goes on from OY744515.1 coordinate 12,747,010, forward strand.
TAAGCCAAAATTGGCCAAAATGGCGGTTTTTGGCCGAAAAACAGCTATTATCATCTCCCCTAGTCTATAAGACAACTCTGTATGACTCCTAGCAGTTGGGAAAAACTGAAATGGGCACCCTGCTACTTTCTCCCATTCTTTTTTGGTGTTCTTAAGTGTTAAAAATGACAAAAAGTGGTCAAAAATAAGAGAAAAAGGGCCAAAACTGAGTTTTAATGAAAATTACCATATAAGGAAATGTTTCCTTTTAATAGCAATTCAGTGTCTTCTTTAAATGGACTTGATGACACTACATTGCACTAATTGTGAAATGATTCATTGCACTATGCTTTCTTTTTCAGTTAGTAAATGCAGTGAACATGGCTGGTGCAGCAGGGCAGATTGATGAGAATTACAGTTATGATGATTGGACTTTTCTTCTGCTTGATTCTCTTCCGACTGAGGCTGAGTGTGTTCAAGCTATACAACATCATGCTGCCAAATACAGTACCATTACACAGAAAAACCACGTTCATCAGTTCTCTTTGCGGCTCCTACAATTGTGGCAGAAAGACTTTGGAAGTGATGTTCATTATGTAACGATACCTGGGATCAAACATAAATTTGATCGATTGCTAAAAGTCTACGACACGAACGTCTACAAAGCGAAAGGTTCCAGACGTGTGAACATGATCAAGTGGAAACGAGAACGCTGTGTCCTTTTCAACCTGTTGGGAAAAGATGTGAATCCTGATGATTTTGATGACTATGAGCGTAGATTCTTTTTTGATCAAAAGTCTCTTGTACGTAAGTGGCTTATCGACACATTCCATGTGGATATGGAACACGAAGAAAGAATTCAGGCAGAGCAGCAACAACAGAATCATTTTGATGATGATCCGTTTGATGAAGTAGATGAAATAAGTGACCAATTGTCGACACCTCATCAAATACTGATCAGGGGGATGATGTTCAGCTGAACGAACGGTGCGTTGCCATATGGGATACACCGAAGGGACGAGAGTGGTTCATTGGTATGACACAGGAGAAAGTTGGGATGGATGAATATATTGTGGAATATCTAGAACCACTTCCCAACCACAATAGAAAGAAAACATGGCAATATCCTTCGCGGATTGAGGAGCAGAAGACATTGAAAATTCAATTTTTGCCGTGCAATGTCATTGGTGCATGGGACTTGACGAAACGGAAACCAGTATTTGTGCTAGAGAATTATGATGTGATAGATGAACTCTTTAAAGCATTATATTGATATTTTACTGGTTAATGATAAGTATCTTAATGAGTTGATATGTAAATTTTAGATGCTTTTGTACCAAATCAATGCTTCATACACTGTGGAGTTTTACAGTATCATATCCAAGAAATTGAGAATTTAGGGCCATTTTCATCGATTTTTGGGAGTTGTGGAGAAAAATTGTGTAATCGATGGTCAAAAAATGTACCCTAAGACATGCAATAAGGGGCTAAGTGTCTTTTGGGGTGAAATTTGGGCCGTTTTCGCGGATCGACGCGGCCAAATCTCGTTTGAGGCTTGCGACCCTCCAATTTTGACCCGTTTTGAAAAAAATCACTTGTTCCCATCTAGTTACATATAAATGAAGGTAATAAGCCACTTTTGGCATAAATTTGAAAAATTTTGTTTCTATAGCCCACCCCTAATATTATGATATTGTTTGCACTTTTTTGTAAATAGGATTAATTATACATTCTGATCAGAATTTATTAAGGACGACCAGTTAAACAGTTCATCATGTCATTAAACCTAATCATTGCATTTACTAACGTATTGTTTTCAGTGGATAACATATAGAATTTGCATCATCAGTCTGGAACTGCCTTGTTCAGAACATTGCCTGCCTGGAAACCGTTCAGAGACAAGAACATCCCGGAGTACCATTTTGATCTTCATGGTTGATATTGCCTAGAACTAGTTAAGATTTGCCGATCTGAAACACAGACGTAGAAGATAGAAGTGTGAAAGTACACTTCTTGTAACTGAACGACTTTTCTACCCAAAATAATTATTTTTATACTAAAACCAACCGACGGATTTGTTAATTAGTTGTCTTTCATTGTTTTACTTTGAAATGACCCGTTGCTCTTCAGTGGTACCAGGTTGCTGACCAATGCCGGACAGTTGCCCTCTGATCTTTAAATAACAACGTGGGAGAGCGGTGATTGCCGGACAAGAATCTTTAGACATCTTCGGCCTTCATTAGTACAGCAACTTTTCCCGAGCAGTGCCAGGTGACCAACTGAACCTAGGAACGGCCAAATTGGTGATGTTACTGTTTGAGGAACTGGGGTACACTAGCAGATATGTACATCATAAAGTTGTTGTGCAATTTCAGTTTTTAGATATAGGGGTTGAACTGGAAAATCACCTGCTTTTTCACCTTCATCCGTTCACTTAATTTCAAGGCCGTATTTGCTTTGCACAAATTATTCTAATATAAATAACTTTACAGAATCTAGGACAAGCAACGTTTCCAGTATTTTAAGATGGACGATTACTAGAGTTTTTTATATTTTTTAAAATTTATTTTCCATGGAGACGTCACTTACTAATTCAAATAGCATGACTAGTGCCACTGTATGACAAACTACAGCAGCACAAAACGGTCAGCAGACACATGCAGCAATTCGAATGTGCAGGAGACAAAGCAGCCACAATAATAAGCATTTTGTAATACCATAGTTTAAACTAAACATGTTGACACACATGATAATAATTACTAGCCGGGACATGAAGAAATTCCACAGTTGTGTATTCTTTAAACATGAAACATATTTATCTAAGAACTCTGGTTAATATAGTTTCAGAATATATCTGGTTATGGGGTAAAAAGGTAAAGGTCGCATAGCTTGGACGCGCACGAGTGTCGTTGCCGACATCGCACACTGCCCATGGTTGTAGCGGCGGTGATTTGTTAAGAATCACCGTGTCTAGGGCACAGCATATGGAAGGCGGAGCCCATCCCTCTCCTTCCGCTGCCTTGAACCTTCCCTGAGTTTTAGTCAGGTACCCATTTACTGCTGGGTGGACAGAGGGAGTTTTCAGACCCGGAAATTTGCATGCCGTGAGTGGGATCGAACCCGGGTCGTTCAGCCCAAAGACAAGTGCTATAACCACTCGTCCACAGGCCCTCCCTGGGTTATGGGGGTCTATCTCCAAAATCCTTGTAGAAGTTTGTGGCATATTTTCATTCTATGTACGATATTATTGTACTATCTTTGAACAGAACAAATACTACACTTTGATCCTAGCCCAAAGATCAAGAAGTATATTTTAGTTTGAGTTTTACATTTGACACAATCGCGACATCAGATGAAATTTTTAAAATTACTTTTTTTGCATCTTCGGTGATTGGGTGATCCCATCTTTTAAAAAAGGGATGGAGAGTGATAACATACGTACGAATATGAAATTGCCTTAGCGTATTATTATATACATTATGTCAAAATAAACTTTAAACTTTTTATTTATTATTAAAACAAAATAAACACAGATTTTAGTGCTTAACGGGTCCCATGGCTGACAATAATGACTCAGTAAAATCTATCAACGAGTTACAACAGCAGACAAAAGAGAAACACACAAAATGAAACCCGAGTTCCTGAAATGGAAAACAAAAAAAACTCTTACTGATTTATTCATATTGTATTTTTTTTTTTTTACTAGTATATTTAAATTGTTGCATTGTATTTTTGGGGTTGTAAATTGTTTCTTTTTATTTTGTTTTGTAATTATTTTTGGTACTTCTAAAGAATGGTTACCGTCAACCGGGGCTACTTAGACAATTCTATCGCAACCTGTATTTTCCGTTTTTAACTAATCAACTGGGCTGTGACATATGCATGATACAACACAAGTGTGACATATGCATGATACAACACAAGTGTGACATATGCATGATACAACACAAGTGTGACATATGCATGATACAACACAAGTGTGACATATGCATGATACAACACAAGTGTGACATATGCATGATACAACACAAGTGTGACATATGCATGATACAACACAAGTGTGACATATGCATGATACAACACAAGTGTGACATATGCATGATACAACACAAGTGTGACATATGCACGATACAACACAAGTGTGACATATGCACGATACAACACAAGTGTGACATATGCACGATACAACACAAGTGTGACATATGCACGATACAACACAAGTGTGACATATGCATGATACAACACAAGTGAGAAATTCTTGGGAATACGGTTGCCAGTATGCTTGAGGATTATATTTCACCAAAGGAGAAAACATCACAAAATCCTGGACCAAAGATAACCCCAGGAACAGCCAATTCGCATCCATCTACATCTGATGTGAGAAAATGCTAAAGTGCTCCTCCACAACCTGAAAAGTTTCAGTGAAGAGAAATAGAAAATTTGCACCATTTGCGACTGCAGGAAAATGAAAAGTGAATTGAAAGGGATTTGACGAATGTTATCTATGGTATCATAAAATGTGCCTTAGTGAAAATGGTGGGTTGAGTGCCACTGATTATAGCCGCTGCGCCTAGTCATCTTTTTCTGTTCTGAAGGATGTTTACGTGCCTTGTCACAAGGCGGGGGTTATAATGATGTTGTATAGTGGGGTTACTATGATAATGCATTATAAAATGCATTATCATAGTAGCCTTGTCAAAGGGGCTGCTATAGTATGTTTTTGACATTAAAAAAAATTCATAAAAAGCTGAAATCATTTTTTCTTTCACCTTTTCAAGAAGATCAAAATCTAAGTGTTATTCATTCAGAGAATAGGCATTTTTGCCCAACAAGAACGACACGGTAAGAACAATAGTAGCCCTGGTTGACTATCTAGAAGATTTCAATACTTATGGAGTCAGTCCTGAGTATTGACGGAGAATCCCGAGTCAGTCCCGGTAATGACCGAGGCAGTTTACGATTTAAAAACCGTGAAAAAAAAAAGTAAAAAGGCAGATGTCACTAAGCATGCGAAGGGTTAGGTTAGGGTTAAAAAAAATTGTTATCACTCCTCAAAAATAAAAATAAAGTTGAAAAACCTTCCTAAAAATTTTTTTTATCACCCCTCAAAAAAATAAAAATAAAGTTGAAAAACCTTCCTAAAAATTTTTTTTATCACCCCTCAAAAAAATAAAAATAAAGTTGAAAAACCTTCCTAAAAAAATAAATAAAATGCACCAATATACAAAAACAAATAAAATGCCCACATAACTAAAAACAATAATTATAATAAACAAACATACAATGCAAGCATGTATCTATCTCCATTTATATCAAGTTAGGTATGTGTATATGCTTAAATATTTTTTACTTTTTTCACCTCAAAAAAGGCATATTGCCACTAAGACATAATGGGACACTATGATTAGGGGCCAGATTTATAGAGCGCATCCTAAGTGGAGCGGAGTTGCGCAACAAGATGTTTGTTCACATTACATTTAAATTTCTGAATGTTGGTACAGTTAGGTAACAGAGATCAGGGAGAAAATTCCAAAGGCAAGCTGTTCGAAGAATGAAGCTATTACAGTAGAAAGTTTTCCGGCATCTGGGAACCTCTCCAGTGAAGGGGTGGGATTTTGCTGCTCGTCAGGTTTATCTAGGGTATTTACGTTGAAGGGGGTACAAGTACACTAAATTCAGCAGAGCACATTCCATGGAAGTACTTGTAAAACAAGCAATATTGTGGTGATGGGACAGGGGCTGAAGCATGGTAGATAGTGTGGGACCTATTAGGTTAAAGATTTGTATGCGCAAGATTCACTCCTAAACTAATTAACCGATCATTATAAATTTTGGAACACTGCTAAGTGTAAGAGTGGGCTATATTTAGTTTACTTTAGTTTTATGCAAAAGGGGATAAAAAGGGATAGGAAGGAGCTCTTCGTGAAATTTCAGATAACTTCGATTTTTGTGGAATTTTAACAATAGGTAGTATACAACAATAAATATTCCTCCAATTTCAGTTTTTTGGGGGTAAGGGTGTTTAGGAAGCACAACCTCCGATATGAAAATTCAAATCTTTCAGATTTGCATTAAATTTGATTCAGATGCATTAGACTTCAACAAATTTCCATGAATTCCTGTAAGAGCGCGGACCTTAGCTTATTAAGATGTTGTGTCTTAGAGAAAATGCTAAGATCCACGCTTACATTTAAATTGTTAAAGAAATGTTTAAAACAGTAAAAACAGATAAAAACAAATAAAAACATACATGAATAAAGGATGAATGGAAGAAAGAATATTTAAACAAAAACGATTTATATATGTATACAAGGTACAAGAATTGATTGTTCATTTGAAATTATTCCGTTAAGGAAAGTAACAAAATGTCTGTGCCTGTAATTTATAAGTGCACATGTATGTGCGTGCACGTGAGTTGAGATCTGTCGGGTAGGCATTCGTGTATGCGCCTTTGTCAACAGTGTGTGTATGCGTGCGTGAGTGTGTGGTTGCATGCGATAGATAAGGTGTGTGTGTCGCTCTGTGTCCATGGCGTGGGACAATATGCGTGTGTGTGTGCTCTATGTCGTTGAACAAGTCAAGCAGCCTCTCCGCCACGAAGTCTGGTTGGGTTGGACGAAACGTCGCTGTTGCCTGCTTTCTGGAAATGAGGAGAAAGAGAGAGAAGAGACAGATTTTGTTTCGCGATCTGCTTTTATATTTTATGACACGTTTTCGTGCCAACGTAATTGAAAGCAGGTCACGTGATAGCTATCTTTGTTTTGTTTTTTGCACCCTTTTTTGACTGTTTGTGGGAGTCAATTTTTATGCTGGGGCTCATAATCAAAGCCCACTTTTTCAAAAACTTTGATACGTTAGTTTTGTTTTTTTTTTGCAGGGGAAGAGGTGACTTCTAACGTAATTTACAATATATTTTAGTTTCGATGATTTAATTAAAAGTACTAGGCTGAGAAAAAAAAATGTCGGCAGCCATCTTGTCTTACCAACTTTCCATGAATGTAAAATGAAGATAAATTTTGATATCTAATAAAAAGCCATTGAAACTACTTAAAAATACAAACAAATGTCATAGGTAAGTCGGAAAATAAGTTTTATGGGTTACGGTCACATTTATTTGTTGTATATTTGTTTTTTGGACCCAGTACTCGTTCTGTTGATTATTGTAAAATATACCCCTGATTTTTTTAAAAATTAATTATTTTTAGTGTGCGATCATTCTTGGCCTTAGGCCAAGATCAAAGTGTAGTATCTGTTCCGATGGATACTGCACCCATTAGACCGGTATCGTCTTGGCCTTCGGGTCTTGATTTACGCCGCTCTATGGGTCTGTCCTGTGCAGTTCTAGGAGGTCCACCCTCCCAGGCTTTGCTTCCCTTCTTTGGGGAGGAGTAAGTTTATTGCTTACTGCCTGGGGCGCCCCTACTGGGGAATGGCGACGGGGCTGCCCAGGCAATTTTTAATGGCCAGAGTGCTCACCTTTTCGGGCGCTGGTTTTTCAAATCCCACTTTCCCGACCTTGTGTCACATCTTACCTTGTGGGAGGAAGATAAATAAAATTTATATTGGTTTGAAACCGTCTAAATTTATCTTAAAACGTTGTTTATGACCGTTTTGTACAAGAGAAACAGTCCACTGATGGCGGCTCACGGCCAAGAATTCGGAATAGGGGCGTGTGAGCAAGAAAGTTCAATATCATTCCCTAACCTAACGCTAAACTAAGTTTTAGGTTTAGTTCGGTTCAAAATCTGTAGAAGCACGAAAAACACATACACACAAAAAAATTTTTTTTAAATGGATAAGACGTTTTGTTTTGATGGCTGGGCGGAATACTCTTTTACTCTTCACAGCAGTTGAAGAATACGAAATAAACTCAACAGTGGCAACTTTATTTTGGAATTAAACTTGATGTTATTTTTGTTTAATAAAGGATATGAATATACGCGTTTGAAAAACAAAAAAATATATACATCTGATTCATTCGATTTGAGTGTGCGAGTTAAAAAGAAACGATTCTTCTTTCCATCACAATTATTGTATTTTATGAATACAAGTGTCATTTCTACTACACGTACGCAGTGAATTGTTAGATAGGCAAACGATAATCGGAAGAGAATTGATAGAATCAGACAATGTCTTGTCCTACCTTTAAAAACGAGATCGAAAGCCATAGGGGGGAATGAAAAAGTCTTCTGCTTAACACCCGGAAACTGGTTTTTGCAGGGTTCTCAGTGAATGCGTAAAAATCGTTTTCTAATTGCACGCGTTTTACTTCATTTGATCTTCACAAGAAGCAACTTTTCGTAATGATCAAGATGAGGTGATTTTTGCAATTCATTACTTATTGTGGCTTCCAGTTTTCTGCGAAGATGTTTTGACCGGATGGAAAGCCGGTGCAACGTTTCAGAGGTTCCGTCTGATTTAAAAAATCCTTACTGTAACCGGAACATTTTTTATTACAATTATTTATTGTATTATAGGAAATGTAAGAAGGTTTTTTAGTTTTCAAATGATTAAAAAAATTCGCTTTTTTGTAAGAACTGTTTCGTTATTAATGAAATATATTATAATAATATTTATATTTATTTCGACTTCCGGCTCTCTTCTATCAATGGTATCTGTTTTTGAAAGCGAAAACTGACAACCGGTGTTTATCAAAAACAGTTCCCTATTATATTTTAGGTCGAACATTTACTGCAGGGTAAACCGGAAGTCAGCGCGGCAATATGATCGTCTGGAGTGCCAATTTTTGGCGAGGTTTTAATTTTCAATTATAAAAACCAGTTTGATTTTCTTATGTCTTAATATTGGCACTCCAGACGATCATATTGCCGCGCTGACTTCCGGTTTACCCTGCAGTAAATGTAGCTTCATATCAAGTTTTTTGGTGACTTCAATGCTCATCATTTTGACTGGCTCCCTCACTCTAACCGCACAGATCTAGCTGGTTAAATCTGTCTTAACTATTCTCTGTCTCATGACTTGTCCTAAATTGTCACGTTCCCCACATGTTTTCCTGATAATGATGTTCATCAACCATCCTTACTTGATCTTTTTCTCACTTCTGTACCTGACTCATGTTATATTTCCTCTTCTCCCCCATTACTTTCTTCTGATCATGCGGTTGTTGATGTTAAGGTTAATTTTTCGGTTAAGTCTTCTATTGATCGTTCCTTTCCATAGGAAGATGTTCAACTACAGGAGGACTGATTGGGATGGGCTTTGCAGCTTCCTATGTGACGTTCCATGGTGTTCTATCTTTGGTATGTCTCTGAATGATGCTGCTAGAGAGGTTACTGACTGGTTTCTTGTTGGAATTGACACCTTCATTCCTCATCGTAAGTTTCAAGCCAAACCTCATTCTCCTCTATGGCTTTCATCTGTCTGTACTCCTACCATTGCCCATTGTAACCATTACTTTAATCAGTATCGTCATGATGGTTCTGAGAATTCTAGACAATCCTACAGAAGAGCTGGCAATGCCTGCAAGAGAGCAATCTCTGAGGCTAAGTGTAGCAGTGAGCAGGAGAGGCAGCCGATTGCTGTGAACCAAGACAGTTGTCTGCAGCGATCAAAGAGAAGACGTTTAATTTGCTGCTTGTGTGAACAGTTACTTTTCATTTTTTCAAAGTGAAGAAACGGCGACTTTGGCGTGCTCATTTGCATGTGTGAGATGTCGGCACTATAAGGAGCACGACAAAACGTGATTTTGCGAGATGCGTTGGGAGGTGGACGCGAACGGAAGAAGAAGAAAGTGTCGCATTTATTTTGGTGAAACGTTGTGTTGACTCGTTCAATGAAGCGAACAGAAGAAGAAAGTGCCGCATTATTTTAGCAAACTGTTGCATTGACTCGTTCACTAAGTCTAGCTACTCTCAAAGGATTTGTGACTCTATCTCATCTCAAAGGGTTGGGTCTTGTGATTTTGGGAGAATCTACAATAGTATTATTAATAGTGGCAGGTCTGCTATTCCTCCTCTTTTTAATGGTCTTCAGGTTATTTCATCTTCTAAGGATAAGACTGATCTTTTTGCTCGTCTTTTTGCTGACAATTCTTCTCTTGATGATTCTGGTGCTGTTATTCCTGATTTTCCTTTGAGTCTCTGATCAGATGGTTGCTGGGGTTCTTCTGATCTTGACCAGTCTAAGACTCCCGGTCCTGATTCAATTCCTGTTGTCCTCAAGCATTGTGCTTCTGAACTTTCTTATATCCTCTTTAAATTATTCAATCTCTGTTTGTCTCAGTCCTGTTTCCCTTCTTGGTGGAAGGAGTCAAACAAAAAGATATAAAGTCTTTTAGTGACTTATATAAAAATAATTTATTTAAAACAATTAAAATATTTATAAAAAATATTTGTTTGAAAACAATTCTTGTGTTTTTGCAACATACGAGAAACTTTATTTAAGATTTTAAAATGTTTTCATTGTATTTTAAAAGATTGTGTTTTCACAATACAAGAATTATGACAAAGTATAACGTCAGGAATCAAGTATTTTCTGGAGCAGTAGAATGATCCAAGCATTTTTTCCAGCGACCTTAGCAACATATTGGATGCAAATCTTCCATTTAAGATCTGGAGTGAAAGTCAGTTCTATCAAATCAAAGGCCTTCCTCAAGGAAAGAGCCATTCTTTTTTAAAAGATTATCCGCCACACTCCACTCGAATTCCAGATTCAAGTCCCCAAACTCATTATACATTTGCGTTCTGCAACATATATTGATTGGGAACTAGGGTTACTTTAAATGCATATCTATATTAATAACATTTTGAGACAACTTCATGCGTGTGTTTCTTGTGTCAACTTTGATAATTACACATTGAATTATTTGATCGATTTAGAATTAATCGAATCTTTATTGAGATCAAGAATAAAATAGTGTAAAATAAAATAATTCTTTAAAAATCCTACTTAAAAAACAATTTAGGAATTCCTATCGCAAAACTCCTATATATCGGTACCGGTCTCAACTTGAAATAAACACAGCTCTTGCAGTGATGTTATTGAATGCTAAATTTTTCAGATTTTTTGTCACCCAAACAGTTTGTGAAGAAAAAGAAAAGAGATTTCCTAAAACGAAGCAAAGCCACATACTATTTCCTGTAACCTCACCCATAACATTATGTATTTCCGCCCAGACAGGACGTAGGTCATGTTCTCAGCTAAAAGTACTGTTAACCTGTTGCTCTCGATTTGATCACAAGATAAATGCCTACGTAATCCACCCACACATTCGGTCATGTGATCGATACCCATATAAGCTCTAAGAATAGGGAGCAAAGACAAAGCATCAAATCAGTTTGAGGCTCTGGTTGGACAACGTCGATGAAGAAGAAAGAGATGAAGAGAAAGAAAAGGAAAATGACCTTATCGTCTTACATATAATATTTAGACTAGAAGAGGTGCCTTGGAGAAAAAGGGATTTCAAATGTTAGAAATGCCCACCGTATATACCTTGCATTATTTTTTTCACTGCCATTGAGAAGTGAATTCAACTTATGAAAACTGAATTCAAACCGACCAGCCAAAGCTGTTAGCTGTCAGTATTATCTTACTCCATTCACTAGGATTACAACTCAATATCCTGACCGAGGATTGTGTAGCGACAACCCATTTATCCAGAACTTAAACAGCACCATTCCTGATACTCACTTTCTTTTACATATGCGGAGGGAAACTCACACTATTCACATTATTGAACTATTGAACCTTATTGTGGATTACTTCTTCAACTACCCATTGACATAATGTAAGTCAAAGCTAATTTTCTCTCATAAACTGTTTTCATATTTAAATGCGATCGTTGCGTGTTGAATGAAAATAGTATTAGATTCATTTCCCCATGTTACAACTTATCCTTGTTTTGTTCTTTGAATGTTTCTCTCCCATATTTTTATGTAAATAAATAATAGTATTTAAAGTTTAACTTGGTTGTTTCATGTTATTTCTCACTTGTTTGTTTGCTGCTTTTCTTTAATACCCGGTGTTCTTTCTTCTGTAGACCCAATGCAGGCGGAACGTGACACAGACCATTAGCAATTCTGCGACAGGTGGTTTCAACATCACATTTTGCGAATGATATGTGCAGATATTTAGATAACATCTCAAGGGAAATATATTGGATATCAAAGGCCAGTAGAATGGCCACCAAATACCTTGGATTTTATTCTTAGAGAAACCTTATATCAATGCTTTATGCAAGAATTTTACAAACCCTAAAAGATAGCATCACACATGAAAATCATAAGAAATTAAAACTGTGCATTTTCCAGTGTGTAAAGATCATGTGTGACTCGTGTAAGAAAGCGTTTAGAAGAAGCTGAACATTTACTGTAAATTGTTATATCGTAAATTGTTTATGAGTCAAGACTTTTGCACCACCCTGTATACAAAGTTTTAGTTTCTTGTCCGTTTCACAAAATCCTTGTAGGGTTTTGGATAGATCTGTATAACCATATATATTCTGAAACTACTTTATTCAGGGTACTTGGATAAGTATATTTAATTTTTATCAAAAGGGATACAAAAGTATCGTGAGGTCTATATTTGGGCTCGACATGCATAAAAATGTTTTTTTTTTTTATTCATAGCATGACAATTATAGAAATTAAAAACTAAGAAAAATGTTAATAAGGAGTTCAGGGCTTGGAGCAGGAGTGCTCAGGAGTCCACATTGATTCTCGGGAAACACTGGGTGTTCTTTGAGGAATCAAAGACTATAAATTCAGCCAAATTTATTTCAATTAATGTCATTTTATTTACACTCCCTCCCTCTCAATGCTGAGTACATCCTTGGGTCTTCCCCCCAAAAGTGAATTTTTTTAAATTAAAAAAAAAAAAATATAATATGGTTGGCACAAAAATTCTTCATTTAATGCCAATCAAAACTGAGTCTTCCTGCTAGTTTATTTATGAAAATAAGACTTTTTTTTTGCTTTTGCTTATAAAAGACCCTAATAACCTATAATCTTGTATGTTTCTCCATCTCTCTGGAAGACTAGTCCAGTCTAATAATACTAAACCAGCAATGACTAGTGATGAGACGATTCCAGAATTTTTCCTGATTCCGATTCTTTTACAATTTCTATATATTAAGCTATAGATTTGTTATTTTTTTTTTTCGGATTACTGTAAAAACCCATGTAATATATGCATATATTTTCGCAAACGTAAAAATACACTTATGACGGTGATCTATAGATTTTATTTTTACTGCTAGTTTAAAATCAATAAAAATTTATCATTAGTACGAGCTATGCAAAATTGAGTTTTAAACAAAAGCAAACAAAAAAACAAAAAAATTGTTTCTGGCATTGGAAAATAGGCACAGTTTTTTCTGATTCCAATACCCCAAAAAGTTCTGATTAATCGTCCAAACACTAGTATACACGTATACTCTCAATCCTCGTCTTTTTCCAATTGTTCCTTTTCACCAGCTTTCTCTTTCCTTTTTCTGCCAATTAGGGATGGCCATGTATCAAATGCATTTACAGACACCTATCCTAGCGTCACTTATTTAAATTCTAAATATTCTACACTTATACCTTTGTTATTGCTGATTTAATATTATTAGACTGGGCTAGTGTTATAGGAGATATGGAGAAAAATTTATAGGTTATTTATTATAGTTTACCCCATTAACCATAAAAGCCTGATTTTCATAAATTCATTTTTGTAAAAGTTGCTGGTATGAACTTAAAAACTGCTAGTGTTTTATGTCCCACTAAAACTTTAAAAAATGTATTTAAAGATCTTTTTAAAAGCTGTCCACAAAAGCCACTTTCCCATTTTATTGTATTTGAAAAAAAAAATAGAGTAAGCTATTTTTAAAATCTTAACTTTTATACTAAATCTGAAATCTTACATCATCTATCAGTGTCTGGTCAATGCAGATCACAATAAATCGCCCAGAACAGTTTATTATATTGGGTTGGCCAAAAAGTTTGTTCGTTTTTTGAATGTCATCTTTACCACCTACCATTACTATATCTATTTTCCTATTCTTTAAATCCTGTACTTGGTGTAGCGAGTATGTTGACGTCAGTCCGAGTAGAAAAGTTCTTACATTTTTGCTTGTATTTCAAGCCTTGAAATGAAAGATCAAGCAGAGCACTACAGGCATCTGGTGCTTTTTTTTACTACAGAAAAGGAAAAAAAGCTACAAAAAACCTGCATAAAGATATGACATATGTATGGGGAGAATGCTGTTACAGAACGGAATTTTTCAGTGAGAGACGCTCCTCTCTCTAGCCTGCCAAAGATGATCAACAGTGACCAAGTGACAGCTGTAGTTGAACAAGATTGCTTTTTGACAACCAGACAAATCGCAGACATTCTCACGATTTTCAAATCGAGCGTGAAAAATGAATTGCATAAACTTCGTTATGTTTCTAAACTTGATGTTTGGATTCCTACTTACTAAAAAAACGAACAAACTTTTTGGCCAACCCAATAGTTGCAAATTTGTAGCTGGCCCTTGGCTTGTAAGACCACTAAGACTGGGTTTTACCTATGACACCTTGGATTCGCAAATGGTCACTCATAAGTACTGACCAAGTTCAACATGGCTTAACTTTGATGATCTCAAGGAACCAGCGCGTCAACGTAGCTTGTAAAAAATAGTTTTTCATTTCGATTATTCGAATTACTCTTCTTATCTTGGATGTTATCCTCACAACGTTTCGGCCGATGTCACCTCCAACCTTTTTTTCAAATGTGTCTTGTCGAACTCTGAAATCTTTATGCTGAACTTGGGAATCTGTACGGAATTTCATCAGCCAGGACGAGGCAGAAGTGTTACTTATGTTATTCCGAGTTATAATAATTAACACTTGTTCCACCTGGTCATAGCCAGATGGAACAAGAACAATCTACCCTCATTAAGTTTGAAATTCCATATAGGTTCTCAGAGTGCGAAAAGATGCACCTGAAGAAGGTTCGAGGTTTCATCAGCTGAAACATTATGAAACTACAGGTAAACTTTGGTATCTCGAACACCGATGTCTCGAATACAACGCAAATCTCAAAGTCAGTTGGCGGTCCCGACCGTTTATTGGTGTCAATTTCAAACTTCTATTTCTCGAACCCTCGGATATCTCGAAGTTTATTTTCAGTCCCATCAAGTTCGAGATATAGAAGTTTACCTGTAACAACCAAGCTGAGAATAGTAATCTGAATAAGCCAAATAACAACTTACATATTTCATGATTAGACATAAATGAAGAACTCGAAAGAAAACAAATGGTCAGACACATTTTATCTGAAGATAAAATTTTACAAGCACACACATTAATAAAAAGAAAAAAAAATGAAACAATTGAAAAGAATTTTTTGTGAAAAATCGTTCGAACACAAACATGTCTTTTCTGTCAATTTGTAGCGTTCATGTGTTTTGTATGTATCACCTATTCTCAAAATGGCTGGCAGCTGCCCTAAACAAAGACGCTACTGATGCTGCAGCTGTAGACATAATACTCCCCGCAGTTGTCTGGTTATCAAGACCGGCTGAAGTTGCGATATTCGGAATATAAGAAGCCACTTGTCCAGTGCGATCGACTTCAGGAATCTCATAATATACGCGTTCCCAATCAAAATGTCCATCATGTTCATCTGTCGATAGATCCGTGTCATCTTCGCTGTCATCAGATAAGCTGATCTTCTCGATCGACTGAATTATATCAGCCTGAGCTTCAAAAGAGCCCTCACTAAAAGAACAAGAAGATACAGCAAAATATTTCAAAATGGACATTCAAGAGAAAGAAAAGAAAACATTAAAGAAACGGGTCATGATGGTTAGAATCTTGTATTTAAATATTTACATTTGTATACTTGAAAGAACCAATCTTGATATTAATAAAGTTATAAGGCAACTTCACATGTGTCTGTGTTTTTTGTTTCAACCATGACAATTGAATAATTATTATTTCTTTGATTTATTTACGATTAATCGAATATTTATTGAAATAAAAAATACTATAGCATGAAATAAAACTAATTTCTTTCAAATCCTATCAAAAGATATAATTAAAAAAATTAAATTCACCAGAAAGCATTTCAGTTTCTTCGTAAACAAGTCATTTATAAATAACGAGGAGGGGAGGGAATGAATTACTTTGTGACACTTTGAATTTTAAAAAGGAATTTGGAAGCAAACAAGAGAAAGAATCCCTTCAGCTGTGCTCTATCAGAAGCTTTTCGGTATTGGTGTTTTTTTTGGATGCCATATGCGCTCGGCGTCTCAGGTGGTTTGGCCATGTAGAACGTACCATCTCCTGCATCATCTCAATAACATATGGATACCTCAGGCACCAGGGTGTGTGGCAGACCAAGTAAGATCTGGTTTCAATGTGTATGAATCGACGACTGCATGCAAAATGACTGGTATCACCTCTTTGGATCAGATCGCATGGCGAGCATGCGTGACACGTTGCCTGGTATTGCCCACCCCGGAATTCGGAACATCTACAGCATCTTAAATACCAAAACCTGATGATGATGATGATGAATTTGGTAGCATTCAAACTGTGAATAAAATGTCATTTCTGGCTTTTAAATTCTTAGCAAATCCTCATGTATGAAAAGATTTAACATTTTGAAAGCTATTTACATCCAATCATTTTTTTAAATAGATATTAAAACAACATCACCGTAACAAAATTAGTTATACTTTTATAAAAATGTTGTTCAATTAATGATTTAATGATCAAACAGCAGTATAATAATTAAATTTAATTTTCAAATTCCTATTTAAAAAAAAATATAAATAATTTAGTAAAATAAAAAACAAACCAACATAGAAAAAACAAACAAACAAAAAACAAGTCAAGACATCCGGACAAACCTGGTAGATACAGCTAATATATATATTTAATATATAAAGAAAAGTCAGTCGGATTCTCAAAATTAGCATTACATTTGACAAATCATTATTTGATTCTGCCTATCCATTTCTTTCCTTTTTATGCTTGCACCATGTTCTTTACACAAATATCATATTTTGTTTCCATTTCTTTCTGACAATACTTATTCTGGTCAGGAATACTGTTAATGTTGCAATATTTTTTGTTACTGACATAATCAGAAGCGCTTGATAAAAATTAAAAAGTTTCAACATTTTTCTATCTATTTTGGTTATCAGATAATCAATTACATGTGTTTATAATATATATTAAACTATTTATTTCTTTAAATTAATTATATACCATAGTACTAGTTAAAATATTTTCCTTCTAACTTCCATGATTGTTTCTATTACCTGTTACCAAGGGTAGATTATTCATCTGCATTGATGTGTTTTTCAGGATACAAAAGGCCTTTTATTATTATGGAAAACCATATCACTGTCGTCATCTTGTATTCTTACTTAGCAAGGCTTGTTAGTATAGAGATATTTATTGGATTATTTTCATGCAACAGATATAAAACAATGTTTTTATTAATTACAAAATTATTTTTATTTCTCAGATTTACCCTTTCTCATCATGTGCGATGTCAATATTTTACAAAAACAGATGGAAGAAAGAAGGGACGAAGAATATTTAAAAATAATACTCTTCATAAAATACAGCCTACAATATTCATTCATTTTTATCTTCTCTTTGAGTATTTTATGTATGTTGACATTTTAATCGTGCTAGGCGTGGGAGGTTTACAGTACAATTTTATCAATTTGACGAAAACAGGATAAAAAAAATGAGGGAATATTTAAAAATAATATTCATAAAATACAGTCTACAATATTTATTTATTTTTTCTTCTTCTAAGGTAGCAATACTCACGATCATAAAACATTTTGGATAAGCACAGAGTTCAAGGGGTTCTACTAAAATTGTCATATTTTAAAAACCAAGGCATTTTAATACTCAAAATAATCACAATTCTGTTCAGAAATGAATATCCTTTCACATGCATTAATAAATAATAATCCACAAGACATATTTAAAGAGTTTTGAATAAATAAATTGATAAAAATGTTGACGCCATTAAACGGACATTTTTGTAACTTTTTTTTTAAACCTCCCGTTCTTTTAAAAGTTTGTTACCACTTCTCTACAAGGAATTTTGTTATGAAATTTGAAAACTTATCAGAAGAGACGTTGCTCTTAATCTTTTTTGGAATACGAAATAAACTGGCCTATTCATATTTTTTGTTGCCTTGAAAATAAGACTTTAACATAATGAGTATTGAGCATTTAAAAAAAAAAAAAAAAAAAAAAATTTTTTCGTCCTCCAACTAGTAAGTAAATCAATCTTTTTACGCATTAAATTATAATTGTATATTGTTTTCTCTTTTTGTAGTAGCAATTTTGAATTATCCTTTCCGAAAAAATATTGTCTCCATTTCAGCGAAAGTCAACAATTTGACTGTTTAGCTGACACTATTATCGCTGATAATGCGATCATCATCAGCAGCAGCTGTTTACAAAACTAGTGATTTTTACAAACTACGTTTACCGGCATATTCAAAAAAAAGAAAATACTTTTTTGCTTAAAATTAAAATTAATGTAGTTTGTGGTTCACAAACTACATTAACTTTAATTTTAAGCAAAAAAGTATTTTCTTTTCTTTTTTTAAAATATGCCGGTAAACATAGTTTGTAAAAGTCGCTAGTTTTGTAAACAGCTGCTATTTTCATAAAATAGTGGCTCCTTCAATAATACTGGTTTTCAAATATATTCAACTTTCAAACTTCTAGTCAGAAATGACTTTCTAGCCGCCAATTTAAAAAAAAAAAAAAAATTTTACTTTTTTTTTTTTATGTGAACATACTAAAAATCTTGGCAGAAAAAACAAAAAAAAACAACAAAAAATAATTTAGTATTTAGAGAGGGGGTGGAAGAGATCAGTTTCGCATATAAATTTAACGTAAAATGATCCCTCAGTTCCTGGCCATTCTTGCCTTATAGAGTAGTTAGCCCTCCAATTTCTTTTGATATTTTTTCAAGCTGAAAAGTTAGTATAAAAAAAAAATAATTATCCTAATCCTAGGTTTGAGTGACAACCCCACGTACTAAAGGTGCCTTTCCTTGAACGTGTTGTACCACTAACTCTAAATCTGAGTGACAAGCAATTTGACAAAAACAGGATAAAAATAAAAGATGGGGGAATATTTAGAAATAATATTCATAAAAGGCAGTCTACAATATTTATTTATTTTTCTTCTCTTAAGGTATTATCTGTGTGTTGAAAATTTATCGCGTTAAACCTGGGGGCTTACAGTACAATTTTATCAATACAAGAGTTCACTTTCAGTTCTTTCATTGCCCTTACATTGACATAAAGTAAATTACAGCTAAAATTAGAGTTTATAGAATGGTTCATGTGTGATCCTAAACCAAAGATAAATAATATTTTTCACATATATTAATAAATCGATACAATCTTTCATAAGAATTAATTTTCTTCATAAGCTTTCAACCTTCTGAATTACTTGTTAGTATTCGATTTTAAACTTTAATATCGGAATATAAATATCACTTTACTTCAGAAATTACAGTTTTATTCTTTTTATTAGCAGGACCTGTGTCTCGGCATTGCTTGGGAAAATTGAGGAACTCATAAAATTTCCTACTCCCACCTCTGAACCCCATATATTAATTTGAATTATTAACTTTCTATATGTATGAATGTTCAAGTTATAAAAAAAAGAAAGTAGAACGTTTTAGTTTACCCTGCCTAATAGACCGGTATCGTCCGGGCCTTTGGGTCTGGATTTATGGCGGTCTATTGGGGGTTGCCGGTCCTGTGCAGTTCTAGGAGGTGCACCCTCCCAGGCTTTGCCTCCCCTCTTTGGGGAGGAGTAAGTTTATTGCTTACTGTCTGAGGCGCCCCTAAAGGGGAATGCTGACGGGGCTGCCCAGGCAATTTTTAAATGGCCATAGTGCTCACCTCTCGAGCGCTGGCTTATCTAATCCCACTTTCCCGACCTTGTGTCACATCTTACCTTGTGGGAGGTAGATAAATAAATTTAGTTTTTCCTATTTACCTGAATCCCCACGAGGGCAGAATTAGACACAAGGTCGGTTTTTAATGTGGGGAAAATCTAGCTACCCCAAAAAGGGGCACTCTGGATTAGAACAAAAATAAAACTTACCTCAGTCTAGAAACACTTCTCCTTCACTGACCGAGGACAGAAAAGACTGAGTACAGTATCAGAACAGATACTACACTTTGTTACTAGCCAAAAAGGTTTTAGTAAAAGTTGAGTGATGATCAACAAAATGTATTAACGTTTTTTATTTTTTATTTTATGATAGAAAATGTGGCTTTTTTAAGAGTAAAAACAAATGTATTAAAGTTGAACGATGATCTTGCAAATGTAAGGGGAGATCACTCTATAATTCTAGGTGTGCGAGATTACATCAGCTGAAATGTTGCGAATATAACAACGAAGATGAGAATACATGAAAATATGAAGTAATCAAATATTTGTTTGTTATGAATAGAACTTTTACTTTAGACCAATTATTGATTTAAATTTTTTAGAGATTCTCCAGGTTAACCCCTATATGGAATATTGCTCTTAAAAAGAAAATAGCACAAAAACTTTATTATGTACTTACCTGTTAGGGTAAAAAAAGACAGTATACCAAAATTTACAGAAATTCATCCAGTATTTGTGTTTTTAAAAAATAAATTAAAGTTTTATCGGTAAACGTTTTCTGGTCGCCATTTTCAGCATCATTATGATCATGGGAGATAATTCAAACTTAATTCACTTAAACATTGTAGTAATGCCGGCGAGAAAGCATTTACTGATAAAACTTGAATTTATTTTTTAAAAACAAAAATACTGGATGAATTTCCATAAATTTTGGTGTACTGTGTTTTTTTTTCCCTAACAGATAAGTACGTAATAAAGTTTTTATGCTATTTTCTTTTTAAGAGCAATATTCCATATAGGGGTTAACCCAGAAAATCACCAAATTATTTGCTATGCTATCGAAGTAATCAGAGGGAGAGGTGTGTTCACTGAAGACAATAAACGAAAAGAGAACGAGAGAGAAAGAGGCAGTTGGGGTAGAGATGTCTTCAAAAAGTAACATGATTGAGGATGTGTGGAGTGAAAGAGAGAGGAAGGGAAGAGGTTTTAAAAGAAAGATGTTATACACATTTCAACAAACAAACAAACATTCTCATCCTTGCGACCAAGCAACGCCGGGTAACCCTGCTAGTTTTATATAATAATACAAAGGCAATGTTGCCAGATAGCAGCAGAGTTATTCTTGTAAGATTCCTACCATCCAAGTAGTGTAGAATTCAGCAACAGCAGAATATTCTGTAGGTGTGACATTGGTATCAGTTCTTCAGATGGTACACCTTGTGACAGACACAGATGAATAATATTTTGATTTAGACGACCAACCGCACTATTAAATTGTTTCTTGGACATATCTCCACGGCAAAAATCACTACAAAAAAAAAGAAAAATGAAAAAAAAGAATTTTATATAAAACTAGTTTTTTTTTAACAGATACAAAAACTAAAAATCAGAAATAGATTTTAAAATTCAACAAGAAAAAAGTAAATGTAAAATTGAGTGATAAATTTCAAATAACATTTGCAAGAAGTTATCAGCTGTGGACGAGTGGTTATAGCACTTGTCTTTGGGCTGGACGACCCGGGTTCGATCCCACTCACGGCATGCAAATTTTCGGGTCTGAAAACTCCCTCTGTCCACCCAGCAGTAAATGGGTACCTGACTAAAACTTCCATATGCTGTGCTCTAGACACGGTGATTCTTAACAAATCACCGCCGCTATGGCCATGGGCAGTGTGCGATGTCGGCAACGACACTCGTGCGCGTCCAGGCTATGCGACCGTTACCTTTTTTTATCAGCCGAACAGTAATTTTATTTAGTCAATGAAACAGACATTCCTTAAAGTAAAGGACATTAATATTTAAAATGTAATTCTAACATTATACATGACATTTTAACCAGTTTATCAATTAAAAAAAAATATTTCGAAAAATTGAGGATCATATTAAAATTTTCAGGTTAAAATTGCAGAAAATTCCCAATGAAAATTTGCAGTAAAATTGAAGTGAACATTTTTGTTAATAGTCTGCTAGCAATGAGCACTACTCGGGACTGTAAGCACATTGTTACTTAAGTTGTTAAGATGGACCAACATATCTACAGTATCTAGCAACCGACTTAAGGGTAGACTCCCCACAATGTCTATACATATTGGCACCAGAAGGTAAAACATCAAATACTGTGTATTCAAGAGCTTTATACAAATAACGTTTACGTCTTTCGAAAATAGGTATCTACAGAGACAATGGTTTTGGCTGCTTAACAACCTAAACTCACCAGATAATTTTGTCTCCAATTAATTGTATAGAAAAAGTCTTAACATATAAATTGTGATGCTGAAAACCAACACAGCCAATAAAATACATGGCCGACAGCGATTTAAGCATTTAATTACAATTACATTTTCTAAAAGTTAAATAGCTTTGTAAGTCTAAACTAAAATACGTGAGAGATGATATTTATGAAAATACTACTAATAAATAACAACGACCAAAACGTAGAAATAACAGCCAGAAAGTTTGTTTCATACTTTTTTGGTTGCTGTTTTACATTAACATTGTGAGGTTTGTGCTGGATAATCACAGGCAGCAAATCATTCAAGGTTGAGCATGGTATTTCTTGAGTTAATCTACTTTCCCAGGCAATGGTAGGACATGGGTCAGCTAGTATATGTGTGTATATATATATATATATATGAAAAAGACAAAAGGAAAAACAAATTAAATACAGGAATAAATCAAAATTTTTTTCCTGTATTTAATTTTTTTCTTTTTGTCTTTTTCACACATCATGTCTTCACAGCATTTCATTTTATGATATATCGTGCATTTTCTCATATATATATAGTCTTGGAAGTTTCTCAACCATTAAAACTATATTAAAAAAAAACCCAAAAAAACCTTAAGTCCCAAGTCGTTCAGTGGAAAAATCACTCATGTAAGTAAATTTCACTTTTTCAGTTATTATATTAGTTTGCTTCTAACATTATTTAAGGGATCATCAGTTGTTTACCATGAAAAACTGTATATATATATAGCAATAGATAAAGTGAAAGAATAGAATAATGGGCGAATCAAATTTTATTACAGTTCAATGTTCAGGCAAAGTTCTTTAAAGTCCTTAACTCATGAGTTTTCAAAGAAAATCTTCTCCTCAGAGGACCCGGAAGAAAAAATGGCCGAATACATCAGGTCAGTTTAATTTTATTCGAATTGGATTTAGCAGAGCTTGCATACAACCAGGAAGTTATGGTTTGCATGACTCCTATTAGCTCTTACGAACCCTGAATTTGGACATTATAATATTCAACACCAAGTGAGTTTTCTGAACTTTTCATATGATTTGTTTTCCCTATCGTTTTTTTATCGTTTTATTAATTTGCATACACCTTAAATACACTTTTCACTGCTATCTACTGCATCGATAGCAAACGAATTTCCCACCTGGATAACTTTTTGGATTTTTGGACCACCATTCACCATTTGGATTACTTCTTAATCAACCTCTTTGATATCTTGCCTGGAGCTATTTTAAACTTGTTGACGTGGATGAACTGTATAGGTTTACAAAAAAGTATGTTTTGGGCCGATATATTTGATGTTTTATATACCTTTATGTATTTTTATATATATTTTTTTATATATTTTCAAAGTTTAATTTTTATTACCTGCAGTAATGTCATTGCGGTAATGGTCCTCTGAGGAGAAGATTTTCTTTGAAAACTCATGAGTTAAGGACTTTAAAGAACTTTGCCTGAACATTGAACTGTAATAAAATTTGATTCGCACCTTATTCTATTCTTTCACTTTATCTATTATTATTAATGCTCTATCCAGTATATTGAGCTTTATTTTTATTTGGATGTTCACTAATTAAAGATATTAATTGCCTCTTATATCTTTTGTTGTATTAACCTTTTATATATATATATATATATATATATATATAAATGTATTCAGAACTAATCAATTTAAACAGAAAAACATTTTACACATTCTTTCCAAAAATAAATTAATGGGTTAGGTAGATAGATTATCTATTAAATTCTAAAAAAGTAACTAAAAGCCTAATTATATATACTTCCCATTAGAACAGGCATGTCAGACGTGCGGCCCATTACATGCACATTTGCAGTCCGCATAAGAGATACTATATTTTGTCATTTAACAGTCAAAATTCCAGTCTTTTTAATAATTTAAGCTGGATAAATGAAATGCATGTTGTTCACTGACCCCCCCCCCTCCCCCAAAAAAACGGCATGCTTTTCTTTATTCAGAACATTTCTTTACACTTAAAAACGGTGTATCACATTTTATTGATTTCAACATTTATTGTTGGAATTTGTTGTTTAAAATTATTTGACTTTTTTTCTTCAGTTAAACTACTTTGTTGATTTGCATTCATGAATGTAGCCAAATCATTCGTGTGCATTTTGTATGTTTCTAAGTTTCAGTAACAAAAATATCCTGCATTCATTTTTTATTAAACGACTCCTTAGTTATGTGTGGCCCTCATAATGACAAAAATGGATCCACATGCCCCCCCCCCCCCCTCCTGCCCCGGAGGATTCAGAGTTTGACAAATGCCTGCAATAGAACATATAATAAAACCATTAAGCTGCATGTTTGTACTTACATATATGACTGTTTCCGCGGCAGTGTCACATTGAGGATGTGACTCAGCAAAACTACCAGCTGAGTTGTGTAACAAAGTGCTGCGCTGATCGTATGAGCGGGATTATGGTGACTAGCTTCTGTATCAGGAGTCACTTCAGACTTTGCCTCAACTAAAATAGAACAACTACCAATAAGAGACATGACCCAAGAGAGTAAGTAGTCAGTTAAAATATTTTCTACAACGTTAACAAAAGATATTTTCTCTTTATTGCAGACATAATAAATTTAACAAATTTAAAGAGTAAAACAATCAATTTTAGAATCACATAAAAAAGATGAAAGGAACAAAAAGTTAATGCCCGTACTTTGGATTTCTATAAATGTTCTATTGTGATAAAAAAAAAAAACCCACATCTGTATTAATAAAATTATGACACAGCTTTACATGTGTGTGTGTTTCTCGTGTCAATGTAACATTGAATTATTTTTTTTTTTTTACTATTAATCAAAATAAAAATAAAATAGTGTAAAATTAAATATTTAAAAATTCAATTAAGAAAAATAATTTAAGTAGAAAATTAAATCGACCACAATGCATTTCTGTTTCTTCATAAACAAGTCAGCAATTTGAAAGGAATTTGGAAGCATTTAAACTGTTGAATAGAAAGTCATTTCTGGCTTAAAAATTTGTTATAAATTCTCATCTATTAGAAAATTAGACGTTTTGGAAACTTTTTACATGCAATAATTTTATAAATAAAGATTAAAATATTACTGTAACAAAATTAGTTATAGTTTTATAACATTTTAGTTCAATAAATAATTTAATAATCAAATGATATCATAATAATTCAATTTAACTTTCTAAGTTCTATCTATTAAAAAAAAAAAAAATTTGAAAGAAAAATGACTCCCATGCAATGCCGTGTTTAATACAGCTTCTTGTAACTATGGCCAATATGCTATAAGACGTAAAAATGTATGGAATCTCAATTTGTCAAGTACTTACCAGACATGTGGTATATAGAAAAATCACCATTTGAAGGAAGAGTAGGATAGACAATTTGGAATTCACCAACTTTATCCTCATATTCCCAGAAGCCTTTATTGTAAGCTGTCTGACAAGCATCTTTTAAGGCGCTAACTGTACTCAATTCCATACCAGAATTACTGAGAAATTGGAGAAAAAAAAAAAAAAAAAAAAAAAAAAAAATGAAGAGATTTTGTGCAAACTTTTAATTTTTAATAAATGGACAGAAATTGAATTCAATTCCATGTTTATATGTACAACATTTAAAAACAATATTAAACAATGAAGGTAACATCTCTGTTAATAATACAATTATCTCATCAGATATTGTGTGTGTAAATACGAATGAGTGTGATTTGTAAAATTTTGAAAATAAAAATTAATTAATAATTTATTTAAAACAGTTAAATAAAGAGGCAAATCAAAAGAGTACATGACTCAAAGTCAGAAGCTAACGGTGTTTGATCAGATTTAGTTCCTGATATTAAAGACTTCCTGTTTTGGGTCGCTTACTCTTCTGGTTTGCCAAGTTTTGTACTAATTTTTATTTATTAATTTATTTATTAAATTGTTAGGTGAAAATACAGAATAGTTAACAAAGCCCCCTTCCCTATTCCATATGTTAAGAATGGCTTTCTAAATAATCTTATGCAGTTTATAGACTGTGTTGAAACAATGACGTTATTATTCAGAAAGCACTTTAAAAAATATTTTATTTCTATCAAAGGTGAAAATGAGTCCCTCGGTGTAAACCCTCAGACCGCATCTATTTAGTAGATAGAACAATGCACTTCAAAAAGAAGCTTTTCAAAAAAAAAGAATAAATAAAAAAAAATAAATAAGAGTGCTTATTTATATTGAGATACATGAGTAAATATGGCAGTTCAAAAATAAAATAACAGGAAAACTTATGGATATACTGTATACCAAAATTTACGGAAAATTATTGAGTAGAATTTTAATAAAAAATAAAATTAATTTACTATTCGTAGTCCACGAACTCCGAATGGCATTCACGTCAAGCCAGCGTGTCGTAGCAGATTATCTCCCTTCTTCTACTATGCGGTTTTGTGGTTCAGAGTTTGACTCTGAATAGTAAATTAATTTTATTTTCTTATTACAATTCTACTCACTTATTTTCCCTAATTTTTGGTGTACACTAATATTTTTCACTGATAAGTATATTCATAATTTTTCCTGTTAATTAATTTCTAACTGCCATATTTTGCATGTATCTCAATATAAGCACCAAAATAAGAACAAAATGAAATTAAGATGATACCTGTTATGTTGTATTTCACAGATCGGAAAGATGAATTTGACCAACGTATCCGTCTGAGATCTTCGTTCTTGAACTAACTTATCCATGCTTCTATTAAGGATCACATTTTGCTCTTGTGTCTTGTTTCTAATATTATCACAGCGTTTTAAAATCCGGTTCTTCTTTTCAAGATGAATTTTAGCTCTTTCTTGAAAAGTTTTATTTCGCTTACGATGTTCTTTAAGTTTCTCTCCATCTGAAAAATTAATAAAAATACAAAATGCATTTACAAGACAACTATCGTATCGAGATATTTTTTTTACCATACAAAGATTACAAGAAAGGGGTTGCGAGATTATGACAGCCACGTGTCAACCAGAGAGCATCCGAAACTAATACAGGACGAGAAGTAAATAGATAAACCT
This sequence comes from Sepiola atlantica, assembly GCA_963556195.1. NCBI lineage: Eukaryota > Metazoa > Mollusca > Cephalopoda > Sepiida > Sepiolidae > Sepiola > Sepiola atlantica. Next base: position 12,774,358 of record OY744515.1, read on the forward strand.
CGCATTAATCAGTCAAAAGAAAACTTTGGATATAAGTATTTTCTGCAGTCAGAGCTGGATACAATGCAGCAATGGATCACACACTGGCAACTGAAGCTAGCTGTGGCCAAGTGCACCACCATACATTTTGGGAGGAAAAACCGGTGCTTCTTGCTTAAAAGTCCGAAAAAAAGATTTCTTTGTCTTTTACTGTTTAAGAGGTAAATAAGGGGCAGTAACTCTTATCAACTGTTGTTATTACATGTAACGTAATTTACAGAAAATTAATTAGTAATAAATGAACAACAAAGTATACAGCAATGGAAAATTTAAGAATTTATTGTGTTTATACTTGGGTTTTATACTGAATAAAATTCAGCAATTTGTTTGCAAATTTGGGCAATTTCTGCCGCCACATGAATTCTGCGAGATAGGAATCCACCATTTGCGTGTGGGTGCCACATTCAATTTTATTTCTTTCTTTTTTGCTTCACACCACATACGTTCAACGTGGTTGGTGGTGGCCCCGGTTTGTGGATCAACAAAATTGTACTTGTGATTCACACGCAAATGATGGAATCCTTCGGCACCAAGGCGATCGTATGCTCGTAAAATCTGGCTCAAAATTACAATTAAGAGTTACTGCCCCTTATTTACCTCTTAAACAGTAAAAGACAAATAAATCTTTTTTTCGGACTTTTAAGCAAGAAGCACCGAAAAACCTAATGTTTACATACTCCTTCTACAAAAGTCTCCTTGGCATCACTGCATAAGACCCTTTCTTTAGCTTTAAGCCATCTATTTAAAATTGTATACAGCTACGGTGCAATCGCACTTAGAATTTGTATCATCAGTTTCGAACAGACTGTTTGGAAACCGTTCAGAGATGTGCAACCAAGTGGATAGCCTCCATCAGCCACCTGCCATACCCTGAACGCCTTGTTTCTCTGAGTTTGGATTCATTGAAGTTCCGATGTCTAGCAAATGGCTTAATAAACACCTACAAAATTATTAACCATCTCACCGACAACCCTGAGCACTTTTTTGATCTTCAGGTATCTAATACACATGGGCATGCTTACAAAGTCAAAAGAAAAAAAAAAAAGAACAGCTCCTGTGACTTTCAGAAACATTATCTCATGCTCAGAATTACTGAAGCATGGAACAAACTGCTTGTATCAGTTGTTGGCTGCCGAGACACCGCATCCTTTAAAATCATCATGCTTTCTTAAATTCATCAAAACTACACCTGATGCTCTCCCCTCCTTCATACACACGCACGAATATGTATATCATGACTCCTACATTGTTCATTTACCTGATAATTGTACATTATCCTATGGACTGTACATGCACTTTTGATGAGCTGTATTGCATCGGAGCACTACACACAATGATTTCATTATCATATATTGACTAGGTCACCCAGATATTAAATGTAAGTCTTTGTACCAGCTGCCATAGCGTTGCCATGTCATTTAGGTGTGAAGAATTTGAGCGGGAAAGGATTTTTGATGGGATGTGTGAAAAGGTTTGTATCATCAGAGCTAAGGACAATGGGATTTTTGAGAAGTGGATGATGGGAAGTCAAAAAGTGAACAGCCAGTATCGACCAGCATCCTGGAGAGAGAAGGAGTAGTTGGTAAAGAGTCCTCTTGGAGGAAACGAGAGTTAGCTGAAAAGTCAGCGTAATCTGGATAGTAGACACAGCTAGCAAAAGAAATCACCAGATTTACATGGCGGTTTGACACATTCTTTAGAGACATAAGTCGTATTCTATACAATTATGGGCGTTTGTGTATTATTTCTTCCTTTGTGTGACTACAGACAATTATAGGTTCACTGTGTTAGATATTACCTAATATTACTAACTCATCAAAATTGATTCTGTTTCAAAGTTGAATATGATTTTTTATAAATGAACAATTGCAGATTGATACTCCGATAGATCGTAAACCTACCTTTGTTTAATGCTGCTCTTTCAGCAGCCAATGTGAGTTTCAATAATCTAATTTTTTCTTTCAGGTGTTCGACTTCCCAGATCTGAAGATAAAAGACATACGAAATCAATAGAGAAAGAATTGCGTAAAGTTGTTTGAATTAGGAAATTAATATTTGATACGAAAGAAATGTTTATAAATAATAAACTGTACCTACCCGGAATTGCCTGGGAGTCTTACTACTACTACTACTACTACTATACAGTGTTTTTTACCATATAATATATATATTTTTTTAGAATAGGATTTGCGATATCTCGTTTATTTTGGGGGTTATTTTGACAAAATTTAATTATTTCTCTTTAAAAAATGTACAATTTGTTCTCTTGTATCATTACTAGTTTTTATCCAAGCTGTTTTAAGTTAGTTTACTATTTTCAGTAACAGATGATTTATTTTTTAACGTTTGTCAAATTAGGTGTGCGTGATATCGTGTCTCGAAGCATATAACTCTTGTATCTTATTTGCCTCATCTCCAGGAGGTCAGACACAAGGTCAGGTGCGGTTTTGAAAAGCCAGCACATTAGGATTAGCACGCTTTAGCCTACAAAAATACCTGAGCAGCCCTGTCGGTATTCCTCTGGTATGGGCATCTTAGGCGATTAGCAATAAACTAACCCGTTCTCAGGGAGAAAGTAAAGCCTGGGAGGGTGGACCTCCTAGAACTGAACAGAACTATACCTTAGCCCAACAGCAACAAAGTCACTGTCAGACTGATTGTCGTGGACGTATCACCGACTAGTACGAACGTTTACTTAGCTGTGTCAGGTAGAGGATTGCATCAGGAGTCAGGTACTTTCTGGAGCAGTAGAATGATCCAACCATTTTTCCGGCAACTGCAGCAACAGATTGGATATAAGTCATTAGTATTAATCGGTTAGGCAGATTCTCCCCAGTTTAAAATGTTACTCGTAATGTTCTGCGCTTTCAATAGAAATCCAGAATTCAATCAATTCTTTCATCTGAGGTTATTTTGTTTCTTTATCGAGAGTTAATCAATATTTTGACATAAAACCAAAGATTTAATTTACAAAGAGGCAGGTTGAGGTTTAGCAGCATTTAAAATTTTTTTTCTTCTTTTTAATTCAAGATTTTTTTTTTATCCTATCATGATATTTGATCTTAAATCCAAATGTCAGCCACTTTCTTTTTTTTAATGTTTTTACTTATGTCTAGTCATTCAGTTTAAGGTCTTAGATATGAACTTAAAGTGCATCCGGTGGTGAGGCCCCGATTTGGGAGCTTTGAGGAGTGTGGCGCTACCCTTACTTCCAGGTCTACTCTTACCTATAGTGCTAGTACCTGTCATGGTCCCATCTATGGTTTAAATAGAATTTGTCCTGGACACAACACTAAACTGCCTCGGACACAGTGTTTGCTTCCTATCCCACAAAAGTCCACCTTTCCCAGCCTGTTCTACCTTTTTACTGTCTACCCCATTTCCAAACACTATCAGCAACTTAAGACCCCCCCCCCCCCCCCACACACACACATCGTGGGTATGACACAAAACTTCATCCAGTAGTGCAACCCCAATCTGGGAGCTTTGAAGAGTGTGGAGTATCCCCTTAGCTACTTTACTTCCAGGTTGGCTTTAACCTGGAGTGGTAGTATCTTTCAAGGTCCCACCTATGTGTTAAATTAGCATTACAAGCAGATAGCGTTTTTTCGTTGGACAACGGCAAAATTTCACACCCATACTTCTTTAAAAAGTCATATCTCTGTTATTTGTGGTTCAATATTTAAAACAATTATATGGATGGAAAGAGAATAAAATAAACATTCCTATGATATTAATTTCATGTGCCTTACTACGTTAAATGTTTTTATACTCCAAGTTAAAAATGAAAAAACGTTAAAAAATGACAAACACGGAAGGGAAACTTTTTTTCATTTTTATTTTTCATACCTTACATTCCGATTACAATGCAGCGGATTGATGTGACTGGATATTCTTGAGATTTCACATGCTAATTAAACATAGATGAATAGGTTGGGAACCACGTGATTTGGATTTTTATTACAATTAGAAACGAAGATACTACCGATCAAAGTTAAATATGAATATTTCGAAATTTATTAGAGATATTGACTCAAATCACGTGGTTTCATATCAAGGATAGATTCAGAATTATTTTGATGTATAATATGTAAATATTTGATAATTTGTGTGTCCTGCATTTATTATTTTATACGTTTATTCTGTAAAATTCTTTAAAACAAAATGTTTTGAAAACGTATTTTTATAAACTAACTTTTTAAACGTACCCCTCCTCACCCCTGTTCGCCTGCCTGACAGTGAGTTACAGGCAGCATTCGCCCTTTTCTTTCTTCTCTCTCTCTCTCTTTTCGCAGTTTCTCCTCTCTCTCTTTTCTCACTTTCTTCTTCTTCTCTCTCTCCCCTCTTCTATGTAAGATCATAACAACTAGTCGCTTTTACAAACACGCGTTTTATGAGTTTTGTTTTGCTTAAATTCTTTACGCTATTTGTATGACAAAAAGGAGTATAATACTTTGTTTTTTTTTGTCTTTTTCAAATTTAAATGTTTATCCATTTTAAATTTTCTTTAGAATTTTAATTTTATCCGGTGAAAATGCGACCTGGCAGGCATTTTTAACAATATCGAACAGAACGAAAAAAGGGTGAAAGAAACAAATGTGATGCCAATAAATGTTACCAAATGCAAATTAAGTTACTATTCTACCTATCTGCCTATTTTTTTGTGTTTTGAAGTATTTTTAAGTGCTTTTATTTACAAATTTTATCTTTTTTTAACGCTTACTGAATCTGACACATATAAGATGGTGACCGCATGGGTGCGGCGAAAATCACTCAAAAATCGAATATTAAACAAAATATAGCTAATAAAATGCACAGTTCGGTTGAACATTCAATTGTCTTCCAATTGATGACAGTTATTAGCTGTATTTTTGTTTAATATTCGATTTTTTGCGATTTTCGCCGCACCCATGCGGTCGCCATCTTGTATGTGTCAGATTTAGTAAGTGTAAAAAAATAGATAAAATTTGGAAATAAAAGCGCTTAAAAATATTATAAAACACAAAAAATAGGTAGAATAGTAACTTAATTTGCATTTGGTAACATTTATTTGCATCACATTTGTTTATTTCACCCTTTTTTCGTTCTGTTCGATATTGTTAAAAATGATCCATTTATTTATTGTATATTTTCTTTTTCACTCCTTTTTCGTTCTGTTTGATCTCATTTATTTTTAATTGACAAATAATATTATTAATAATTAAGAAACCACAATACTTTTCAATTTTCCTTTTTAGTTTGATTTTTATTATCTTATATAAATATAAGTTTCGTCCGTCTGTCCGTCTGGTCAAATGTAAAAAATAAAATAAAGTAAGCATTACATTTTTTTTATTATCGTGAAAAAACAAACAAACTTGTAAATTGGAAAAACAAATGCTCATTTTGGATCTTTTTTTTCTTATATGATAGCGTTTGAATGACGTGTAACCGTTTTAGTTAAATATTAGATGTAACCATGTTCTTGTTTTTTTCGGGGGGGGGGGGGGGTCTGTTGCCACCCGGACTTAGGTTCTATGTGGCAGTGCTTGGATTACAAATTTTATCCAATCTTATTTTCCCCCAGTATATTATGGAGTAAATATATACAGGACCTTACTGTGAAACACTGCAACTAACTTGTCGCAACCTTGCTGAAAGAACCATTTTAGTGCAGTGTAAGGCTTTAAAAAAATGGTGTTGTGCTTAAATTACGCAATTTCTTTAAAAAAGATAGTAATAGTGCAGTTACTGTTATACAGACACTATGTAGTGACTTAAAAGAAAGTAAAGTTATATTGAAATATCTCACAATCTGTATGATACAACGTGCTAGTTTGAAAAACTTTGAAATTTACCCATTTAATTTATAATTCATGGCTTAATGTAAAGAGATAAATAAAATCTGACTCCATAATCAGAAAGACCACATGATTTTACATAAGAGTACCAAGTTTCATAAGAATATCTTAAAAAATAAATAAATGGTGGAGAAATTACTGAATTTCTTGAAATGATGAGGTCCATATTTTGGCCCATTTTTTTAAAGGATTATTAAAGAAAAATGTCCAATGAAAAACACAAATTTCGGCACTTTAAATTATCATAGTTTTTGAACCACTGATGCTATTTGCATAATTTAAACGGTTTGGGGCTTCTTTTAGCCAGCTCTACCCATCCTAGTTGATAAAATTACAATTAGTTAAAAAGAAAAAATCAACTTTTATTGCTAGTTAAATAGAAAATACGTTTACAAAACAAATTAATCTACACACCAATCTTATATGTAAATTTTCAGTATAAAATGAACCAACCAGTCGACATGCCAACAACCAACCAAACTTTCAGTTTGAGCATATAAACAAACACCATTAAATAATTTTATATGTAACTAGTTATAATAAAAATGAAAATAATTTAAACATTTTCTTCTTCAAATATAAGTAATTTGGGGATGTATTACCAACACAATGGAATTTTGAATGATCAATTCAGCACTTAAAGTTTAAAATTAAATCATAACGAAATCGATTTAAAAAAACTACAATTAAAAAGCTTGCAAACGTATCATTATGAAAAACATTTGTCAGCTTTTCAACTTTTTTCTCAGGGTGTTGAACCTTCATTATATATATAAATTATGCATGGGGATAAACAAAATAACAAGATGCCTTTGAAATTCCCTCCCTGTTCCCTGTTCCCAAGACTGTACCAACATGCATAGATTTAAATGTAATATGAACAAAAAACTTGCTTCCCAACTCCTCATCTAGGATGCCCCCTATAAATTTGGCCCCTAATCAGTGTAGCCCCTTACGTCTCAGTGATAATGTGCTTTTTTTTGGGAGAAGGGGGGGGGGTGGGGTGGAGGGGAAAGAATTATACTAAATCCTCATAGGGTTTATATAAATAATCTTTTCCCCACCTCTCTTATTTGGTGAATGATGTCATTTGTTTATTTGGATGGATGACATCATCCTTTTTTATTTGAATGGATGACGTCATCCTTTTGTGATGACATCATCAAGTGTGCATGAGGGGATAAGATAACAAGCAAGATCCACAGAGTTTTCGTATTATATAGATAGATACATCATCAGCAGCCAGCAGTTAAGGCTGCTGCTCCTATTTCAAACAAACACATGTCGACAGAGTATTATATAGATCAGAAATTATGTCTCTCTCTCTCTTTTATATTTACTTGAAAAATGCTAACATTCATCCTTTGCGACATCAGTGCACACGGTGGCAAGATGAAGTAAGATAGCGACAGAGTTTTCGTATTATATAGAGAATCAGAACGGAATTCCATCATGAAAAGTCAATTTCAATCCAATTTGATCAACATTTTAGTTTTGCACACCAAATATTTAGTTGATAAATACGTCCCGGGTTAAGAAAGACAACATTAACAAGATCAATAGAAATCGGTTTTAGTATTAATAGACTCTTTTTCATCACGATTTTTTTTGTTAATTTAATTTTAAAGTTTGTTAATTTAATTTCAAAGTTTGTTAATTTAATTTCAAAGTTTGTTAATTTAATTTCAAAGTTTGTTAATTTAATTTTTAAAGTTTGCTACTTTAGAGGATAATTAAAACAATTTTTTCTTTCCTGAAAAGGAAGACATTTCATTGTTTTAAAAATGTTAAAATGTGACATGAAATATAATTTATTGAATAAATTAACTTCTCTTGCAATATTTGTATATTGAAAACTTTTACTAAGAAAAAGATGCTTTTAAAAATTTGGTTAATGATATTGCAAAAAATATTTTTAGAGTTCAACAAAAGTGTTGAAATTTGGTTTTAGTAACTTGAATTTCAATCGTAAACTTTTACCTTTTTTTCTATCACACATTTTTCATCGAGAATGGTTTGCATTCTGAAAGAAAAATAAATCACATCAAAATCGCACAAATAATTTCTTTGAAGGCAATAAACTGACATGTACAAATTAGCAAATACCAGCAAAACTGATAAATATATGACTTATTAATTTGAAAAAGATGACAAGACCAATAGTGACCCACTGGATCAGTATTTGTTATAGATATTATTAAACACTAAAGCTAATTAAGTTTGAAATAGCATATTCATTAGTTTGTCACAATTAAGTGTGAAATAGCATTTTAGTCAGTCTGTCATGTGTGAAATAGGACTTTTAAAAAAAAAAAATACATCCAGGCATTTCTAGAAGAGGCTCTGTCTGTCAGGTTTTAAATTGTATTTTAGATGCGCCTAGGCAGAAGAGGCTTTGAAGAGGCTTTGTCATGCATAAGTTTGAAGAATCATTTTCACCAGTTTGTTACACTTAAATCTAAATAGGATTTTTTTGGTCTGTCATGTTTAAGTTTGAAATTGTATTGTTAGATACATATATTCACAGACTAGACAGAAAAAAAATAGAAAATGTTGACACTGTACAGAATAATGTACAGAAACAAATGTCTATCAAGGTTGTATCTGCCCAGAGGAGTAGGACGTGTGGGTCTCTTAGAAATTAGTCATCAACATCGAGCCACTATTGTGAGCCCTGGCCAATATTTGATGAGCTCCCAGAGGACAAAACTTATGATGGTACATCAACATCCAGAAACAAGAGCCAGTAAAACCACCTCAATCACAAAACTGAACAAACATTTTGGACAAGACTATCTCACAAATGAAACAGAAACACCAAACAAGGGAAATAGTATAAAAGAGACGCAAGAAATACACAAAGACTTTCCATAGCAGAAAACTGGAAGAATGTGCCAAATATTTTCTGGAAGAACTATCCCAGGAGAATATAGAGAATATATAGATAAAGAAGGCTCTGTAGACTGGCTCAAAAGAGGATTGCTCCACTTGGAGCAAGAGAGGATGATAATTACTGCCCCAAATCAAGGCTTGATGACCAATGCTTTTAAGAAGATGAAAACTGAACTAAAAAATACAATTATAAAAATATAACTGGATTTATTTATGCTCACAAATAATACACCCAAATTACACGTCAACACTTCCTAATATGTGGATATATTAAAAAGCGGACTTACCAAGACGTGTAAAAGGAGCCGATGTCACAGAACATGTCTGGACAAAATAGGAGCAGTCGACAAACAAATATTGCTCTTGTGATTAAATTGATTTGAGTGATTATTTACCTCCCTCTCACCGCAGAGAAGATGTGACACAAGGTCGGAAAATGGGATTTGGTGGCCAGCGTAATGCACTTTGGCTCCACAAAAAATGCCAGAGCAGCCCCGTTGTCATTCCCCATTCAAGGTGCCTCAGGCAGTTAGCAATAAACTAACTACACCCCAAAGAGAGGAGGCAAGACCTGAGAGGGTGGACCTCCTAGGACTACCCAGAACCATACTTCAGCCCGACAGAAGGCCACAATCAGTCATAATGGTCCAAACCTGTCGGATTGATTGTCGAGAAGGAATCCTCGACATAGAAAGAATGGCGTCTTTGACTTTCACGGTCAGATTGTGCAAGAAAAAAAGCTTTATAAAACTATTTTGTAACCAACAATGCATCCAATTTAGCAATCTGGAATAGGACATTGTAATATTACAGTATGGTAAATAGTCTTAAATTGGATAACAAAAAAAGTCAGTTTTTCCTCCGTACTTTTATAATCTGTTTTGTCAGTCAAATATGCCAGATATTGGTCCGTGTTGTTAAAAACAAATTAAAAAAATTTTTTCAACTGATTTCTTTGATTTTAATATTTAGTCCTGATCAATTTTCCTTGTTGATTATTTTGCTACCAATATTATTTGGCAAACCGGAATATTAATCCAGCCAAAACAGGAAGTCCTACAAAGCTAGACGGTGATTGCCGAAAAATAGTCACTTTTGTATTTTAGGTAAAGAAATAATCAAATAAAGAAAATCAGGAAATGTTTTGTACTAATTTTTATTTGAAATAATTTTTATTTGAAATAATTTTTATTTGAAATAATTTCTTTTACAAAAATAAGTAATCAAATAGGTGGTTTGCTTTTTTGGTACTTCTGCAGTTTACAGACTGTGCTGAAATAATAACGTTATTATTTAGAAAGCCATTCTTAACATGGGGAGGGGGGGGGGGCTTTGTTAACTAATGTGTACTTTCACCGAACAATAAATAAATTAATACATTTGGGAAACTGAAACTCTTGCCGGAAATTATATTACAGATATATATTATTAAGTTTAATAACGGGACTACATCTGAACCAACACCGTTTGCTGCTGACTTCTAAACTGAGTCGGTTAATATTCCGGTTTGCCTATTATCTTAATAAATTTATCGAGAAAGTTTTTAATAGCTAACATAGTTTTATGAATAGCAGTGGATTTCAGCACAAAATTATTTTTACAATAAACAAAGGTCCATTTTTGATTCTTTTAAATGCAGAATATATATACATATAGTTTCCTCATTAAACAATTTTTTAAATTAGCAGAAAAAAATGGAAAATATATTTTAGATGAAATAATTTCATCAAATTTTGATAAATATTTCAGCCATCTTATTACTTTTGTTGTGATGGTCATAAAATAAATGCTTAATAAATAAAAATATTTCAGCCATCTTATTACTTTTGTTGTGATGGTCATAAAATAAATGTTTAATAAATAAAAAATATTTCAGCCATCTTATTACTTTTGTTGTGATGGTCATAAAATAAATGTTTAATAAATAAAAAATATTTCAGTCATCTTATTACTTTTGTTGTGATGGTCATAAAATAAATGCTTAATAAATAAAAAATATTTCTTTTGTTGTGATGGTCATAAATTACTTTTGTTGTGATGGTCATAAAACAAATGTTTAATAAATAGAATAAAAAGTCTGGTGAAAACTTTATAAAAAGATGAAATCAACTAAATTGAATGATTTTGTTAATCATTTTGGGAAGTTATAAAAAAAAAACAAAGTGGTCAATAAGTACTTAGCAATTGTTTCGTGTAAATCCGTTTTCCATTCTTTCCATATTTCTAGTTTTTCGGCACATCTGTAACAGAAAGAAAATTAAGATTAACGTCAGATTAAGATTTTTACCAAATATACAGACAGAAATTTTAAAATTAATACTTTGTTTAAAAACGTTGAATTATAAGTCTTAGACACAAAACTGAAGACATGGACAAAGAAAGAAAATATAATTAAAAATTTGTAATTTCCTAGAAAAAAAAAAAAAAATAAATAAAAAAAATTGATTTTAAGCTGTTTTGGCTAGGAGCAAAGTGTAGTATCTGTTCTGATGCTACACTTAATCTATTTTTTCCTCAGTCAATGAAAGAGAAATCCATCCAATGGGCTAACCAGATCAGCAACGAACAGTTGCAAGCAACAACCCAGGTGACGGTTGACTTGCCGACAAATAAGAGATTGACTGGCCACTTTGCCCGAAGGACGGATGGATCACTGATGGACGCAGACGGTGACTGAGCAGTTGCTGATCTACATCTAGCACCTGCTAGTCCGACTGAAAGCAAGATGGCATGATTTTCTGCAACAAGACCTGGAATGGATTGGATCTGGTTCGCTCCAGACAAACAGTTCTTGGCTGTTCATCATGTTATACGCCGATCAGACATTGGTTGTCGATGACAGATTTCAAATGAATTCAAAACATTTGTATCCATTTGCTTGGTCATATCAAAATGACAACTTACGATTGTTTTTAATAATAAAATCTCTTCACACTCCAATTTATTTCATCTTTAATAGAATAAAAAGACAATTCAGTTATTTTTTAGACGTTTTATTAAACTTCTTCATAATCATCATCATCATCATTGGACTCCAGGATGGGCAACACTAAACAACGTCTCACACCCGGGTATGAAAGAGATGACGATAAGGATGTTACAATCATTGGCAAGATCTCATACCAAGTTATTAAGTTTTTCTCCTAACTAATAGATAACGCCTTATTCATAGAACCCTATTTCGAGCGAACAAAAACAGCAGCAGCAGCAAGTAACAACAACAACAAAAACAGCAAAAAAAACAAAATATTTCTGTAAAATACTCAATTTTGATTGGTTATTGAGATCCCTTCAGCCAATCACAAACAATCGCCTTATCTTTATATAAGCGAGAACCTAAGTACACTCAAGGAGAAAAGTTCACAGCTTGTCAAACAGACACTTGTCACAAGACCCACAGCTTGCCAAATGGGCTCTTTCAGTTGAAACATGACTACTAGCGAACAACCCAAATTAACCTTGGTCATTTGACCAAGGGTTCTCGACAATTAAAGACAATCCACAGTCATCGATATCACGGATAAACTCCAAACCACCAAGAAATATTTCTTCAGCAATTGAGAATCAGCTACCAACAAATAGATAATTCACAACTGTTATTATCATTGATCAAAATGAATGGATAACCCTCAACCTTTCAAGAAACATCTTATTTCTTTCGGCAGACGAGAGCTGGCTATTTGCGATCGAAGCCGAGACAATATTATCCCCAAGCAAATGACTGAAAATTATCAACACAGTACTAATATCGCTTCTACTTCAAGACACATGCCAAAACAAAAGTCTTCTTCAAATAAAATCTCTTTGTCATTGAGCAGATGATAATTTTCTTCCAATATTATTAATGAAAAAATGTCGAAAAGAACATCGAGACGAAATACAATCATCTCTTCATGAGAACAGACAACCATCTCATCAAATATTTTTCTTCAAAAACAATGAACAATCATCGAGACATCACTATTACTATTATGGAGAGGGTCGAAACCTCACTCGTGCTACCGTGTATCAAAAAATTGAACTTTCGTTAACATCTTAAGCAGACGACCATTTTCTTCCACTATTATTAGAAAATAAATGATTGAATCTTACAATCAGTTAAAAGTCCATTCTGTGTTTGTTCCTTTCTCATCACCAAACACTTATTAGTAATATTACAAGAACAAATTCAGCTTCTGTATTCAGTTGGATGAATTTGACAATTTTGGTAGAAAGAGGATCTAGACAAAATGGTAGTGTAAAACAGATCATTAAGTGATGATTGAGGATATTACAGGAGTTTTTTGGAGTGGAATTGAATGTTGTTTTTATGTCATCGGAGAGAAATAAGGCTAACAAATTTTGTGAGTGAGGAGGAAGTGGACAGCAAAAAAGAATGAGTTAGTATGCTGCGTTGGAGAAGGAATTTTGAAATGTCTGCATTATGTGTTGGTGTAGATAGGAATTTGTAACTTATCCGAGAAGTAGACACTAGTGCCACTGTAGAATATTCCTGAATGAATACTCCAAGAAACTAATAGAAATGAAAATTGAGGAAAGATCCTTCACCCAGAATCAAACAGGCAATAACTTAAAGAGATGGGACAGAAATAGAAATTAAAGCTTGTAACCAATATGTGATAAATATTGATGGATCTGGATGTCTTACTACAAGAAACAAGCGCTTCTTACGTATATTTAAACCAGCAAATGGAAATCTAAAATGCACCACCAAAACTACAAAATGATGTGGAAAACATAGATCAGAATCAACTTACACCATATTTACTCAGCCAGAACCCATTCAGCCTTTAGTAGATCCACCTGAGGAGAACAAAGAAGATACGACCCAAAACCTGGCGGAAACCAACCAAAAAGTCCAAATATTACTTAAAAGACTAAGGGGCATCAAGAAGACATCAAGGACCCACAAGCAGGTGGTAGTCGATCAAGAGCGCGAAATCCCGTACATTAAACTGGGGGGGGGGGGGGGGGAATGTAGAATATTAAGTTTAAGTTATATTGTCCCAAATACTTTATCTAATAAATAACAATTTATAATTTAAAGATGTAAGTCTATCAAAACATATTGAAATATAAAACCTTAATGTCCACCATTAGCCATGTAAAACCTTAATGTCCACCATTAGCCATGTAAAACCTTAATGTCCACCATTAGCCATGTAAGACCTTAATGTCCACCATTAGTCATGTAAAACCTTAATGCCCACCATTAGTCATGTAAAACCTTAATGTCCACCATTAGTCATGTAAAACCTTAATGTCCACCATTAGTCATGTAAAACCTTAATGTCCACCATTAGTCATGTAAAACCTTAATGTCCACCATTAGTCATGTAAAACCTTAATGTCCACCATTCATCATGTAAAACCTTAATGTCCACCATTAGTCATGTAAAACCTTAATGTCCACCATTAGTCATGTAAAACCTTAATGCCCACCATTCATCATGTAAAACCTTAATGCCCACCATTCGTCATGTAAAACCTTAATGCCCACCATTAGTCATGTAAAACCTTAATGTCCACCATTAGTCATGTAAAACCTTAATGCCCACCATTAGTCATGTAAAACCTTAATGCCCACCATTAGTCATGTAAAACCTTAATGCCCTCCATTAGTCATGTAAAACCTTAATGCCCACCATTAGTCATGTAAAACCTTAATGCCCACCATTAGTCATGTAAAACCTTAATGCCCACCATTAGTCATGTAAAACCTTAATGTCCACCATTAGTCATGTAAAACCTTAATGTCCACCATTAGTCATGTAAAACCTTAATGTCCACCATTAGTCATGTAAAACCTTAATGTCCACCATTAGTCATGTAAAACCTTAATGTCCACCATTAGTCATGTAAAACCTTAATGTCCACCATTAGTCATGTAAAACCTTAATGTCCACCATTAGTCATGTAAAACCTTAATGTCCACCATTAGTCATGTAAAACCTTAATGTCCACCATTAGTCATGTAAAACCTTAATGCCCACCATTAGTCATGTAAAACCTTAATGCCCACCATTAGTCATGTAAAACCTTAATGCCCACCATTAGTCATGTAAAACCTTAATGTCCACCATTAGTCATGTAAAACCTTAATGCCCTCCATTAGTCATGTAAAACCTTAATGCCCTCCATTAGTCATGTAAAACCTTAATGCCCACCATTAGTCATGTAAAACCTTAATGCCCACCATTAGTCATGTAAAACCTTAATATCCACCATTAGTCATGTAAAACCTTAATGCCCACCATTAGTCATGTAAAACCTTAATGTCCACCATTAGTCATATAAAACCTAAATGTCCATTATTGTTATGATGTCAATATGTTCGTTACTTGTGTCTGTCTTTCTATTTGCT
Source organism: Sepiola atlantica (assembly GCA_963556195.1). Lineage (NCBI taxonomy): Eukaryota > Metazoa > Mollusca > Cephalopoda > Sepiida > Sepiolidae > Sepiola > Sepiola atlantica. Next base: position 12,789,493 of record OY744515.1, read on the forward strand.
TCAGAATGATTCAGTGTCAACATTTTTACTAGACTTGTTAGAATAAGGGTTTTCCAACAAATACAAAACATGAGACTTTTCTTCAGTCACCAAGGACGCAGTTAAGAGAGTTGTCAGGAGTTGCAAAAGATGTCAGTCCATTTACATCTGTTGTGCACAAAACAGGGACGTACAGATGAGAAACAACTGGGTAAGATCGGCTATTGGTGCAATGCGCTATTTTTTATTTTTTTTATGGAAATCGCTCCAGACAAGACATGAAGCTACTTTATGTAAGGAGGTGAAAAAATACTACTTCAAGCTCAAAAACTAGCCAACCATAAGTGTTATATGGATCGATTCTGACCCAGAAAACAGCAATTCTTCCCCCTTTGTTAGAAACATCGCTCATGAAATGTGAGGACTAAAGGACAAAATAAGGGAAGCGAGAGTTACTAGGCTGCCGAAAGTAAACCCAAGGTCTATTTTCTACTCTAAATGGTCGATTGTAGACCTAGGCAATTTGGAAGCGAATCATGGTGGAGATTGCGGATATGATTACTGATGTGCTGAATGGAGTTTTCTTGGAGATAAAGCCTGTAGAAAAGATAATCATGGATAACAGAATGGCTTTTCCAATCAGAATGTTTGTGTAACATGTTTGACTGGTATAATGGGAGGTTTTATTTTAGAGCTGCGTTCAGGCCGGGTGGGAATAGCACTTGATCTATCGAGAACATAGAAAGAGGGTGTTCGGCGACACCACTTCTGGCTGTATTTTGGGTCAACAAAAGAAGGAGTTTTCATTTTGTATCGTTGGTTTTTGGTCGTTGTCATAATAACTCTTAACCGGATTTTACTAAGCATATATTGTCCACCACGGGACTCAATCTGTAAAAGCACAGTGAATGTTCTTGTTTTTGCATGAAATATTTAACGAATCTTTTAAATTTATAATTTTTTAAAGTAGGCAAATCTCAAATTCCATTTATTAGTTTCTGTCAAAAATGAACCAAATGTTGTGGGTGAATTCTTATTTCAGTCACCCAAATTATCCAGAGTGAATTGGCTTTCGGCATCACTTCCAAACAGCTTATTTTTACTTAAACATGTTTTAGCAAAAGCATAGCATTAAAACACCAAGTTATAGCAAGTTTCATCATACACATGCAACACTCAAATAAAATTTTGCCATGAAAAAAAAAGTAATCGCCAGAGAACGAGGCTTAAGGGCAATAATTCAAATCCATAATTTTTCTAGTTAAGGACAAGGGACCATTTTTTCCCCAAAAATAACAAAAGGGTAAAATATTATTTTACATTTTTATAGTTGAAGATTTTTCAACCAAAAAAGAGTAAAAAATGAATACTATTGGTCCAATACTATTTATTGGATGCAGTGCTCCAATAGTATTGGAGCACTGCATCCAATAAATGCACCCCCTCCATTGAGACGATTACATGTAAACAGCATGAAAAAGTTTTCAGTAAAAAGAGATAAAACAAAAATAAAAAAATATATTTTAGACTTTATAGTGGGGGATCACTTTTGCATATAAATGTAACGTAAAATGATCACCTAGTTCTTGACACAGCGTACGACAGAACGAATAACCATTATTTTGATATTTCCAAAATGTCCGCCATTTAAAAAGATTTCTTTAATCTTTTTTTTCAGAATTACCAGTTGATTTTTGACTTTCCTTCTCGTACTGCCACCCCATTTTTGTGTATTGCCATATCGGACTCATGATTAGGGTTGTAGTTAATTAAAGTCATTTTTTATTTTATTTAAATAATAATAATAATAATAATAATATGGTTTTCATTTCTTTTTTTTTCTGCTGAAAAATACAGGGGAGGGGGATACTGAAAAAAAAATCTAATCGTCGTTCTGATTTTTTTTTTAATTAAAAAAATGGTGGTCAAGTTGGAAATACAAAAAAAATGGTTACTCGTTCTGTCCTAAGCTATGCAGTCAGGAAGTGGGTGATCATTTTATCTTATATTTATGTAGTAAAGTGAACCCCGACTCTAATGTTTAAAATATTAGATTTTCTAAAAACATTTTCAAGGGTGTTGATGTTTATTTACTCCTTGCGGAGTTAGGCACAAGGCCAGTTTTATCTTACTCCCACAAGTAAGATGTGACCCAAGATCGGGTCGAGCAAGTGGGGTTAAAAGCCAGCGCTCGAGAGGTGAGCACTCTGGCCATTTAAAAATTGCCTGGGCAGCCCCGTCGGCATTCTCCGGTAGGGGCGCCTCAGACAGTAAGCAATAAACTTACTCCTCCCCAAAGAGGGGAGGCGAAGCCTGGGAGGGTGGACCTCCTAGAACTGCACAGGACAATCGGATGAGAAAAATAAAACCTTATTTTTATTTTTCTAATGACAACGTGGGGGCAAAGAGTCAAATTTTACCCAATCATAGATTCACGTTTAACGATGTGCATAAGTCAAGGAAGAATATATTAAAGTATTTGGCAAAAAATGAAATTGCATTACACAAGAAAGAACTAAATTAAAATAAACTATAATTTCTATGTATAAATAAAAATGAATTGACAATTCTCACCCTTGTGTACGTCGACCATTGGAATGTGTGTACAAACCCTTATTTAGACAGGACGAGCAGTAGAAAGGTTTCCGCGAGCCGGAACATAATGGACACCTCTCTATGGCTACACTAACCGCCCCAGAAGCAGGAATATCAAAGGATAAAAATGAAGATGTTAATCTATCCTGGCTGGATGTACTTATATGCTTGCTACTTTTAGTCGACGAAGATGAACAGGTAGTCGCCATTGCTCTTAACGTTTGTTGATAAAAATAATGATTTCAAGTGCATTATGGGTAATACTTGTTCTACTTCCGGTTTCCCCTCTCTCTCTCTCTTTACACTCAAATGGAAAGAAAGAAAAAAAAAGTTTCAGATTTTTATAAGGAAAACTAATTCTCCACTTCAAATCTATGCTAATGCATATTTTTTTGGGTGTAGTTTGGGAGTAATCAAAATTAATTTTCTAGTTTAACAGCGTGTAAACGAAGTGAGGGAGCACTTTTTATGTCCGCTTCTGACCGCCACCAATCAATAATAAGGATTTGTCTCACGTGACTCAAATTAACCAATCAATCGCAAGCAGTTAAAAATAAAGAAAATCGTATTACAAAAAATAAAGGTACTTTGTTATATAAGGACCTGCGCTAACTTTGACCATTACCATAACTCTAACCCATTGTTGACCCTCCTAACTCCCACGTTGACCCTAACCATAACCCTATTAACCCCAACGACGGGGTCAAAGTTAGCGCACATCTTAAAGTAACAAAGCGCTAAAATAAAAACCGGTGCTTATTTTTACGTACCTTCTGAATATTGGCCGACTACAATATTTTTTTTCTTTTTGGTACATTTTTATTTTGTTACTTTTCAAAATAGAATATACGTTGATGGATTTCCCCGCATTAAAAACGAACCTTTTACACGGTCGTCGTAATGGTAAACTTAAACCATTACACCGGCCACAAATTTTGTCTAACTCTGCTCTAGATTTACATATTTTTTCGTTTTAGTTTATTTTTATTTTTGACTTTTCAAAATAGAATTAACGGCAAATTTTTACTACCTAACCCGGCATAGTTTACCCACTAAAAAAATGCAATCGCAAAAAAAAGTAGAATTTGATTTTTTAGGGGGTAAACTGCACCGGGTAAGATAGTAAAAAAAAAATTCTGAATTAACGTTAAAGTGTAGTATCTGTTCTATTATACTTAATTTTTTCTCTCCTCAGTCAACGAAGGAGCAATTCTTCTAGACTGCGGCAATTTTAATTTTTTGTCCCAATCCGAAGTGCTAAATTTTTTGGGAGATAGATTGGCTCTTGTATAGATCGAATACACGAGCGAAATTTATTTTAGAAGAGTTCCAATGGTGTAAGGGGCAGTAACTCTACTACGTCAACCAGCAACGTAAGTATATAGATAGTAGATATAGAAGTAACTTTAAAGCCTTTTATGGATATAAAAAACATTCCCTCCCGTACAGTGCCAGTAATAAGTTACATTGACTCTTAACATTTTTTAAATATTATTTAATCTGGAAAAAGAAAAAATAAGTCGGAATTAGTCGAATTTTACTAAAGACTGATTCTTCTATCAAATGTAGAGAAATTTAAGGCTCTTGTATAGATATCTACTATCTATATATTTACGTTGCTGGTTGACGTAGTAGAGTTACTGCCCCTTACACCATTGGAACTCTTCTAAAATAGATTTCGCTCGTGTATTCGATCTATACAAGAGCCGATAGATTTTCTCCATATTAAAACCCGACGATTTGTCTAACTCTGCTCTCAATTTAAATATTTGCCGATTGATATAAGGCATTTGTTGTTTTTTTTGTTTATGATTTCTTGACTGTTAACTATTCTGCACTTTTACCATTTACTATGTTGTTCCTATTTAGTTGCCCCTTCACAAGGGCAGAGTTAGACACAATGTCGGTTTTAAAAAATACATTTTTCCAAAAAGGAGCACTCTGGATTGGGACAAAAATAAAAATTGCCGCAGTTTAGACCGAGGAGATGAAAGATTTAAGTATAGTATCAGAACATATACTACACTTTAACGTTAATTCTATTATGAAAATAAAAAATAATAATAAAATAATAATAAAATGAAAATAAACCGAAAAAGAAAAAATATTTAAATCGAGAGCAGAATTAGACAAAAGGTCGGTTTTTAATGTGGGGAAAATCCATCAACGTTAATTCTATTGTGAAAAGTAAAAACGTCAAAATAAAGCAAAAAAAAAATTTTTTGTAGTCAACCAATATTCAGGGCACGTAAAAGTAAGCATCGTTTTTTTTTGTTTTTTTTCATAGTGAAGACAGACGATTTTAAATTTTTTTAACTGCTTGCTTGATTGGTTAATTTTAATTACGTGATACAAAACCTTGATTGCGATTGGTGGTGGACATCTCTATTCCAAACCTCCGCTAGATTTGATTAAAATTAGGTTAAGTTGATTAATTATTAGAAAAATTACATTTAATCGATAGTAATTCAAAAAGTTTAACAAAAAGAGTTTGGCGAATGGCATTATCGCCTTGCTACTTTTGTAGTGAAGTGGGTTTTGGCATTACTTCCAAACAACTTATTTTTTGTTTACTTAAATAATGTTTTCGTAAAAAAAAAGATAACATTAAAGATATTGTGGTAATCGGGCAAAACACTTGGGATTTGCAAGTTATTGGCGCATTTCATCATACGCGTGAAACGCCAAAATGAAACTAGACCGGATAAATATAGTCACCATCTTTATAATTTTCTAGTAAGGACAGGGAATCTTTTTTAAAAAAAAAAAGGATAAATTCAAAAGCAAAAAAACAAAAACCACATTATTTTACCATTTAGAGGTGAGGAACTTGACAAGTCACAGAAATGCAGAAAGATTGGTTTTCCTAAGTCGCACTTTGATGAAAGATATTCCGTGAGTCCCTGTGGTTGAGAGTGCCTTCCCCAACCTCATACCCGACCACTTGGTCGAAGATTGACGTAGGCGGAGAGGGAAGTCGCTGTTCTATGCCGAGCCGCGCTTAGAGCGTTGCTGGGGTCGAGTGACCCTGCACAGTCTAGGAAGAGACTATATCCAGACTTAGTGATGGGTAACGCTTCGGGAGCGGCTGGGATTGTCGGAGAAGGAGACCTACTCTCAGTAGAGTTGAGCGCCAGGCCAGCGTTATCTCAACAATTCTGAGTATTTTCTGATCTGGTGACTTGTCCGGAACGCACTGTCCCTCTATGACAGATTACGCAGAGATGACTTAAAGAATGTCCCATTATGTCCGCGTCCGTGAAGACAATGAAGAAGAAATGGTTGAGCACACCTTTATCACTTGCAGCAAAGTTTGGCGACTCTGCGAGTATGTCAGAGAGGTAACGGCTCGCATCGATACCGAGTAGCTGATGGGCATTTAATGCAGCATACGTCATCAACAACACAGCCCCGCTGTGATGTAAGGAGAAAAGAATGGTTTTTCTAGCGATCCTAGCCATAGCGAGAGTAGGTTCATGGGGTTGGATCTGTTTCCGATCGGGATTTGGTTGTTTACTTTAAGAATTAGGTTAAAGTGAAGATCAGATGCGATTAGAAAAGATTATATTGCATGGAGTTAAATAGGAGGTGGGTGCATGACACTAGTTTGCGCATCCGACGATGAGCCAGGTATGAATTCATGTTCCTTCCCTATACATGGCACACACAGTCTCTACTTTTTGAGAATTTAAAATCAAGACTCTTAGCTAGTAGGAATGAATGCGTTCTGGTCCTGTTTTGTTTTTTGGTACTAGAGAGCTTCCAAAGATGCCCACTCCCCACATTTATTTTGTCCTTGGTCGCCCTTGGAAGACACCATCCATTCCCAGATCCCAATCTATTTATTTTGGATATCTAACTTAGCTCTTACTCCCATTTAGAGATTGGCCTGCTTGTTTTCGGTTATGCCGGAAAACAGTACACGGTCTATACTGAACATTTTGTTTGGTTTATTTATTTTTCTTTCTTTTTTGGTGTTTACAATTTGTCTCATTCTCCATCATGTTTCATGTACATTTTTTTGTAAATAAAATTCATTAAAAAAACCTTTTGGTATACTTTAAGTAGGATTAAGCCATTGAGTGAATGAGGTATTTTGGTGAGAGTGTCTAGTGTGAATAAAGTTTTGAAAAGAAAACAAATTGCTATATGACCATCGATCCCCCACCTTTTCTCCCATACACAATGGGCTAAATGCCTAAACCAAAAATAATAAATCTTTGTAATTTTTATTTTGTATTTTTTGTAAAAGAAAAAGAAAAAATGAATTTGACATGTAAAATTTTTGGGTTAAATAAAATCTGTTCTGATACTACACTTCATCTTTCTGTCTGGTTAGTGAAGGAGAAATCCTTCTAGACTGAGGCCATTTAAATTTTTGTTCCAAACCAGAGTACCTCTTTTGGGGGAGCTGGATTCCCCACATTAAAATCTGACCTTGTGTCTAACTCTGCCCTCGTGGGGAGGCAAGTAAATAGGAAGAACAGTGATGCAGAGAATCAGTAAGAATACTAGTTACTACTACAACAACAACAACAACAACAGAATAACGATGTCTAAAATATTGGCTTGACTATAATGCTGCTTGATACTGATTGGAGCAAATACTCAATTTCGATTGCTTTCCTATGTTGGGATTTAATCAATCAGAAACAATTTCTCTTGGAGCCGGGCACCTGTTCTCAGTTGTTATATAAAGAATTGTGTTTGCGTTTTTCAATTAATTGGCTAGCGAGAAGGCCAAAATACTGAACGAACTCACATCACTCAGATCAACGACCAAACTTCTTTCTTGGTGCGCAAATGAAACCTGCCTTTAGACTCTTGCTATTGGCATCGACACATGGACTTACTTTCTTAAGATTTCGACACAGGCTTATTTCCAAATAATAATAATATGAACTCTGCCAGTCTTACAAATCAATTCTTATTCCTTTCTTCATATGTACAGACTTTTGAATAACTTTATGGACTCTTGATACCATTTTCCTCGTCCAGATATATGAGTTAATATGATATTTTCTTTACTCAAGGACTTTCTTCATCAAGACATATGAACATTTAACGTCTTAATTACTAACACCTGTCTTTTATTTGTTGAACGAAGATGATTAATAAAGTTTAATATATTATGTATGGATTTAGTCTTTGTAATTCATTTGTCACCAAGTGTCTCTCATTTCCACTACAAATGTCCCCTAAAAAAATGATTCGCTTTAATTCTACCCTTTGCCCCACCCTGTCACTGGGAAAATAAAAATGAGATTCTATTTTTTTCGTTCGATTAGATGCCAACATCCTGGAAATACATGGACAAATAAAAAATAAAATAAAATATTTTAGACTTCAAAGTGGGGGTTCACTTTATGATATAAATTTTATGTAAAATGATCACCCAGTTCTTGACCACATAGCATAGGACAGAACGAGTAATCATTTTTTTTTAAATAAAAAATGGCCACCATTTTTTATAATCAGAATTACTAGTAGATTAAACATTTTTTTTTCGTATTGTTACCCCATTTTTCTTTTCATATTGCCACTTCGGGCTTGAGTTAGTTTTGGAGTTGTTGATGATGATGATGATGATGATGATGATGATGATGATGATGATGAATAAAGAGTATATTTTGGTAGCGTCCTGCTTTTGTTTTTTTTGCTGAAAAAAATACTCTGATAAAAAATAAAAAAAATATTCTAGTAATTATAAAAAAAATTAAATTAAAAGTAGCAGCCATTTCGAAATACAAAAATGATTACTCGTTCTGTCCAATGCTATGTGATCAAGCACTGGGTCATCACACAAAAAAATACTGAGTGATCAATAATGCTTTCTCATTTTTATTTTTCATTTACATCGATTTTTCAAGTGCCGTCACCAATAATATTATATTTCACAAATAAACAATAATAACTGATAACTCTTCAGTTAAAAAGAAAATCTTTTCTTCAAATTTTTTCCTTGAGATTAAAGAAAAAAGAGAATATGTTTGTTTTAAAGTTTAGTGACTGTCAAAATATAACTTTTTTGTTTGCAAGCACATATTAGAGCCATTGTCATATTTTTTAAGTCTTTAAATAAAAATACTGAAATCAGAATTTTAAATTTAAATGTCCATTTTTATTTCTGAACAAATAAATTTGTGGAAAAATAAAATTATCAATTTATAGAAAAAATTCCTTCATGACATGAATGCATCACTCAGCATACAACTGCCATCTAGGAAATATCTTCATCCAGTGTGTAAACCACTGTCGTTGCAGATGTCGATGTAAGATGATCGATCTTTCAACTTGTTGAACACGAAAACAAAACGGCAATGAGTACAGAAAGATGGAATTGAGTTGAATATAAAAATAGCCAGTTTATTTCGCCAAGAGTTAAATTTGTGAATGGGTTAGGTTAAGTCGTCGACATCACAGGAGCGTTGATGATGAGTGTTTGGTCAGCTTGCTTCTCCACCGATGATGGTCAAAGTTTGGACATCACACTAAAGTTGAAGAACGGCTCGGCATGTTTGGTTGCTTCTCAAACGATGCTGGTTGCGTGTGGACATCATACTGAGATTAAAGAGCCGCTTGGCAGACTGAAAGAGAAATTGTCCTGAAAAGAACAGCATTTCTCTTAGAAAGAACAGGTGTTGTAGTTTTGTAGATTATTCCGAAGAAAAAAAAGATTCATTGCAAGTGTAGTAGTTCTATGAATTATCGTGGAAATGACAAAGTTTGTCCTGAGAAGGACAGATTTATTGCAAGAAACTTCTTAAGAAAAAGGAATGTCGGTTAATGGGCTGGTCAAGTGTAATGACCAGCATGCAGCTGCAGACTTAAATGAAGTCTGGCTTGGTCGAGTCAATGGCTTGATAAGTGGATGTAGTTGCCAACAAGACAATGTCGCCGGAACAAGTCTAGTCGTATACAAGGGAGCTACATGGAAATATGTATTCCCTGCCTAGGCATGACACATGTGGTCCTTAGTTTTCAGCCCAGTTTAGATTGAGTATTGTTGAGAGAATGTGCCCACTTTTCTTTTAGTATATTATACTTTCTCCAATGTCCAATACCTACATTAGTTTGCCCATGGCCTCCGCAGTGATCTCATTTTAGTAGCAAAACATACCTGCCAGAACTCCACCCATCCTTTCTTTTTTAGCCTTGCTGAAGGTCCTATTCCAATTTAGAGGACAACTTGCTTGTTTCGGTCCTAAACAAACCGGAAAAACAGTCTACAGTTACAGAGAGTTGCGGGGGGGGGGGATTCACTAATCCATTCCAGATTTTACTATGTTAATTTTTCTTATACACTACCATTGTATAACACTTTTTGGTCACACTACCATTGTATAAAAACATTGGGGTATTTTAAGTAAGTTAGTCCATAGAGAAAAAAGTGGTATTGTAGTGATGGTACAGTTTGTATGTGATGGAAAATAGATGAATAATGAATGATATAAAGAATGAATGGTTAAAAAATGTGTCGAGTTAAGATAGGCAGTTGATTACTATAGACCCCCCTCCATTCTCCTAAACGTCATGGCCTTGTGCCAAATTGTATTTTATTGCAATAAACAGTAACAATTATTCTGTCTTCCAGCTAGAATAGTACCTTACTCAGGAGCCCATCCTCCCAGGCATTAACCTCACTCTTTTGGAAATGTCATAGGGTTGTTGCCTTTCATTTTCTCATTTGCTTGTCACCTGAGGCGTCCACATCTGTGAGAGATAGCTGACATGACCGACCAGGTTACTATTTCAGCTGGATCCTTTTGGGGGAGAGCTGTATTCCTCCTATGAACTGACCCTGCATCTAACTTTGCCGCTGTGGGGGAAGGGGGTCGGGTAAATAAATCCGACTATGGGTTTAGGATTAAAATCTAGTAAAGTGTAGTATCTGTTCTGTCCACAATCAGAGGAAGAGAAATCCTCCTAAACTGAGGAAATTTTTATTTTCGTTCCCAATCCAGAGGTGCCCCTTTTTGAGAAGTTTGATTCTCCTGGAATTAAAAACTGACCCTGTGCCTAACATTATCATCGGGGGGAGGGGGGGGGGCGGGAATTAAATATCAGCAAGTTATAATTAGTATTTTCTTTATGTTACAAATAAATAACAATTGTAATTTTAATTCGGCCGCCCGTACAAGGGAGGTAACTGTGCATCGGGAGAAAATCAGGGTTGTTCACCTTTGAATCAACAGACACTTACTTATTTTTAGACATAGCCGATAAGAGTTAGAAAAACAACAACAACAACAATTTGTTAAAAAAAAAAGAAGAATAAGGACATTTATATGTTCGTTTTGCACTTTAAACATTTCTATTTATTTATTTCTATTTAACTTATGCATTCAATCCATTATGTTTTTTTTTCTCGACTGGATGCAGAGCAGTAGCACACTTAACACTGTAATATCTTAATTATTGGTCAATGGCGGAAATGGGTTTCCCCAGCCTTTCATTGCTCTCAAACAATTTAGGGTAAATTTGTAGATTAACATCTTTTGCTGAGAGAAAAAAAATGAGATTCTACTTTTTGGGAGTCGATTACGTGTGAACACCCTTTGATAAACTTTGCGGACAGAAGAAACAAACAAAAGAAAACAAACAAACAATCATTTTAAAATTTAGAGTGCGGGATCAGTTTCGCATATATTTTTAATGTAAAATGATCCCCTATTTCCGAGCAATTCTAGTTTTTCAAATTTCTTGTTGTTGCTATTTTTTCATGTTGAAAAGTTAGTAAAAAAATAACACTAAATCTAGGTCCGAGTGGCAAAGCGCCCCTAAAAAACTCTCCTTTAATCCTACCACTAACCCGAAGTCCGAGTGGTAACCCCCTCCCAAATATATGCCCTAACCCTACCACTAACCCTAAGTCCGAGTGGCAAGCCTCCTCCCAAGAAAACCCTTTGTAAAACAACCCGTAATCGTCTAAAATAATAGAACCCCTCTCAATAAAAAAAAAACCCACAAGATTTATCGCTCATATGAAACAAAAAAATTTGCTAACTGCACAAAAACGCTAGAATGGCCTGGAAATAGAGGATCATTTTACGTTAAATTTATATGTGAAACTGATCTCCCACTCCAAATTCTAAAATAATTATTTTTCCTTCTTTCCGATAAGTTTGTCAGTGTGTTCACCACACATAATTGCCTAAAAAAGTAGAATCTCATTTTTTGGGTGAGTGGGGGCGATTTTGCGAAGGGTTAGGTTATAGGATGGAAGTGACAAACTCTTATTCTAACATTTAATAACGACTTTATTGATTTGTCTTTGTTAGTACGTGAACAAAAAAGAAAAGAGGTTAGTATATCAATAAGTATGGACGAAGGCAAAAGTAAAGGATGTTCATTGCTATAATTTCCCATGAGTATTGATTTACTCCTCTCCAGGAGTTAGGTACAAGGCCAGTTTTTATCTTACTCCCACAAGTAAGATGTGACCCAAGGTCGGGTCAGGAAAGTGGGGTTTAAAAATTGCCTGGGCAGCCCTGTCGGCATTCCCCGGTAGGGGCGCCTCAGGCAGTAAGCAATAAACTTACTCCTCCCCAAAGAGGGGAGGCAAAGCCTGGGAAGGACCTCCCAGAACTGCACAGGACAGACCCATTGACCGGCGTAAATCAAGACCCGAAGGTCAAGACAACACCAGTATGGGGTGCAGTACCCATCGGAACAGATACTACACTTTGATCTTAGCCAAAAGGCCAAGGAGGACGCCGTGTATGTATTGATTTACTCCTCTCCAGGAATTAGGTACAAGGCCAGTTTTTATCTTACTCCCACAAGTAAGATGTGACCCAAGGTCGGGTCGGGAAAGTGGGGTTTGAAAAGCCAGCGCCCGAGAGGTGAGCACTCTGGCCATTAAAAATTGCCTGGGCAGCCCCGTCGGCATTCCCCGGTAGGGGCGCCTCAGGCAGTAAGCAATAAACTTACTCCTCCCCAAAGAGGGAAGGCGAAGCTTGGGAGGGTGACCCTCCTAGAACTGCATAAGACAGACCCATAGACCCGCGTAAATCAAGCCCGAAGGCCAAGACAATACCAGTCTATGGGGTACAGTATCCATCGGAACAGATACTACACTTTGATCTTAGCCAAAAGGCGAAGGAGGACGCCGTGTATGTAAGTATGTGTGTCTGTACACCGGTGTGAAAGTCAGTTCACATGTAAGCAGTTATGTGTGTGTGTGTTATATTAAATCCACGTGTATGAGGCAGTAGCCATTTTGGCTTCTGGGTACTTCGTGTCGAAGTGGCCAGGGCTAGGTGTAGTAGTCGTCTACATGTCGAGAGAGACAAGAAAAAATAGAGAGTGAGTGGATATTAATTCCATGTGTATGCAGCAGTAGTCATTTTAGCTTGTTGTCTTCTTGTTGAAGTTGAACCCAGGGCCAAAGGCCCGGGAAGATATCTATTACATCCCCAGAAAGGGAGGGGCATGTGTTTGGTAGTGCCAAAGAAGGAAAAGAGAGAGAAGAGGCTTCTCGAACCAAAGAAGTAAAAGAGAAAGAGCGGATGGCGCTCAAGTGTTTATATAGTTATGCTAACCATCCAGGATTCGCCTAAGAGAAGGCCACTGATTGGTCAAGCCAAGGAGGAAGTAGATTGCTTGAACCAATCAGCGGACAGCTAAGAAGTCATCGATATTTAAACAATATGGCGGCTGTGTGCCGGCCCGTAGCAAACTGCTACAAGGTTACATTTAATACTGTAGCAGTGCGGACCCTAGCTTGTTAAGAGGTTGTGTTCTTAGAGAAAATCTAAGATTCAAGCTTACATTAAAATTGTTATAAAAATGTTTAAAACGGAAAAAATGCACGAAAGTGAAATGAAGAAAAGATGGAAAAGGAAACATTAAAAAACACACTATTTATATAGAGACAAAATACAAGACATTAATTGTTCATTTGAAATATTCAGTTAGAAGTTTATAAGTGTGTATATGTGTGCGACGGTGTAGACATTTGTGTGATTTACGTATGTGTATGAATGTGTGTGTCACCTTATGTTGGGTGCGTAAGTGTATGAATGTGTGTGTGTGTGTGTGAACGTGTGAGTTAAGAATTGATAGAGTGTGTAGGCATTTATGTGTGTGCCGCTTTGTTGTCAACAGGGCGCATGAGCATGTGTGTGCGAGTTGAATAGTAAATGTAATCGTCCAAGCCCCAAAGTGGCGCAGGAGGTGTAAACGTTGTCCTCTGGTTCCGTGTGCTGATTTTTTCCAACTCCTTTCTTTCTCGACGAAAACCTCACCTTATTTAAAGGTTTCAATCGGCTCCAGACAGCACCTTAAGTTTGTGCGCGAAAATGGGATTTTAATCACATGGTGTGGCGAACGTAGGTGAAAGCACACCATGTGACAGCCATTTTTGCTTTTTCGCTGAATATGTCGGTTTTTGAACTAAAAATCTAAGTTCGTTTTAGATGGATTTTTTTGGGGGCGTGGTTTCTGTGTTTTCACCCACGCCGTCGGTCAGTCAACATTAGCGAATTGGGATACATGTCAATCCCATATTACAATGATACCAATTTATTTTTTACTTAAGTAAATAGTAAAAAAGATTAACATTAAAATATGTAAGTTATAGCAAATTTACACACGAAACACAGAATAAACAAGACGACCTGGCAAAGAAACATATAAATAAATGAAGAAGGGAGATAACTTGTTTTTGATCACCTACAGGATGTTGCAACTTGCTAACCCTGGCCCTTACTGGAAAATGTTACCACATTATAAAAACATAATAAAATGTAATTATCCCGTTTTTGATTTTTTTTTATATATCCGCTATGTTAACACTTGGTTTGAAATAAAAATAAGTTGTTTGGGAGCAATGAAACACTAAATAATTTCGGACCAATAGTTAATATATTACTGTAAGAAACAAAGCTGTATCTACATCTACACATGCAAATTAGTTGCTCATACAGAGCTGGGTCTATTGACTGACACCCATCACAATTCTGGACCACTTTTTTTATTGACGCTTTCTAGACGGGCAGATTGATCCTATGCACAAAATATAACGTTCACCTGACTCCACTATGTCAATGAACTTTGATTTAGGGCTCAGGTTACCTGTGGCAAAAGAACATACTGGCTGTGTGGTTTAATCTCCTTCTGCACGTTATTTAATTACCGCTGGAGAACTCTTGTCAGTGAGTCTACATTGATCTTGTCAAACCTTACTCGTGCCACATCGACCGAAATGGTGTATTCCTTCACAAGCAAGGTTAATGTGTCCAGTTGCTGCATTATGAGAATCTCACCCATGGCTTTGGTGTTCAGCCGAGAATTTCCTGTAAGAGCATTGGTTACTCAGTGGTACATGCAAAGGGAGTCTGTTATAATGTGTAACACCTTGGCCTTCCACAAGGTTTACTCCTCTCAGCACTGGATCCAGCTCTGCTACATTCATATGTTAGTGTTCTTTGTTGGCCGCAGCCAGCAGGCATCCTTGATGATAGCTCCATCAGCATCAATAGCCCCTTCCACATCCAGCTCATTCTCTCTGGACAGAATCTAATTGCTGTACCCAGAAAAGTGTGTCTTCTACCATACACTCCAGAGGAGCTACGTCAACTGACTTTTTCATCCTAGTCCTGTGTGACAGTAGTAGTACAACGTTTGATGAAGCCCATCGCCACTCGGAGCTATCCACACATGGGAATGTGTCCTATCAATTTTCCACAGATGGAGAAGATGCATCTCTGTGTCATGATTATAAGACCATCCACAATACTATTTCCTCATCGCCATCGCAGTCAATCATACTCTTCATCCAGACTTCACGTCCCAGACCTTTTGCAACATTCTGCAGTTTCTCTAAATCCTTGCTTGCGAGTCCGTACAAGTCGAGATGCTTCGTCACAGATTTTGCCAATGCCACAACCTCATTAATATATATATATCATCGATATATGCTCTCTTGATTATCTGGTCTGGTCTAGTCTGGGATAACACAGCCTTGAGCACAACCCACATAACCAGGGGAACCACATTTAAGCCGAACTCTAATCTGGTTAGGCAATCTCTCTGTCCTTGGAACATCACTGTCTGGTACGGCCATAGAGATTGCTCAACATGGATCTGCAAGTATTTCTTTCCTGAGGTCCAGAATAGATACATTTGTACCCTGCTGTCTCCATTCTCACAGATATACACAAAGTTACGAAACCCCTGTGCAAACACGCATGCCATTACATACTCTGGCATTCTTACAAACAGGACTGACAACTGCAAATCTGTCAAATACACATCAACAGTTGAACTCAGACGCAGCACACATGCCGTAAATCTATCATCGGCAAAAGCTGTGAATAACGCTTCTTTAATTTGGATTTCTCTTCCTTAGTCAGTTGTTGGTAAACTATGAATGCTACTCCAGTTAGGTGAAGAGGGACAACACGATCAAGCCGCTTCACCCCTAATAGGTCACACACCAATTCCAGTTTTTGAATCAACTCATCCACCGTTTCAGTCCCATCAAACTCGAGAATGAGTTTTAGGTCGAATCAGCTATTCATTTTAGGCCGAAATAGCTTGTAAGAAACAAAGATGTGTAGCAGTAATAAATAATGCCTTATTTTCTTACTATTTATAAGAGCTGTTCTTAATAGGAAGTGTAAAGACCAACTTCAATATATCTTTAGTAACGGAAACTGTCACACGATGTAAGGGTCTACTGAGAATTAGGGTCAAAGTTTTTTTTTTGGGGGGGGGGGGGGTCATCCTAAATTGGGAGCTGTGCAGCGAGATACTTGTTACCATTAGTTTTAAATTTCTGCATGTCGGTACAGTCGGGGAAACAGGGAGCAGGGAGGGGGTTCCAAAGGCCGGCAGCTCGAGGAAAGAAGTTATTGGAGTAGAAGGCTCTCCAGCATCTGGGGACCTCTACAGTGAATCGATGGGATTTAGCTGATTGTCGGGTTGGTCGAGTGTATTTACGTCGAGAGAGCACCAGAGCAGCAAGTTCACTGGAGCACATTCCATTGAAGTACTTGTAAAACAAGCATAAGGATGCAATATTGCAACGATGGGACAGGGGCTGGAGCTTGATAGATAGTGAGGGACCTATTAGATTAGCAACTCTTTTTTGAACCTTGTCTAAGAGGGAGAGACTAGTGGATGGTGCCCGCCCCAATGTAGCAACAATACTCCATGCATGGGCAGATGGTGGCTTTGTATAGGATACTGTCAGGCGTGAGAAGTTTTCTAGCTTGGTAGAGGGAGCCCATTTTCTTTGCAGCAACCTTGGTATTGTCTTCTATGTGTTTGTTCCAATTCATGTTACCTGTGAATGTTCGGCTGAGGAGTTTGAACGTTGGACTCTCATGTAGGGTGTTATTTGCCATGGCAATTGGTGGTTGAAGAGGTTTCGTGTAGTTGTTGAAGGAAAGGAGCTTTGTCTTAGCAGCATTAAATATCACCATCTATTTATGGCCCCATTCCACTACAGATTGGATGTCATTTCCTAAAGATTCAGCCATTGCCTTTGATTTGTGTGTGCTCATTTTGTTGGCATGTCAAGAATAGTGTTGTGTCATCAGCAAATATACCCATCTCAGATGCAATTGCATCAGGGAGGTCGTTTATGAAAATCAGAAATAATAACGGTCTAAGCATCGACCCCTGGGGAACATCCGCATTAATGTTATGTTGTTTGGATGTACGGCCATTAAGGACGACTTGGATCTTTCTTTTGGCTTAAGACGGATCTGATTATATTAAATATTCGTCCAGTAATACCATACAAATTAATTTTCATGAGAAGACCTTCATGCCAGATCTTGTCAAAGGCTTTGGATATATCAAGAGCTACTGTCATAGCTTCCCCTGTTTTTTCCAGTGTGTGGTATATGTGTTCAGATATTACTGTTATATTCGCAGGAGAACGGGTTTGCCTAAATCCATACTGTTAGTCAGAAAGAAGTTTAGCATTTACAAGGTGGTGAACTATTGCTAGATTGATTAATGATTCAAAGATTTTTAGTGAAGAGTGAGAGGAGACTGATGGGGCGATAATTTTGCGGGTCAATTCTTTCACCAGAATTTTATAAGACTGATACCACAGAGGCAATTTTCCAACTGTCAGGGAAGCAAGATTCGGCAAGGCATTTACTATAGAGTGTGGAGAGGACATAGGTTAGCTCAGCAGAGCATTTTTCTTATTACTATAGCAAGGATCAGATCAGGCCGACATGCTTTAGAGGTGTCAAGGTTTTTTTAATGATATCCAAGACATGGAAAGAGGTGATGATCAGATACTCAAGTATGGCTTCTGTCCGTAGTGGAAAATTAGGGAGGGAGTGGTTTTTGGAGTCCAAGGTGGAGTTTAAGGCGAACCGTTAGGCAAGCAGTTTAGCCTTATTTGTTGCCATGAAAGTAACGTCATGGTGGTTGGATAGTAACATCATGGTAGTTTCTCATTATTCACCACATTATTATAGATTTTCCAGAAATTGCAAGTTCTTAATTTCTGCGACAGAGTGCGTTTTCTGGTCATCTCAGTATACCGACTCTTAGCTGCAGCTATTACACCCTTACAATGGTTTCTTAATGCTATATATTTTTATCTATTTGTAGCTGATTTATCGTGGTTGAATTGGCGGTATGCTTGCTGCCTATGCACAATAACAGCTGCACAGGTTGAAGTGAACCATTGGGGAGAGTGGGGCTTACTATAGAATTTCCGCATGAGGACATGTGCTTCTATGCCTGCTTTTACCCATTCAGTTATCTCATTTGTGCACTGAACAAGTTTTACTCCATGGAGAGTCTCTGATGATAGATTCCCTATCAGCCTGTTTGTAGTATCTCGTCATTTTGAGTAGGGTCAGAAGTTTAGGGTGATATCAACCATTATCACAAGATAATCAGCATTCCTGAGTGGGCTATGAGCATCCATTACACAATATATATGGATATTATTTATTCACGTTTAAAAACTGAGACAGTCCGATCGCAAAAACATGAAACTGGTGTCGCTGATGTGAAATTTTCGACTTTACCCATTTTAAAATGAATTGTTCCAAAATCGAATTCGGTCATCCCCTTGACTTAACAAGTTTTAACAACCTACTCTTTGGATTCTTTTTATTTTAATGTAATTTTAATAAACATCTAGTTGTTACAATTTTAAATAAATACATTTTAACAATTGACATTTGTTGTAGTTATTTAACGAATATTTGACGGATAATTATCTTTACGGGAAGAAAAAAAAGACTGTTTAATTTACAGATTTAAATTATTACAATAAATGAATTAAGAAGTTAAAATGAAAGAAGAGACCGTTTTAAAGCTTATATTGTTGCAGGGTCCAGTCACCTAGGGAGTTTTTGTCCTGCACGCTTGGGCAGCGCCAGGTGCGATGCTTGGGCAGTGCCGGGTGCGATTCTCGGGCAGCGCCGAATGCGACGCTTGGGCAGCTCCCCTATTCTGGGGTAATCAGTCTTACAACTAAGAAAGTAGACACAGGTAAATTACGGCAATGGCAAAGTAGAGAGGACAAACACAGATGAACAGTGTAAAAGAGTCGTTTATTTACCATAAAGGTAACAACGTGAGAAGCAAAGCTGAAATAACAGGGATGACGTCACTGGGAGCAGGAAAGGCTGGAATGAAGAAGCTGGAACCTGAACAGCAGGAAGGATATTTCCAGAACCTGGACAACAGGAAAGGCTGGGCTGACAGGAACAGGGAAACTGGAACCTGGACAAAAGGAAGGATGACGTCACATGGAGATTGACGTGGACGTCTCTGAGGTGTGATGAGATGCTTCAGGTATGTCCGGTCCATGTGGACGTGGCCAAGGGACTGGAGCTGGAACAGGCGCTGCAGGAAGCTTCAGCAACAGCCGCTTGAAGGAGCAGGCGTTGTTGGGAGGAGCAGGCGTTGCTGGAAGCTAGAGCAGGAGCGACTGGGAAGAGCTGGAGCAAGCGCTGCAGGAAGCTGGAGCAAACGCTGCCGCTGGAAGGAGCTGGGACAGAAGCCGTTGAAGCAGAAGTGAGCTGGAGCAGAAGGAGTTGCTAGAGCAGGCACTGGAGTGGGAACAGGAGCAGGAACTGAAGAGACAGGTGGATGGTGCAAGAAGCAAAGTGTGAATCGCATTAAGTAGTTTGATTGCTGCTGGTGTCTTCTGTTTACTGGCTCGAAGTCGCAGGTTAGGCCTTCTGTCAGGCTTCGGCTGAACTTATTTTTATTTTATTTTTATTTTTATGCCCCCGGCTGAACTTATTTTTAATTTTTATTATTTGTTATCTCCCTCTCACATCGGTAAGATGTGACACAAGGTCGGAAAGTGGGATTGAAAAGCCAGCGCTATAGAGGATGAGCACTCTGGCCTACAAAAAATGCTTGGACAGCCCCGTCGGCATTGTCGATAGGGGCGCCTCAGGCGATTAGCAATAAACTAATTCCTTCTCAAAGGGTGAGAAGGCAAAGCCTGGGAGGGTGAACCTCCTAGAACTGCACAGGACAAACCCTAAGACCAGCGGAATCAAGGCCCGAAAGCCAAGACGGTACCGGTCTAAGGGGTGCAGCATCCATCGGAACATATACTACACTTTGATCTAAGACAAAAGCCCGAGAAAGCAGCGATCCCATGAAACAAAGAAACGATTGAAATTAATTTCTGGCCGAATTCATCACGGTTATAAATAGCTGGAAAGTTAGTTGACCGTGTTTACATAAATCTCGCCCACTTCTTAGATGCTTGTATTGTGGATTAGAGTGAGAAAGCGATGTAGGAAGCTGAACTGTGTGGGCGATGGTAAAAACCGATCAATTTGTATCTTTGGAAATTTACTACGACTGCTGCTACTGGTGCTCTCAGTGGAAAAGTACAAGGGCAAAGTTGTTCTTGGTTTTTGAAGAAGGTGTATGAGTGTGTAATGTTTGTAAACATTGGGAGTGGTAGACAGCTACCGCGACAATACACACATGTGTTATTTCAAGATTAACAGTAAATTATAGAGATGGATAAAAGAAAGAAGGCATCCTGGAAATTTCCTTGAGGATCCGCTAGTTATTAAATAAATATTTATTAAAAAAAATATCGAGAAATGTAAAAAAAATAAAAATAAATTCATTTTGCGTCTCGAGATATTTGGCAAGAATTAAAAAAACCCATCGTTTTACAAACAATATTTTTTTACTCAATGGAAGGTTCATCTGGTCTGAAATATGAAGTAAATGAATTATCATCTCTTGAATGACGTCATTGTATTCAATCTATTCTTAAACGGCAACTTGTGTCAACACGTTTGCGCCATCGTCAATTACATAATCAGCAGTAGACAGCTCAGCAAAGAGCCACAAGCAATCAAAATACGTCAACGTTCTCGTTCGACAGATTCGTATGCCAACTGATCGCCGTGGAGACAAGCGGAGTAATTGGACTTCTTCAGCCAACTTGATGTAAGAATCTAAAACAAAAAATTACTTCGAGGTCAAAAACTAGCCAACGATAAGTGTTAGATGGATAGATTCTGACCGAGAAAACAGCAATTATTCCCCCTTTCTCAGAAACATCGCTTATGGAATGTGAGGACTAAAGGACAAAATAAGGGAAGCGAGAGTTACGAGGGTTTCGAAAGTAAAACCAAGGTCCACTTTCTACTTCCCAACCGCAGGAAGATAGCAAAAAGCCTCTATAAAAGTTAATTTTAGCATAGACTCTTAAGACCAACTCCTATAATATTTAACTGATGTCACACGAAAGGGTAAAAACCTTTTTCATGAACAACAACGAAAAGATATTTATTCAAGTTACCTACATCGCTGGGAATAGGTTGGTAAAGTTAGGACAGTATCCACGTGGAGAAAGGAATTAAGTCAGAAAGTTATTTGGCTGTCGTATGTCTACGAGCAGTTTATCTTTGGGTGAATCTAATGGATAAAGGCAGGAGAGAAGAGATCGACGTCTTTGTTGTCTGATGCTAGGGAACTCTCTGATGACGGTTGCGCTTTTCAAAGGGCCTGAAGTAATCCTTCAGGGGACATATGAAATTAATACGCCCTGGAAGCTGATTGGTCAGTGTTGACCCAATCACCTAAAAGGGACTGTTCTCCGAGAGAGAAAATAAATGTCAGTATTTAAGACTGCTACATCACCCCCTGCTTAGGCGAAAAGCCAAGAGAAAAAGGTAGTCTTTCGGTAAGTTTAGCAGTGTGAAAAAACAAGAAGACAAAAAAAAATATGAATTCAGTTTATAGAAATTTATTATTATTTTTTGGAAAAATGTTTTTGTCTTTTCTCTGAAAAGGATTTCTTGTAGAAGCAGGAATTGCTCAATGTTGATGCCTTTCATGTAACGGTACAGTAGAGTACAAGAACTCAAAAAGCTTATTCTATATATAGAGAGTCTTGCACAGTTTTCTGGCTAATGCACTTGCTGACCACGACGTGTCGTAGTGACATGGGTATCTTTTAGAGGTGTATGCAACTTCACAGGTGTAAGAGTTTGCTGATTTAAAGTGCATGTAGGAGGGAATATTCTGTTATTGTGTCTGAAAAGATCCCGATGTGATGTTGCTAGTCTCAGTCTTTTCTATAGATACTCTTATGGCATGTGTTTATCATATTTGTGTGATCTATTCCCTGTGTGATTTATTCAATGCATACAGTTTGTCTTTTTTATAGAAATCGCCCTAGACGTTACATGAAGCCACTTGATGTAAGGAGCTAACAAGAACGAAAGATGATTATCGCAAAGATAGGAGATGCCTTAGAAAAGACCTAAGATATAGGTAAGAGGAAAACAGTCATCAGGAAGAGAGTTCCACAAGCCTGCAGTTATTGGAAAGAAGCTACGTGAATAAAAAGCTGTATTACAATGAGGTATCAAAACAGCGAATTGATGAAGACCACTAGACCAACGAGTAAAACGAGCTGGAACAAAAGAAGCAGGAAATAGATCATACAAATCTGAAGAACACATGCCATAATAGTATCTATAGAAAAGACTGAGACTAGCAACATCACATCTGTGAGAAAGAGAGAGAGAGAGAGTGCAGAGAAGAAGAAAGGGTAGGGCCAATCAAATTAACGATACGTTCCTGCACCTTATCAAGAACTCTCAAATGGGATAGAGATTCACCAGCCCAAATATGACAACAGTACTCCATACATGGTCTGATAGTAGATTTTTAGAGATAGAGAATAGCCTCCAGTGTGAGAAAATGTTTGGAGCGATAGAAGGAACCGACTTTACGAGAAGCAGAAAGAGCAATGGATCTAATGTATGAACCCCAAGAAAGCTTTGACTTTTGTCAATATACACAGGAATGTGTCCAGGCAGTGATGTCACACCTTATACTCGGCCAGAAAAATCTAGCCCAAATCAGCTTCCCTGAGCCTTGAGTCCGGGGTGTGCCAGATTGTAGAGGGTATTAGAAACCATCTGACGATGAGTCATTGGAACAAGAGGACGAGGTGAATCGGTTGAGGTGTCATATATGATCTGCGTGTTCGAAGTGGGGACAAACAGGTATGTGAATTTGCCAGTTGCAAATTCAGGTGATAACAGAACCAAAGTATCCAGACGTGGCTGGTCTAAGGCCATTTGTTGAAGATCGATATCCACAGGTGATGACAGAGAATTTATAAGAACGTGAGACAATGTGTCTGCTGCAGCATTCTGGAGATATGTCGGATATCGTTGGTAAATTGCGAAACAAAATCTAAGTGGTGAGTTTAGCGAGAAGAATATTTGTCCGGCTTAGAACACAGTATGAACGTAAGCGGATGGTGATCAGTGTAGATGATATTGTCTGGGCCCTCGGGTCTGGATTTACGCCGGTCTATCGGTTGTCCGTCCTGTGCAGTTATAGTAGGTGTACCCTCCCAGGCTTTGCCTTCTCACCCTTTGAGAGGGGGTTAGTTTATTGCTAATCGCCTGAGGCGCCCCTCCCGGGGAATGCTGACGTGTCTGCCCAGGAAATTTTTAAATGGCCAGAGTGCTCAGATTCTCGAGCGCTGGTTTTTTCCCACTTTCCCGACCTTGTGTCACATCTTACCCTGTGGGACGAAGATAAATAGAATCAGTGTAGATGATAAATTGACAGCCATCGAGTGAATGTTGAAAGTGCTTCACTGTGAAATACATTGCCAGGAGACACGATCAAACGTGCTGTGACGTTGTTCTGCTGGTTTCAGCTGTCTCAAAAAGTATGCGATAGGTTGTAGTTGTTGTTGATGCTGCTGTTGCAATAATGCACCTACAGTAGTGCCAGATGCATCAACAACCAGTAAAAATCTGGCCATCAGACACAGGATGTGCAAGTAAGGATGTCTTTGCTAGTTTTTCCTTCACTTCGTTGAATTCTTTCAGATGAATATCATTCAGCAAAATCTGCTAATTTTTCTTCTTACATAACAGGTCGGAAAGAGGAGACAGGGGATCTGCACAATGTGGGATGTAGCGTTTGTAATAATTAAGCAGACCAAGGAAGTGCCATTGTTGGCGAAGTGTAGTGGGTGGTTGAAGGTCTTGTAGAGCCTTCACCTTTTCAGATAAAGGAAATATACCTTCAAGGCTAATAATAATGTGGCGCAAGAAAACTAGTGACGAAGCACTGAAAACACATTTATCAAGGTTAATCCTCACCTGGTATTGCTGAAACTGTTCGAACAGTAAGCAGAGATGAGTAACATGTTCTTCAGGGGAGGCACTTGCCACGAGAATGTCGTCTATGTAGCTATAGACAAAAGTCAAGGTCACACATTACTTCATCTGTGAAACGTACTAGCCGCCTTTCGCAAACCGAAAGACATACAGACGCCAATCTCAAGCGCACTTCAGAACCATATGCAAAAGGGAAGCCAATGCACTGAACGAGGGGCATATGATTCCCAGCTGCATTATCTGGTTGAACTCCGTCTTCCTGCTTTTAGTTTCTCTGCGAGGAGGTGGCGAGGGCATGAAAACATAGGAGCACCTGTAGTCTCAATACGGTGTTTTGTTGGCTCACAACAAAATTTAAGTTAGTTAGTTCTGAGAAAGTGTGTAATAATTTTTGGTATGGGTCATCAGAAGCGGTAATGAAGAGTACCGGGCTGATAAATAAGACGTTTGATTTCAAACCGGGACGGAAAGTTCTGTATTATCATCTATTAGCCAAATGCACATATTCATTAAAAGTTAAAGTGGTGCAGAAGGCCGAGTCCAGAATAAGATCAGGTAAATCAGCTACCGTGAAGACCCATGTAAAGTCTCTCTCAAATTCCAAGTTCAACGAACGAAAAATTTGACCAGATATGGGAATAGTGAAGTGATTTACAGCTTACACTGAAATGAGTGACACATGAGGATTTTCGGTGAGGAGTTTTAGTGGCTAAATACTGCATGCACAAAGAAACGATCTTGGGATATAGAGTCCGTAATAGAATATGCACGGTTGTTATGTAAATCAGGTGGAGACCGTGGTGACCTCAGGCCTTCAGGCATTAGTTTCCATGATTCGATAACGAACAGGTATTTTTTACAGTTACATGTTGCTGCGCGAAAGCGAATGTGGTAGAAGCACTATTCTGGCTAATTTGAGTTGCGGCGGCGTGGAAGAGAGGAACGAGTCTGGAGTCGGAACTTGTGCGATTGCAATTCTGACATGCTCAAATTTCTTCACCCCATATCTGAGCCGCTCTATAGCTTCAAGTATAGCCACATCTATGAGCGGTTTACCGGTCTCTACAAGAGGGGAGGAAGGGACTTCAGTCTGTGGTTTACAAGCAACCATAGAATCAGGCTCTTTTGTCAAAGACGAGATTCCATTTACGTTTGCAAAATGTGCATCTCCCTTGCGAACGCCGATACAGCAGTGCTGTATATATATATATATATATATATATATATATATATATATATATATATATATATATATATATATATATATATATATATATATTGTCACACACAGCCTTCGTCGGGGCCACGGCGGCGAGCGCGTGATAATGATAAATTAAAAAAAAAAAACGGTAAAAGTGTCCGGAAGTGGCTCGTAGGTCCCTAGGGCCCAATATTATCAACGGAATACAGGGGAAAGGGATTCTCCAGTTCAAGACGACATAGAAAATGAAGAAAAATAACGAGCAGGTAAAAAACGAACACCAAGTTAAGGTTCAAACAATATTTATTCATAGAAAAGTAATAGATGTGATAAACATATATCGAACAAACAACAAGAAAAGCAAAGTAATAATTTAAAGGAGAGGGATAATGTTTAACGTTAACTAATGGCGAACAAAATCTAAGAACAAAATAGTGTCCCAAACAAATCACGGAAGAAAAAAGATTACTCACTCACAGAATGTGGAAAGTTGTTATAAGACTCCCCACGGGAGTTGAAAAGTTAAATTATCCAGGAATGTCACAAGTCACACCCATCCAAGATCAACACTGATCTTTGGATGGAAAAGTTATCAGCAGATATCAAGATGTAAGTGTTCAGGAATCATATACATACGGGTGTAATCATGGAAGTCTCAAATGGGCACTATGCAATCCTTACATAGGATACGTATTCGTCATCTCGACGGTAATGTGATATATTTACACTCAACGGCGGATTGGGTGATGTAGTCTCGAAATGCATTTGTTTTTGTCAAATAAACTTTCGACATAGAAAAAAATCTCGGGCAATCCGCCCGGTTGTGGAGTCAAATTCGTATTCGGCTTCGTTCGTTTCTTCTTCTTCGTCTTTTTCTTCTTCGTCTTTTTCATAGCTCACGGCGCATACGCTGGTGGTGACTGGTTCCTCAACCGACGACAGATCACTCTTCAACTGACAGGATCTAACTGGTCGATTCGCCAACTCGCTTTTTATATCGTCTCCGCCAATATGCGTGAGCGGGTATGGGTGTGTGTTGAAGGTTTCTTTGAGTTTACCAGGCGACGATACTTTGAACTGATTTGGAGTCAAGGCATTCGTGAATGTTAAAAGATGACACGAGATGTTTGGCCGACAGAAAAACACGTTTGACTTTCCTTCGGCTAAGGGGTTAGGATGGGGGAGAGGGTGTCGCTAACCGGAAATAAGAGTTTGATGTGAGGTTAATACATCGTAAATGTTTTAAGAGGTGATAGTCGACTGGATGTATCGTCTGACTTCCTCTTAGTTTGGTTCAGAACGAGGACAGGATGTCGTTAATAGGGCACAAGATTCGCTTCTTTTCAGTGCTAGGATAGGGGTGGGTTAGACAGCGTCGGTTCAACAGGATATAACATTTCTTCCTTTATGACTTGTTTGTGTTCAAAAGAAAAATAGAAAATACATAGGATAAGATAGATTTGGCTCGCTTTGGTTTAATATTTATGAAATACATTTTATTTCTCTGATAATTTAATTCAGTTACTCTTTATTTGTAACAATATATCGACAACAGACAAAATAATCTACACACAAAAAAGGAGGAAAAACATTGTCAAAGACACATTTGAGAGAGAAAAAAGATAGGAAAATTATGTGTTGAGAGCCAATAAAGAAATAATATATATATATATATATTTATTTTTAGCAAACAGAAAAAAGAGATATGTATGAATGTATGTTTTTGGGGTCGTTACCAAAATTCGTCTTTGGTTAACATTAAAAAAATAAAAGTTGGAATCATCAATGAAACAAAAAGGAGCAAATAAAGAAATGAAACTCAATACAGTTTATTAATAAAACAAAAAATAGTTCCTGCTTTCCATTCCCAGAGCAGAGCAAATCACATTAACATTTGGTAACAATAAAAATATAATAAAATTACGAATAGCTCAATAAAATTAATCAGATTGAGCACAAAAATATACATAAAAATGGAGTTTTTACTCAAGAGATACTTTTTTTAAAAGGGAGTTGCCGTTTCAGACGATAACAGGAAATAACCAAGTTATTCCAGTAAATATTATCGTTCCAAACGACATCGAAAATAGTCAGATAGGACCAGTTCAAATCCCTCTTAAATAAATGGTTATCGCCTCAGGCATTAACGAAAAGTGGCGATAAAAATGTGGTCTCACTTTTCCACCAGATACAAAAAATCCAAGATATTTTACTTGAAAAAGGCTGAAAAGAATTCACACATATACAATAAAAAATGTCCTTAAGACGGACTCAAATGTCTTTTTTGTCTTCAGTCTTTTGATATATTTTAAACGGTCGATGAGACCAAATTTCTTTTTCTTTTAAATAAAATCCACAAAGAGTCGAAAGTTCTTGGGGTTTCTTGCCCCAAATCTTAAAATGTTCTTTTAATTTTCCTTTCAAAATGGTAATTTTCGCTCTTCAAACGACGGGGTCGACAAATTATGTCGGGGATAACTTTACATTTTCCTAATAGAGCCAATTTGCTATGTACATAAAAGGGGAATTTTTCTTTTAAGGACACTCAATCATATATATAAAACCTTTCTTCATAATGGCGCTCTGGCCTTATACATAAAACTTCTGATTTCTCAAATGCTTCTTTGTTCTTTTAAAGAAGTTATAAGGTTTGCATATTCTTACAGACGGAGCCCGACTAAAAAGGTCCTTTCTTCACGCTGATCAGGCCGGCACTGACGAAAAACGGCACCAAGAGAGCTTGGCCAAGGGGACGGCCTTGACCTCACGGGTCAATTCCAGCATACTTTCGCCAACCCGACTGCTAACATGCGCCACCCACCCATCTTCGGCCGTCACCAACCTCGAGGTAACGGGACAGGCCAAGCGTCACACAGATGACAACGATGATGCTGGTGCCGAAAATGAGAGACGAAGAGGGACAAGCTGGATGAAGCCAGCAGGCATGGCAACAGCTTGATAATGAAAATAGTAGGGAAAGGGAAGCGCTTAGCTGATACCTAGCAGGGAATGTTTACCTACCCCATCAACCTATGGCTGGGGGAAAGAACAAAGGGATTAACCACAGTGGCGAGGGATTGCCGGACAAATGGTTATGGGAGAATGAATCCCCCGACCAAAGGTTGTGGGAAAGATGCCTTTGTAGCAGCATGTCATTCCCACTGTTTGAACGTGGCCCGACCACGTGTGGATGGGTCGAAGTGGCCGGACCACGTGTGTATATAATTAATAGATTAAAACAAACAAAGGAAAGAAAGAAAACATTATTATTATCTAAAATTATATTAGAAAGAAAGCGAAGGAATATGAAGCTAACACAACAAGAATGGTATTTTGTAAAATTAATAATTAAGAGAAAACATTTATATTAAACAAACAAAACAATTTATTTGGCTAAGACATTTTGTAGAGTTCATATTTTTAATGAGTGCAACAGTTCTGTTTGTAAGTTCATGTTTGTAAGAAGGTGTATATGCGAGCGTGTTTGATGTATTTTTGTGTGGCAATTGTAATGCGAGTGTGTTTGACGGAATAGTTCATCTTTCGTGGTAGGAATTAAAAGAGATTACCTTTTTACCTCCCCCACCATCTCGATCGAGTCGGTGGGGGGTGTCGACTATCTCCTCTGCGTGCGTTCTGCAAGCAAACGGAAGGAAAAAAGAAGGAAAAGAGTGCGTGACTTGTTTTTATAGGCAGTCAAATCACGCGTGGTCAAGCTGACCTGTTGGTCCCTGATTGGCCGGAACTTCGGGCAACGTGCTTTCACGAGATCATCTCCTCTTCTCTACCTCAGAGACGAAGAAGAGCTGAGTCAACAAAGAAAGAAAGTTCGCACATAGTAGCATCTGCTACAAACCCACACTGCCATAATGGCGAAGAAATTAAATTTCCAAAAAAAAGACAAATGTACTCACTTTTTTGGGGGAGGGGGGCTTTAAAACATATTTGTAATTTTTTTTAAGGCAGATAAAGTTGTATTTTTATTCTTCTTACTCAATTAAATTAAATTGTTGAAGTCTTTTGTTGACGAAAAAAAATTATCGACTGATATTTTGAAGAGTTGTCGTCCGTGGCGCCTAAGAGTCTGGTCGATTAAAATGACTGAAAAAGAGTTTGAAATAATAAAAAAAATCTTTTCTTTTCTCATAAAGCAACAGGAAAAAGTGTTTTTGAGTACTTTTCAGTTAGTAAATCTTTCAATAAAAAAGTTTTTTTTTTTTTTAGAAGAAAAAGGGTTTGCCATTTTCTTCGACGCGACAAAAGGAAAAAAACATTTCGTAATTTCTCCGGTGCGACAAATGTTTTCTTTCTTTTTTTTGTGTTAAACGAAAAAGGTGTTTCGTGTTTTACTTTGTTTATTTCAAACTTGAGTCACCTATTTTTTTTATTTTTCGAGTGCAAGCATCTGTATTTTTCTTTTTTATTGAAAGGAGGTTGAGTTTTTCTTTGGTCGTCGTTCTTGGGCCGAGAGTTTTAGACTTCTTTTTTGTTGTTTGTTGAATAATTTCGAGAAGGTTTTTTTTTCGTGATTTTTGATGTTTTCTTTTATCAGAAATGTTGTTTCACGTTGGGTTATCATTACTGTTAAGACCAACTCCTATAAGATTTAACAGACGTCACACGAAAGGAAACAACAACGAAAATGTATTTATTAAAATTACTAACACCGTTAGGTATAGGTTTGCAAAGTTAGGACAGTGTCCAAATGAAGAAAATAATTAAGTAAGAAAGTAAGAAAGTTATTTGTCGGCCGAAAGTCTACGGACTGTTTATCCTCGAGTTAAAATAACCGGTGTCCGGGAATCCAGTGGATAAAGGCAGGAGAGAAGAGATCAACGTCTTTGTTGGCTGGTGGCAGGAAACTCTCTGCTCACTGTTCGTCAAATCCGAAAGGGTCTAAAATAGTCCTTCAGGAGATTGATGAAATTAATACGTCTTTGAAGTTGATTGGTTAGTGTGTGACCTAATCACCTAACAGGGACTGTTCCTCGAGAGAGAAAATAAATAGCATTATTTATGACTGCTTATCAGCTGATTAGCTCACGTGGGGTCAACTCTCTTCACGAGGACTGTCATTATTTATGGCTGTTACACATGAAGGTTGAAAAAATAGCCAACGCATCAGAACGAAGGTGAATTCTCGCTTTGCAAAAATAGTCTGGGAAGCTCCTCAGCCTCAGGCGATTGGCTATAAATCAACTCTTTCTTAAAGAGAGCAGGTAAAGGCGGGGGTGGGGGTGGGGTGGGGGCTGCACCCCGAAGTGAGAATATGACCACACCCCATTACGACAACATATGGCCTGTTGACTGGCGAGACAAGATGTATCCTCGACGCAGCCAGCAAACCAGCAACTCTGAATGAATAGTGGTAAACCAATCCACCAAAACATATATCTTATCACTTTTGATGCTGCTGCTGCTGCTGATGATGATGATGACGATGACGACGACGACGACTAGCGGGGCCCGTGTAAATTACACGAAATGATGTTTTCAATACTAATTATCTTATCCAGATGCGTCCTAGAATGGAGTACTGTTGCCACATCATGGAAGGTGCCAATCGGAGCACTCTCTCCTACCTTGGCAGAGTACAGAATCGACTTCGAAATCTGGTGGGGAATCTCCTCTTCTCTTCCCTACAGCACTTTTCTCACAGAAGAGACGTTGCTAGTCTTTCTCTACTCTATCGTTATTTTAATAGTGGGTGCTCAACTGAGCTCCCTTCTCTAGTCCCATCCCCCCTATAAAAAATTCACAGCAAAATCTCATCTAACTTCAACCACTGTAAAGAATTTTCTTTTCTTTCTCTGTACCGAAAACTAAATGGAAATTCCATGAACAAAGTTTATTTCCAAGAACTTACCACCTGTGGAATACAATACCACGGGGGTGCTTTCCAGCTGACTACAACATGGTCGTTTTCAAGTCCAGTGTTAACAAATTCTTGTCGAGCTTTCCATTTAAATAATCAAATTCTGACCATTTCACTCATTGTTTCCAATCCTCTCATGGTGTTGTTCATCGCCAACTAAGAATCTCATTAGCCCTTATCTTGTTCTTAATCTATACATTACTTTGTAAATGCTTTAGATTAAATTAAATTTGGCTCCAATTCATGAGTAGCATGCAAAGATTCGGAAGGTCGTTGCTTTTGATGTAAGCGTGACACACAAAATCACACACGCTATCGTATTAATATGTGTCTTCCCGGTCGTCCCCTCC
This sequence comes from Sepiola atlantica, assembly GCA_963556195.1. Lineage (NCBI taxonomy): Eukaryota > Metazoa > Mollusca > Cephalopoda > Sepiida > Sepiolidae > Sepiola > Sepiola atlantica. The sequence goes on from OY744515.1 coordinate 12,821,122, forward strand.
CTACCTACCCCCCTTCGATGTAGAAAATAAATCTTAGAGGTTGGTTGGGATCGAACTATAAACCAGTTGAGCCGACGTCAAAATCCTACGTCGCTAACCGTTACGCCAAAAAATATTACGAAAATTAGGTGACTTGAATGCGTTTCCAAATCTAGATGTGCACGCACGCGCAGAGCTTTTGATGCAAGCGTGACACACGAACGCACACGCTATCGTATTAATATATAGATAATACAAGTTCTTATCTTGACGAGATCCTTTATAAACATATGTTTCTTTATAATCTACTGTGTTGTTCGTATTCTTGTTAATTGTATAAACCCATCGCCCTCCAACTATATTTTTAAGATTCCTTTCCTGGAGATGGATAGACTCCGCTAGGTACAAATTCCCTAGACAAGCAACATGGTTTGAGCATTAACGGCCTATGGATAGTGGGCTATGGGATAATGCATTATATAAAAGAATGTTGTATTTCTGTATGTGTGTGTTCGGATAAACTGAAACTCTCAAAGATACACTTACAAACCTTACATGATCAGATTTAGTATAACCCCGAGTAGGTTATGGTAAACAATGCTGTAATAATCATTCCCTTGGGAACATCACGGACTAAATTAGTGCATAGGATGTGTTATTCTCACTGGTAGTTATTCCCCAAACAACACTTAACTTTCATAATTCTGTTAAAACATTAATAATAATAATCTATCTATATACTATTAAAATGTTATGGTGTTCTTGGAGTTTGTCTGTTCGTAAGCAAATAGAAACATGTGATCGGATTTACAAAAAAGAAATAAGAAGAGTACATATTACTAAGGCAGTAGATTTTACGATATCAATAACCGAGTTCGAATCTCATGTAAGTCTAAAGAATTTTTTAAAACTGGATACGTGTTCTTTTTTAATAAATTTAAAGAAATTAACATAACAGAATGACACAAAAACATTACATAAATATTAGGTTGGTGCAAAAACAATGGCGTTTTCTCACATATGTTATATTTATATATGTTTTCTGGATTAATTTATTTACAAATAAAGCATTGTTATAGGTCATTTTAAAGCGCGTTTTTTTCTCTATCGAATCGTGTTATTCGTTTCCATTTTTAATCTCTTCATTTATTGTTTTTGCAGGCTTTTCGACAGCATGGGCAACATTGAAATCCGCACGATATTCTTGTTCCAGTTCAAACTAGGCCGAAAAGCTGCCGAGACAGCTCGTGACATCAATGATGCGTTTGGTCCAGGAACCACTAACGAACGTACGGCACAAAGGTGGTTCAAGAAATTTCGCAATGGTGACGAGAACCTCGAAGATGAAGACGGTCAAGGCCGGTCGACTGCGGTTGATAACGAAGATCTGAAAGCCTTAATTGAAGCCGATCCTCGCAAAACCACACGAGAAGTTACTGATAACCTCAAGGTCGACCACTCAACAGTCGTTCGCCATTTGAAGCAAATAGGGAAGTCAAAAAAGCTGGATAAATGAGTGCCGCACGAATTGAACGATAATCAAAAAAATCGTCGTTTTGAGGTGTCTTCTACGCTTTTGCTGCGCAACAGAAACTGCCCATTTCTCAAGCGAATTGTGACGTGTGATGAGAAGTGGATCCTCTATGACAATCGGCGACGTTCGGCACAGTGTTTTGATGCCGGCAGAGCTCCAAAACACTTCCCGAAGCCGAAATTGCGCTAAAAAAAGATTATGATGACTGTTTGGTGGTCTGCGACCGGTCTCATCCATCACAGCTTCTTGAATCCGGGCGAAACGATTACGGCAGAGGAGTACTGCCAACAAATTGACGAAATGCACCAGAAGCTCCAACGTATGCGCTTAAGATTGGTCAATATGCAGGGACCAATTCTCCTCCATGACAACGCTCGCCAGCATGTTGTACAACTGATCCTGCAGAAGCTGAACGAATTGGGCTACGAGACTCTACCTCATCCGCCATATTCATCGGACCTCTCGCCCACCGATTATCACTTTTTCAAGTATCTCGACAACTTTCTGCACGAGAAATGCTTCAAAAGCCGAGATGATTCCGAATCGGCCTTCAATAACTTCATCGCTTCCAGAACTCCGGATTTTTATGATAATGGAATAAGTAAACTTGTTTCCCGTTGGCAAAAATGTGTTGATTCTAATGGTTTTTATTTTGATTAATAAAGTTTGGTATAAAAGAAGTTATGGTCTTTTGAAGTTGAACGTCAAAACACGCCATTGTTTCTGCACCAACCGAATACTTAAAAAAAAAATAAGCGACCTTTTTTGATGATCCTCAAAAAAGAGAGACATAAAGGGTAATCCGAATTAGTTCAAAGCGAATTATTTTTTCGTAAAACATAATTTTTAATCCCCCATAAAAAATAACAATACATTCATCGTAGTTACTCACTCTCTTATGTAAATACTAAGTAGCGTATTTTTCTAACGAAATTTCACAAATATTTTACTTAGTATTAGCTATAAAATGGTCGCAGCTTGGCAAAGATGAAAATTGACATATTCAGGTACTGTATTAACACCGCTCAAGGAACGGGTATGAACTAGTTATAGTAAAATAAAAGACTTGACTAAATAAAGATAAATGAAAGTAAAAAGAAACCCGGGCAACGCTGGGTAGGTACAGCTAGTTTGTAATAATTTTGAATATTTTCATAATCACCCAACCAGATATATCAAGATAAATAAAATGATTTTAAATCTATACTATATTTGTGGTGTCTGTCTTTTTGTCCTGGGATTAAGTTTAAAAAAGAAGATCTATAACGAGATCAAACGCGATTTTTCGAGGAATCCAATGTGGGTAATCTTTTTCTATTATGATATTTTACATTAATATCGGCATCTGTTACGAACATCTATGAAGAGAAAAAAACACGTTTTACTTTATTTTATTTCATTGATAACAAAGCCCTATAACAAGACAAACTAGAACATCGACTCTCAGTTCTTGGTCAAATAATCGAACACCTTCGTCGTTCATATTTCTCAGAGTACCTGTACCTGGTACGGAATTCACACTCGGTGGGTTGAACCGCCCCCCCCCCCCTGAAAGAAGTTTAACGGGAGTATCAAATTCACAAGCGATCTCCAATCGCATGTATATCCCCAATTAGGGGAGATGACGACATTAGGTTTTTGTAGTTCTTGCAGGGAGATGTCGACGTCCTCTTACATATAGCACCTGATATTCCCAAATGGTCACTCATCTAGTAGTGACCAGGCTCAACGTTGCTTAACTTCAATGATCTAACCAAAACCGGTGTGTCAACAGGATTATATTAGATTAGAGACTATTTTGTGGACCTTGTCTAAGAGGAAGAGACTGGTGGATGGTGCACCAGCCCAAATGTGGCAACAATACTCCATGCATGGGAGGATGGTGGCTTTTTAGAGATAGAGGATACTGTCAGGCGTGATAAGTTTTCTAACACGGTAGAAAGATTCCACTTTCTTTGCAGAAGCCTTGGCAATATCTTCTATGTATTTGTTCCAATTCATGTTACCTGTGAATGTTAGGCCGAAATGTTTTAACGTTGAACTCTCAGGTAGAATGTTATTTGCCATGCCAATCGGTGGTTGAAGAGGTTTTGGCAGTTCTTGCAGGGAGGTGTCGACGCCCTCTTACATACAGCACGTGGTATTCCCAAATGGTCACCCATCTGGTACTGACCAGGCTCAATATTGCTTAACTTCCGTGATCTAACGAGAAACCCACGAGATGTGGTAAAATAACGTTGTTTAACTTCAATGATCTAACCAGAACCGGTGTGTCAACGTGATTATGCCGTAATCATATGTTACAGGGCCGGCGGGACGGTTATAAAAGTGGGGGGGGGGGCTCTCCTAAAAAGTGGGGGGCCCGGTTAAACACATGCATATATAACTTCATTATTGATGACCGTAAAGTGTGGGGGGGGGGAAGTCAAAAAGCCCCCCTCGGTGCCGCCCGTCCATGCGTTATATTTGTCAGAGTGATGTCTCATCACCGGAGAAACTTAATGTAAGTAAATTTATATATTCCGTTTTGTCGAACAAATTCTCATTCTTGCCTCTGCAACACGTGCGTTTCACACTGTAATGGAAAAGATTGTAACTTTTGTTTAGTACTCATTTCTTTGTGTGCATTTTACGTATTAGTTGTTTCTTAAGCCTCTTTCATGTTCGTCTACGGCAAACTGTGAATAAATTAAATGTAACAACGGTTTCCTCTTCTATTTTTCTTCCAACGATCATAAAACACACGAATAATGGCGATCACGTGTGCGGAGAATGATATATTCCTAACACGTGGTCAGCTAAACTTAGAAAAAAGGAAAATCAAATTAAAAAAAAAAAATTTCATAACATGTTTAAAATTCTATAAAATGAGCTTGCAAAGTGCGCATTTTGTCGTTTGATTCAACAAACTCCAAGAATCATCATGACCTGCTTTTTATCCGCCTTCATTGCTGCTTGGAATTAATTCACCAATAATCCTCTGAGTAACATCCATGAAGCTCACGTAAAAAATGCAGTAACTTTCTCTAATTAATTTCCCTCCGCAATACGCAGACGTTTTTCTTCGATCGATGCACGCATATCTGGCAAATTGAACCCGATTTCACGACTCATAACGAACGCAAAAGCCAATAAATTAATAAAACACGTGAGTAGAAAAAGGAATTTTGCTTAGACTGAATTTAAATCGAAAAATCTTTATTGAAAAAATCATTAGAAAATTATGCCCTGACAGATTACCGTTTTTTTTCTATCCGCGATCCGTCTCCCTCTACCGAAACCATTAAAAGCATGATAAAAGATTCATATTTAATTTGCCGTCCCTACCTTCGATTTAATCTGAATTCATATTTTGAACACATTCTGTTCTGTGATTTTAATACTTAACTCGTGGGACCCAGTGGGAAATCTGCAGTTGCTTTAAATGTTTGTCAGGTTTAATAATATCAAGAAAAACATGTCTCTTCTTGTGAACGAGTGTCTGTGTACGTTCACTGCACAGACCGTGATCGTCCACTAGTTGTGCTGGTCCAAAGTCATTGCTAGATTTCGACACCGGTCGCAGTGTCGATCGTGTAGTCTCAGTCAGTGCTGCAACAGAAGTATTCTCCCTCCAAATAAAATTACAACTCCAGTTTAAAACAAGAAACAGATGTTTATTTTTTGGAGGTCACAATGAGACTCGTTTTTCATTTACTTCTTCTTTCGTTTGCTCCACAGCATCTCACTCTTAGATCACCAGCTCGGTTGAGAAAAGCCATGCTAATGTTTTGTTGTCTAGCACAGCTATGCCGGCTTCGCCGTTGGGTGGTCGATGTTTGAGGCATGATTCGATGATGTGGTCTACTGTCTGTTCAGAGTGACCACAGTCGCAGACAGCCGAGTCCCTGAGTCTCCATCCTTTCATGGTCGCGGCGAAACGGCCGACACCTGTCCTGAGGCGGCTGAGCATTCATTTCATTTACCGAACAACAGACTTGCAAATGCAACTTTTTAGCCCGACCAAATCAACATAACACAATCCATTGGCTAAGAGACCAATGACCCATGTTTCTCTCTGAGAGGCATACAAACCTCAACTGACAGTGAGATTCCCAGAAAACCAACTAACCGCCGCCTGCCCATCTGCTGGAATATATATATATATATATATATATATATATATATATATATATATATATATATATATATATATATATATTATAAAATTGAAAATAGAAGCCTTTATCAATGCAAGATTAATTTATTATTATTTTTTTTACTTTAATCTTATTAATTTCTGAATAATATTCCATCATCAGAGTTGACCAGTATTGTGTCATTTTTCAAAAAATAAAAATAAACAAACTTTTTTTATTTTTTGATATAATGTCCTTGTTAATGGGTGTTATCCGCGGAGATGTTGTTGGCGGTTATGAATTCAAATTCTGGTTGTAGAACGAAGAAAGCATTGGCATGCTCGAAGTTTAAGAAGATGGGTCGTTCATTTCAAAGCATTGGTGGGTCAGTATTATAAAATTGAAAATAGAAGCCTTTATCAATGCAAGATTAATTTATTATTATTTTTACTTTAATCTTATTAATTTCGGAATAATATTTTATCATCAGAGTTTATATATATATATATATATATATATATATATATATATATATATATATATATATATATATATATATATCACTGGAAGCACACCAGAAAAACACTTGAGATAATGGACAGCCTTATCTATTAAGATAAAACAACTACTGCATAGAGATTAAATTTGGAAGACCCTGAGTGGGTCATAATCACAACAGGGAACCTCGTATCTGTAGAACCATTACTTTTTTCAAGTGGAAAAATCGAATTCTGAGTGGTCGAAACTTCAGACCAGACATATTTCTAATTTCTCTTCTGTTTGTCAAATATCTCTCACTCGCACCAAGCATGTTATTCGCATGCATTGCAAACATTCGACACACTAAACATGCAACCACTGATTGCATGTTTACATATTTCTGTAAATATAATTGCCATTGTCAGCTAAATGTTCTTTAAATAAATAAAACGAATATGTATCTTCTTGATTTGTTTATTTCAAATTGTAACAAGTTACATCTTTTTGAAACAATGAATATTCGATTTCTTCTGACCGTATAAATACATGTCAGCTAAATATTATTTAAATAAATAAAACTTACGCTACTTTTGAAAATGTATTTATTTAAAATGTTAACAATTATTGTGCATTAAACTTAAATTCAATAAAATCATGCAAAGAGTAGGTTTTTCGAACTATTAAAGTCGACGAGACGACATAATTCATTTTTGGAACAATTTATTTAAAAGAGGATAAAATAGGATTGTTTTTTACCTTAACGACACGAGGTGATTTTCAATTAGTATTTTGTCTTGCATTTCACCTTTGGCGATCGGGCGATTTCATTTTTTAAAAATTCGCGTGGAAGAATATAACGTACATCCAGACGTGACTAAGCGTATTGCTGTAAAGATAGGCCAATCCGTTGACGATGTTGACATTTTACTTTTCTCCAGTGACATTGCTCCTTATTCAATTTTCCATTATTTGCTGTCAACTCTACGCGATTACAACAGCAATTGGCAAGACATTTTTATGCAAACGTTTGGCTTTTATGTTTAACTAAACAGTTTAGTTTCCCAAAACTTCTTCGTTATAATATATAAATTCTAGCCAATTAGTGTTCAGTTTTAGAAACTATTCAACTTGTATGAAGTTTAAGTTTCTTTGTGGGTGAGATTTACATTGAGAGAATCACTCGATCACGTAGCCATTTTCTTTAGTATGAGCCCGTTTATTTATTCCACTGACTAATCTGTATCTACCCACACCCCTCTTTCACCCACTGTTGAATTATATTCGAAAATTACCCACCGTGTAACCACGGTTGATCGAAAAGCTGTTTAAAAATCATGCAAAATTTCACCTGTTTCCCATAACATTTGAGCATTCATGAAACCGTCATTGTATGATTATTGGATGCACTAAACTACTAACTAATAAGAAAATTTAATTAAGATATTAACGAGAGAAAATGGTATTTACAAAAATAATTAACGAATTGTGAGCGATTGGGCAGAAATCGAACTCAAGACTTGGCCAGCAAAAATTTATTAAAACAAAACAAAAAAAGAAAGGGCGATAACTCAATTTGATTTCTCGAGGGTACTCGCGACCGTCTATATCAGCGAAAGGAGGAGAATAAGTGACGCATGTTGTTTGCTAGTTCTAGCGATGGTATAGCTCTGGGGGTAAAAAGGTTACCAGGCCTCAGAGAGGCCAAGATTTGAGACGGTCAGAGTAGTTTTTTTTTCAAATTATGGAAATGAAGAATTTATATTAAAAAAAAAAATCATCGTCTATAAGAGTACCAGCAGGGTAAAAAATAACAAAGCAAATATAAAAAAATGTTCTCAACTAAGAATTCGGGTGCCATTGTCTTGGTTGATAATTCCATAGGTCAAATTGCAGACAAGTGGCTATTTTGGAAAAAAGAATCAATATATAACACATGGCAATATGGCTAGTAATAGGCGATGAGGAAAAAAATTATTTGTTGACTCAAGATCAAACATCTTATTAGCATTTTCAATAAATGCTCTGCTGAGCTGGCCCCTGTCCTCTCAAAACTATACAACAAATGCCTTGCTGAATCTTGTTTCCCTGATAATGGGAAAATTGACTCTATGGTACCAGTCTTCAAGAATTCTGGAGATAGAACTGATCTTGTAAACTACCGCCCAATCAGTCTACTCCCGATCTTTGCTAAAATCTTTGAATCATTAATCAATCTAGCGATAGTCCGGCACCTAGTTAATTCTACACTTCTTTCTGATCATCAATAAGAATTTAGACAAGCACGATCTACTGCAGATATCCTAACGGTCATCTCTGAACGCATATATAATACACTGGACAAGGCAGGTGAAGCTAGGGCGATAGCGCTTGATATACCCAAGGCCTTTGACAAGGTCTGGCATGAAGTGCTTCTCATAAAACTGCACTCATATGGTATTACTGGACAAATATTTAATATAATTAAATCATTCCTAACAAAAAGAAAGATCCAGGTTGTCCTCGATGGCCGTTCATCTAAGCAACATGACATAAATGCTGGTGCACCCCAGGGATCCATCCTTGGACCTCTACTTGTTCCTGATTTTCATAAATGGCCTCCCTGATGTAATTGAGACTAAGATAGGAATATTTGCTGACGACACCACACTCTACTCTCGTCATGTTGGCAAAACCGACGCGCACATATATGAGGCAATGGCTAAATAACACCCTACCTGAGAGTTCATCATTCAAACTCCTCGGCCTAACTTTCACAGATAACATGAATTGGAATAAATACATTGAAGACATTGCTAGGGCTGCTGCAAAGAAGGTGGGCTCCGTGCTAGTAAACTTCTCACACCTGACATTATCCTATATGTCTACAAAGCCACCATCCGCCCATGCATGGAGTATTGTTGCCACATCTGGGCTAGGGCATCATCCACTAGTCTCTCCCTCTTAGATAAGGTCCAAAACAGAGTCGCCAACTTAATAGCTCCCTCACTATCCACAAAGCTCCAGCCCCTGCCCTATCGCCGCAATGTTGCTTCCTTGTGGCTGTTTTACAAGTACTTCAATGGATTGTGCTCTGATGAGCTTGCTGCTCTGGTACCCCCACGACGTAAATTCACTAGACCAACCCGACAATCTGCCAAATCTCATCCATTCACTGTGGAAGTCCCCAGATTCCGAAGAGCTTCTTACTCCAAAAGCTTCTTTCCTCGTGCTGCTAGACCCTGGAACTCCCTCCCTGTTCCCTGTTTTCCTGACGGTACTGACATGCAGAAAGTTAAAACTAATGTAAACAGACATCTCGCTGCACAGCTTCCAATTTAGGTTGACCCCCCAACTTTCACCCTAATTCTCAGTAGCCCCTTACGTCTACAGTGGCGGCCTGCCTTGTTTGGGGTGAACTATGTTAAAAAAGTTAGAGTCTAAAGTAGAAGATCGAAACAGGGGTTGATTAATAGGAAAACATGAGGGAGGATTAGCCCATGTCCATTATCGATGAGAGCTGACTAATGAGGATTGTTGAGGCCGCGATTGGTTAAAATAAATAGATAATTTACGAGAGCTAAGAGGATGGTTAATAGGCGGAAGACCAAAGTATTAACTAAACTTCTAGTTCATTTGTCCTCACGCTTTCTTAGGGTCGATCTCTAAACCAGATATATTCGCCCTTCTAAGAGAAATCCCTCCAGTGTTACAGTGTTCAGATAGTTCCCCATGACCTGCTCGTCACACTGAGAATTGAGATGCCGATTAAAGAATTTACTAGAAAGATTCCAGAATAAAAAATTTAACAAGCGAATTAAGTAGAATTCCCAGTGAACTCGAACAAAACTTTAATTGAATTGGCAGCGCATACATGCAGTGGCTTGGAAAAGTTTTTTTTCCGAATTATATGGGCTTTCCGTACATGAATAAATCAACTATTATGTAACAACTGAGCTGATATTTTTTATTCTTGATTCTTTGTTTGAAGCGGGCGACCGACAGGTTCGACAACTTACAGGTTTACGTGATCAAAAACAGCGTGGGGCATGTGAATGTACGTCGTGTGAATCGTCCATCAGAAACAATGACGGAAACTGGAGGTCAAGAAGGCTATAATTTTACAGTACATCACAAATATAACTCACTCGAAGCAGACAGCACTGTCCCATATTGTATTTAATTTAATACTAGGACTACTTAGGAAGACATCATCGCTCAACACATGTGCTGTTTCTTTGAGACGTATTCCTCTTTACCGTTCCCCTGTCTATAATTTTTGTTTCGTCCAACAAGGCTAGAATGTTTCCCTTTTCTCGCCATATGTGGTCAGCCATACCCGACTTTTAAATATCGTATAGGTTCCCGAGTTTGACTATTAGGTTTTCAAGTTCAAAAGATGTACATGAAAAAGGTAGGAAGTTACATCGGCCGAAACGTTACGAATATAACATCATAACTGAGAATAGTAGTCCGAGCAATCCAAATAATACAAATTCTGCATTGTTATCCAATACGCCGTGATATATACATTTTCTATGAAATAAAAACAATATATGGGCATAGTATCAAAATATATAAAAGTTTACGTATTTCTTGGATCGAAAAAAAAACCCACACACAAAAACATTTCTTTGATGGTCAACTTGTACCCTTAAACCAATCAAGCTCAAGGAATTCTTCATAATTATAGGAATTGCACGGTACGAGTAATATTCTTGGATTATTTTCATCACCCTTCATTTTGGATGTCAGTTTTGTCTCATAATATTCCAATACTTTTGCTAATAGCCAATACGGTCTATATGGATATTCGTTTTTACGACGAGGTCGTCTATTTTAATTCTATTCTATTAAAATTACTTTCCTATCATCTTTATGCTTTTCTTCCAAACCCAATAAATATTCTTGATATCAGGTTTCGTGGAATTAAGGCAACAGATAAACCCGAGAGTCATACAACTTGGTAATTCTTGTTCATGGAGGAGGAAAGAGTGAAGAAAGATCAGAAGTTATATTCCCCATTCATTCCAAATAATTTTAGCGTTTGTTACTTTTCCATGATATACTATTGTTTCTCTTTTACAAACCTACATTGAAACGTTTAAAATGTTACCCCCCAGGAATTTGTCCTATGTCATTGTTATTGGAGAACCCCCCCATATATATATATATATATATATATATATATATATATATATATATATAGATAACTTATAATTACAATGATTATAAGGTTCATGAAGTTCAAATCTAATATATAAAGTTAAGACGATTTTACCCTGTACCTTTTAAAGAATAGAAAAATAACCACATTCATCACAGGTTACTATATTACGCTTATCCACTCGAGCGTGTTTTAGTAATTTTATTTTTTATTTTTCTCCAGCTAACACTAAATATTACTTTTGTCCCACCATCTTCGACGCATACACTTAAGTACTGACACTTCCCCCATCGACACCGGGAATTAATAAACAACATCTTTTTAAAACATTGTCCGTTATTATTTCCTATTTGTCTGCTATTAATAAACTACATAATACAAAACATTCCACACACATTTAATTGACGCTCCCACTAATTCTGCTGAATTTCGAGAATATAGGATTACGTTATTTCTACCTATTACGCATACATTCATAGTCATTCCGTTTTAACGAACATAGTTCTTTGCAGTATTTCATCTTTAAACATGGTTTCATCAACGATTCGACTTCCAAATTAAGTCACTATACGTCAAGATACTCGACAGATCCATTTAGTGTACATTTTCTGATTCCTACACCTTTCACACGCCTGATATTTAAAAATTGGAAAAAAACCCAAGCGATTTCTTGGTATAGAAAAGACCCAAAACGGTGTAACTGGTGGACCCTACATTCGGTCGCTATGGCGGATCATACGATAACACGCATGACTTACTTCGTTTAAATGACCTATGTTTTCATAGATTTTATATTCGATTTCGTGGCCGAAACGTTAGCAGCGTAGATCCAAGACCGAGAGGTTTATGGCTCGATACAGTCGTCCCACGCAAGTTTTTAAAATCTTTTATTTTTTTTACATTGTAACACCTCTGCCTACGAGGGAGAGGGGAAGAGAGGACCATGCACCGGATATAAAAAATCAACGTTATTATGTAGTCGTTTGAAAAGAAATCAATGCAATATGTGGTACATTAACTATTGTGAATATTATTCCGATTTGACCTATTTGCGTTCGGTCGGATTTTTACAAATTTTAATTCATTCTTTTCTATTTCTCCCGTGCAACGCCGGGGGACGGGTCTAGTTAGTTAAGAATATATAGACGTCGGAATTTGAAACATGACTCGTATTCCGGGGTTCGAGTCCGGAGATCGGTATGAATAATCATCTCTACACTGATGATTCCTGAAAGGATGAAACGTATACATATGTAGATAAAAACAAATGTTTATAATTATCAGGACCGGCGGGACAGTTATAAAAGTGGGGGGGGACTCTCCTAAAAAGTGTGGGGGGCCCCGGTTAAACACATGCATATATAACTTCATTATTGATGACCGTAAAGTGTGTGGGGGATAAGTAAAAAAGTGGGGGGGGGGGCTTGATCCCCCCCTGCCCCCTAACCCGCCGTCTATGATATATATATATATATATATATATATATATATATATATATATATATAAACACATAAAAGGTATATTGACGATTAAATGAAATTAGCTAGAATAGAATGCAGTATAATGAAATAGATGATAAACGTCTATATAGAGAATGGTAAAATGTAATATATATTATATAGGAAAAAAGTGATATCAAGGAAGTGAAAATCTGAAAAAATTAGAAAAAGATTGCTAATGAGAAAACATAAGTTATTTTCCCACTGCATTAGGCATAAATTATCCCGTACACGGCATACATGATAAAGTACACGTCATAAATTATAACGGACACGGCATAAATCATAGTGTACACGGCATACATTATCACGTACACAGCATGAATTATAATATATACGGCATAAATCATTGAGTACACGGCATAAATCATTGAGTACACGGCATGAATCATTGAGTACACGGCATAAATCATTGAGTACACGGCATGAATCATTGAGTACACGGCATAAATTACAACGTAAATGGAATAAATTATCACGGCATCCATTTATCATGGCATCCATTTTCGCGTATACGAAATAAACTATCATATACACGTCCAAAATCATTGTGTACACAACATGCATTATCATGTGCACGGCATAAATCTCACGTACACGACATAAATCATTGTGCACATGTCATAAATTATTGTGTACGGGACCTAAATCAATGTCTACACGGCATACATAAATAGCAAACATTATAACGAACACGGCATACATTATCACGTACATTGCACACATCATCGTGTACACGGCATACATTATCACATACACTGTATAGATTATCGCATAGACGGCATAAATCATCGCGTACACGTTATATATTATCAAGTACATAGCATAAATTATTATGTACACGGCGTACATGCATAATAAATAATCGGATACACGGCATACAGAAATGACATACCTTATTACGTACACCGAATATATTATCTCGAACACGGCATAAATCAATGTGTGAACGGCATACATTATCACGTACACCGAATACATTATCACGTACACTGGAAAGACTATTGGAGGCATGACATACATTTTCTATGAATAGAACATAAATTATGACGTACATGATATAAATCATCGTGTACACAGCATAAATAACTCCGTACATATAATAAAGAATCGCATATACGGCATATATTATCACGTACACGGCATACATTATCACATACATGGCGTGAATCATCGTGGACACGGAACAGATTATCACATAAATAACATACATAAGCACGTATACGACATAAATAATCACTTGCACGGCATAAATAATCGTGTACATTGCATACATTATCACGTATACGGTATAAATTATCACTTACACAGCATGAATCATCGTGTACACAGCATAAATTATCACGTACACGGTATAAATTATAATGTACACGTCATAAATTATCATGTATACATCTTACATTATAGAGTACACAGCATAAATTATCGCGTACACAGCATGAATAATTGTTTACATTGCATACATCGTACGCTGCATCAATAATTTTGTATAAGGCATACAGTATCACGTACACGGAATAAATAATCGTGTACATGGCATACATTCTCACGTACACGGCATAAAATATCACGTACACGGCATGAATCATCGTACAGATGCCAGACATTATCACGTACACTGCATGAATTATCAGGTACACATCGTAAATCATTGTGTACATGACATAAATTATCGCGTACACGACATACACTGCATAAATTATAGCGTACACTATATAAATCATCACATACATGGCATACATTGTCACATTTACAACATAAATAATTGTGCACACGGCATACCATAAATAACATACATTATCAGGTACACAGCATAGATTATCACAAACACGGACTAAATAAATTATCATGTACACGGCATAAATCCTCATGTACACGGTACATATTATCACGTAAACTTCATACAATTATCGCGTACACGGAATATATTATCAATTACACGGCATAAATTACCATGTACACGGCATACATTATCACATACACGGCATACATAAATAGCATACATTATCATTAACACAGCATAAATTATCACGTATCATTGTGTACACGACATATATCATCACGTACACAGCATAAATTATCGCATATACGACATCAATCCTCGCATACACGGCATATATTTTAAAATGTCATAAATCTTCGTGTACATGGCATATATAATCACATACACGGCATAAATTATCACGTACGCTGCATAAATTATCACAAATACGACATAAATAATTGTGTACATGGCATACATTATCACGTACACGGATTAAATTAACACGTACACGGCATAAATCATCGTGTACACGACATATATTATCACGCACACGGTATAAATTATCACGTACACAGCGTAAATCATCGTGTACAAGGCATATATTATCAAGTACACGGTATAAATTATACCATACATGACATAAATCATCGTGTACACGATAAAAATCATCATGTACACTGCATAAATTATTACGTACACATCATATATTATAAAGTACACGGTATAAATTATCATATACACAGCATAAATCATGGCATATACGACATAAATAATGGTGTACACAGCATACATAATAACCTACACTGCATACATTTTTGTGTAAACGGCATAAATGATCACGTACACAAAATACATTATCGCGTACACGGCATAAATTATCACGTACAGGGTATAATCATTGTGTACACGGCATACATGATCACATGCACAAAATAATCGCGTACATGGCATAAATCATCGATAACACGGCGTACATTATTGCGTACACGGCATAAATCATCATGTACATGCCCTACATTTCACGTACACGGCATAAATTATCGTGTACATAGAATACATTATCACGTCTATTGCTTAAATAATGACGTAAGCGGCACACATTATGACGTACACGCCATAAATAATCACGTTCACAACATAAATCATCGCCTACACGACATACATACCATCGTGTACAAGTTCCCGATGCTAAAATACATTCCGAATAAAACAAGCTGAATAAGATTGAAACAACTATCATCTCTTTCCAATTGGCATCGCTTAAACAATTTTCTCATGAAAAAAGTGAACCTAGACAATTTTAGTTCATTTAAAGATTACATCATGTTGGATTGTTTAATGTAAGTTTATTATAAACGACATTAAACTAAGTATAAAATTAGCACACTGGATATTCCAATGGCATACATTTTTCATGGCGACGCACACTTGTCTCCATCACGGTCGCCATCAAATTGGATAAGTATTTTCTTAGGTAACATGAGAGTGGGAAATAAACGGGGAAAAAGACAACGGGAAGAGGAAAAGTTAATGATAAGAAAATGTCTGCATTTATATAAATAAACGCATTTATTTTCTCACATAAATTTTGTCAAAGATAAACGCACGAGGGACATGATACATAATACAAAAAGGGTGTGTGTGCAATTTAAACAAACACGATTACTAAAGTAACACTCCATGTTAACAGTGTCTCGACATAATTGAGAAAAGACATGAATTCAAAGAGTAAACACGGAGAATGTTCTTCACCTACTATCGGTTTTCCACCTCAACCTCTCAATATCATCGCTAATCCAAAGAACCTTGGTATGGCCGTAGACAACTCCTTTAAATCAACGCGCCATTGTATCGAGATGGCGAACTAAGCCGGCCAGGTTCTCTACCTGATCCGGAGATCCGTTCTCAACCCAACGGCAGACTATTTCCGTCCCTTATACATAACTCTTTTACGCTCCATTCGTGAGAATGCCATTCAAACAACGATTCCTTATCTACAAAAAGATATCGTACACCTAGAGTGTGTTCAACGGTTGGCACCCAGGATTGTGACAGGATTCTTCACGCTGACCTACAAAGAGCGACCCTAAAGATTAAATTTGTTCTCATTGGAGGATGCAAGGAAACTTGATCCTGACGTACAACATCATCAACGGGAATTAAAATCTACTTTTCGATGAGTTTTTCACCTCAGTGCTAAGTCGTGGTCTCTGCGATCCCCCCTCCTATCAAAAGATGTTCTACCATGTTTCTGAATTTTTTAGATGACGATTGATAATTTGCATAATTTGGATTATTCGGACTACGATTCTCATCTTGAGTGTTATCCTTACAACGTTTGCTCGCTGTAACCTCCGGTCTTCTTCAGGTGTATCGTTTCGTTGACCTTCTGTAAAGAAACCACACACTTCGTGATGGAATCTGATATACACCGACAGGAAGAAGTTTTAGCTCTGGGCTCGCCATTGTCCAAAGTACTAGCCAATGTATACATGGAATACTTCGAGGAAATGGCGCTAGGATAAACACTACTAAAGCCAACAATGTGGCTACGATATGTGGATGACACATTCATACTCTGGCCTCACCAGGAAGATGTTCAAACTTTACTAGTCCATGTGAACTCTATCCGTCTATCTATACAGTTTACGATGGAAAAGGAACATAATAAACAATTATCCTTCGTAGATATGCTGATAACTCGTACTGATCTGGAGTTTTGATCATCTGTATATCGAAAGCCAACTTTCACTAGACAGTATCTAAATTCCAACTTCCACCATTCATATAAAGAAAGGAATCGTCCGCTGCCTACAACATCGACCAAAGACAATATGTAAGAATAGCAATACATATCAAGAGGATATGGAAAGCTTGAGAGAAATTCTCCATCGAAACAACTATCCAGAGAGCATGACATCAGCTCCAAGAAATCTAGATCAAACACCAAAGGACACCACTCGAAAACTCACCACAGTTTGTATACCATATATGAAGGGCTTGTCGCAAAAAATCCAAAGAATATGTAATCTATATGACATCAGGATAGTATTCAGGAGCGACTCAACTCTCCGAAAGCATCTTGTGAGAGTCAAAGCCCCTACGGAAAAAGTCATGACTAAGAACTGTGTTTATACGATCCCATGTAAGTGTGAGAAAATATACAAAGGTGAAGCATGTCGTCCACTAAAAGTAAGGCTAGTAGAACACCGGAAAGCCGTAATACGTGGAGATATCGAAAAGTCGGGTATGGCTGACCACATATGGAGGGAAAAGGGAAACCATCTATCCTTATAGGACGAAGTAAAATTATAGATAGAGAAGAACAGTGGAGAGTAACACGACCCAAAGAAGCAGCACATATGTTGGACGATAATGACTTACTAAGCAGACCTAGTATAGAATTTAATACAATATGGGACTCCTTAATCATAAATAATAGATAAGGTTTATATATATATATATATATATATATATATATATATATATATATATATATATATGCATAGTGATATGTAGTAATAGAAAAGTAGTGATATATAGTGATACGTAGTTCAACTGCACATTAAAACAAGAATAGATTTAAGGCTCCCAAAATTCATAATAGAATTGTTCGCAGTGGATATAGTACTAAGTAAACTTCAGTTCTAAGTGATAGTAATCTGAAGATTGACGGTTCAATTCTCGGTGCGGGCGATACAAAGAATTGCGAATTACTGAATACTTCTCTCAGTCATGGCTGACGGAACGAGAGCATGTAAGCCCGTGGTTCCGTTCGAAATTCCGTCCAGATTCCCGAGTTCGACAGAAATATTCCCGAGTTCGAAAAGATACACCTGAAAAAGGCCGGAGGGTACAGCGACCGAAACGTTGTGAGGATAACACTCAAGATGAGAACAGTAGTCCGAATAATCCAAATTATGCAGATTACTACAATATCGAGGTTTTGAAAGTGAAATAGCAAAACGCACAGAATACACAGAATAAACTTTATTTTTGGATAACAATACATAAAAAAATAAAATAAATTAAATAAATAAAATCTAAACTAAATAAACACCTAAAATAGCAACGGATATTAAAATAAATAGAAATAAAACTATTCCAAGCACGCACGTGTTAAAATAAGGTCAGCTGTAACTTTGACACATTTACAAAAGGAGTGCGTCACATACAAAACAAAACAAAACAAAAGAAAAAGAAAAAGATGAAAAGGTCAGCCGAACCTTTGTTTGAGAGAAACTCAGCCATTGGCTAATGAAAATAGCCTGACGATTCCCTACGGGGATAGAACGCGGACGCCTCTGTGTAGCTTAATAGCCATAAATATATTTTTTATAACTTACTACATAGGTCTACTTACGTATTGTGCACTGTTGAAGTAAATCCTGAAAATCTATACATAATAGATTATATCTCCTGATAACATTTTATGTGGATACATGAAATTATAATAATTATATATATATATAATAATACTTAACTCTTCAAGTAGTTGAGCACTTTCATAAGAATTTATTTCACTAGGAAAAAAATAAACATGGAGAAAGTTAACCTAAAAACATCACTTAAAAACATCCCAACACCTAGCAAACATGGATACATGATCAAATTAATTAGAAAAACGGACGAACTAATACGCCTAATACTCCTGACGATTGAACACATAGATACAAAAGAATCTGCGGATTCAAAAGCCTAGAAAAAGCGCAAAACCAATAAAACTCATGATTAACTTAATAAATGATCTTTTCAATATAATTAAAGATTTAAGGTGCCACAAACAACATAATAATTCCTAAAGCAATTACACAGCATCGTTAGAAACATAAACAAACCTAACAAAATCTTCGTAAAAGCAGATAAAACTCGAAATTTTTTTAAATAGATAAAAAAAGACGACCAAATTATTAGAATCGCTGACTGTCGACAGGGCGGTCATAGGTTCGATCCCAGCTTGAAGTAGTTGTCTGTCTAGCTACACCGAAGAGCTGTGATACAGCGAAAGAGTATGTGGATACTATATATATATATATATATATATATATATATATATATATATATATATATATAGCTCCTCAAGTAGTTAAGCACTCTCATAAGAATTTATTTCACTACCTGAACAAATAAACATGAAAAAAAGTTAACCTAGAGATATCGCTTAAAACCATTCCAACACCTAGCAAACATGGATACATTATTAAATTTATTAGAAAAAAAACGGACGAACTAATACGCCGAATGCCCTGGCGAGCGTACTTCTTCCTTAATAAACATGAACACATAGATTCAAAAGAATCTTACGGATTCGACATCCTAAAGAAACGCGAAACCAATAGACCTCATGATTAATTTCGAAAATTACCTTTTAAATATAATTAAAGATTTAGAGTTCCGCAAACAACGTAATAATTTCCAAAAAAACAAATACACAACAACGTTAGAAACATAACCAACTCTAACAAAATCTTCGTTAAAGCAGATAAAACTAGAAACGTTTATAAATTAAATAAAAAAGAATATAACAAACTAATCACAGAAAATATTACAAAAAACTATAAACTACTAGTTTCAAACGAATGCAACTACATAGATATAATAAATGCTGAAAGTAAACATCACCGATGGACTAAATATTTGCTACAAAGTTAATAAATTTAAACCTAAGGAGGCTTATATCTTATTAAGAGACCACAAAAGTAATTTTAGCAATAACTCCAGCACTCGTTTAATCAGATTAAACCCGAAATAAGAAGAATTAGTAAAAAAAGATCTCGAATTAAACCGGTGGGTTAATACTGCCGAAGCAATTACTTGGTTTAATAATATCGAAAATAAGAATAAATGTACCTTCCTACAATTCGACATCGTGGATTTCTATCCATCTATATCTGAAGAATTCTTCAACATAGCCTTATAGTTTACCAAAATATATACCGACAGATCCAAAGGTGGAATCCACATTATTTAAACATTGTAGAATATCAGTTTTAATCAATTATAATGACCAATGGATAAAAACTAAAATGACAAACTTATTTGATTTGGCCATGGGTGCCATGGACTCTGCAGAGGCATCGGATTTCGTAAGGTTATTTATTTATATACCTTCACAAACATATTTGATAGTACAGATATCAGCCTATATAGAGATGATCGATTGGCTGGAATAAGAGATTCCAACAAGGTCTAGGGTGAAAAGTTCAAGAAAATTATACATGTAGAAATGCAAAAATTAGGCATAAGAATATACGTACAAGCTAGCATAAAAATAACTCACTTTTTAGATGTCACTTTAAACTTAAATAAAAAGACATACGAGCCATATTTAAAGGATATCCAGCGAACACCACTTGTTATTGCCAATGATCATTCGCTGATAATGATTTGTGTGAGAACTTCTAGTGAGTAAATGATAATAATAATAATAATAATACTAATGCACTACACTCGAAATATGATACTGACTGACTCTACGTGAAAAGAAACGAAGGGGAAAGAGGTATTGTAAGTATAGAAGACTGTGTGAAAGACACAAAAATAGATTTGAAAAAAATACATAACTCAAAACACAGAAAGACTGATCACCGCAGAAAAAGACACTGTAAAAAGAAAGAACACAAGAAGCAGCGAAACAATAAGAAAAGAAAAGTGGGAAGAGAAACAGTTACATGAATGATTCATAAGAATGGCAAGAAAAGAGAATCACGCAAACACCTGGATACATGGCCAAGAAAAGTTCACTTGAACAGAGAAACATAATCGCTACTGTCAGCTGCACAGAACAATGCGATTTGAACTAACTACATAACAGCTAAACTAGATAAAAACCTAGGAAAAAGAGTAAAAGTAGACTCTGTGGACAAAGAAACGAAACGATAAATCTCATAATAAATGAATGCAGTAAACTAGTCTAAAAAGAATACAAGAACAGACACGACTGCGTGGGGAAAGCAGTTCACTGGGAACTATGCAAACGACTGCATTTTGAACATGCAGACAAATGGTACAGACACAAACCGGAGACAGTACTGGAAACGAAAACCACAAAATCCTGTTGGACATGGAGATACAAACAGATAAACTCATCCAAGCAAGGACTTAGGTACTCCCATGCCCCAAGACATCGCATTCATAAAGATTTGAATTTGGCATACTTTTGACTGTTTTCGTAGCAAAAATATTTTACAGGGACAGGTTGCTAGCCTGAATCCACGCCACTAACAGTTATAAAGACGACTGTAAGTGGAGAACGATGCTAAATTGTAGATTTTGCCGCCCCAACAGTTCACAGGGTAAAGATCAAAGAGACGTAAAAACGAAGAAAATACACGGAGTTTGTCAGAGAACTGAAAGGAATATGGAACATGAAGAAAGTCAATATAATACCAACAATCTTAGGAGCACTAGGAACAGTAAAAAAAAAAACTGGAAAAAAAACTAGGAAAAATTGGAATCAAAGGAAAGAATGAGATTATACAATGGACAGCAATGATGAAAACAACTGAAATCTTAAGGAAAAGCTTTGAATACGGAACCCAACTCACATACACCACGAACATTAAACAGCCACATAGGAACTGCAACAGAAGTAAAATAAAAACATGGAAGGAACACCACATGAAACCAAGGGAACTGAAACTACTAGAAATGTGTTCCCCCCCAATCATCAGCCTCGACTGATACCACACAAAATACTTGTAAAGGGTTAATGAGAGTGGAAAGACCGAGGAGGGAGAGCACTAACCAGACCTTCACTGGATGAGTACGGTGAATACTGAGACATTGGGGAGGCTTATTGCTATCCAAATCACAGAGAAGACCAATGGTCGTTGCCACCGAGAAATCAATGGTCAGCGACTGTTGCGATAACGCAAAGTCATTTGTAACAGTTATCGAAAGAGGTGGAGAGTACTGGAAACTTGGGGGACTTGTTGTCACTCAGACTCCAGTGAACACCACTGGTTATCGTCAGTGAGCAATCACTGATGATGACCTGTGTGAGAATTCTAAGTGAATAATAATAATAATAATAATAATAATAATAATAATAATAATAATAATGAAGAAGAAGTAGAAGAAGAATCTAATCTCGAACCATTTGTGATCAATAATGATCAATATATTATGATGCATTCGTTTCATAATTGAAAGAACGTTTCACTTAACCTAATTATTGAGCAGATGAAAAGATGGAATCGTTACTGTTAAAATGCAGCCATCTTGGATCTACTCGCAACGAAATAACGTATTTGAAGGAGATTTATAATGATGAATATGGAGTGATTTCATTCTAAAGTTGATATATATATATATATATATATATATATATATATATATATATATATATATATATATATATATATATAGGGTGGGCCAAAATAAGGGTCCTATCTTTAAATTTGAATAACTTGAATTTGAATAACTTCCACAAAATAAAAGTTAAACTCACCAAACTTTATGTGTGTGTAGACTGACCCTTCCGAGATTTTTTGAAATAAACAAAACAAATTTTAGCCGAAAAACACTTCTTAAAACTTACAAAAACTAAAGTATTGTTTTTTACACTGTTTTGAGTTTTTTAAGCAAAAATAATGTTTTCTAAATGAGGGTACGTTCCTTAGGGCTAATACGGCTCATGCTTGCTTCGGAAGAGGTCCTTTACTTATTTAAAAAAAAAATCAAAAAAAAATCAATAAATAAAAAAGTTATGAATTTTTAAAAATAGGACCCTTATTTTTATATATATATATATATATATATATATATATATATATATATATATATATATATATGTCCACAAAATAGACTGTTTCGCTGTGGTATAGCTCTTCAGTGTGATTAGACAAGCAACTGCTTTAAGCCGTGATCGAAAGTCGACCGTCTAGACGACAGTCGATGCTTCTGATCTGACTACTGAGGGTAAGCGAAATCACAATGATAAGCATTGTCAAATCCCGAAAGCTCCATTTCTGTACACAAATAGCATTGCGTTATACGCTAATAGCAGGACGGGTATGAGTTATAAATATAGCATTAGTTTTAAATTTTAATGTTTCTTTCTTTCTTTGGGAGGTATGGCACGGTTTCGATGCCCCCTAAATGATAAAGTTAAAACAATAATAATGTGTGCACTTTACTCACCCTCTTACTTAGACTATATATTCCATAATTTATAATGATAAGTTCAATAGTTTTGGATTTTACCCCGCCCATACATATTATTGACGCTTACACACGCGTACCGATACTTTGAAGATGCATTACTTAATATAACTGAAAATTTGATGTAGAGAAATCCTGTCCTCTATTAATTTTTTGTGTCTAAGTTATTTTAAAGATTTTTAGGACAGATTAGATTAGCTAACCCCCTAAAAACTAGAAACAAAAAATAAAAATAAAAATAATGTACCGATGTTACTCACGGGTTTGCCGAGAATATATATTCTAAAATTCATAATGATCGATTCATAAAATATATATATATATATATATATATATATATATATATATATATATATATTGAAATTAAATAGTGTCTTGTTTTTAAATTCCCGAAACAGTTTTTCATTGTAAACAACTGATGATCCCTTAAATAATGTTAGAAGCAAACTAATATAATAACTGTAAAAACTAAATTGACTTACATGAGTGATTTTCCACTGAACGACTTGGGACTTAAGGTTTTTTTAAATTTTTTATTTTTTATTTTGTTAATATAGTTTTAATTGTTGACAAACTTCCAAGACTATATATATATATATATATATATATGCACCCCTTAAATATTAACATTTATAACGAAATAATATGCCCATGGGTACTAAAAAGCATTGGATCTGTTAAATTGATGTTTTTTCAATCCAGATTATTCGCATGATAAAAAAGCAATCTCAACCTTTTTCATCTATTGCATAATATATCCGTCCACATATATACTTCGTTTAGAGAAACTTCAAGATAAACATCGATAATATTTACATGATTACTTCTATTACTTGACAATTGGGTCATGATCATCTACTAGGACTTCTGGTTTAATCAATGATTTGATATTTGTCAAACGGATATAGAAAGATATATAGTTGTTTAGGACGTTATTCTCTTTGGTTACGTTACTTACGAAAATGTAAATACATAAAAAGCAATAGTTAAATTAAAACAAAAAAATCCACAAATATGGATTTCGATATGTTCCAGAAAAACACCAGTTAGGTACAACTACATACGACTAGGAACCGTTCGAAATATAACGACTATAATTTACCTTTATAGTTTTTATACCACCGTTTTTTCTTTTTCTTATTGTAAAATATAAATCGACAGTTACACCGTTTAAATATCTTTTCGGTATTATTATTAAACGTGATCGTCACAATAGCCGTGGGAAAGTTGGAAGTATTTTAAGACCTTTAAACTGACGCTTCAAAAATCTATATTAGATATATAATTAGTCAAGTATTATGGCTATATTGGGAGTTGACGGTGGTGAAGTGGTTAACAACACGGACTGAGAACCTGGGTGTGCCAAGTTCGAATCAAGTTCGTTCCACAGAAACCTTCACGTGGTCCCTCCTCTAAGAACCCGATGTCTTTCTAGAAACAATCCTAACTAGACAGGCATCGGGGAAACCAAGACAACAATAGAATCATCGAAATAAATGAAACGCTTTTAACAGAATTTCGTATTTTCAAGTAATACAAAAAATACATAAGTTCATACATATCGTCTACACGCATCCGTTTCGTACATATTCTTCATACGGTTTGCAGTTTACCACAATCACAATCACACCCCCCCACACACACACATACACCCCCCCACACACACATACACACACACACGGAAGCCCAGAACTATATAGATAAGGAAGCCTCTGTAGACTGGCTGAAAAGAGGATATCTCTACTATGATCAGGAGAGAATGATAATGGCTGCTCAAGATCAAAGCTTGATGACCAATGCCTTTAAAAATATGAGTGGTCTCAGCAACAATAACAAGTGCAAGTTCTGCCACACAGAAGTAGAGAGTGTGAGCCACCTGACATCCAGTTGTAAGGTTCTGCTGGGGGATGGCTATTATACAATGCGACACAGCGGAGTGTGTAAATATCTCAACTGGACTGTATGTTAAAGTTGAATATGCAGTGTAGCAGAAAGAACAATTGAAAATAATTTATACACCATCCACTATGACTATGCAATCCATACAGCTACATATCTAGAAAACGGAGCTGTTTAACCTGACATGGTGATATGGGACAAAAGAGAGAAAGTAGCAACCCTAGTTGAAGTCAGTGTCCCTAATGATACAGGATTAAACAGAGCTGAAAGGGAAACGATTACGAAATACCAAGGTCTTATGTATGACATAAAAAGAAACTGGAATCTAAGGAAAATCTCTATCATCCCAGTAATTATAGGAGCCACAGGACTAATGAAAAATAATTTCAAAATCTATCTGGCGAGTATACCCGGTGAACCGAGTGCAAGAGAAATACAAACAATTGCACTTAAAGGGACGGTTAGAATCTTAAAAAGATATCTAGGCTGGAGTGTCTGAAATAGCCGGTGAATGTCTTGCATCCGGTAGGATGCCCCACCCCCAGCAAAAACATAAAGATAAGAAAATTAAAAAAGAAAAGAAAAGGAAAGTACCTGACTCCTGATGCTATCCTGTATAAGAGTCAGTTTCGACCCAAGATGGGGAGGTACTGCCGCAATATCTGGGGAGGGGCTTCCCAGAGCACGCTTTCGTACCTTGACGGAGTACAAAATCGACTTTGTAATCTCGCGAGAAATGATCTCTTCTCTTCCCTGCAACCCCCTTTTAACAGAAGATGCATTTTCTACTCTGTCGGTATTTCCAGTGGTAGGTGTTCTACGGAGCTTCAAGCTCTGGTTCTTCATGTAAAAACTTCTCAATAAGAACTCGTATTGCTACCAACACGGCAAAGAGCTCCCCTTTTTCCCCTTCTGTTTACTTAAAATAAAACGGAACTTCCATGAACAAAGTTTCGTTCTAAAAACTTCTCACCTGTGGAACATGTTACCACAAGAATGTTCCTCTACAGACTACAACATGGTCGTTTTTTAAGTCTAATGTTAACAAATATCCATCGCGTCGTTCTGTGAATTAATTATAGTTCTCAATCGTTTTATAGAGCTGTTCTATCATCCAACTAAAAAGCTCTCTAACCTTTATCCTTGATTGGCTTTTGGCCTTGATAAGTGGCGATCCATTAGTAAATAACATTATCTTAAAAATTGCATTCATTATTTTACCTATTCAAATACACAGAAGTACGTAGTAATTTAACTGGCGTCAACGTAAAAAATCACCTATTATATTTTACACAATAAATAAAATGCGTATTTGCAAATCGTATTTATAAAATAATACAACATTCTGCCTATAGGCAACGCCGGGTACGTACAGCTAGTATATAATAAAGTGACAATTTTTTAAGTTTGTAAGCAATACGTTTTCTTCTGCAAAATCAATATTTGATTCTGGCTAGCTAGTCAATTACGGAAATTATCAGTCTGCGTTCTTTACAAAATAAACTAAAATTCCTATCGATTTTATTGATTACATATTCTATCCAGTTTGATAATTCTTTCAGCAACGGACATTTGTAGTGAATAATCAACAAATATGATTATCCAATGAAATCGCCTTGTTTGCTAAAATTAGAATGTGCAAATAGCGTCCTAATTTACAAAGTAAGTTTTTAATATAATTTCATTATTATAGACATCAACCATTTTAACTTAAATTACTAAAATTAAAACGCACGATAAACTAAACCAAATTACATTTCAGATACGTATTTAATTTACCAGTTGTAAGTAACTAATTACTACTTCCTTTGAACTAATTATTTATTTGACATACTATAATTTGTGGAAAAAAAATCATCACCGTTTATAGATCGGTAAAATAATAATATCAATATCAATATCAATATATATATATATATATATATATATATATATATATATATATATATATATATATATTATTTTTGCTTTTAGTAAATAATAATATAACTCATAGAATACTTTTAAATAATTATTTCGTCAAAGTGATCGCTATTTTTATGAAATAGTTCACATTCTTTCTGCGAACCTAACTTATGGTAGCTATCTTGATTTTTATGTTTTCACCTGGCCCGACGAAACGCTTATTCAAAATATCTTTCCTTTCATTAAATGTAATGTAAAGAATATTTCCCCTATCGTTGTAATTCATTAGCCATTTTAATACAAGCTATTTACTATTTTAATACAAGCTAGACTATTTACCATTTTAATACAAGTTAGACTATTTACTATTTTAATACTAGCTAGACTATTTACTATTTTAATACAAGCTAGACTATTTACCATTTTAATACAAGCTAGACTATTTACTATTTTAATATAAGCTAGACTATTTACTATTTTAATACAAGCTAGACTATTTACCATTTTAATACAAGCTAGACTATCTACTATTTTAATACAAGCTACACTATTTACTATTTTAATACAAGCTAGACTATTTACTATTTTAATACAAGCTAGACTATTTACTATTTTAATACAAGCTAGACTATTTACTATTTTAATACAAGCTAGACTATTTACGATTTTAATACAAGCTAGACTATTTACGATTTTAATACAAGCTAGACTATTTACTATTTTAATACAAGTTAGACTATTTACTATTTTAATACAAGCTAGACTATTTACTATTTTAATACAAGCTAGACTATTTACTATTTTAATACAAGCTAGACTATTTACGATTTTAATACAAGCTAGACTATTTACGATTTTAATACAAGCTAGACTATTTACTATTTTAATACAAGCTAGACTATTTACTATTTTAATACAAGCTAGACTATTTACGATTGTAATACAAGCTAGACTATTTACTATTTTAATACAAGTTAGACTATTTACTATTTTAATACAAGCTAGAATATTTACTATTTTAATACAAGTTAGACTATTTACTAATTTAATACAAGCTAGACTATTTACGATGTTTTATTCCTTTCCTCTGACTACATAAAGAAAGGAAAGAAAGAAAGTAAAAAGAACATAAAAATGGCCTTTTCGTTGCTTCTTAAAAAAATTAAACTTTTATTTACGTATACTATGCTTTAGCAAAACACAACAACAAAAAACAAAAACAAACAAACAAGAAAAAAACAATTATAAGGTCGAAGCGTTCACGTCGCGATCCCTCTCAAGTAATACCTACTATTACCTGCGAATTCTACCAAACACTTTCAAGCAAGTCAAAATACGAACCAAAAAGACGAGCGATGTCCATAAATTCAACAAATATCAGTAGATTATCAACCGGAAGTCTGAAGAAAGGTTAGCGCCCGCCTCTAAAAACCGGTATTAGTCATCATATCCTTAACCACTGAAGAACTATCCCCAACCAAAGAACTTATTGCAAAACTCTGCAGAGAGCATCAGTGTGATATTCTCTGCCTACAAAAAACCTATCGGGAACCTAAACAACCTCGCCCTCGTGTGGATGGAATGACCACTATCACAGAAATACCACATGAGAAACATGGAAGCATCGTACTAGCCAAAAATGAGACAATCATTGAATCAACAGCAAAGCTTGATGAATATCGAAGTCCTAACAGCTGAGCTCAGATGAATCACCATCACCTCAGTCTATAAACCACCTCACACACCACTTGTGATTCCAGATATGCCATCACTATCTGGGAAACCGAACATTGTGATTGGAAACTTCAACAGCCATAGAACCCAATAGGGATACGCTAAAAAATATGTGGATGGAGATGCAGGGTCGAAACTAACCAGCTTAATCTGATCCACAAGGCAAAGCAACCAAAGTCCTTCAACAGTGGACGATGGAAAGCAAGGTACAATCCTGATATTATGTTTGTCAGTCAGAGCATCACCGGACTGAGTAAAAAGCTGGTGCTGGAGCCATTGCCCAAAATACAACACCGCTCCATTGGCATCACATTCAATGCTGAAATCACCCCAACCACAGTTCCAAACGATTTATGAGCTAGAAAAAACAAGGATGGACTACAAGACAGCTCAGGATAGAATTACTCAAGCATGGATAATTGAATGCTTAAGAATGTACAAAATATACGGCTAGATTATTAATCTCATTAAGAAAGAAATGGGAACATGGAAACTGGAACTGACAGCTAAAAGATAACACCTGACTGAGATAAGAATAGAGAGAGGCCTCTTCAAAGGAGACTCTCTATCACCACTGCTGTTCATCATAGCCCTGATGCCACTCAACAACATACCAACATACCCTAGAAATGTTATGCCGGATGCAAGTTTACAAACGCAGAAAACAGAATAAACCACCTCATGCATGTGGACAACCTAAAGCTATTTGCAAAAAGAAACTGGAAATGCTGATAAACACGACATAAATCTCCAGTCAAGACATTCAAATGGAATTTGGAATGAATCTAGTAAAAGGAATAAACACGTCGGCAGGATAAATAATATGATACTCTGGACCATTCAAAGGCATGGCTAAAGAAGAACTTATGCATCTTGACCGGAAGACTAGGAAACTGATGACCATGCGCAGTGCACTTCGCCCGAAGAATGATACTTATGGGCTCTACGTGAAAAGTAAAGAAGAGAAAAGAGGACTTAGTAAGTATAGAAGACTGTGTGGAAGACACACAAAAAGAATTGAAAAAATACATAACTCAGAACACAGAAAGATCACCGCAGCAAAAGACGTCGTCAATATGAACAAAACAGGGAGATTCGAAACCAGAAACAAAAAGACAAGAAAGGAAATTGGGTAGAGACACAACTATATTGATGATTCATAAGAATGACAAGAGAAGAGACTATGAAAACATCCGGACATGGCGACGAAAATGGCACTGAAACAGAGAAACGGAAACGTCATAGATAAACCCGGGAAAACAGTAAATGTAGACTCTGTGGACAAAGAAACGAAACGGTAAATCACATAATAAGTGAATGCAGCAAACTAGCTGTAAAAGAATACAATAACAGACATGACTGCGTAAGGAAAGCAGTACACTGGGAACTATGCAAACGACTGCATTTTGAACATGCAGACAAATGATACAGACACAAACCTGAGACAGTACTGGACAACCAAAATCACAAAATCTTCTGGGACATGGAGGTACAGACAGATAAACCCACCCAAGCAAGGATTACGGACGTCATAATAATTAACAAGACGTATAAAAACTGCCAGATTGTAGATTTTGCCGTCTCGTCAGACCACAGAGTGAAGAGCAAAGAGACAGAAAAACCAAGCAAATGCGCAGAGCTTGCCAGAGAATTGAAAGGAATATGGAACATGAAGAAAGTAAATATAATACCAATAATTGTAGAAGCACTAGGAACAGTACCGAAAAAAAAAACTGGAAGAAAGATTAGGAGGAATTGGAAGACAGAAACTATAAACGGACGGCAATGATGAAATAAGCTAAAATATCAAGAAAAATCCTTGAATGTGGAAACCAACTCACATAAACTACGAATTCTAACCAGCCGCATGGAGGTAGCAACAGAAATAAAACAAAATTACGGAAGAAACATCACGTGAATCCGGGGAAACTGAAACCAAGAAATCTCATAAACTGCTCCCTCGCCTCCCTCAATGTAAGTGCACCAGCCTCGGCCAATGTAGCACAACAAATTCGTGAAGGGTCAAGGAGGATGGAAAGAGCAAAGAGGAAGAGCCCTAACCAGACCTCACCTGGAAAGGTGTGCGGAGAGTACTGAGATATTGGGGATGCTTATTGCCACCCAAGCCCCAGAGAAGACGAATTGTCATTGCTAGCGAGAAATCAATGGTAAGCAGCTGTTGCGATAACGCAAACGAATTTGCAATGGTGATCGAAAAAGGTGGAGATTTCTGGAAACGTGGAGAGACTTTTTGTCACTCAGACTCCAGAGAACACCACCAGTTATTTTCAGTGAGCAATCACTGATGATGACCTGTATGAGAACTCCTAGTGAGTTGATAATATTAATAGTAATAGCAGTTTGAATGTTTCTTTTCAATGCCTAAATTAATTAAATTGATAAAAATATGTTTCAACTGGATTTATTTTATTTATATACTCAATAATATCACAAGATTAAACATATTATTCAGTTTAACTTTTATTTTCTTCTGTAATCTACGTACTTTAACGAAGTTAAGACTTCGAGCAAACTTGGGTAGCTCTGCTATTATATATATATATATATATATATATATATATATATATATATATATATATATATATATATATATAATAGATATGAGGTAAATAAATTTATGACATAGTCATTTACATACGTTCCAAGAATCAAACATAACTAAAAGTTCCGTGTCCGATCGTTTCTGAGACAATATAGATTTTTTTATTGATATCAAGTCACTTCATCAGCACATGAATAGACACCAAGCTATGAGTTAAAACACAGCATCACGACGTGAGTGCAGACAATTCTTCAGTTATACAGCAATTCGAGAGGTTGAGGGAGGGTTAGGATATGATAATTACAATCCACTTCAAATAGGTTATACATCAATTATATCGAACATACAAAGGGACATAATAGGGAAACTGGCAGATGGCTCCTATACAACACGACATAATGGAGTGTGCAGGTACCTCCACTGGACCATCTGTAAGAAACTGAATATCAGGTGTAGCAGCAGGCACTGGGAACATCTACCTGAGATAACTGTGGAGAAGAGACATACCCCATCCATTATGATCATGAAATCCCCACAGCTATCTATCTGGAAAACGCAGCTGTCAAACCTGACATTGTCATATGGAATATGGAACGAGAGAGAGAGAGAGAGAGAGAGAGAGAGAGAGAGAGAGAGAGAGAGAGAGAGTGGCAACTTTGGTTGAGGTCAGTGCCCCTAATGATGGGGGCCTAAACAGAGCTGAAAGGGAGAAAATAACAAAATATCAAGGTCTAATGTATGAAAAGAAAAAGAAACTGGAATCCCAAAGAGATCTTCATCATTCCAGTTATCATAGGAGCCGCTGGACTCATGAAGAAGAACTTGAAAAAGTATTTAGCAAGCATACCTGGTGACCCAAGTGCAAGAGAAATAAAAAAAAACTGCACTCAAGGGAACAGCCAGAATCCTAAAAAGGTTGGAGTCTGTAAATAGCAGGTGATCGTATGGCATTTGGAAGAATGCACCGTCTCCAGCAAATGAATGAAAATAAAAAAAAGGGAAAATATAGAAAAAAGCGTACAATAGAAAAGGATTTTTGTTATAATTACAATTTTTTCCTAAGAAAAAAAATAAATATGAGAACCTATAATTGAAGAATAATTAATCGATAAATTCAACATTAATTAAAGTGAAGAGATATTCATTTAATAGAACTAATATATATATATATATATATATATATATATATATATATATATATATATATATATATATATATATATATATATATATATATATATATATATATATATATATATATATATATATATATATATATATATATATATATATAGACACTCGTGTTTGCGAATTAAATGCCATTAAATAAACGTTTAATCTAGTCCACGTTTTGGTCGAAGATAAAGTTTTTTTTCGGACATTGTTATTGTTTTATTTCCGGGTACAAATGAAGATTCTCACGAAATTTCGTTCTGAAGGAAGACGCTGTTTAAACAAATTTTGTGTTATATTGTATAACTGAAAATGAACATACTCTGGAAACAGCTTTACACAACTTGGATACAATTGTGTGTACTCTTTATTTGGAATATGATTTGAAAATAATTTAAATCTTTATTTATATATATGTGTGTTTGAAAAGAAAAATCAGATTAGCGATATTTTCAGCATTTGAAGCAATTTCTCTTGCTACATCTTGCCTTTGTCCTTATCGCCCGAATCATATGAATTAAGCCATCGCAGCTACAGTGGAACGAACGAGTGCCTAACGCCTGTGAATAAATACAGTGGAATGAATCATAGCAATCTATATCGAGGAGAATCAAATGTGCTTTCTGAACCCGTCAGTGCCATGCCATGCCGCACACTCACAAATATTGAAAGATGGTTGGATTTGGCTGAACTGAAATAGCAAAGGAATTTTATAATGAAATACATCAGTAAGCGACCGTAACACGCGGATACATCATAATACACACACACACACACACACACACACACACACACACACACACACACACACACATATATATATATATATATATATATATATATAGTGTGTATTTAGGCAGCATATTTTCATTTAGGCAAACATTATTAAATAACACGGAGTGGTTTTGTTTGATGCGACTTTTTTTTATTTTTTCAATTTTCCGAATTGTCCATCTAATGTTTCGATCAAATTGATGTAAATATGATCCATGGCTTTCTTGTTCCATTCTTCTTTCTTTTTTGCAAGTACAAAAGAATATATATATAATAAAGAGTAAGGTAAAATAAATACCTTTGAAGCATTTAAAGATGCGATATCAATTTTAAAAAAATAAATAAATCGAAACCGATTTTTTTTTCTTTTTATATAAACTTTCATTTTTTTGTTTTAGTTTATAGTGATACAAATAATTTCGCCAATTGAAAACTTGGCCTCTCCAGTGTGTCTATATATCCTGATCTTATTGGATTTGGATTTTCCCGGCTTCTGTTGGTGTAAACGGGCTTGGGGATGTTGTTGTTTTCCACTTTCAAATATGAGAACGTGAATGCACACGAGATAGATATAAAATTTAAAGTTCATATTTTTTTTTAAGCATCTAATTGAAATTTAATAAAGAATAAGGTAAAATAAAATGCTTTAAATGCTTTAAATGCTTTAAATGCTTCAAAGATACAAGTTGTGCAACCGGCACTGAGAAGAATCAGAGCACGTACGGTTTGATTGGCTGTTTGAACTTGTGAGTTTTGAACGGTGAGTAGTTGGCCCTTGCCACTCTCATAGGAAGAGTAGCAAAATCTTCGTTCAGGGCTTCTTTTATACTCGTAACCTCGGAGCTCATCTCTCTCGACAATTTTCGCATTGCCTTGCACCACTTTTTACATATTTTCTGACGAATTTCGTTGTGTATTGATTTACTCCTCTCCAAGAGTTAGGCACAAGGCCAGTTTTTATCTTACTCCCACAAGTAAGATGTGACCCAAGGTCGGGAAAGTGGGGTTTAAAAATTGCCTGGGCAGCCCCGTCGGCATTCCCCGGTAGGGGCGCCTCAGGCAGTAAGCAATAAACTTACTCCTCCCCAAAGAGGGGAGGCGAAGCCTGGGAGGGTGGACCTCCTAGAACTGCACAGGACAGACCCATAGACCGGCGTAAATAAAGCCCCGAAGGCCAAGACAATACCAGTCTATGGAGTGCAGTATCCATCGGAACAGATACTACACTTTGATCTTAGCCAAAAGGCCAAGAGTTGTGTATTGATTTACTCCTCTCCAGAAGTTAGGCACAAGGCCAGTTTTTATCTTACTCCCACAAGTAAGATGTGACCCAAGGTCGGGTCGGGAAAGTGAAGCGTTGTGTAGACACAGTCAGAAGGTCTGCTATCATTCTTCTTGCTAGCCACTGTTTACATATAGTCGCAATTGTCCAGTTCCCATTTTACTTCAAATTAATCAAGGAGTAGTGAGCTGCAGCTAAAAATGCCCGAATTTTTAAAAATCCGGCGCGAATCATCATGATACAGGCCACTCTCTTCAAATACACCGGTACTTTCCAGTCGCCCAGCTCTGAAACCCACCGACAGTATATAGAAAAGGTTATCCGTTGCACTTTACCGCTATTAAATACTTCAAATGTTTTTGGAATGAAAGCATATAAGAAATATCAAATTTGTCCCGAACATTCTATATATAATGAAAATGATAGAAATAATATCCTAACGTGATGAAAAATTAAAAAAGGGAGAACCAAAATTATTTATGTATTCATCAACGTTTCGTCTTTATTTCAAGACTTTCTCAAGATGATCGATTTGAAGAAATAACACAAAAGTAGAATATTTGAAAATGTACTATGTGTTATTTCTTCAAATTAACTATCTTGAGAAAGACTTGAAATAAAGACGCGATGAATATATAAATAATTTGAGCTTTTACTTTTTCATTTTCAATATATATATATATATATATATATATATATATATATATATATATATATATATATATATATATATATTATGGAAATCGATCTAGACAAGGCATGAAACCACTTGATGTAAGGAGCTAACTGTTACACCGGCCGTTCTTACACAGGAGAAACTACACCGGTTGTCACTATAAATAGTGCGAGTCACCAGAGACACAGAGAAGACAAAGCACAGTCTTGTAACTGTCTAGCCAAGTGCTAGTCAATTTTTTACTTTGTTAATACACTTGTTAAACCAACCCTCGACTTGACTTCCTTTATTTATTATTTACTGTTGGACAACTTCACAACACTAACAAAAACGAAAGATGATTATCGCAAAGAAAGGAGATGCCTATTGGCCCTTATCTTAAAAAAGACCAAGGTTTTAGGTAGGAGGAAAACAGTCAGCAGGAAGAGAGTTCCACAAGCCCGTAGTTCTTGGAAAGAAACTACTGGAATAGGAAGCTGTATTACAATGAGGTATCAAAACAATGAACTGATGGAGACAACTAGACCAACGAGTCAAACGAGCTGGAACAAAAGAAACAGGGAATAGATCATACAATTCTGAATAGCATA
Source organism: Sepiola atlantica (assembly GCA_963556195.1). Lineage (NCBI taxonomy): Eukaryota > Metazoa > Mollusca > Cephalopoda > Sepiida > Sepiolidae > Sepiola > Sepiola atlantica. The sequence continues at coordinate 12,857,402 of OY744515.1, forward strand.
TGTCATAATAGTATTTATAGCAAAGACTGAGACTAGTAACATCACGTCTGTGAGAGATAGGGTGCAGAGGAGTAGAAAGGGTGTGGCCAATAACATTACAGATGCGTTCAGCACCTTATCAAGACTCCTCCAATAAAACAGAGATTCGCCAGTCCAAATATAAGATATAATAGTCTGATGTGTGAGAAAATGTTTGGAGCGATGTAGAAAACCGACTTTACGAAAATCAGAAAGAGTAATAGATCTAATGTATGAACGCCAAGAAAGATTGGATGAGAAAGAAACACGAAGAAGTTTTAGTGTCAATTTATCCTCAAGAACAGAAGTACCCATGAGAATCTCAGGAAGAAAAGGGACACGCCTACGATTGAAAGGCACGAACTGAGTCTTAACCGGATTAAACGAAACAAGCCATTTCGTACCCTAATCCACAACTGAACCTAGGTCAACTGCTAGATCAGCTGCATATTTCAACTGATACCAGAGAGATGGGCGAGAAGCAAAACCAGAATATATAGTGGTATCATTAGCATATAGCCCCGAGGAAGACCATTATTGATAGGAAAAGAGAATGAAGAGACAGCATCCAGAGTTACTCGCATGCTTCGATCAGAAAGAAAAGACATAATAATGTCAAGAACCTTACCACTAATATCATAACGTTAGAGTGTAGAAGACCAGAATGCGATTCTCTCTGTCAGGCGCAATGACCTCACCTTATCCCGAATTATCCATAAATTGACAGATCCGCTCAGTCACAACAGTTAAAAGATCAGTAGTTGAAAGAAAACCACGAAAGCCATACTGAACATTACTAAAGAAAGTCCAGACGTTCGAGAAAATGAACCAGCTTTTCGTTGAACAACCTTTCGAAAAACTTTGCTAATGACAGTGCGGAGACTAACAGGACGATAGTTAGTTGGGTCAGGCCGATTACCAGCATATATATATATATATATATATATATATATATATATATATATATATATATATATAATTGCGTAAAAATATATGTTATTGCATATATTATTATTTGGTACAAACTATTCAAGGTAAAAGCTCGATGATTGTTAACATTTAACAACAGAGCATATATAAATAAAGAAATGCACCGAAGTGTTTTTTTACGGGGGGGGGGGGGACTCGAAAAAATGACAAAAAAGTGAATAAAAACTTGGTCACTGGAATTTAGCGTAATATTCTTTATAGATATATAAATTAAATAGCTATAAATTACGTATTACTGAAACATATCTATCTATCTATCTATCTATCTATCTATCTATCTATCTATCTATCTATCTCTCTATATATATAGTAACAAGACAGTTATAATTACCTACTAGACACAATCTTCGAGTGTCTTCGGTCTCTCTGCGTAAGGGGTTTTCAACCTGACATGAGGATACTTACATGAGTATTGATTTACTCCTCTCCAGGAGTTAGGCACAAGGCCAGTTTTTATCTTACTCCCACAAGTAAGATGTGACCCACGGTCGGGTCGGGAAAGTGGGGTTTAAAAATTGCCTGGGCAACCCCGTCGGCATTCCTCAGTAGGGGCGCTTCAGGCAGTAAGCAATAAACTTACTCCTCCCGAAGAGGGGAGGCGAAGCCTGGGAGGGTGGACCGCCTAGAACTGCACAGGACAGACCCATATACTGGTGTAAATCAAGCCCCGAAGGCCAAGACAGTACCAGTCTATGGAGGTGCAGTATCCATCGGAACAGATACTACACTTTGATCTTAGCCATAAACCATGACTCAATATACAAAATAACATAGTATTCACAGTACAAATAAGATCCCCTCGACACGGCTATACACTTGCTCATACGAGGAATGCTGCACCTTCTCCTGGTGTTGCTACCTCAAGTAACTTAGCTGTATACTCCACCAGACTAGATGAATTCTTGTCCTGGTATCCGGTACGACAAAGAGACCAAACGTAAGATATACTAAAACATAATAAACTGTTCAATTAGGAGAGGAAAATGAATGTGCTTAACTTCTTTTACTAACTCAACGTTTTACAAGTAAAGGAAAACTTTAATGAAATATTCGAATATCTATATATCTCATATAGAGATCAAGTGTTGGTGGGCCTTTTGATTTCTGAGAACTTCGACTGAAGTAAAATGAAACTAAAAAGAGAGTAAAGGACTATAAATTATATAATGCTGAAATAATAAATATTCGTGTGCAAGAATGAATCTACTCGCAAGTAACAAGCAGTTAACATTTTGCGATGTAAATATAAATGTTATTATTTCTATTTGTATTTTTATTATTTAATCATGTTGCGTTGAACCTTTTCGACAAAGAAATACCACAAAATGTGTTAAACTAATTAAAGAATTGGAGTTTTTTTGTTTATTAGTGGATGTTCTTCTATGAAACAACAATACTTGTATTTTGACATCAGCAAGAAAATGGTTACAAGCATTTTTTATATATATTGATGCGTACGTACATATGTGTGTGTGTGTGTGTGAGCGTGTGTGCGCGCGCGTGCAATAACAGCAGCAGCAGCAAGAGCAGAGGCGACTGTGTGTGATTATGTTAAAGCAGGAGCAACAGCGCCCCCACCCCCCTAAAGTCCAACCCTTCCTCACCGTGGTAGGGGCGGTGGCAACGTGGTAATGTCAGAACTACTCAGCTAACAGGGCTCTGTTGAAAATCCAGGAGGAGTCAAAGTCAGCATCCGTCATTCTCTGGTCGTCTCTAACCTCTGCGTTGGTCACAAACAAGGATGTGTCAGGCTCGGGACCGCAAATCAATGTAGTAAGAATAACAGCGCTGCTTCCGTGCACGTGCATCTGCCATGGTGTGTTCTGGGACAAATATTCCCGACTTCGTATGCAACCGTTAAGCCCTGCGGATCTGAGTGCCGGAGGTAAAAGGTATGGCAGGTACAATCAATATCTACGACCAACGAGGAAGACTTCACGCAGACCAGAAAATCGTGAGACGCGATCCTCACGGACTGTGTTGAACTTGGATTCGATCATGATAATGATGCTGTTGATCATCATTATTATCATGCAGCAACGGCTGTGTGTGATGACGTCAATATGTATATTGGTGAGTGTACGTTGTTATATATACCATCTCAAGATCCTAGAAACAATCTATATTGAGTCCTTGAGACCTTCTCTTTGCAAGCAAAGAGAAGATCTCCTCGACCTTAATGTTGTTTCTATTTGATTGAACTTTTTTTCCCTTTTTTTTACCAATTTCCCTCGCTATAATTCTTATAGCATTTTTATTATATCTTTTACACAATACCTCGATATTTGGCTCTGTTGAGCGAGGTACGAAACCGGTCAGCTGCCCTTTCATTTTTTAAATTTTTAATTCATCATGATTAATAAATATTGTCTCTTTCATGCCATTATAAAGTTTTGTACTACAAAGAATATATATATATATATATATATATATATATATATATATATATATATATATATATATATATATATATATATATATATATATATATATATACAGGGTGTCTCAAAAAAATGTACTCACTCTTAGAATGGCAAAATGTGCAGAAGATGTCGAGTTTGCACACAAAATTGTGTGGAGCGATGAAGCAAAGTTTTCTCGTCATTCTCGAGTGACGAGAAAACTTTGCTTCATCGCTCCACACAATTTTATGTGCAAACTCGACATCTTCTGCACATTTTGCCATTCTAAGAGTGAGTACATTTTTTTGAGACACCCTGTATATATATATATATATATATATATATATATATATATATATATATATATATATATATTTATATATTCTCTCTTTTGTTTTATTTTACTTCAGTCGAAGTTCTCAGAAATCAAGGAGTCTCTTCCTGGGGCTAACACTTGATTTCTTTGTGACATACAAAGATATTCGAGTATTCCATTAAAGTTCTCTTTTACTTCTAAAACGTTGTTAGTAAAGAAGTGAAGAACATTTATTCACCTCTCCCCAATTGACCAGTTAACTATGTTATAGTATATCTTTCTTTTGGTCTCTTGATCTTACTGAATTCCAGGACAAGAATTCGTCTAGTCTGGTGGAGTATCCAGCTAAGTTATGTTACTTGAGGTAACATTACTTGGAGTAGGTGCACACTTCCTCGTATGAGCCAGTGTATAGCTGTGTCGAGGGAATCTTATTTGTGCTTCGAATACTATGTTATTTTGAATATCTAGTCCGAGTTTACTTGTAGGGTGAAGTATCCTTATGTCAGGTTGTCCTAACAAACCCTTGTACACAGAGACCGAAGACAGTCATGGATAGTGTCTAGTAGGTAATTCAAACTCTCCTTCGTAGATAATTCAAACTCTCATATATATATATTTGTGTGTTTGTGTATATATGTCTAAGCGTTCGTTTACTACTAAAAGTATAAGCAGCAGCTGTATACTGAATTTGTTGTTGTTACTGCATTTAAGTGGGGATGCAATCATTTTTTTGTTAGTTGCAGGGATAAACTTGACAACTCCAGGCGTGTTTTATATTTGTTTTTGTTTCCATGGATTTAAAGATCGTATTTCATTTGTGGTCGGCATCATTCTACAATGAATGGACCCACACGTTATGAGACCAGTAACCTTATAGGTTCTGGCCGCGGTAACTTAAACATGGCTCATAAAATGAAGAACTTCAAAAATATTTCATTTTCAATATTCGCAAAAATAAACACGTGAAATATTTGTTTAAATTTTGATTTACAATCATTATATCAATATAATCACACGTGAATAAATTATTTATCATTGGTTTTCGTTTCAGTATTCAGTGTATTTCCTTTTCACTGAACATGTTGAATATCAGGTCTGGGGTACTGCACATAACATCTGGCCGGAATAAATAAAATCCGGTTGATTGACACGGATATACACCTGGTCAGAAAATCAATATCCGGTGATTTGATACAGACACCTGCAACAAACGTCACCAGCAGGCGGAAATACACCTGTTGCTAAATCAACAATAAAATGGATGGAAGCCACGTCCCGTAGGGTGTGTCGCTACATTGAGTGCGTAGGCGAAATCCCGGAATGGCCTTTGCAGTTGTGGATACATGGGTGTCCAAAAATGTTATATTAACGTGTCACAATTAAGATCGAATAGAAGATTTCTGCTACTGCTACTGCTAATAATAATAATAATAATAATAATAATAATAATAATAATAATAATAATAATAATTTTTTCTTTGTGCGTTGAAAGAAATTGAATAAAAATTAAGTTATCACGTGACAGAAAAAAGTTATCGGTTTTTAATAAATGGTCGATGGGCATTTAAAATCACGAATGTGCCGGTGCAAGACGCGTTTGATAAGTAGGCGTCAATTTATCAGGTAAACATGGGAGGGAAATCTATCGTTTTTTTTCTTTTTCTATAAAGAATAGCCTATAAAACTTATACTAAGTAGTTAGGAAACACATATATATATATATATATATATATATATATTAATTTTATACGTACATAAAAGTAATCCATGGACACGTGTTTCTGGCTCACAGCCGTCATCAGCATGACTAACTTACACAGAAATCGAACCCTCGATGTTGATGTCTATAGTCCAGGGTTCCTGTGAGCCAGAAACACGTGTTCATGGATTACTTTTATGTACGCATAAAATTAATATATATATATATATATATATATATATATATATATATATATATATATATATATATATATATATATATATATATATTGACAAAAAATACGGCCTTTGAAGTTTAGGACGACTAATAATGCAGTTTTCTGCATCTTAATCACTTAGGAAGTGAAACAATTGAAATAATAGTAAGCTCAATAACAACGAGCTAAAAATCACCTATAAAAATAATTACATAGAAATACATTATATATATATATATATACACACACATCTATATATATATATATATATATATATATATATATATATATACATACATACATACACACATTTTTGTTGTCCTGTTTATTGTAAATGTCCTGTAATGTATGTGTGATAGTGCACATTGTCTTTTATGAAAATGATATAAACACTATCCCTGTGACAGGATCACAGGCAAATTAAGCATAGGCCTGGTGTTGCGACATACGCCAAAATATGAATAATGCTACATAATAACAAAACAAGTTGGCTCCTTGAGTTTTAGTAATAATATCACGGACCAAAATCAGGTAAGTAACCTTTCTAATTCCAGGTACAACAAGGATTCAAACTAAACACAAGAAAGCAGGAATGAAAAGAACAAGCCAAAAATCTATTGAAAGAAATGGAACACAAAAGAGAACAAACTGGTATGCAATGCTACTACAAAAGCCGCCACCTCACAGAAAGAGGCTATCAGAAACGAATGAAAAATCTATGGGACATTTCTTCTGACCACCAAGTAACGGAACAAAG